>JAUIMM010000396.1:6912500-8112500 GCA_031769625.1 Taudactylus pleione
TGCCTGATACGGAGGAAGGGGAGGTACAGGACCCTATAGAGGAACAGGTGCCAGAGGAGGCGGAGCCTGTATGTCAGGGAGTAGAGGTGCTGATTGCAGCGATATGCCAGGTGTTACATGTTGAGGACAGGGATCCTGTAGAGGTTAGGCCGTCTATATTTACTAAAAAGCAAAGACTGGCAGCCTCCTTTCCAGTGTCTGAGGAATTGGACGAGATCCTTACCTCAGCGTGGAAACACCCTGATAAAAGCTTCCTTGAAATCTGAAACCTTTTATCATACTATCCCTTTCCTGCGGAAAGCAGGCATTTATGCGAAACACCTCTGTCAGTGGACCCTTCTGTGTCACGTCTGTATAAAAAGACAGTGCTCCCTGTTCCAGGTGCAGTGTCTTTAAAGGAGTCTTCTGACATGAAGTTAGAAACTACCTTTGAAGTCAATGTACACTGTAGCAGGGGTGTCTCTTCGACCCGCATTAGTCAGCTGTTGGGTCAACAAGGTGGTGGAAGCATGGGCTCCGGCGGAGGATCTGGTTCCTCTAGCGGAACAGATTGCAGAGTCTGCTGCTTTTCTTGGAGTGGTTTCTAAGGATATTTGTAATCTTTCCTCTAGATCCTCGGCCTTGGCTGTCTCAGCCTGCAGAGCCCTGTGGCTTCGACAATGGCAGGCGGATGCGGAATCAAAGAGCCGTGGAAGCGCTTCTCTTCACAGCAGAAGCTCTGTTTGGAACGGAACTGGGTAAGTGGATATCTCAAGCCACAGGTGGTAAGTCCACTTATCTCCCATCTGCTGCTCCTCCCCCCAGGAAGCGCTTTGCCGGACCATCCTTTCGGTCCTTTCGAATTCCAGGGAGATTCAGGGGCCGTGACAGAGGCGCTCCCGCTATCGCCCGTGGTCCCAGAGGCATGGGTAGAGCCACTGCATCCTTTTCCCAGCAGGATAAGGCTTCAATTAAGTTTCCAGCATGACGCGCTCCCTTCTCTCCTGGGCGACCCCAAGGTGGGAGCTCGCCTTTGCTACTTCAAGGAAGTTTGGACCAAGTCTTGCCAGGACGCATGGGTCCGGGACATCATTATTCAGGGGTTGAAGCTGGATTTCCAGATCCAACCTCCTCGTTTTTTCACAACCAGTTTGCCGGCATCTGCGGACAAATGGGTTGTTATACAGGAGGCAATACAAAAGCTACTGTCTTCTCGAGTATTAGTGCATGTCCCTATCCACCAGCAGGGTCAAGGTTTTTATTCCAGCTTGTTTGTGGTTCCCAAGCCAGATGGCTCGGTGAGACCCATTCTGAACTTGAAACAACATCTCAGTCCTTATTTGCGGATTTTCAAGTTCAAGATGGAGTCCCTGCAATCTATCATTGCAGGGCTAGAGAGGGGCAAGTTTCTCGTATTCTTAGACATAAAGGATGCTCATCTCCACATTCCCATTTGGCCTCCTCATCGGGCATTCCTTCGGTTCGCAGTGCGGACCTCTCATTTTCAATTCCAGGCCTTACCTTTCGGTCTTTCATCAGCACCAAGAGTATTCACGAAGGTCATGGCAGTAATGATGGCCCTTCTTCGAATACAAGGGGTTACTATCGTCCCTTACTTGGAAGACCTACTCCTCAAGACTCCGTCAGTCTCTCAATTACTGCGGGACATCCAGGTAACAGGGTCTGCTGTTGCAACACTGATAGATCCTGAATTACCAGAAATCTCATCTGCAGCCTACACAGCGTCTGCCTTTCCTAGGGATGATTTTGGACACAGTGGAGCAGAAGGTATTTCTTCCGCAGGAAAAAGTCACTTCCATCCAACACATGGTGCGATTGATACTGCGTCATCGCAGGGTGTCAGTGCACCTGTGTATTCGCCTTCTGGGAAAGATGGTTGTGTCTTTTGAGGCCATGCATACGGGAAGTTCCATGCCCGTCCATTCCAACAGGACCTTCTCTCTCTCTCAGTGGTCAGGGTCCCACCTTTTCCTTCACCAGCGAGTTCAACTGTCACCCAGGATTCGGACATCTCTCCTTTAGTTGAATTCCTCTCACCTATTGGCAGGGAAGAGGTTTGCATTGTGAGAATGGATTCTCCTCACCACAGACGCAAGTCTGAGAGGACTGGGGGCAGTGACTCAGGGAAGACACTTTCAGGGCCGCTGGACTCGGCTGGAAGCAGAACTGCCCATAAACATTCTGGAGCTAAGGGACATGTTCTATGCTCTTCAGGTGGCACATCCTCTGTTGAAGGGCCAGGCCATCAGAGTGCAATCCGACAACTCCACGGCTGTGGTGTACATCAACAAACAGGGCGGTACCAAGAGTCGGTCCGCCATGAGGGAGGTAAGCCGCATTCTTCTCTGGGCAGAGGATTATGCGGTAGCGATATCGGCAATTTTCATACCAGGGGTAGAAAATTGGGAGGCCGATTACCTCAGTCGACAGGACATTCATCCGGGAGAGTGGATGCTCAATCCGCAGGTCTTCCAACAACTGATTCAGCGTTGGGGTCTCCCTCAGGTAGATCCTATGGCGTCGAGACTGAACCATCAACTGCCATGTTACTGCTCCAGGACAATGGATCCACAGGCAGTAGCGGTGGATGCTCTTAACAGCTCCTTGGCGGTTTCAGTTTGTCTACCTGTTTCCGTCACTCCCACTCCTTCCTCGTCTGCTGCAAAGAATCAAACGAGAAGGGGTAAAGGTTCTGTTGGTGACTCCAGACTGGCCCAGATGGGCGTGGTATTTCAACCTACGTCTTCTACTGATAGACGACCCGTGGCCTCTTCCTCTGCAAGAAGATCTATAGCAACAGGGTCCGTTTTATTTATCAGGCCTTAAAGCGGCTTCGTTTGACGGCGTGGCTGTTGAAAGGGCTCTCAAGAAAGAAGGGTATCCTTTCCAGGGTGATTCCTACTATGTTAAGGCTAGAAAGGAAGTTACCTCTAAGCACTATCATCGCATATGGAAGGCATATGTTGCTTGGTGTGAACACAAGGGTGCGCCACCGTCAGAATTCAACTTAGCCAGGTTGCTTCTTTTTCTATAGGCTGGTTTAGCAGCAGGTCTTCGTCTGGGATCTTTAAAAGTTCAAGTATCGGCTTTGTCGATTTTCTTTCAAAAGAGACTAGCATTATTACCGGATGTCCAGACTTTTCTACAAGGGGTTGTCAGATTACAACCTCCGTTTGTACCTCCTACGAGCCCCATGGGATTTGGATTTGGTCCTCTCTTTTCTCCAATCTTCCCTATTTGAACCTTTACAAACCGTGGAATTAATTTGGAATGGAAAGTGGTTCTCCTGTTGTTGCTCGCCTCTGCTAGGCATGTGTCTGAGCTAGGGGCGCTTTCTTGTCGTCCGCCTTACCTCATTTTTCATGAGGATAGGGCTGAGCTACGTATGCAGTTATCCTTTTTGCCTAAGGTAGTGTCGGTGTTTCACATCAGCCACCCGATAGAGGTTCCGGTGTTTTAAAGAGGATTCTTCCGCCTCCAGATCCCTAGATGTTGTCTGGGCTCTTCGGATTTATGTTGATAGGACAGCATCCCTCCGGAAGTCGGATACGCTGTTTGTTCGATATATGGCGCGGCCAGGCTGGCCGGCTTCTAAGGCTACTATTTCTAGATTGATTCGTCTGACAATCAGACAAGCCTATCTGGCTGCATCAAAGCATCCACCTACTTCAATCACAGCGCATTCTAAGTGCTCGGTGGGTCCTTCGTGGGCGGCTGCCCGTGGGGTTTCCCTGGCCCAGCTTTGTCGAGCGGCCACTTGGTCGGGCCGGCATACTTTTACAAAGTGTTACCGTTTTGACACGTTTTTGGCTTCTGCTTCACAGTATGGCCGTGCTGTTTTGCAGGGTTCTCAGCACTCTCCCGCCCTGGATGTGAGCTCTGGGACATCCCCACTGTACTGAGACTCCAGTGTTCCCTAGTGGATGAAGGAGAAAACAGGATTTTTGTACTCACTGTTAAATCCCTTTCTCCGATTCCACAGGGGACACTGGACGCCCACCCGCTGCTGTTCCACCTGCATTTGTTGTTCTGCTAGGTTTGGACAGTCAGTTTTTTCTTCAAGGTCTACTTGATTTGTTTGCATATTTGCTTGTTGTTTAGGTATGTTCTAGTTCTCTTCTCTGTTCTATTTCCAGCTCTCCTCTATTCAAATTTATTAAAGTGCCAGCTCCCGGTTATCCCACATTTTATACCCCACTGTATTGATACTCCAGTGTCCCCTGTGGAATCGGAGAAAGGTATTTAACGGTAAGTACCAAAATCCTGTTTGAGTTCAGCCCGGCACTGGATAACGCTATCGAGGTGCCTTCCTCGATGTGGAATAGAAAATTAATTCACTTATGGAGCTAGATAGCCCATCCAGAAAAAAAACAGGCAGCACTTCACGTTGGTAATAAGTAGTGATATATTGTAACAAATCGCATTAAGGTGGTCGACGTTTCAAGACCAGTAGATCTTTTCATCATCATGTTAAAAACAAAACTAGTGTCTTACCTTATATTCGTGCTCAAGAAGATGCACTGGTGGCTGGTGTTTCCCGATGATTGCAGGCGAGACCGTGTGAAGCACTACGATGTATGGCTAGGTCAGATGATTGCAGCCAGCACCTAGCAACCACTGACGCCGAACCTGCAAAGCTGTAGGGAAAGAACCAGACCAACAGCGCGATAAAGTGCTACAGTGCATACTATAAAAAATTATTTGAGTATGTATGTATATATTAGGGATGTGCATGCTCGGATGGGTTTGAGTTTGCACGCCGAGTTCGGATTTTTCCCTCCAAAAAAACGAAACTCAGACAGAGGCAAAACGTCATCTTGCATGGACAAACCTCATCATTCCTGAACTTTTGTCCAGGAATGATGATGTTTGTCCATGCAAGATGACGTTTTGCCTCTTTCTGGAGGGAAAAATCCAAACTCTGCGTGCAAACTCGAACCTATCCGAGCCTGCACTTCCCTAATATATATGTGTGTCTGTGTGTGTATATATCTATCAAGTACACAGAAGGCAGCACTCAAGGCGTGATGAAAGCTGGATTCAAAGCATCTGAAACATGTTTCCAGTTTGACTTTTTTGAAAAGGCAGTAAGGTGCACCTGCTGTGTGAGGTTGGGTTTTTGCCCCTCCCTAAAGGCCGGTACACACTAGATGATATAGGACCTCATTCAGACCCGGTTGCAAGCGCCCAGCACTCGCAAGCGGGTCGATGGTTAGGCCCTGCGCACGCGCAGCGAACGCCTGCCGTTTTGTGGGCGGCCGCACTGACATCAGCAGTGATGCCAGTGGGGAGCTTCCTGCTCGATCAGAGCAGGAAGCTCCAAGGGGCTTGCGGCTGCCGAGACCCAACCTTAGGTCTCGTCGCAAGCCCTGATGGTTGCGATGGTCTTGACCATCGCGACCATCACCCTGGTCTTTTGCTAAGCTGTGGGTGGTAACCCACAGCTTAGCTAGCGACCAGGAGGCCGCACTAAAAAGAAAGAAGCGGCTGCCCTCATTCAGAGAGAGCGATCGCTTCTTGCGACTGTCTCTGAATGAGGGCCATAGTGTGTACCGAGCTTGTTAGCGACGGGATCTGGCGGGGTGCCGGCATCGGCAAGTGCATACACACTTGCCAATGTTGGGGGCAACGTATTGACAGCGGAGGCCATGCTGCATTTGGCAGCATGGCCCACACTGACTTTAAATTGCCTGTCAGACCTGCATGTTTGGCGTATGCCGGGAGAATGTTACCTGCTTGACTGCATTGTGCCAACTGTGAAGTTTGGTGGAGGAGGGATAATGGTATGGGGCTGTTTTTTAGGGTTTGGGCTTAGGCCCCTTATCTCCAGTGCAGGGCAATCTTAATGCTTTAGCATACCAAGACATTTTGGAAAATGCTATGCTTCCAACTGTATGGCAACAGTTTGGGGAAGCCCCTTTTCTATTCCAACATGACTATAAAGACATGGTTTGAGTTTTGTGTGGAAGAACTTAACTGGCTCGCACAGAGCCCTGACCTCAACCCCATCGAGCACCTTTGGGATGAACTGGAACGTTGATTGGTGCCAGGCCTTCTCGTCCAACATCAGTGGCTGACCTTATAAATGCTTAATGGAATGAATGTCCACTAATTCCCACAGAAACACTCAAAAATCTTGTGGAAAGCCTTCCAAGAAGAGTGTAAGCTGTTAGAGCTGCAAAATGGTGACCAACTCCATATCTGAATCGTGTATCCGATTACTTTTCTCCATAGTGTATATGTGTATATGTATATATGTGTGTGTATGTATGTACGTGTGTATATATATATATATATATATATATATATATTCTCCACTGCAAAGTCTTGTCGCCTTATAAATAAACATTTAATAATGACTAGAACAATAGGACAGAATTGAAAGTGTTATTCTCCGCTCTCAACATATCTAGGCCAGTATATTAAAGCACAGTTTCTGCTCAACGCAGAACATCCAGATGTCACATGAAATATCCCAGTTATATAACTAATTCTCTTGTATTCTAATCTGTTGATAAAAAGCTATGCATCTTATTTTGCTCTTTATTATACATGATGATCTAGTGTAACAATTTTTCTCTGGGTGGGCTACAGAACACTGAACTAAATGCATAAATATATACAATACTCTTGAATATTACTTAAATCAGAATAACTTCTATGAGCTTCAATGACCAATGTCTTGTTTTAATTGTAATGAATATATTTAACCCTTTATCTTCCATTTAAAATGTGTTTAGTTAGCAATTTTTGTGTTTTAGGTTTGTATCTTGGTTTAACTAATAGTTTAGTTAACATTACAATTGGTTGTTAACAGCTGCACACTTGTTTATGTAGTCTTTAAAGCCCTTATATATTAACAATGCATTTGTGTAAAAATAAAGTGCAAATCACATTTGAAAAGGCATGTGATTTCTATGCATTTAAAATGCATTAGTTAAGTAGTTAAATCTTTTACAAAAATAATAATAATATACTACCCAAATATCCTTGTTTACTAATTCATTAATGAAAAAGGGAACTTTTGTAATCCAAGCGAAATCATGTTGACGTGTAATTCAATGGAAAGAAATAAACAACCATAGTCGCTGCATATTGCTTGCTTCCCCTGCTATCTGTGATGTGATTGACGATCGGTGAGTGGAAGTCTGTGGGATTCACTGCTTTGATCACATATCAAAAGACTAATTGAAGCTCCCTTCATGTTAATATCCTATACATTTAAGTAGGGTTATGAATATAGTTCTTAAACCCATAGGCCAGCGGTGGTCAATAAGCAGCCCTCCAGCTGTTGTGAAATTACACATCCCAGCATAACCTGCCACAGTTTTAGCATGTCCTGATAGTAAAACTGTGGCAGGGCATGCTTGTGTAGTTCCACAACAGCTAGAGGGCTGCTGCTTGCCAAGCCCTGCTATAGGCCAATATATTAGTGACCTGCTTGGAACAGAGGGCCTGGTTCAGACCCGCTCGCAAGTGCATTGCGCTCGCAAGCGGGTCGATGGTGGCCCAGTGCGTACGAGCCCCGGAGCGAGTGCAAAAGGGGCGGCTGACTATGTTGATCGACAGCTCGCCCCGTTTTGTAGGCGTGGCCGGAGGGTGGCTTCACAAACTGAGGCGTTCCCAAGCGAATGCCTGCCGTCTGTGGGCAGGCCCACTGACATCACCAGTGATGTCAGTGAGTGAGCTTCCGGCTCTATTAGAGCCAGAAGCTCTCTGGGGCTTGCGGCCACGAGACCCTACCACAAGGATCTCGTTGCAAGCCCGATGGTCTTGACCATCATCCTGGCCGCTCGCAATAGCTGTGGGTTGTAACTCACAGCTATGCGAGCAGCCAGGAGGCCGCAACTAAAAAAACTAGCGCCCGCCCTGATTCAGAGCGAGCGCTGGCTTTTTGCGTGCGCCTCTGAATCAGGCCCAGACTTGTCAGTTTGTGGCCTAGGATCGGCCGTTACTCACCTCAGCACTGGCTTCCCCTGACTTCCTGAGTGGTCAGACGCCAGGTGCAGGGGGCGGGTGACGCGCTGAGGAATATACCTGGGGTCTGCTAGGACATCCATGTGCTCGCACCGTGATGTTGCTTCTGCGGTTACCGTCATGGACGCAGCCATGACAGTCTATATCCTGATTAGCCCTTTACCCAATGGTAGCATTGGTTGCTGTCAGCTGACACTATCCTCCAATGGACTGCTACCTTAGAGTATTTAACTGGACTTTGGATAACGTCGTTACTTCCAGTAAAGACTTGCTGTTGCATCGTTCCAGGTCCCAAGCTCTGTTGCTTCTACTGACTTGTTCCTAGTGTTTATCCATGGTGTGTGTACTCAGTACAATATCCTAGAGTCCTCTCCTGTGCCACTTCTGCATCTGAAGTCAGTGTGTGTACTTCGTACATCATCCAAGTACCATCTCATAATTTAATTCACATGTGTTAGCTCTGCGTCTGAAGCCGCAGCGTATGTACTTAGTATGTCATCCAAGTACAATCTCCGAGTGCCATTCTCCTGTGTCAGCCTTGCGCTGGATCAACAGAGTGTGTACTTATTACATTTCCTCAGTACAAACTACCAGTATCTTTTTCCTTTGCTTTACCTGTGATAGTGTTCTTCCATTTCCCACTTGTGCCGGATACCTGACCAACGGGCCGCAACCTGCTTAGTGGGTGCAGCTTAAGCCCAAATCCCGCTTGGAGGAGTCACTGGTGAACACTTCTCAGTAAGTTAGACTCTGTGCCTTTGGTCAGGTCTCGCCAACATCCGGTACTAGTGGACGAGGAAGTCCTTTATCCAGGTACCTCACCTCCTGTTTCTTTCCCAGCCTGGGTCCATGTCTTCAATACCTCGGCAGAGGGTCAGCATAGCATGAGCGTGACAGGTGTGAAATGGAGCAAGCAGTGTCCTTTAAAAATCTTGCTGTAGCCCATACAGATGCAAATGGAAATGGACACAGGCTGTGATTTAACAGACTCCCTTTGCTGGGCGTCTATAATAATAGGTGCCTGATGGTGAAATTCAAGTGTTTCTCAATTTGGGTGCCCATTTCTAGTTATTGCGGGAACAAGCACCGGGTTTAGCTGCTTACAGCAGCTAAACCGGTCTAGAGAAGTGGGTTCGGGGCTCAAACCACCTTTCGAGCGCCCCAAAAAACGGGCTTTGGGCACATTTTTTTGCTGCTCCTCAGACTGATTTAACTGCTTTGCATGGCTAAATCCTGCACTTTCAGGCACATTGAATTCTAATTAGCGCCTGAATGGAGAAACCATTGAATTGCTGCATATTCATATAGACGCCCAGCAGGGAGCATCTGTAACAGTTGAACTGCCTACATGGAATACAATGTATATTGTTTACACGTGATTAGATGATTTGCATTAAAGCTTGTAGGATATTTGGTATGCGATGGATGGTTTTAAAATGGCTCCCTGCTGAGCACAATTGTATAATACTGGCCATACACCTACGCGATTTCTGGCTGATTCCACGATTTTCAACTTGCCGTACGATCAATCTTGTAGAAATCGTGCATTTTTTTAACTGTGATATGATACGATGCGCGCTTCCGCTGCTCCTTCAATCAGATCTTATGATCAAATGTACAGCACATATTATCCATCGTATTCCTATGCTGATCATGCCATGTTTTTCGGCATGCGACGCAACATGCGTCCGAATCCTGTCACTTGAGTGACAAGCTCCTGTTTACGCCCACTGCAGACAGCGCCCGAACGGGGAGGAGCAGCATTGGAGCAGGAGACACGATTGTGCAGGTATGTATAGTATATACAAAGGCCACTGGCCACTAATGTATTTCATATGCATTGCGGTTGTTGCCCTGCACACACTGAACTCCTCTGTTTGCTCAGCAATGGCCACCCCTGTTTGCCCAGCAATGATCATTGCCCACCTATGTAACCAGCAATGGCCACAATCTACCTATTGTGTCCCCCACAATGCCCCCTGGGCACCGATGTTTTGTATTTGCGTAGTGGCCGTTGCTTTGAGTCCCGCACACAATGACCACCCCTGTTTGCCCAGCAATGTTCATTGCCCACCTATGTGCCCATTGTCCACCTATGTTTTTGAACCTATGCCCATGGGCCACCCCACCCTCCACCTGCCATGTTTTATCAATTTAATCATGGAAAGAACATAGTGATACTGAATTGGATTTATCCCTCACCCCATAGACAATTATATGCATCTCAAATAAATTACATTCAAACTTTATTAAGAAAATAACAATTCCACAAAAAACTTAAATACACCATGTTGGGGGCCACATTCCCATAGTTCAATGGCCACCCCCACTGTTGGGGGTGACCAGAGTATAAGTCCACTTTCTGGGCCCCATAGTTCAATGGCCACCCCCACTGTCGGGGGAAGCCATATTAAAAACCACCAAATGAATGTCCTTTTTACTTTATAATGTCCTCCCCCCCCCCCCCCCCCCCCCTGTAGGATGTCTCTGGATCGTGAACCTGAATTCAAAACTGGATTTATCGAGCTATACAGGCACCATGACTGTCTTTGGTGTACCAAGTCAAAAATATACAGCAACAGACAGAAGCGTAATTAGGCCTTACTCTGCTTGTCAGTATAGTAAGCCACATCACGATGATGAATCGTCCCTAGCGTGGGGGCGCAGTAAGATACTGAATCTGCGTACAACCTTCATTAAACAGCAAGGTGGAGGATTCCAAACGTTCGGGAGCTGGGATCGACAGCATATACACACTCACGCTATTGTATTATGACCTGATGATGCTCCTGGTGCAGCAGGTTCCGGTGAGACTTTCTCTAGAGGTGAAGTCAGAGGAGTGCAGCCTGCTGGAAGTGGATGTTGGTGGATCGGCAGTCGTCTATGGTAAGTGCAAACATTTTCAGATAGACTGCTCTTGCCACGACACTGCACCCTCCCCATTAAAATAGGCCATATATTCTTCTCTGACCTTTTTGGCCAGAGAAGTTCCGGTTTCCATAACCGCGGGTTCCACCACTGACGGGAATGGAGCAACATCGTCCAGATTTTCGGGGTCTTCAACTGCAGGTGTGCCCAATAACCTTTGCTGGGTGGCTTTCTTGCACATGAAGTTGTGCAGGATACAGCAAGCCGTGACCACCCAGTCAATCTTTTCCACCTTTATATTTATGGGGGTATGCAAAATCCAGAATCAGTTGCTCAAGATCCCAAAGGCGTTCTCCACAATACGCCTTGTACGAGATAGGCGGTAATTGAACACCCGCTTATCATGATTCAAAGCCCTCTGTGGGAATGGCTTCATTACATTTTCATGAAGGACGAAAGTCTCGTCGGCCACAAAAACAAAATTCAGGCCATGTTTTGTAGCCTCTTTGGACGGCAAATGAAGGGTGTTAGTGGTGAGCCTCTTGTAGAATGCCGGCATCTGAAAGGAGCCACCGTCGGAAGAACGGCCGCTCTTCCCCACATCTACAAACATGAACTCGTAGTTTGCGTTCACCACAGCCATCAGAACAACACTGAAGTACCCCTTATAATTGTAGTAGTATGACCCAGTGTTAGCAGGTGGGTCAATCCTAATATGCTTGCCATCGATAGCTCCTCCGCAGTTAGGGAACTGCCAACTGCTCTCAAACTCATCCCCAATGGCTATCCACTCTTCCGTGGTTGTAAGGAACTGTGAAAGAAATTGAAAACAAAATTAAAATATGAAATTTAAAAATTTTTTCTCTATTTACAGACATCAGATATACCCAGCACCTCGGACCTACACAATGGAGAAGACAGTGTTGCGAGTCGAAACCCCACTACACAAATTTCCAAAAAACAAAGGCGGAAAACCAAAAATATTTAAAAGAAAGAAGATCCACTACTTCGCCAGGCCATAGAGGCCTTATTGAAACCACCGGATGAATATGACAACTTTGCGGTCTATGTCCGTGCAGCGGTGCGAGGTATGGTCTAGGCCCAAAAAATTCAATTTGAAAAACTGACGTCCGACCTCCTATTTAAAGTAAGGCAATGTATACTGATATCTGACACTACCATTATTACCCCGCCAGTAGTTCCAACCCCCCCTACACTCACCACGGCAACACCCAGCTACTATTCATCCCAAACATACCATCCACCAATGGCAAACTACCCACCCTACCTTCCAGATAACCCACCTACCTCCACCTTCCAAACTCAATCCCCCACCAACCTCCTCCTTCCTTCCTGCTCCCCCAACCACCTCCTCCTTCCAAACAACTCAGTCCCCACCCAACTACCAACCTCATCCTCCACCTACCATCCTGCTCCTCCAGCCAAACAACTCTGCCCCCCCACCTCCTCTTACCAACCTCTTCTCCCCCCACCCACCTCCATCTACCATCATGCTCCCCCAGCTACCTCCTCCTATGAAAATATAACTCCATCCACCGCCTCCTACCAAACTTCTTATACACCACCCTCAACACCCAATTTTTTCACACTATTACGTGAAGCAAATGAGGACAATGAGGATTTATCATAATTAAGTGTTTTCCATAAAATTTTACACACTTGTTTGGTACTAATGAAGTTTCATACTCCCTGGTAAGTATGGTGCTGAATGCAGCATGGTGTATGTGACCCAGACACTCAGGCGGCTAGGAACACATGCTGGAAGCACATGTCAGTGGGGCCGGGCCCACTGAATTTGCCCCTTCTGCATGTGTTTGCGCCTCTGAAATCTGGGACGCAAACCCCAAAGCTCATGGCGCACCTGACTTACCAGGGATTGGGTAACTTGGTGATACTTTTAACATTTTAGCCATCTTTATATCTAAATATATATGTTTCACATATGTGAAAAATTAGATCCAAAAATAATACCTAACTAACAAACTGCAGAAACTTTAAATAAAACATTTCTCTGGTTTGACAATAAAGTGTGGTGTGTGTTTTATCTTACCTTACAATATCGAAACTGCAGCACCTTCACGATAGCCTTGCACGTCTCCGGGATAATACGTCCCAAAGCTTAAGCCGAGATGCGGGTCCCAAACCTTAGGTCCTCAACGGAGCATCCCGTAGCCAGGTACCTCCAGTGTAGCCATGAGCCTCTCAACCGTGATTGCCATCCAAAATTTGGTGTCCTGCTTCCGGATATAGGGGGTCACCAGATGCAGCAATTCCTGAAGGGTGGCGTCATCCATCCGCAGGAAGTTGCGGTAGTCAAGGTTTGTTCTCCCTCTTCTCAATCAGCATGGGCATATAGGATTGACTCTCCCTCTCCAGCAGCCAATCCTTGGTCCAGCAGGACATCATCCCCCTCCTATGCTGGGCCCTCTCCCTCTTATGGATACCCCTTACTCGCTATTTAGTGCTGCAATTCGCTAAAGTTAAATAATTGCTTTCCAATCCAATTGTGGTTCCAAAGCACACAAAGTTATAGTATGTAAGAAAAAGTAAAATGCGCTTTGATCTAAACAATTAGTGCAAAAAGCAAGTAAAATACAAGGTACAGCCGATGCATACGCGAGCGCTCTGGTTCCAGTTCTCAGTCATCAATCCTGAAGCCTGTGGTCATCTAAGAAGAGAAAATTACTCCCTTATGGTGTCCAGAGCAGTAGCCTATATACTTTACTGGTCACAGATAAAACAATAGAGGCAAGCTGGCATAGTTCCATTGGTCCTTGCTCCTGGTCATTCTGGTCATTGGTTAGTTCATACGGTGTCATCAGGGGTATATCCTAGTTCTCCAACAGTTGCTTTGTGTAGTTTCCCTCCGAAGAACTGGTTAAACTGGCTACAGACACTACATACAAAATGTTAACATGCTAACCAATAACTCTCTATAGTTCGTAACTTGCAGACGCATGATGCGATCTCCTTGCCGATAGAAGCGGAGATCTGCAAATGAACAGGGATTTAATATAATACCAAACATGACATGTCTACTATGTTCTAAACCTTAGATCTTATTTACGTACACATTTCATCATAATTACTTGTTAAAAAGACCTTTAATAACTCTCAACTTATTGTAAATAGGAACCATTATATACATGTGTGTTCGGAAAATGTGCGTCTGTGCATTGATGTAGGAAATGTTCGTATGTATGTGAGGACGCACGTGGGCTTATGTGTACGCGTGTGGATACACATACGAGCGTCTCTGTGTAAGCATATAAGTCTGTGTGTGCGTTATGTGAATCAGTGTATGTGTGTGGTGGGTTCGCAGTTGTGTGCATTGGATTGCGCCGATGCAAAGTAGCGTCCGATTCACTCTTTATCAGACAACAGACGACTAGATCATCAGATAATAATTGCAAACTATCACATCCAATTATTTGACTTAGACACTCTCCTCGCTCAGCTTGACCACAGCATAGGACAGCAGTGCTCTATAACGGCAGGGATCCATCACCACAAAAAGAGGAAAGTTGACTGACCTCAAGAAATAGAGCAAGAAGCACTTTGTAAAGCCAGGCAGTACAAAGCAATGCACAGTAGCTAGCAATGTGGAGCGTTCAGCAGGGTAAAAAGTTAAAACCAATCCTTACTAATCACAGAGCAAACAGGAGTGCACAGCGCTGAAGAGGCAGGCATTTTTTATACCCCCAGTGAAGCACAGCCCTCTATTCAAATTTTGGGCCAATCTATCGCATGATCGCATGTTTTTGGTGAGGCACACGATCAACCGTTTACACGATTCATCATAGTGTTGTGTGTTCGTACTCTGGTGTCTGATCTGGCCCCCCAAAATCTCCTGTGTCAGATTTCCCCCAACACCCTCTCCCCCGGCTCACCTGTGTCTTCCGCTGGTGAATCCGCGCCACATGTCTGCGGTGCCCCAGAGCTCTCAGCTCCCGGGGCTCTGCAGTGCAGACACAGCAGGGAGGCATCTTAATAGTCTACCAAAGATTTGACCATGCTGCCCGCACAGCTTCTACATAGACTAACCAATGGTAAATCTAGGCCAGCTGGTTTTGACAAGTAAATCTGCTATTCAACTGCAATAGGAGGATGACCTTTACTGCACTTTTACTCCCAAGAAGTGGGAATGTATCCACACTGTCATTTCGTCTTTCGAAAGTACTAATCATGCCAAAATGCACATTAAACTTCTCAACAGACTTTACCTCACACCTGCCCAACTGCATAAAATGTGGCCAAATTGTGCAAAGTTTTGCTGGAGCTGGTGTAATTGAGTGGAGGATATTTCATGTTGTTGTTGTTGTCCTTTTATATATTCAATCTCTGTGTCGGTATTTATGTTGATTTCTTCAGTTCTGAAAATTAATGTACTCCCTGACCATTCCCTATCCCAATTGCACTGGTATCCCCATTCAGTAACCAAGTATGATCGATACATGTTAGAACATATTCTACTGGTGGGACTAGCTGCATTTGCCCAGATTTGGAATCGCCAGCCCCTCTCAACATTGCTAAGGTGATCTCCAAAGTACAATATCATTTTGAAATGGAAACTTTAGAAGCTTTATACTCCACCTGAGCTTCCTCACAGATTATGAAATGGTTCACCTAGCACCTCCACGTCACTGAGGGAGATGGGGCTCCTATCTCCATCACCACACAACCCTCCTGATTCCCCTGTCAATCTTGGCTAAATCCCAGAGCTTCTCACTGTTTTATGTGTCTGCAGGGTTTCCTATTTAATGTTGCTAATTAATGTTTACAATTGTGATTGTTTTTATTGTATGCCTATATGCCCTTTTGTACCCACTCCCTCTTCCCATTCTTTTCTGTTTTCTGGCACATGTTTCCCCATGTTCACAGTAAAATATTCTCAATAAATATTTAATGAGCGGTGGGGGAATGTAGTTTTGCAGTGAGCAGTGGGGGTCTCAATGGCTCAGCCACTGAGTATCCAGCTTTTTTTCTGTAGACCTGATTTGTAATGTTTCTATGATTTAACCGAAGATGTGCTTGAGTCCCACTGTATAAATTGGGGAGGGAAAAAAAGGATGCCTGTTTGCCCCAATTCTCATCGAGCAGCAGACAGCCTGTGCTGGTTTCCATTTAAACGGGGAAAACAATGTGTCTGACGTCCTTTGCTATATTGAGAACCAGCCTATGCTAGATTGTCTGGAATGTTCCCATTAGAACAGGGAGACCATGAACATGGGTTCCCCCTATTATTGCAAAAACCAGCCCCAGATTGGTTAGCTCCGGGCTGGGGTATCTAGGGAGGGTGCAGAAGGACTGCTACCCTGCCTTCACGCTCTCTGGCCCCCTCGGCTGTGGTGGCTCGGGTAGCGCAGAAGATTAGGGGTCTATTTACTAAGCAGTGTTAGGAGACAGAGTGAAAAGTGATAAGGTGCCAGCCAATCAGCTCCCAACTGTCATTTTTCAAATACAGCCTTTGAGTTGACAGTTGGGAGCTGATTGGCTGGCACCTTATCACTTTTCACTCTCTCCTATCACTGCTTAGTAAATAGACCCCTAGGACACCTGGAGTCAGGGCTGGTTCTAGACTTTGCGGAGCTCAGGGCGAAATCTCCCAGTGGTTCCCCACCCCCCCCACCCCCCAAAGAAAAAAATTAAAAATTTTAGATGGCATTCCTCTGTGCGTGTGCTTCCGGAAAGGGGGCGTGTCCTTGCAGAACAACCCCAATTCATCACACCGTGGGGTATGCCCAGCACTTACGAAGGTGCTGGGCTTCCCCCAAGCTCTCCCCTCGTGGCGAATAATTGCCATGTGCAGTGATGTTCCTTACACAGTAATGCCCTGTATAATACATTATGCCACACACAGTAATGCCCTGTATAATACATTATGCCACACACAGTAATGCCCTGTATAATACACTATGCCACACACAGTAATTCCCTTTATAAAACATTAGCCTCAATTCAAGTTGCGCCACACAGTAGTCCCTTATTCATGTTATGACACACAGTGGTGCCCCTTTTACACAATGCCCAAATTAGTGCCCCTTATACACAAGGCCCACAGTAGTAGTGCCCCTAATACAATGCCCACGGTAGTAGTGCCCCTTATACAATGCCCACAGCAGTGGTGCCCCTTACACAATGGCCCAACAAGTGGTGCCTCCCATACAGTGCCTTCATTAGTAGTGCCCCCATTGGTAATGCCCCAGTAGTAGTGCCCCCATTGGTAATGCCCCCTATAGTACTGCCCCCATTGGTAATGCCCCCAATAGTAGTGCCCACAGTAGTAATGCCTCTATAATAGTGCCTACAGTTGTAATGCCCACAGTAAAAATGCCCCCTATAGTAGTGCCCAAAGTAGTAATGCCCCCATTAGTAGTGTACATGTAGTAATGACCCCATAGTAGTGCCTCCAGTAGTAATGCCCCCTATATCAATGCCCCCATTAGTAGTGTACATGTAGTAATGACCCCTATAGTAGTGCCTCTAGTAGTATTGCCCCCTATATGAATGCCCCATTAGTAGTGTCCACTGTAGTAATGCCCCCTATAGTAGTGTCCACTGTAGTAATGCCCCCTATTGTAGT
This sequence comes from Taudactylus pleione, assembly GCA_031769625.1. NCBI lineage: Eukaryota > Metazoa > Chordata > Amphibia > Anura > Myobatrachidae > Taudactylus > Taudactylus pleione. The sequence goes on from JAUIMM010000396.1 coordinate 6,929,950, forward strand.
GCCTCCAGTAGTAATACCCCCTATATTAATGCCCCATTTGTAGTGGCCACTGTTGTAATGCCCGCCTATAGTCGTGCCCCTAGTAGTAATGCCCACTATAGAAATCCCCTCAGTTCTGGTGCTTCTGAAAAAAAACAAAAAAAAAACAATACTTACCTTAAGTCCCGCTCCTCCGTTCGCTGCCGTCCGGCCTGACTGCCGCTCCACCACGGATCTATGGGAGGGACGTCATGACATCATGACGTCCCTCCCATAGTGCTCTCTGCTGGAGCTCAGGAGTGAGCTCCATCTTTCGGCTGCCGCTGCAGGGAAGGGAGCCGTGTGCCCGCTGATAACAAATATCAGCGGGCGCCCGGCAAATGCAGCCTCCCTGCGGCGACGCGTTTTTTTTTTTTTTTTTTCTGGATTTTTTTTTTTATCCTCCTCCTGGGAGCTCAGTGGCGCCCTCTAGGGGCCGGCGTTCCGGGCGACGGCCCTGTTAGCCCGCCCCTAGAACTGCCACTGCCTGGAGTGGCAAATTTGCAAGTCGAATGGGCCGTGTTTAATGGTGCCAAAGATACTACATCATTATTCCAAAATACTGTCATAAATGAGATGTAATAACACACAAAAATATGGTTAAAGCACTCCCAATCTCTTGTCTATATCTTAAATTTTAAAATCTTTTTTGAATCATCATTAACACTAAAACAGGAACTCTTTAGCCTCAAGCAAATCAGTAGCCAGTGTGAAAAAAAAAAAAAAAAAAAAACAGTTGGCAGGGGATAAAACGAGGTCATGGGGACTTTCATAATTGAGCACAGCTATGCCATCACCACTGCCAATGAATGAATAAAGTGCCTGCCGATATCCCCATTTTATTAGTGGCAGGGATGGCATTTGAGAATGAGCAGTGCTACATTGGTATTCAGCGACTTGTAACAATGTGTCTATTTTATACTTGGGTACATGGTTAGGCAGATTTGTGACAACAGTTTATTGCACATGTAAGGAATTTACATGTGCAATGATATGTTTGTTTTATTTTTGCCCATAGCAGAGCAAACAAAGAAGCCATTGAAGGGGGCATGGCTTAGAATTCCTTATGTGTGAAAATGAGGCATTTCCTCATTATGAGGTGTTTTGTCATTTCAACATCAAATTCTCTTGAATTCCTTTCCAATAAGCTCATTTACTGTTGTTCATTTTGTCATACAGTATATATTTTGTGTGAATACAACATTAATCTGAGATCATTATAATAGTACTATTTCAGGAAACCTTAGTTTATCCCTGATTAGTAGAGAGAGCCTAATGATGCCAGCAAAAATCTTTTCTATTTGTATAGGTGTATACACACAACGACTTTTTGCACGATTATCGTTAGATATCGTTTATCGTTCAATCGTTAACTTTCTGAGTTAAAACGAACGATTATCGTTCATGCACGTTCACGTTTGTAGTTCAGTCAGACTGACCAACTGAACGATTTTCATTAAGTGAATATGCAGAAATCGTTTGTAGTTCAAAAAAATCGTTCATTACACTTCAAAAAATCTGACAGAAAATCGTTCATAAAATCGTTGGTAACAAAATCGTTGTGTGTGTGTGTATGCAGCTTAAGTATTTACTTCTTTCTTTATAAATATAAACCTAGTTCTTCCTCTCTGTTCATAATGTGTCCACATTGTCACCTCTCACCACTTGCAACTCATAATGGGGGAGATTCAATTCAACGCAATGTGAATAGCGTCGTGAAGGAGTACCTGTAGCTTTTCAATTGTCCGCGCTGTTAAGTCTGACTAGAGGATTTCTGCTTGCACCCTCCTGATTTGGGAGCAGAAATACAACTTAACTGCCTGCCACTTTGCTGTTTTCGGGCTTAGTGCAGCGCTTACACCATTGCGCCTGGCACTTTAGTCAGAGAATGCGACTAAACAGGAGCGGTAACTGGCATCTCCCGACTAAGTGCAGGGCGAAATGGAGATAATTGAATAGCATCTGGAACTCCTTCCTGGCGCTATTTACATTGCGTTGAATTGCCCCCAATGAATAACATTCTTTTTATGACATCGCCTTTCTTTTATATATCCACCAAATCCCTTTTCTCATTGATCTAACTGTTGATCGTCATAAGTAATTATAATTGGTTACTGACCATATACAGTTCAGAAACAGGTTTAAAATTTGAAAGCACATAAAAATTTATATAGAATGAGCCATTAAAAGCAATAAAATTGCATTGTTTGTAGAGGTTTCTGCTGGTGATGTGCTGCCTCTTATTCCATGCTACTACTGTAGATGTGATGTGAGGGGAAAAACAAAACTGTTATGGCTTATGATTTGTTAGCAGTGACCGTTTCGTCATGCTGAGAACCATAGAGGTGACGGGGATCTAGTCATGATCCCGGCTGTTGGGATGCCAGCATCCCGAAGGCAAGTATTGGATTTAGGGGGAGGTTTTGGCACTAGTGGGAAGGTTAGGTTCGGCGGCGGCTCCTTACCTGTCTGGTCGGGGGGTCTACAGTGCACATCCTCCCTCTACTCCCTTGCCATCACGGTGATTGAAAAGCTGATGTCACCAGGAGGTGGGGCTTAAGTCCAGCAGGTGCATGGCTTAAGCCCGGGCCTGCTGCTAGGTTAGCAGAGAGGCTGTGCTTTTAGGGCTATGAGCCAGATAGGGCTGTCGTCATAGCAGGGGAGTGGCTTCCCATGGAAAGCCCTCTCTCTGCTATTGCAGTCCAGACTGGGACTGAGTGTCTATCTGTGGTCAGCAGGGTAGTGCCAATGAGAAGTTGCTACTGCTGCTAGCCTAGACAGTGCCCGCGGGTGGTGGATTTTACTGGAGGGGGCTGCAGTCCCGCAGCCCCTAGGTAAAATCCGCCACTGGTTAGGTTTAGGCTACGCGGAGTGGTAGGGAAAAGGTAGTATACTTACCTGCTTCTGTTGGGGTCATAACCAAGTCAGGATGCCGGCATCATGATCCTGAGCACCAGGGTCCTTAGCGTCTGCATCCCATACTCAATTTGAGATGAACATTTACTTTCTGCACTCTGCAGCAGACTCTGCAAACTATGGGGGCAGTTCAATATAATGTGATGTTGAATAGCGTCGGTAATGAGTTCTCGGAGATATTGAATTACCGTGCTGTTAACTTGCGACTAGAGGATTTCTGCTCGCTCCCTCCTTAGGTTGAGTAGAAATTCGACTAAACTAGTGCCGCGATGCTAGTTGCAGGCTTAACTTGTGCCCTAACAGAATCGTGGCCAGCACTTAAGATGGAGAATGTTGTTTACCGTTTCCAAACACCTGGCATTAGGCGCCATAAACTGTATTTCCCGACTTAAGTGCGGGGCGCGATGCGAACAATTCCCAGGGCTATTCAACATCGCATTTAATTGAATTGACCCCTAAAAGTGCACTTCAATGTGCACAAAGTTCACTGTGCCCCGCAGCCCTTCTTAAATAATACTGCACAAATGCTTAGCGATGCTGAGAGCTCGGACTGACACCGCTCCAGCTATGCCATCTTGTGGGGCTTCGGACACACCAGGTCACTAGGGGCCCAAGTACTTCTTGATTCATCCCTCTCTTGGTACCCTTGAGCATTACACTGCACATGTAGTGTTCCTGCTAGGCTGTTTTAGTGGGGCGCTGCACACTGCCCGATTTTTAAAACGCTAAAGGTACCCTACCCTAATGGCGGCGGTGGCATGCCGCATATCATTTTAATCAGCATAAGCTGCTTGCGCATCCTATTTGCATCGCTTTGATGAGACGCATTTTAAGGGGGAAAGTTGCACGAAAAGACGCTTGACGCTACAGAGTCGCACGATGCTCAAGCATTGGTTAACGCAACTTGTAGCACATGGAGAATATATGTGGACATGGGATACTTCCAATATCCTGACAGCGGGGATTCCATTGGTCAAAATGCTGACGCCGGCATCCCGACCGCTGGAATCCCGAAGGTAAGTAGAGGGGTTAGGTTTAAGCACTAGGACGGGAGGTTAGGTTTAGGGAGGGTTGGGGTTAGGTATACTTACCTCAAGCTGTTGGGATGGTAACCTAGTCAAGATGCCAGCATCGGGATTCTGACCGCCAGCATCCAGTTCCCAACCCTGTGAACACATCTGTACAAATGGGTTCTGAGTTGTCAACCTTGAATGACTGTCCTGATAATCACTTCTACAATGGGGATATGTGTCTATTAAAGACTGCTACCAAAAACTGTAATTGCTAGATAAATGTATAGTTTTGTAGTCCTTCTTTAACTAGGATGTCCTGTATATGAAACTAGAAATCCACTTGATCATTCAATGCTCAGATGCAGAGCACAGATTGCAGTCTTTGTAATGGAATCAGAGCTTATGGGTAACTGTCAGCACAGCATAAATGTGACTCATTGATGCAGAATTAAAAGGTCTAGCAAACAACAGTAATTTGGATCTATATAGCAGCCTTTGTTGTCTTTATTATAAGGTCATGAATCACACGCATAGTTAATTTCTATGACCTCTTTCACAATTATTTGGTGTAACTTGGCAATAGGATGACAGGGCTGCAGGTGATCCAATGCAACGTGTAGGGTTGTTTTCCACGCTGATGTCATGGAACAGCAGTTAATGATATGACATTAAAGGAAACAACACATGGTTTGGGAATGGCACTTGCTGAAGAAAGCAAGAGCACAACCATGTCTGAAAAGTGTGTTAAAAAAATCTTTAGATACTACCATGGTGGGGTGTTCATTGAAATTGATGGATTTGGTTTAATATATTTTCTAGAACAATATAGTGAAAATTGTCCATCATGGTTTCTGTCACCCCTTTCTCATGTTAGGAGGGAGGGACTGCCATGGCTTAACAAGCAAGCAGTGACTGACGGCTAGGTCAACCTGCTTTACAGAAAGGCCAAGTATGGATTGGAAATTTTAGATAGAGACAAGGCCTTTGGTGTCACAGAAAAGTAAGCTGGCGACACATAACCAACTAGTGGGCTGTTTGTAATGGTAATCTGGTAAAGTATAATCTGTTTGTTTGCTTTAACTACCCCAACTGGGGATGGGTGGAGGCATTTTTGTTGAGCTGCTGTGCATGGGGGTGGGGCTGTATGTGCGATGTGCTACTGTGCAGGGGGGCTATGTGTGATGAGCTACTGTGCAGGGGGGCTATGTGTGATGAGCTACTGTGCAGGGGGGCTATGTGTGATGAGCTACTGTGCAGGGGGGCTATGTGTGATGAGCTACTGTGCAGGGGGGCGATGTGCTACTGTGCAGGGGGGCGATGTGCTACTGTGCAGGGGGGCTATGTGTGATGAGCTACTGTGCAGGGGGGCTATGTGTGATGAGCTACTGTGCAGGGGGGCTATGTGTGATGAGCTACTGTGCAGGGGGGCTATGTGTGATGAGCTACTGTGCAGGGGGCCTATGTGTGATGAGCTACTGTGCAGGGGGGCTATGTGTGATGAGCTTCTGTGCAGGGGGGCTATGTGTGATGAGCTTCTGTGCAGGGGGGCTATGTGTGATGAGCTACTGTGCAGGGGGGCTATGTGTGATGAGCTACTGTGCAGGGGGGCTATGTGTGACAAGCTACTGTGCAGGGGGCCATGTGTGACAAGCTACTGTGCAGGGGGCCATGTGTGACGAGCTACTGTGCAGGGGGTGGTATGTGTGACAAGCTGCTATGCAGGGGTGTATATGTAACAAATTGCTGTGCAAGGGGGCTATGTGGGACAAACTGCTGTGCAAGAGCGCTATGAGATGAGCTGCTGTGCAGGTGAGTATATGTGACAAGCTGCTCTGCAGGGGGCAGGTCTGCCATCAGAAATCGTGGGGCCCGTGACTCACAAAATAGGCAGGGCCACCCTACCTCCCCGTGTTTCTGCAACTCCAGCCCCGCAGTGTCTCCCTAGCCAGCCCCCCCCCTGTCTCTGTTCTGCCCCCTACAGCCCACAGACATTTACCTTCTCCTCTGTCAGTGGTGCGGCGTGCATGATGTAATGGCGTCATGCGTGCCTTGCCTCAATAAAAAAAATAAAAACTTTATTGTACCAGTTGCAATCCCCCCACATTTCACTCTCTCTCAGCGATCCCCCCCATTTCCCTCTTTCAGAGATCCCCCCACATTCCCCCATCTCAATTACACCCCCTACTTTCCCCTCTCTCAATGATCCCCTCCACATTCCCCTCTCTCTCCCAGCGATCCCCCCTACATTCCCCTCTCTCAGCGACCCAACACACACACATACTCTCCCCTCTGTCAGTAACCCCCACACACACTCCCCTCTGTCAGTGACCCCCCAGACAGACACACACACCCTATTTGTCAGTGCCACACCACAGATTCCCCTCTCTGTCAATGCCCCCCCACACACACATTCCCTTCTATCTTTCAGTGCCCCCCCCAGACACAGACATTTCCCTCTGTAAGTGCCCCCCCCCCAGACATTCCCCTCTGTCTGTAAGTGCCCCCCCCCAGACATTCCCCTCTGTATCATTGCCCCCCCCCTGTCTCTCAGTGGTGCCCCCCACCTCCCCTCCCCAATTAACTTACCTCTGTCAGTGTCCTGAGAGGCCCTCCGGCTCACTTCTGTCTGTTGCAAGGGGCAGAAGTCAGACTTGCAGAGAGTCCGTGTGGGCAGACTGGTGAGTCACACTGCTCTCTCAGGCATATGTTGTCTGCTGAGCTGCTCTGTCTGTGCTCATTGTCAGGTGGCTGGTGTGGGGGAGGGGCCAGCCACAAGGAAGTAAAGGAGGCTATGCTTACTCAGTAATCACTGTCAGTGAGATGCCCGGCGATGCGGTGCGGATCCTCAGTGAGAAGGATCTGCTATGTGCCGGGGAATACATGAGGGCCATTACTCCCAAGGGACACCTGCTGCATGACTGGTAGGTCTGTCCCTGTGCGGGCCCCCCTTGCTGCCCGGGCCTCCAGACCCGGCAGTCCCCCCCTGATGGCAGCCCTGGCAGGGGGGCATATATAACAAGGTGGCAGGCATGGGGAAGATGGGTCTGATGGCATATGTGAAACACACTCTTTTTTGGGGGGGCGTTCTCTCTGCAATGAGTCCGTAAAGTACACAAGTGTCCTACACTTATCGTTATTATTATTGTTATTAATCATGGTAATGTCTAAATCCCCTACATGGAGAGGACCTTTACATAATCAGCCAGTATCCAGCGTCATTCCCTACCATCAAAGTGGGCATAGAGGGGGAGTACAACTTTGTAGCGAGCCACTGAGCCCCGAAGCATGGCGAGCGGACAACTTTCGGTACTTGTGTACGTAAAGTACACAAGTACCATTTAAAACATTCATTGGGTTCTCTCTGCAATGAGTCCGTAAAGGACACAAGTACCTTCTTCTTCTTTTTTTTTTTTTAAACCAGGTGAACAGTGTACGCCTACTGCTGCGGTGTTAGAATCGCTCATGTTGGATAGAAGTTGAAGTTCCTGTCTAGTTAGGTGTATGGCGTACACTTCATGATTGCTTAGTTCAGTGTTTCCCAACCCTTGTACTCAAGGTACACTAACAGTCCAGGTTTAAAGGATATCCATGCTTGAACACAGATGGCTAAATGAAAATATCTGAGGCAAGTGGATAAAAAAAAAACTTAAGTTCAGGAGAAATTGAGATATTTTACAGTTAAAGATAAATTTGACAATTCATGTCATAGATGTGTTGTATCTAGCGTCCATACAACATGTAGCGCGCCATGCTGAATCACAGCTTTATGTATTAAGTCACATTATGATGTATTTAGTCGCAACATAATGCACTGAGATGTCAGAAAAGCCGGAGAGTGTAATACAACTTTCTGTCCACCAGATGTAGCTTTTCCTAAATTGCACTGCACATGCTTCAAATAGCCAATCCAATTTCTGTAGCACCGCCCGCTGATTGGCTGAGAGAGCCATGTGAGAACTGTCATTCGGGACGCTATAGTACACAGTTTCCGTCATGGATCGAGAGCTGCCGTTTGATTTCTGAAGACCAGATTCTACTTAATATGGGAAGGGTACCAAGCACAGGCAAATACAAGGTGAGTATGTACAGTATAGTAGTGTGCGTGTGTAATAAAGGATAAAATCATTTGGTGCGAGTCCTGTATTATTTTTTTTATATATTTTCTTTACAAGTGTGAGCCGCCAATTACTGTCCGGACATCTGAGATGCTGGGGCGGGCTGGCTGGGATCTATATTCCCACTGAAACAGATAATGTGACACCCACATTGGGTGTTGAACAATTTTGCGTTTCAGATGCACGTACAGCATGGAGTCTTAATACTCAAGCATGCGTCTGGTGCACTACAGGGACACGTCTTTGGTGTGAAGATGCCCTTTCAATGACAGCCCACTTGTAGTGTAGTTAATCCCTGCATGCTAAGCTGCTACGTACTACAGGCAGTATTCCATGCTGCGACTAGGACACCTGAATGTCACGCTCGGAGCAAAGATGTAAGATGTTAGTGGTTAAGGTGAATGGGGTTCGAATCCCATTAAGGCCAGGGGCATTGAGCAATGTGATTTTTGTAATCCGTATTTTATCTACAATATGTATTTTATTTTAAATTTTACTCATGCATTGCTCCGCACTTCAAACATTTGGCAATCAAGACACTAAATGTTTTTTTTTTTTTTTCTTTTTGCTACCCTACTTTACATGTAAATATATGCAGAAAAAGCCGCAAACACACAGTACAAGTTGCAATACACCTCCTGTAATAAAGACGCACTCTCCGCTTTCAACAGAAGGTAATTCATTCTGACAACTTGTACTCTAGTTAAATGCTGACATATACTCTAACAGCTTACAGTTCTTCCAACAATGGCACAGGGACAGAGGCCTTATAGGCACAGGCACCTATGCAATAACAGTGAAAATAATCAGGGCCATAACAAGAGTGCGCAGCACCTAATTGGGTAGCAGCTTAGTGGTATGGCGAATGCTAAAAAAAAAAATGTTTTGCATAGGTGCCTGTGCCTACTAAGGCCTCTGTCTCTGCGCCGTTGTTGGAAGCACTGTAAGTTGTTAGAGGATATGTCAGCATTTACCTAGAGTACAAGTCTCGTAATGAAAACATCTCATTTTATTGAATACTGCAAGTGCGACATATTAGCAGCGGGGTATGCGACTTTTACTCAGGAAAAAAAGATTGCCGTGCCTTGTCTGCGTTTCTATGCTGTTGCAATGGCTATTCGCCCCATTTGCACCTAATTGAAATCAAGTCCTTAGTGTATACCGAGGTTGGGAAACACTGGTTTAGTTGGTCAAACAAGTTGGTTAGTTGGATGATAATTTGGATAGTTTTTAGCCTGGTTTAGTCTTCGCTTTAGGGGTTAGATTTACTAAAAATTAAAAGTGGAGGCGATGCCCATAGCAACCAATCAGATTTTGGTTATCATTTCTCTATTGCATCCTAGAAAATGATAGGCAGAACCTGATTGGTTACTATGGACAACACCTTCACTTTTCATTTTTTAAAGCTTTAGTAAATCTACCCCTTAGGGCTCCCAAACTCCACCATTACAGTCCAGGTTTTAAGGATGTCCTGGCTTGAATACAGGTTACTTAATTAGTACCTCAGTCAATTTGATTTAACCATTTGGACTCAAGCATGGATATCCTTAAAACCTGGACTGTAATGGCAGAGTTTGTGAACCTCTAGTCTCAGATCTCATCAGGAACTGCCATCAAGGTGGGGGGAGCTTTGTCAGCTCCTTTATAAAGGAGGGTGTGCTTTACTTAACTGTACTGTAGTGAGATGTAGCTATCGTATTACTGCGTAATATATGTAGGAGTCTTTTAAACATCGGTTAAAGCAAAATACAAAACTTTTAATAAACCACAAAATACATAATGACCCTCATCCTTTGTGTAGTCTTATGGTTGCAGTCCAATGAATAAACTTAAAACCAAATTGGTATTAAATCCTTGTCAGGAAGAAAAAAAACGCGAAATTTTCATCCTATCCTTGATACTGTGTGTGTGTGTGTATCAGGGATGGGGAACCTCAGGCCCAGGGGCTTTATAAGGCCCCCCGAATCATTTTGTCTGTTCCTCTGAGCTTTTTTCTGCCAGCCTCATCTGGCTAGCAGAGTGCCTAGAATGACACCTTGCAGCCAGAATCTATGCAGCCATGCCGCCTGGACGGAATCCGTATGATATACCGCCGGCCGCATGGCAAATCCTGACAGCGGAGGCCCGGCAGGGGTGAAGATCCCGAAGCTAAAAAAGGTAAGTACAACTAACCCTATTTTACACCCTATCCCCCTTGAGGGGTGCCTAACCCTAATCGCCCCCCCCCCCCCCGAGTGTGTAGCCAACCCCCCCCTTTACCGCAGCCTAAACCGAAGTCTCCCGGGGGTGGTCCCTAACCCTCCGTCCCCCTTGCCTGGATTAGACAGTCAGGAAGCCGTCGGTCGGCATTGCGGCCCTCGGCTTCCTGACTGCATCCCGCCTGGAGTGTCTTTAGGATGCTTCTGACTGTCACACTGCTGCCCTTGCAGCTCCCCAGGCATCAGGATGCTCTGGGCATTGCTGTAAACACCAGAGATTGTGGTCCCGCCCCCGTGTGACATCACACGGAGGGGGCATGACCTGCACCAGGCCTGCGAATAAGGTTACATATTTAAAAAATATACATACATACATACATAGTCAGGTGCATAAATATTGGGACATTGACAGAATTTTCATATTTTGGCCTCTATTCACCACCACAATGGCTTTGAAATGAAACCAACAAGATGTGCTTTAACTGCAGACTTTCATATTTAATTTGAGGGTAATTACATCCAAATCAGGTGAACGGTGTAGGAATTACAATGGTTTCTATATGTGCCTCCCACTTTTTAAGGGGCCAAAAGTAATGGGACAAACTAAACAATCCTAAATCTAACACTCACTTTTTAATACTTTGTTGCAAATCCTTTGCAGGCAATTACAGCCTGAAGTCTGGAGCGCATAGACATCAGCAGACGCTGGGTTTCATCCCTGGTGATGCTCTGCCAGGCCTCTACTGCAAATGTCTTCAGTTCCTGCTTGTTCTTGGGGCATTTTCCCTTCAATTTTGTTTTCATCAAGTGAAATGCATGCTCAATCGGATTCAGGTCAGGGGATTGACTTGGCCATTGCATAACATTCCGCTTTTTAGCCTTCAAAAACACTTTGGTTGCTTTTGCAGTATGCTTCTGGTCATTGTCCATCTGCACTGTGAAGCACCGTCCAATGAGTTCTGAAGCTTTTGACTGAATATGAGCATATAATATTGCCCGAAACACTTCAGAATTAATTCTGCTACTTTTGTCAGCAGTCACATCATCAATAAATACAAGGGAACCAGTTCCATTGGCAGCCATACATGCCCACGCCATGACACTACCACCACCATGCTTCACTGATGAGGTGGTATGTTTTGGATCATGAGCAGTGCCTTTCCTTCTCCATACTCTTCTCTTCCCATCACTCTGGTACAAGTTGATCTTTGTCTCATCTGTCCATAGGATGTTGTTCCAGAACTGTAATGGCTTTTTTAGATGTTGTTTGGCAAACTCTAATCTGGTCTTCCTGTTTTTGAGGCTCACCAGTGGTTTACATCTTGTGGTGAACCCTCTATATTCACTCTTGTGAAGTCTTCTCTTGATTGTTGACTTTGACACATATACACCTACTTCCTGGAGAGTATTCTTGATTTGGCCAACTGTTGTGAAGGGGTTTTTCTTCACCAGGGAAATAATTCTTCTGTCATCCACAACAGTTGTTTTCTGTGGTCTTCTGGGTCTTTTGGTGTTGCTGAGCTCTCCGGTGCGTTCTTTCTTTTTAAGAATGTTCCAAACGTTGATTTGGCCACAACTAATGTTTTTGCTATCTCTCTGATGGGTCTGTTTTGATTTTTCAGCCTAATGATGGTTTGCTTCACTGATAGTGACAGCTCTTTGGATCTCATATTGAGAGTTGACAGCAACTGATTCCAAATGCAAATGTCACACCTAGAATCTACTCCAGACCTTTTACCTGCTTAATTGATAATGAAATAACGAGGGAATAGCCCACACCTGTCCATGAAATAGCTTTTGAGTTGATAGTCCCATTACTTTTGGCCCCTTAAGAAGTGGGAGGCACATATAGAAACCGTTGTAATTCCTACACCGTTCACCTTATTTGGATGTAATTACCCTCAAATTAAATCTGAAAGTCTGCAGTTAAAGCACATCTTGTTTGTTTCATTTCAAGGCCATTGTGGTGGTGAATAGAGGCCAGAATATGAAAATTCTGTCAATGTCCCAATATTTATGCACCTGCCTGTATGTGCGTATATATATGTGTGTATGTATGTATGTATGTATGCATAATGTGTGTGTGTGTGTGTATATGTGTGTATATATATATATATATATATATATATATATATATATATATATATATATATATATATATATATAATATTAGTCTGGAAGAAACACGAATAACATACGGCTGAATAGGCTCAGGATTACTGTGGAGGGCACCCGGACCACTATTTTTCATTTTCCACTAGCGAGTGCTGGATATTTACACATACACAGTGCCTTGCAAAAGTATTCACCCCCTTTGAATTTTTCATGTTTTGTTTCCTCACAAACTGGAATTAAAATGGATTGTGTGAAGGTATGCATCATTTCATTCACAGAACTTGCCTACAACTGTGAAATTGTTTTTTTTTATATTGTGAATCAAACCATATTTAGGACAACATAACCGAAAACTTCAGCTTGCGTAACTATTCACCCCCCTAAAGTCAGTACTTTGTCGAGCCACTTTTGCTGCAATTACAGCTGCACGTCGCTTTGGATAAGTCTCTGAGCTTGCCACATCTTGCCCCTGGGATTTTTGCCCATTCCTCAAGGTGAAACTGCTTCAGCTCCTTCATGTTGGATGGTTTCCGCTTGTGAACAGCAATCTTCATGTCTGACCATAGATTCTCAATTGGATTGAGATCTGGGCTTTGACTAGGCCATTCCAACACATTTAAATGTTTCCCCTTAATCCACTCAAGTGTTGTTTTAGCAGTATGCTTCGGGTCATTTTCCTGCTGGAAAGAGAACCTCCGTCTCAGTCTCAAATCACAGGCAGACAAACCGGTTTTCCTCAAGAATATCCCTGTATTTAGCACCATTCATCTTTCCCTCGACTCGAATCAGTTTCCCACTCTCTGCTGCTGAAAAACATCCCCACAGCATGATGCTGCCACCACCATGTTTCACTGTGGGGATGGTGTTCTTGGGGTGATGGGATGTGTTGGGTTTGTGCCAGACAGCGTTTTTCTTGGTGGCCGAAAAGTTCAATTTTAGTCTCATCTGACCAGAGCACCTTCCTCCATACATTTGGGGAGTCGCCCACATGCCTTTTGGCAAACTCAAATCGTGTCTTCTTATTTTTAACGCTAAGTAATGACTTTTTTTATGGCCACTCTTCCATAAAGCCCAGCTCTATGGAGTGTACAGTCTCTGCTGTTGAACTCTGCAGCTCCTTCAGGGTTACCTTTTGGTCTCTGTGCTGCCTCTATGAGTAATGCCCTCCTTGCCTGATCTGTGAGTTTTGGTGGGCTGCCCTCTCTTGGCAGGTTTGTTGTGGTACCATGTTCTTTCCATTTAATGATGATGGATTTGATGGTGCTCCGGGGGATCATCAAAGATTTGGATATTTTTTTTTTTTTTTATAACCCAACCCAGAATTGTACTTCTCAACAACTTTCTTTGTCCCTGACTTGTTTGGAGAGCTCCTTGGTCTTCATGGTGTGATGCTTCTTGCTTAGTGGTGTTGCAGCCTCTGGGGCCTTTCAGAAAAGGTGTGTTTATACTGACAGGTCATGTGACACTTAGTGAAATGAAGTCCACCTTAGAGAAATCTAATTATGTGACTTCTGAAGGTAATTGTTTGCACCAGAACTTTTTAGGGGCTTCATAGCAAAGGGGGTGATGACATATGCACATACCAATTTTCTGAATTTTATTTATAAAGATTCTCGTGTGTGTGTATATGTGTATGTATATTTATATGTATGTGTGTGTGTGTGTAATAAATATATATATATATATATATATATATAATGTGTGTGTGTGTATATTAAAAAAAATTCTCAGTTCTCTTCACCAAATTAAGGCCCCCATACACGTACGCGATTTCTAGATGATCACCCAGTTTTCGACTCGCCGTACGTTCAGTCTTGTTGAAATCGTGCATTTTTTCATCTGATGCGCGCTCCCATGGGTCCTTCAATCGTATCTTATGATCATATGTGCAGCACATATATGTTCCATCCTATCGTGTTCAGAACGTGCCATTTTTTTTATTACATGCGATCCATCGTGTGGTAATTCAAGTAATTTCAATGACTATTTGTCCCTATTCCCATAATGAGCGCGTGAGGCACAGGATCGATCTTACGATAGCTCCTGTGCTAAGAAAAAAAAGAAGTGGTGACGACGGGACTGCAGGGTAATCTGCTGTGAATCGGATCGGATGCTGATCGCGTAGGTGTATGGGCCGTAATAGACTTTTTTCGTGCAGATCCATCACATAAAATTCAGAACAAAAAAGGTAAAGCCAAAGGGGTGAATACTTTTGCAAGGCACTGTATATACTGTATGTATGTAATAGATATACTACTCTTGGGTGTGCGGTCGTGCTCTGATATACACATGAGGCCATGATTTAGGTCAATGACGGACCAAAACGTTGGCTTGATATTGCTACATTGTGACACTATGGGGGTGATTCAAGTGTTTTGCACGCCCACTGCTGGGCGTCTATACGAATATGTGCCTGATGGAGCAATTCAATTGTTTCTCCGTTCAGGCACCCATTAGTATTTAAAGTGCCTGAAAGCACAGGGTTTAGGTGCTAAACCAGTCTAAAGAAGTGGTTAGGGTGCCCAAACAACGAACTTTCCACACTTTTCTTTTTGCACCTCATGTCTGCGAGACTTAATGACCCCCCCGAGGCTATAGGCGTCTGAACGGAGTAACAATTGAATTGCTATATCATACGCCCAGCGGAGGGTCGCCCAAAACGCTTGAATCACCCCCTTTTATGCTTGATCAAAATGCAACTCTTTTTAAAACCATTACAAGAGACTGGTGCTTGAAAGTTTGTGAACCCTTCAGAATTTTCTATATTTCTACTGAAATTTAGCCTAAAACTACCTCAGATTTTCACATGTCCTAATAGTAGATAAAGAGAACCAAATGAGACCAAAAAATTAGATGTGATCATTTTTTTTTTTTTGAGGAAAATGTTCCAATATCTCACAACTGAGGGTGGCAAAAGTATGTCAACCTTTAGGCTTAGTAGATATTTTGAAGGTGAAATTAGAGTCGGGTATTTCATCAGGTGTGAGTGGACAACTTCTTTTTTTAAAAGAACAGGGATCTATCAATTTCTGATGTTCACTTGTGTTTGTGGAAGTGTATCATGCCACAAACAAAGGAGATTTCTCAGGACCTCAGAAGAAGAGTTATTGATGCTCTCCAGGCTGGAAAGGGTTACAAAACCATCTCTAAAGAGTTTAGACTCCACCAGTCAACAGTCAGACAGATTGTGTACAAATGGAGGATATTCCAGACCATTATTAGCTTCCCCAGGAGTGGTTGACAAACAAAGATCACACCAAGAGCAAGGCGTTTAATAGTTTGCAAGGTCACAAAGGAACCCAAAGTAACCTCTAAGCAACTGAAGATCTAGCTAATGTTC
This sequence comes from Taudactylus pleione, assembly GCA_031769625.1. NCBI lineage: Eukaryota > Metazoa > Chordata > Amphibia > Anura > Myobatrachidae > Taudactylus > Taudactylus pleione. The sequence goes on from JAUIMM010000396.1 coordinate 6,945,665, forward strand.
AGGAGTCCAACATCAGGAAGACACTGAACAATGATGTGCATGAAAGGATTGCAAGGAGAAAGCTAATGCTCTTCAAAAGTAACATTGCTGCCAGTCTGCAGTTTGCTAAAGATCACCTGGACAAGCCAGAAGACTATTGGAACAATGTTTTTTGGACAGATGAGTCTAAAATAGAGCGCTTTCGGTTTAATTGAGAAGCATTATGTTTGGAGAAAGGAACACTACACTCCAGCATAAAAACCTCCATGCCATCTGTGAAACACTGTGGTGATAGTAGTATCCTAGTTTGGGCCTGTTTTGCTGCGTCTGGCCCAGGATGACTTGCCATCATTGATGGGACAATGAATTACCATAATCTAAAGGAAAATGTCCTGACCTTTGTCCATGATATACATCTCAAGAGAACATGGGTCATGCAGCAAGACAACGACCCAAAGCACACAAGTCAATCGACAAAAGAATAGTTAAAGAAGAATACATTTAATGGCCAAGTCAAAGTCCTGACCGTAATCCAATTGAAATGTTGTGGAAGGACCTGAAGCGAGCAGTTCATGGGAGGAAACCCACCAACATAACAGCGTTGAAGCGATCTTCTACGTAGGAATGGAGTCAAATTATGTTCAGGACTAATCAACAATTACCGGAAACGTTTAGAAGCAAGTTATTGCTGCACAAGGGGGTAATACCAGATACTGAAAGCAAAGGTTCACATACTTTTGCCACTCATTGATTATGTGATATTGGATAATTTTCCTCAAAAAAAATTAGCATGTCTAATTTTTTTTTGTCTCATTTTGTTTGATTTGATTCTCTTCATCTACTTTTAGTACTTGTGTGAAAATCTGAGGTAGTTTTAGGCCAAATTTCAGCAGAAATATAGAAAATTCTGAAGGGTACACAAACTTTCAAGCACCACTGTATAATCTTACTGGTGAGTGATCCTTTTCTTATTAATATATAGTTTTACACACAACACAAGTTTATTGCTATGAATGATCTATGAACTATTTCCAGTACACCAATTACGACATTGAATTATAATTCTTGGTTTATATTTTTTATTGTTCTTGCATATGTTTATTCAACTTGTTATGTCTATGTATGAATCCCTATTGGTTATCTTTGTTCATGTCACCCTGTTTTTTTAAAGCTCTCTTACCCCTGTAGAAAACATGTAGGGTTTGTGGTGCCATGTCCTTACACTATTCTGCCAATCGAGCTCACACCCATAAGGGTGGTGGCAGGAATATATCATCGCCTCAATTGTAGTGTGATTGTGGATACTTTGTCTCCTTCTTTATGCTGCAAGCATTTCTTTTATTAAATTATGCATTGTTTATCAAAAATAAAATTGCCAGTTATTTTTTGATCGACCACTGGGCCCTTTTCTTCTCTGGTGTACTTTGGTGAGAGGGTATTTTTAGGAACATCCCAGATAGATTAGACTCCACAATCTATATATTTGCGTATCCTATTGGAAAGGACTTGTAGACACAGTAAAGACGACCCACTGATCTTATCATAGGATATTATTGCTCTTATATTTAAATATTTCTACTGTATAGCGCCCTTGTTGCAGTGCAGGAGGGCCAGAGATTAACAGTTGGGTGGGGTGTGTTCAAACGCAAATCTAAATTGTAAAGCATCTCTAGATAATAAATCCTGGTGCACTAACCGGCTGCACAGCGTACATTATAGGGCTGCGGAACATGGATTCCAGTATAAGCTCCATGGGCATGCAATGCAAGGGGAGCAAATACATTTATTTTTACATCTTACCAGGAAAAGTCCCGAGTCCAAAGATCACAGATACTGGTAGGGTGACAGTGCATTAACGATAGAAGTAAAACAGCAAAAACCTATAGAATAATGGTGTACACAAAGCTCATATGGAATTGCCCTTAATGTAAACTGGCCAGATGGGCCCTCAATCCTTAGACCCCACAGAGGACCATTCCTTTTGGCTATGAGGACTCATGGAATTGAGGCTGGAACGTCAGACATAATATTCCAAGAGCGAAGCAATTGAATACCATCGTCGGGTATAGAAACTGTAACCGTGGATCCATTAGGGGATATAATCCGCTTTGTTGTAAAGCCTCACCGGTAGGTGATCTCTGCCTCCCACAGAGCACTAGTGACCTGAAATGATCTACGCTGAGCCAACGTGGCCGCTGAAATAGCTCCAAAGAGTTGCAAGTCTCCCAGCACTGCTGTAGAAGAATCAGTCGCACGTGCAGCTCTAAGTATGGCCTCCTTCAAATGGAAATAATGTAGTCGCATAGGTGTGTCCCGAGGTACCCCAGCCAGGGGATTTTTTGCATGAGGCAAATGATGAATGCGATCAAATAAGAAATCTGTTATAGGGGTAGTGGGTAAGAGCTTCATAAAGATATCTGTAATATATTCCTGAAGACTCCTAAAAGATTCCGGGATACCACTAATCTTTATATTGTTACACCGCGACTGGTCTTCAAGATCACTAACTTTATTTTGCAAAGCCGCAATCTCAGACTGAAGTTGCTCATGCAGCTGAAACAAGTCATTATGGGATTCAACTACTTCCTCCATCTTAGTTTCCAGGGAATGTGTACATTGTCCCAAGTTATCAGTCATCTGCTGGCAGGATTGCAGCGCAGTACGAAATTCCAAGGAAATATCCACTTTAAAAGACGCCAAACGTAGCTTCATGGACCCCACTGTTAGCGGTTCACTATCTCCAGGAGCAGCAGCAGGAGATTGAACAGTAGCGGCAATAGGGGACATATTTGTAGTAGAGTTAGATCCTTTGACCTTGGTATCCCGGGACTCCGCTTCCACAGCACCCGAGCAGGTGAACGTTGTTTACAGAAGCTTGCAGTAGGCACCACACATTGACGTTTAGGCGCCATTGCTGAAAAGGAGGCATAATAGATTAGGGAACACTAGAAATCCAATAAGGCGACTTGATAGTACCACGGATCTTGAATAGAGTGACAACATATAGGAGTGGTGGAAGAAAGTCCTATATTGTTAATCACTGGCCATGAGGGTGGCTGATGTGGAGATATAATTCAGCAGCCCCATAGTATATGCTGGGAGAATGTCTTTCCACTAATGCTTGTAGGGCAGAACCCCAGAGCTATGTCCATAAAAAGCTATATGGACAAGGATGCAGGCATCCAGGCACAGTTATCTCATGCTGCAGGAGCCTCCCTCCAAGATGGCGGCCGTACTTCTTCCTTCAGCTCCACACTGACTACATGAGCCCACAGGCACTACTGGGCCCAGTGACTAAGGGCAGAGGTAGAAGACTAGTGATCGCGGGTTGAGGCGGCCGGTTCCGCCCACAGGGCATGAGCGCTCTGTGCGAGCTCACCACCCTAGTTAAGGCCCTGGCTCATAGATCTTCAATGCTTTGTACAGAGATTTCAATTGCTTAGTGAACTACCCCTGGTATGACTACAAAGAGAAGCAGTAGGCATGGCAAATAGGAAACTGTTTTTTGTTTTGTTTTTTAAATTACCTGCACACCCCCTCCTTCTCCCTGCATGACTGATAATGCAATGCATAGTCCTACAACACAAATATTGGGGTTTTTTAAAAAGCACCTACAGTGCTGGCACCTATTGCAGTCAGTGATGGCATTAATTTCTGCTGCTTAGTAAGAGGACACCTCTGTCCTCAAGTACAGAATTGGATTTATTAACTAATGGATTAAATATGAATTCAGAGACAAAATATCTATGTTCAGATAAAAGCTATAGTAATGAGCATGATTTACTGTATAATTTTCTGATTTCATAGTACATTAAAAAGCACCTTGCTACATAAAAGCAATGATTTAGAACACTGCTTAATAGATGCATTGTTAATATTTACACTTTATTTTCTAGTATAATTACACATTCTGCATTCTGTAGCCATGAATGAGTTACTAGATAATACTTTGCTACACTGTGATTCAGGCCAGATGAGTAATAAAGTAAAGTGGAGGGGAATGATTGGATGAGGGTAAATAATTTTATTCTAATAGATCAGACAGGTTCTAATAACGTCATGTAGTGTGTAAGCCCGTGAATTAATTCTATCCTTTGGCATCTGCATCAAGCGTCATGCTCTGTTTATGTCAAGAGTAATACATTTCATTCACTTCTTATTGGATTATATTTGGCTCAGCTGACTGCTTGTTTGTTCTATAGCTCATAAATGGTTAAAATTACATCAGTATAGTTTATGCCTTGTGTGATTAATTCTCTTTTTGTCTGCTGCCTTTGAACAGAAAAGCAGAGATTCACTAAGCAGTGATGATTTGGAGAGCTACAGTAACATATGTCTAGTCTAACCACATAATCTCTTCTCATTGAAGTGCTCTATAGTGCAGTTTTATGAACTGGCTAGAACAAAATCCAAAATTGCTTCATACTTCTAGATGGAGGTTTGTAATCAGAGTTGATTTTTAGGAGAGAGGCTTTTAATGAGCAGTAATGCATTGCATTCTTTCCTGATTTTAGAATTCCTCTATGCCAGTGGTTCCCAAACTGTGCGCCGTGACACCCTGTGGTGCCTCGGGACACTTGCAGGGGTGCCTCAGGTTGGTGGTTCAGCACCAAATCAAATTATTTATGGTCAATGTAAATGTAAATATATGGACAAAAAGAAATCTGTTCACCACCACAAAGCTGAACCAAAGGATGATAGGTAAGCACAATTTACTTCACTTTACTAAATGTTTTCTGAATTTCTCAATAATAAACCTTTGGCTTAGGGGTGCTGTAAAAACAATGATTCTGTAGGGTGCCGTGATTCAAAAAAGTTTGGGAACCACTGCTTTTTATGCACATGCCCACTATCTAAGAGCCTTTTACAAAATCATGTCACACTTGTTTAGCACAACTGTCACAATGCCAGGGTTACCAGTGTAGATTTTTACACATCCTTTACAAACCCATGATGCTGGGTATGTCACTGGGACTATTAGTATTGGCTAAAGAATATGACTTGGACTATAGCACTTGTAGCAGATATATATAATTGGTTATACTGCAAATGGAACCTCTACATAAAAGGGAAAAAAACAGTAAAAAACATACCATGCTTACTTAACTAGCCAATCCCGTGCCAGTGCTTCCATTGCAATCTGCTGACAGCCTCCATCGCAAGGCAGTAGTCAAGCTCTGTATGATGCTGCTTAGGGCAGACTGAAAACATTTTGAGGGGAGGGAGAGATTGAGAGAGAGAGAGAGAGAGAGAGATTTCCAAACAGTTGAATTCACAGATCAACCCTGCACATACTCTTTGGGCTGTAGTTCCCATGGTGGGGATTCTGGTCATGGAGATGGATGATGTCCTATACTGGTTGGTTGATTTAAGACTGGACGGGTCAGATACAGGGTTGCATATATTTCTTGGGAACCCTGCTGAGAAACACTCTACTACTGATAATAATACGAAGTAATAGTTGTGAACCATTTCATGAAGGGCTTCAGTCACTTTAAGGAACGTAAATCAGACAGCACTTCCTACAGTTAAACTCTGTAATCCCCCCCCCCCCCCCCCCAATAAAAAGGCATGCAGAGTCCTGGTTGACCAGCGCTGCCAGAATATAGTGTCCTTTTGCGATTTTTAGTCTGGTGCTGATTGTGATAAGGGTCAGCACTTAAATGGTAAAGCTGGGTACACACTAAACGATGTGTGTACCCAGCGATATGACGGGGAACCCCCCAGCTCCACCGGGCCGACATATCAATTGGCCGGTACACAGTAGTCAATCCGGTGCAGGACCGCCTGATACATAGGTCCCTGCCGCATCCCACTGCATGGGGTCGTATTCCAGCGTGGTTCATCCCTATAGCAGAAGGGGGGATTCCCCCCTTTTGCTATAGTGATGGACCATGTTGGAATACTAAGTACAGCATAACTTGAAGGTTAAGGAAGGTGGGGAATTGACCACAGGAAAAGTTATATAGAAGAGATTGGAATACCATTTTTAGAGATGGCCGCCGGGTGATATAGTATGTTCCTTCCGGGATTTACATCTCCGCAACTAAAAAGTCTGAGGTGGACGCAACTGGAAGTAGTCAATGAAGCGCAAGCATCACTTCCGGGCATTGACATCCGGCTGCGAGGTGGAACACAGCCGGAGAGTCCAGCTGGAACATAAGCATCAATTTAGTTTAGGGTATTTTGGAAGCAAGATCATTTAACATATCCAGAATAGGGGGTATAAATTCTCCATTGAATTACAAGCATGCTATATCTTATCTGCAAATATATTTTATTGATGCGAAACCCCTGGGCCAACCACTTGTCTCTGCGAGAGGCTCATTACTACAGCCCTTAGCTATTTTTTTGATAGCTTCTAGCAATCAGTGGTGAGCAGGAGTCCATGCTTTATACGTGATACGGGGTACTTTCTTACGAAATTAGGTAGTATTGGTACACTGCTGGATGGGGTTTTACTCGCTACCATGGATTTGTGTTCCCTATACGCCATCATTCTACATGCTGATGGCTTGGACTCATTAAGGGCTGCATTGTCTGTCTGTTGGGTTCACCGGAAGAATTTATTGTAGAACTTGCTGAGCTTGTTCTTAGGAACAATCATTTTATGTATGATGATACCTATTAAATGCAGCTTTCCAGAACTGCCGTGGGATCCATCTTGGCATAATTTGCCAATATTTGACTGCTTACGAAACCACACATCTTTCCGATCTTTAAATACCAGATTAGATTCTGTAAAAGCCTCATTTATGACATTTTTCTGCCATGGGATAGCACAGTGGAATCCTTTTTGAGGCTATGGTAACCAGTCTAAACTAACTGTACCATCTGGTTATTACCATTTCCAATACGGATGGAATACTGGATACCATGCTGTATTGTAAAGAAACTGACCAACACATTCCTGCTGGCCACTAGCCATCATTCACCTAACCTCAAGAAAAGCCTTCCAATCTTGCAGTTGCTGTGGGTGATGCGGAATAATGCTGGGTACACACTGGCAGATAAATTGGCCAATCATTTGATCAGCCAATATATCGGGTGCCCGTCGGCCAGTGTGTACGAGCGATATGTCTGTAACTGATGTCGCTCACAGACATATTGCGTCGGCTCTGCTGCACAGCCGATGCCCAATATATCTGCAGATATATTGGGGCATTGTGCTGTGTGTATGGGCAGTGTGCTGGAAATCTGTATGAGAGATTGTATGTGAGCTTATATGGTGTTACAATTAGCTGACCTATCCCAACGAGTCACTGAACGCTGATATTCTACAAACCTCATATGAAAGTTACATTGGAGTATGCTACACAGAAAAGCACAAGGCTGTCAAGATCTTTACCACCAAATACAACAACATGTCAAGCAACAGATGTTCCTAAGCTGCCACTGCCAATCATCTCAATTGACACCACTTTTAAATTGACTGGTACCAATCTGCCTATGATGGCATATAGGATGGGACCAAACATCAAACAAAATACTCTTGAGACCAGCCTCGTGCCCTGAGCAGCAGTTGACCACATCATGGCTTAGGAATCAGAAACCTGGGTGTTTCAGATGCATTGGATGTGTAACCTGTAGAGGGATGATCACAGGGTTGACTTTCCCACATCCCCATTCTGGAAGAAATCTTAAGATCAACTTCAGGTTACACTGTACACTTGACCATGTGATATACATCATGATCTGCTCTTGTGGGCTGCATTATGTAGGCAGGACAACCAGGAACTTTCGGAAATGATGGTAAAACCATAGGGCATCAATCCGTCAGGCCTTGGAAAATCCGGTGGCACGACAATCTCTTGAATAGGTTCCTCAGGTGGCAACACTAAAGTGTTATCCAATAGACTGTGTGCCTCCACCAGTTCGCGGGGAGATTGTGGACTATTATGAAGATGTGAGAACATGGACCAGCAGGCTCGGGACTGTGGCTTCTTGCGGTCTGAATGAAAATAATCCACAAAATATTTTCTTTAAGTAATTAAATAGCCTTATTAAGGCATCACACTCCCATTGGAGGCTTTTTTTTTAAATTTTTTTTGCCGTTTCTAGATTTTTTTATTTGAGTCCGTCATAATGTGGGTAGGTATTCATTTATTAATTCATAGATTTGTTTTCTTGGGTTGATATACTGTTGTTTGTTTGTTTGTTTGTTTGTTTTGTGGTGGTTGTATGCTCTGTGATATATCTGTATAACGCTCCGAATCCTTCAGGTGATTGTTTTAGTAACCCCCACTGTTCGCTTGGTCCAAACGATAGTTAATTATTTTTGGACAGCTTTTTGTTGATTACACTCTGATGCATAGACTGGCACTCTGGGCAGGGTTTATAACCTGTGAGCCTGATTTTATAATTTTTTATTTTGCTGTCTGATATTAACTTACCTGTGGAAATGATGGCTTGGAATGCCATTGTTTTCTTGTGTACTATTTACACTGTAATACTGTGATTGACAGACTGTGGCCTGTGCTGGTCTGGTGTCCTATGAGATCTATTGACTTTTTTTTTTTTTTCTTCTAGGACACATCCTAAATAGATGTGTAGTATGCACCTTAGCATGGTATGCATTGTGGGCTTATGTAGGTGCTCTTGTTGGATTTTTCTGATAGTGAGGTACAAAGGCTTGCGCTCCAGTGTGAAACGCGTCTCATTTGCGCATGCATGGCTGAGTTCTTCGTTTTGTACTGGACAGCTTAATTAACGGTGGATATTGCTTTCCCCTATAGGTGTCCAGGCGTGAAACTCTCCCCAATGCGCATGCGTTCCACACAGTACTAGGTGCATTTGGCCAGTATGTGGGCATTCAGATCTACCACTGGGTTTAACCAGGATACTAATAGACGTTCCGTGGGTGTATTTGTGATTATTTTTTTTATTTTTTTAATAATAATAATATTGAGGCTGGTCGCTTTTTCTGAACTGAAATAGAGTGTCACTTCCTGCAGCAGTCCGTGCTGTTTTTGCTATATATATATATATATATATATATATATATATATATATCATACATACATACATACATACATACATACATACATACATACATACATACATACATACATACAGTACCAGTCAAAAGTTTGGACAATTCAATGGTTTTTGTTTATTTAAATTATTTTCAACATAGTAGATAAAAACTATAAAACCGATATGGAATTATGTTGTAAACAAAAAGTGAGGAATCTAAAATATAAAACATTTTGATTTGTTTAACAAAGTAGCCCCCTTTTGCTTGGATGACCGCTTTGCCACTCTTGGCATTCTCTGAATCAGCTTCATGAGGTAGTCTCCTGGAATGGTTTTCCAACAGTCTTGAAGGAGTTCCCAGAGGTGCTGAGCACTTGTTGGCTGCTTTTCCTTCACTCTGCGGTCCAACTCATCCCAAACCAGCTCAATTGGGTTTAGGTTGGGTGATTGTGTAGGCCAGGTCATCCGACGCAGCACTCCATTACTTTCCTTCTTGGTCAAGTAGCCATTACATAGCCTGGAGGTGTGTTTGGGGTCATTGTCTTGTTGAAAAACAAATGATGGTCCCAGTAAGCGCAAACCAGATGTGATGGCATGGCGCTGCAGAATGCTGTGGTAGCCATGCAAGTTAAGTGTGTATATGTATAAATTTTATATATATATTATATTTCTCTCAAAAACAGCATGGACCGCTGCAGGATGTGACAGCACTTTCAGTTCAGAAAAAGCAACCAACCTGATTAAAAAAAAATCAATATATATATTAGATGCAGGGCCTGGCACTCCCTATATATAGGTTACTTGGCCGGGTGCCCTTATGAGGAATTATTGAATTTTTACCATCCACATTCAGGCAAATTGAATCATATTAGAGGTACACTTACATGTAATACTGCTTTTGTAGTGTATCAAATAGTAATAGTGTGTCCCTGTGGTCTAATTTACATAGGGAACACCGAAAGGTCCTTTAAAGAAAGAATAGACCTTCACCGATTGGCCATACGGGCTGCCCTTAACACAGGTATCAGTGACCAACCTGTGACGAAGCATTTTTCCTCGGTCCCCCACACTAGTGTCCCTACGTTATTGCATGATGGCAACCATTCCATAGGGGTGGCAACCATTCCCTTAAATTGATACAAATTGAGACCCGATGGATTAAACTGTTGGAGACCCTTGATCCATAGGGGCTCAACAAGCATCATGGTCTCAATTGCTTTATCTAAATTTTGTATTTTCTTGAGATGATTTATGAGGGACTTAATGTGCTCTTATTTTGAGTAGTCTTTGTACTTTAGTATATGGTTTTCTATGACTCATCCCATATTTGCATACGGTGTGCTATTGTATTTTTCTGATTTTGGAGTGATTTTCTCTGATGTGCTGTGTATAATACACCACTAGCATGTATAATAAGTATATATTCAATAATGTGTATTTGAGATTATGGCTAATGTATCTAAGATATACACATATATAGTCATTAGCGTTCATCATAGACTCTCTTCTTTCTTGTTGTATACATTTCCCACCAGTATGTAATTGTGTTTTACTAGTTATCGTGATGGGGAGCACTGTGGTGTCATTAGTCTGAGCAGAACATCAACCACTGGGTGCTGCCACTGTGTGTGTGTATGTGTGTGTATATGTATGTGTGTGTGTATATGTATGTGTGTGTGTATATGTATATGTGTGTGTGTATATATGTGTATATATATATATATATATATATATATATATATATAGTGTATAATGTATATAATAAAATAAACTTTTGCTATCGGCGCTAACAATAATATACTGCAAATTTATGTGTGTGCAGCAAATAAAACAAAGGGGATTTTGTCATGATTTGATCAAAGCATTTAAGCCTGCAGCCCAGCATCAAGGGACCCCATTTTTCTGCAGCTCCCTAACACTAGCATATATGCCTAGCACATCATTACATTGCAGTTAAATGTACTCCCCTCCTTGATACAGAGGGACGCATCTATACAGGGGCTGGCTGTTAGCCACACCCAACTAGGCTTTTTATGGCGTTCATTGAAAGCTGCCATGATAGCACAAGGCAAAATTTATATATATATATATATATATATATATATATATATATATATATATATATATATATATATAATCGTTCCTGCTAGGCTGTTTTAGTGGGGCAAAAAGCGCCCTGCCCTCACAGCCTGCGGGTGCCATCTTCACCCGCGGGTCGCAGTGTCCCGCAGGTGGAGAAATGTGCGGTGACCCGGTCTCCACCGGAGAATAGACGCCGGCATCTATTCTCTCTGCAGCGCTTGGGGGTTGCCCGGCGTGTCCGTAAGTGCCGGGCACGCCCCCAAGTGTTACGAAAAGGGGACGTGTCTTATAGACACGCCCCTTTTAGATGGCCATGCCCCCTTTTTTGACACTCGAACTAAGGTGCCCTCTCTAGCTCTGGCGCCCTGCCTGCCACTGGAGCTAGAGTGAACTAGGGGTGTGCACCGGCCAATTTTCGTGTTTTGGATCTGGATCTTTCTTCGTGTTTTGGATCTGGATTGGTTTTGCCAAAACCATCCTTCGGTGTTTTGGGTTCTGGGTTTTGTGTTTTGGATCTGTATTTTTTTAAAAAAAGCATAAATACAGCTAAAATCACAGAATTTGTGGGTTTTTCTGCTCCTATGCTATTATTAACCTCAATAACCTTAATTTCCACTCATTTCCAGTCTATTCTGAACACCTCACAATAGTGTTTTTTATGTCCAAAAGGTTGCACCGAGGTAGCTGGATGACAATGCTAAGCGACACGAGTGGGCAGCACAAACACGTGGCCCATCTAGGAGTGACACTGCAGTGGCAGACAGGATGGCAGTTTGAAAAACTAGGCCCCAAACAGTACATAATTCAAAGAAAAAAAAGAGGTGCAAGATGGAATTGTCCTTGGGCCCTCCCACCCACCCTTATGTTGTATAAACAGGACATGCACACTTTAACAAATCAATCATTTCAGCGCCAGGGTCTGCCACACGACTGTGGCTGAAATGATTGGTTCGTTTGGGCCCCCACAAAACAAGCTGGCAATTAATGTGTCCCTGCACAAACTGGCTCTACGGAGGCAAGATGTCGTCCTCATCCTCCTCATCCACCGATTCCTCACCCTCTTCAGTGTTGTGTACATCCTCATCCTCACAGAGTATTAATTCGTCCCCGCTGGAATCCACCACCACAGGTCCCTCTGTACGTTCTGGAGGCTGGTCTCCCTGGAAAAGTTGATAATTCATTTTTATGAACATCATCTTCTCCACATTTTGTGGAAGTAACCTCCGACGCCTTTTGCTGACAAGGTTCCCGGCTGCACTAAACACTCTTTCGGAGTGCACACTGGAGGGGGGGCAACTCAGGTAAAATAGAGCCAGTTTGTACAGGGGCCTCCAAATTGCCTCTTTTTCCTGCCAGTACATGTACGGACTGTCTGACATGCCTACTTGGATGCTGTCACCGATGTAATCCTTTTAACAGACAGACGCACACTTGTCGCTGCTGCTTTGAGGATGCAGGTGCGGCTACAGCCCACACAATTCACAAAGACAGGAAAAAAAAGATTTTTTTTTATTGTTTGTGGAGCGCACTTTGAGGGTTACACCACCCTTTAACAGACAGACGCACGCTTGTCGCTGCTGCTTTGAGGATGCAGGTGGAATCTAGACGGGATTTGGAACCGCGGACACACTACTTCCATCAATTGTCTAAATCCCACTGCACTAATGGCGGATACCTGACGCACGTCTAACACCAACATAGCAGTCAAGGCCTCAGTTATACGTTTTGCTTCAGGATGACTGCTGTCGTACTTCATCCTCATCGCTAGGGACTGTTGGAGGGTCAATTGTTTAGTAAAAGTGGTGGTGTTCCTACTTCCTCTCTGGGATGATGAACAACTCCCAGCAGCAGCAACCGCGCTAGGAGGAAGTGGTTCTTGATCTTTCCCTATTTTATTTTTATCGGAGAAAGTTTGGTCCTCCATTTATGTTATATTGATATATACGTGCGGCTAAGGCGCACACAAACACAGAAAATATTTTTTTATTTTTGCTGGAGAGTAGTGCACTTTGTGGGTTACACCACCCTTAACGAAATGAGCCAGCCCGCTCTTTACTTATAGGACACAGGCGCACGCTTGGCGCTGCTCCTTTGTTGATGCACGTGCAGCCACAGTGCACACAATTCACAAACACAGAAAATATTTTTTTATTTTGTTTGGAGTGCCCTTTGGGGGTTACAGCACCCTTTAGCGGTCAATCCAGCCGGCCCTTTATTTATGGGACACAGGCGCACGCTTGGCACTACTTTGTTGATGCACGTGCGGCTACTGCGCACACAATTCACAAACACAGAAAATATTTATTTTTATTTTGTTTGGAGTGCCCTTTGGGGGTTACAGCACCCTTTAACGGACAAGCCAGCCGACCTTTTACTTATGGGACACAGGCGCGCGCTTGGCGCTGCTCCTTTGTTGATGCACGTGCAGCCACAGTGCACACAATTCACAAACACAGAAAAAATATATATTTTTTTTTGCACTTGGGGGGAGCACCCCTGACGGACAGAGCACCCCCTGGACAACACTACAGCACCCCTTTAGGACTGGGACACTGCACAGGACTTTGGAGTGGACACAGCCCCTATGGACAACTGACTGCACAACACAGTCCAGCCAGCCCCTATGGACAACAGCAGCACAGCACAACAGTACACTACACAGCCCAGCCAGCCCTAACTCCCACCCTCCCTCTTCACTGCCCACAGCCGAGTGAGAAAATGGCGCCGACGCGGGTACCTTATATAAGATCCAAAACCCGCGAGACCCGGAAGGCGGGATGATGACGTTTTGCCTCGATTTCAGATCCGAGTCAGGCGGGAAAAGTCGAGTCGGCCTCTGATCGGGGGCGTTCGGATTTCAGAAATCCGAACCCGCTCACCCCTAGAGTGAACACTAATATATATATATATATATATATATCAATGTGTGTGTGTGTGTGTGTGTGTGTGTGTGTGTGTATAATTTATGGGACTGGGATACAGTGTTGGAATCCATTCCACAAGGTCAATGTTTCGCCATAACATGGCAACACCACAGCATATCAAAGCAGAGATTACAACTAATAAAGACGATTTAATGCCCTTCTTTCCCTTTGGCAGGTCTATTTGTATACGTATATTGTGACAAGAATCACATAGACCAGAGTGAAATCCAACAGAAGTTTATTTTCTCACCACAGGGAGGTATACAGGTCAGTGCAATGATCACAGGCAAGATGTTATAGCAGGCTGAGTCTTCCATACAGTTCTTTTAGTGGACTCTCAGGTCCCGGATCCCTAACACTAGTCACCCCTGGGCTTATAACCTGGGTGAGTAAATTACCATAAGGATCAGTTTCCCAGTGTCTCTTAAGTTTTTTACCAGCCTCACACAGGTGTCTAATCAGCTCCCTCTCCAGACTCCCAACTAAAGGCCCCCATGCATCAGCAATCGATTGTGGCAATTCTGCAATTTGCAGATGATTGTGTAAAAAAAATCTGTAATGTATGGGCTTCACAGTAAGCAGATTTCAACCAAAAAGTGATTGGAATTGTTAAATCAGGTTGTCCAACATGTTGGATTTCACACATCGATTGGGCTGTAGATTGCTAGTGTATGGTAACGATCAGCAGATTTGCAGACCATTACTAGTAAAATGATGGGACTTTCAAGATTGGCAGATCTGTATTTGCTGAAAATGATCTGCAAATCACTGAAAAAGATCTGTCATGTATAGGTGCAGATTGCTAGATTGGAAAATTAAGATTTGGCAACAAATCTTCAAATTGTTCAATTGTGGTTTTCTGATTGTTGATGTATGGGGGCCTTTACACACACACACAAACCTTGGCCTGGATCTGACAACCTGCAGTTCTGCAACCATGTCAGATCTGTGGTGTGTGTGTGTGTGCGTGCATACATACATACATACATACATACATACAGGTGCATGAATATTGGGACATTGACAGAATTTTCATATTTTGGCCTCTATTCACCACCACAATGGCTTTGAAATGAAACAAACAATATGTGCTTTAACTGCAGACTTTCAGATTTAATTTGAGGGTAATTACATCCAAATCAGGTGAACGGTGTAGGAATTACAAGTGTTTCTATATGTGCCTCCCACTTTTTAAGGGGCCAAAAGTAATGGGACTATCAACTCAAAAGCTATTTCATGGACAGGTGTGGGTTACTCCCTCGTTATTTCATTATCAATTAAGCAGGTAAAAGGTCTGGAGTTGATTCTAGGTGTGACATTTGCATTTGGAATCAGTTGCTGTCAACTCTCAATATGAGATGCAAAGAGCTGTCACGATCATTGATGCAAGCCATCATTAGGCTGAAAAATCAAAATAAACCCATCAGATAGATAGCAAAAACATTAGGTGTGGCCAAATCAACTGTTTGGAACATTCTTAAAAAGAAAGAACGCATCGGAGAGCTCAGCAACACCAAAAGACCCGGAAGACCACAGAAAACAACTGTTGTGGATGACAGAAGAATTATTTCCCTGGTGAAGAAAAACCCCTTCACAACAGTTGGCCAAATCAAGAACACTCTCCAGGAGGTAGATGTATATGTGTCAAAGTCAACAATCAAGAGAAGACTTCACGAGTGAATATAGAGGGTTTACCACAAGATGTAAACCATTGGTGGGCCTCAAAAACAGGAAGACCAGATTAGAGTTTGCCAAACAACATCTAAAAAAACCATTACAGTTCTGGAACAACATCCTATGGACAGATGAGACAAAGATCAACTTGTACCAGAGTGATGGGAAGAGAAGAGTATGGAGAAGGAAAGGAACTGCTCATGATCCAAAACATACCACCTCATCAGTGAAGCATGGTGGTGGTAGTGTCATGGCATGGGCATGTATGGCTGCCAATGGAACTGGTTCCCTTGTATTTATTGATGATGTGACTGCTGACAGCAGCAGCAGAATGAATTCTGAAAGTCAAATGCTTCAGAATTCATTGGACGGCGCTTCACAGTGCAGATGGACAATGACCCGAAGCATACTGCAAAAGCAACCAAAGAGTTTCTTAAGGCTAAAAAGTGTAATGTTATGCAATGGCCAAGTCGATCCCCTGACCTGAATCCGATTGAGCATGCATTTCACTTGATGAAGACAAAACTGAATGGCAAATGCCCCAAGAACAAGCAGTAGATGCCTGGCAGAGCATCACCAGGGATGAAACCCAGCGTCTGGTGATGTCTATGCGTTCCAGACTTCAGGCTGTAATTGCCTGCAAAGGATTTGCAACAAAGTATTAAAAAGTGAAAGTTAGATTTAGGATTGTTTAGTTTGTTTTATTACTTTTGGCCCCTTAAAAAGTGGGAGGCACATATGGAAACCGTTCACCTGATTTGGATGTAATTACCCCCAAATTAAATCTGAAAGTCTGCAGTTAAAGCACATCTTGTTTGTTTCATTTCAAGCCATTATGGTAGTGAATAGAGGCCAAAATATGAAAATTCTGTCAATGTCCCAATATTTATGCACCTGACCGTATATTATGGGATGTAGTCAATAGATCACACTACCTACCCAACGCAGCACTTAAGATAGGCGTCCAAATACCGACGTCTATCTTAATCCCAACGCCGGAAGACCGACCCCCGCCATCCCCATCATTGTATGCCGGCTAAGTATAACACTTAGCCTGGGGATGTGGGGGTTAAGGTTTAGGGGTCCTGACGAAGGGGCTGGCACCCTGAAATGTTGAAGTTTCATAATACACTTTTGTTTGCATCATATATCGTGCCTATCTTTTTCTATTGGAGTAATGAATAGACACGTCACAACGGCATATCAAATGGCAACATTTCAGTGCCCTTTGTGTGGCACTTTCGTCAGGTCAAAGAAACAATACAAGAGTCTTACCTTAAGTGGACTTCAAGACACCCAGTGCTAGCGCTCCGGAATCGGGACACACCACCAATCCCGGCGGCGCATAGTGAGTGACATCATCTGATGAGTCACTAAAGTGCATCAGTCACCATGGTAACATCACAATAGCTAGAACATAGAAATAACAAATACATAAGCATGGACACGATAATGAACATCAAATATAACAAAATCCACTTATCAACATTTAACATACAAAAGGTTGTGCTACTGCATGCATAAAGTGATGTATTATAATAGAATAGGATCAATAATATCGGATGAATATAAAGCACAAGATCATGATAATGCTAAAAAGGGTTAATCTAATCCAACTCTCATATATAAAAATTTATAACGGATCATATAAAGTGTTGTAGACCTAAATGGTCGTTAAGTTCCTTGGGGACAAGGGTCCCTAATTTAAAAATCCACAAATTTAGTCGTACAAGTGAGTCTGACGTATGTAAAAGGTTTTCCCCGTATGTGGATGCTGAAACGTGTCACCTGAGATTAAAAATTGACATGTGGTACACAGGGCCGGCTCTATGGGTGTTCGACCTGTGCGGTCACACAGTGGCGCCACCCATAGAGGGCGCGCACCCCTCCTCAACATTCCGATTCCAGTGGGACAGTACTAAAATAAATATATATATATTACTACGTGGCGGTTCTTTGTGCGGGCTAGCAGGGCTATCGCCCAGGGTGCTGCGGCATGTGGGCAGAGCCGCAGTCACCCTGCTGGCACAGTCTAATTTTACAGTGCACTCCTGCTCTTGCCTGCTGCTATACTACACTCTGCTGGGGCTGCGGCGCCATATTTACAAACAACGCTGCTGTTCCCTCCCACTGGGAGTCCCAGAATTCCAGTGTCCGCCATGATGAAGTCACGCATGGATTTCTGGGAGGGCAGGGGAAGAGAGAAGACAGAGGAGTAGCAGTAAGGAGGAGGGACCCGGCTGTCTTCATAAGGTAAGAATTGGGAAAACTGCTCCTCCTTGGCAAATGGCACTTGCCCCCCCCCTTTCAAATGGCACCCCCTCCTGTGCAGTGCGCTACCCCTGCAGTTACTATTTTCTTTATGGAAAACCCTCGCCCTGAGCTTTGCAAAGTCTAGAACTGGCCCTGTATGCTACTTGAGTTTTTATATTATTATCTTTATAGCCCTCAAAAAACATAACCGAATTACGGGGCATAAGTACATCACATAACCGTTGTCCATAGCGCAAGTACAAAGTAGAGATCAAAACTATTTATATTTTGCCAAGTCACAAGTTCAACCCCCTTACACCACCTTATATAGAAAAATAGAATTTGATGGCAGATAAGAACCATTTGGCCCATCTAGTCTGCCCCATTTTTAAACATTTGTTACCTCAACCCTTATTGATCCTTACTTCTTCTGAAGGATATCCTTATGTCTATCCCATGTATGTTTAAATTGCTTTACTGTCTTAGCCTCTACCACCTCTGATGGGAGGCTATTCCACTTGTCCACTACCCTTTCTGTGAAGAAATTTTTCCTCAAATTTCCCCTGAACCTACCAGCCTCCTGTTTCAGAACATGTCCTCTTGTTCTAATACTTCTCTTTCTTTGAGGAATGTCTCCTTCCTTTACCTTGTTAAAACCCTTTAAATATTTGAACATTTCTATCATGTCCCCCCCTTTCCCTTCTCTGCTCCAAACTATACATATTAAGATCTTTTTAGTCTTTCTTGGTACGTTTTGTGGTGTAGACCTTGCACCATTTTAGTTGCCCTTCTTTGTACAGTATCTAATGTATTAATATCCTTCTGGATAAGCGTAGAAAATCTTTTTTTGGTTTATTTTTTAAAATGTATTAAAATTGTATTGGTTTGTGGTTTTTCATAAAATGATGCAGAAACTACAGTGTCTGCATCATTTTATGTATCACCACTATGCAAGAACAGTCTAAAGCAGAAAATTTCACAGAAATCTCCTGCAGAAGACTAACTGCCACAGCAGACTGAAGTCCCCATTATTGTCAATGGGTACTGAAGTCTGACATCTATGTACAAAACTTAGGCGTATGTGGGGTGGGGTGGTCTGAGAGGCATGTGGGGAGCTCTAAAGGCTAAATTATGATGGGACCCAGAAATGGTCAGGTAGGACCCCATTTTTTTAACGTGGCTTGTCCTTGAGACCCACATAGTTTGTTGCTCAGCACGATCACTGCCAATGACCTATACAGTGGTATTACAGGTTGAGTCTCCCATATCCAAATATTCCGAAATACGGAATGTTTTTAGCATGACTGAGAAAGTGAAACCTTTGATTTATGATGGTTTAATGTACACAAACTTTGTTTAAAGCACAAAATTATTCAAAATATAGTTTAAAATAACCTTCAGGCTGTGTCTATAAGGTGTAGATGAAATATAAATGAATTTCATTTATGTGCACACACTTTTTTTGATGCACAATATTATTAAAAATAATGTATAAAATGACCTATAGGCTGTGTGTATAAGGTGTATATAACACATAAATGCATTTTGTGTTTAGATATGGGTCCTATTCCCAAGAAATGTCATTATAGTATGCAAATATTCCAAACTACGGAATATTCCGATATCCAAAATACCCCTGGTCCCAAGGATTTTGGATATGGGAGACTCAACCTGTATCACCTCTTTCTTTCTGCTACTGATTCCTCTCCCTATGCAACCAAGCATCTGACTTGCCTTCCCCATTGCTTTGTTACAATGTTTGCTTGCCTTTAAGTCACCTGAAATAGTGACTCCTAGATCCCTTTCCTCTTCAGTTGTTTCCAGTAAAGTGCTATTAATACTATATTTAGCCTTTGGATTTTTGAGACCCAAGTGCATGATCTTGCATTTTTTGGCATTAAACTGTAGTTGCCACGTTCTTGACCATTCCTCTAGTCTACCTAGATCATCAATCATTTGTTTTACCCCTCCTGGTGTGTCTACCCTGCTGCATTCCTTTGTGTCATCGCAGAAAGGCATAGTTTCCCTTCATTACCATTTGCAATGTCACAAATAAAGATATTAAAAAGCACTGGTCCAAGTACAGATCCCTGAGGTTCTCCACTTGTCGCATTTCCCTCTTGAGACTGCACTCCATTTACTACAACTCTGTTTCCTATCCTCCAGCCATGATCTTATCCATTCAACTATCTTTGTATCCAACCCCATGCTTTCCAGTTTATTTAACAGTCTGCGATGTGGAATAGTGTCTAAAGCCTTCCTAAAGTCTAGATAAGATGTATCTATGGCCCCCCCTTTATCTATTCCCTTAGTCCCCCAGTCAAAAAAGTCAGTAAGATTAGTTTGACATGATCTCCCCCCAGTAAATCCATGCTGTTTTGGGGTCCTGTAAATTGCTGGATTTGAGATAATCTACAACTTTCTTTTAAGTGTTTCCATTAATTTCCCTACTACTGATGTAAGGCTCACTGGTCGGTAGTTGCTTGCCTCTTCCTTGCTTCCACTTTTGTGCAGTGGGACAACGTTTGCTCTTTTCCAGTCCTCTGGAATTACTCCAGTAGCTAATGACTGGTTGAATAATTCTGTTAATGGTGTTACCAGCACCCCTTTAAGCTCTTTTAGTATCCTTGGATGTATCCCATCTGGCCCCATTGATCCACTTTCAGTTTTGAGAGTTCTGTTAAGATCTCCTCCTCTGCAAATGTGGTTGTTCCTACCTCATTTTTCTGATTACACCTGCAACTTAACTGTGGCCCCTTTCACTCACTCTCAGTAGTGAATACTGAACAAAAATTAAGATGATCAGCTATTACATTGTCTCCCTCTTTCTGTCTTTAGACTTTTATTCTACCTTTTTATTTTTCTCCTTGCGCTTATATACTTAAAAAAAAAAAAAAAAAAAGTATTGCCTACTTTACCCACTGACTGCCATATTTTTCTCAGCTTTTGCCTTTGCACATCTCATTACTTTCTTAGCCACCTTCTGTTTTACAAGATACACCTTTGTCCTCATTATTTTGCACCTGCTTGTATTTCCTAAAGGCCACCTTTTTTGCATTCACAATACTTGCTACCTCTTTCCCAAACCACACTGGCTTCCTTTTCCTTGTGGTTTTCCTAACCCTTTTGATACAAAGGTCTGTTGCCTTTAATATTGCACTTTTTACATTTTCTCACCTCTCCTGCACTCCTTTCAAATTCCTCCACTCTGCCAAAGATTCGCTTAAACATCTTCCCATCCCTGCAAAAATCAGCCTTACTAACATCTAACCTTTGTTTTTGTATGGGGTGAGTCAGTATCTGTCTTTATTCTGAACCATACTGCTTGATAATCACTGGATCCCAGGTTTTCACTTACAAAGAGACACAGAATATCTGATGTAAAAGTAAGTATTAAGTCTAATATTGGGGTCTTTCCGAGTGGGCTCCCTCACCAATTGCTGGAGGGAGGCTCCCGGTAATGAATTCAGGATGTCGCTACTTGTAGTGGAACTTGCCACAGACACCTCCCAGTTTTATATAGAGTAGATTAAAATCTCCCATGATTATAACCTCTCCTTTTTAATGCCATTTTAGTGATGTCCTGCAATAGTTTATTGTCCAGTTCCTCTTCTTGACCTGGTGGTCTGTGGATCACCCCAATACGAAGAATCACTTTCTCACCTGTTTCTATAGTCGCCCCCAAAGGGGCTCTGTTTTTTCTTCAACACTATGTATTAACGTAGTATTTAT
The DNA here is from genome assembly GCA_031769625.1 of Taudactylus pleione. NCBI lineage: Eukaryota > Metazoa > Chordata > Amphibia > Anura > Myobatrachidae > Taudactylus > Taudactylus pleione. Next base: position 6,967,285 of record JAUIMM010000396.1, read on the forward strand.
GCTTTCCTTGACATACATTGCCACTCCTCCTCCTATTCTTCCCAGTCTGTCCTTCCTAAATAAAGTGTATCCCGTTATAGCTATGTCAGTTCTCATTGCACCATGACTCAGTTATAGCCACAATATCCAGATCATCCCTTGTCATTATTGCAATTAGTTCAGGGATTTTAATTCCTAAGCTCCTACCATTTGCACACATTGCTCACATCTTAGCTGAAGTGAGTAGTTCTCAGCATTGGTGTGCACAATACATTTCATTAGGGTGTACACCCAGGGAAATCTAGAGAGGGAAACTCTGTGCCGCTTGGTGTTTCTTGTCATCAAACCCTCCTCATCACCCTGTCCACCCCCCCCATCTCCACCTATATAACTTCTTGCACAATTTGTTGCCTCAGATTTTGAATTCAATATAGATTAAATAGGATTAGTTTATACTAATCCACAAAATACGAAGTACCATGTCAAATCAAAGATTTTACACAGCATGGTAGAGATAAAAAGTTATTAGATTGAGCATGAAGAAGAAAGTATGTTACAAAACCAGCAGAGAAGTTTATGGGGAGACATAAGTCTGGAAACTCTTCAGGAATGCAGAAATTTAAACCTGGATGGTACTCTGAAGCTGAGGACATCCCACATCAGCCTGTCAGAGTGAAATGAGACAGGTGGCAACCGAAGTTCCACCTAATCTGCAGTACAGAAAGAAGAAAATATCTGGTGAATTTCTTCTAGCCAGCTACATTTTTAACACTGTCCCTTCCAGATTGCAGATTAGATGGAACAGTGGATGTGACCCAATTTATTTGCTTCTCATTTTATTTAAATATGTATTAACACTATATGAAAAATCACCATAATGTGCAGTATGTTACTAGAACATACAGGATGGTTAATAGTGAGCTGCTAATATATATACATAAACATACTCTATCACCTGGCCGACATAATTCAGCCTCAGGAGCACCTTGCCCCTGAATCTCAGGACCTTTATTCATCACACAGACACACACCAATCAGACCCATGTGCTGCAGCTGTGTTTTAATGGGATTTAAATAGCAGAGGATTTTCAAATTTTGACTTTAAGTGATCCTGACGCTGGCTGGTAAGTATCCTGTGGCACCAAGAGCTGTTTAACTTGTTTCCCTTGATTCACCGCTACCCTACATAGCAGGTCCCCTTCTATTCTAAAGTATGGTTCTCTCTTAGCCAGTCCCCCAGCCTTCCACACTTCATTCATCTCCACAACATTTTTATAGGAATTTTCCAATGCACAATACTTTAATTGGCCTCAAGTAAAGTCTTGGGGGTATATTTACTAAAGTGCAGGTTTTACGAATTCCATAGCAACCAATTAGATTCTAGCTATTATCTTCTAGAGGGTGCTAAATAAATGTTAAGTAGAATCCGATTGGTTGGTATGGGCAACATCCCTACTTCTAAAAACCTGCACTTTAGTAAATATACCCCTTGGAGTGTCAGTCCTGGACACAGGAGACCAGTCTTCTCCACAAGCTTTCCAGGTTCCTGCTTCCTTCCATCCTTTTCTGAGCAGGCCTCATACAAAGCACTGTCTCTTTAATTGGGCTTACACAGACCAAAACAGATACCTTTCCTTAAGCCTGTGCTTAGAAGTATGTAACACACAAACTCAACAAGTGCAAGTAAAAATGCAAAGAAACACATTTTGTGCTTTTCAGCCAGATAAAGACCTTTTTTCTCTGCTGCAACAAACCTCAAAGAGATGAGTTTGTGTGGAAATAATCACACTGTGTATGCACTTTCTCTTCACAAACACAGCATAAACTTTATACGTTTGCACCCAGCACAAGTTTTACACATGCGCAAATAAACTAATTTTTACTGGCCAGTTAACCTCACTCACCAACCCAAAAAGACACTGGGCCAACATTCTGTAACATCGGACCCATATGCACACCTGCACAAGCCCTGACCTTACTCAGAAATTGCTAACAGCCAGTGCTATGGCTTGTTATGGCCACGCAGTGGATAATTTATGCACAGCCCTGCAACGGCGTTGAAACGCACTGGCACGACTGCGTTCGCCTGACCACCCCCGTCACCACCTACAAACTGCACTTCCTGTCACACTGATCTGGGTCTGCGTAGCCTCTGCAATTGCAGTTCAGATCGCAATTGCTAGTTCGCACACTGTGATGCATGGGCAGAATGCAACAATCTACCTATTGTGTGCCTATTAGCAACTGCTTTCCTTGCTGAATCCCCAGTATCTGGTCTCTGCTACGCGAATTGCAACTAGCAGAAGGATGCCACGAACTGACACCACTTTGTAAGATTGTCCTTACAAAGAAACATTCTTGATAGCAGTTGTCCTTGTCAGATGGCTTTTTACTGATGAAAACGTTACATCTTCACATTTCCCAAACAACATATGGCTCCCTGACACTAAGCTAAAGGCCCCAATGCATCCGCAATTGAACATTTTGAAGATCTGTTGCCCGATGTTAGGATTTCCCAATCTAGCAATCTGCACCCATACATTATAGATCTGTTTCAGTGATCTGCAGATCGTTTTCAGCAAATACAGGTCTGCCAATCTTGAAAGGCCCATCCTTTTACTAGTAACCGTCTGCAAATCTGCTGATCGCTACCACAGACTAGCAATATACAGCCCCAATGGATCTATGAAATCCAACATGTTGGACAACCTGATTTTACAATTCTAATCACTTTTTGGTTGCAATTTGTGATCTGTGAACCCATACATTGCAGTTTTTTTACACAATCCTCTGCAAAACGCAGAATTACCACAGTCGATTTCTGATGTATGGAGGCCTTAGCATTAGCAGCTCACGATTACCTGGCCGACCCGATTCAGGAGCAGCTTCTCCCTGAATCTCAATCTTTTATTCATCACGCAGACGCACACCAATCAGACCCATGTGATGCCCTACCCTGATGATCTGCTCTTTGCCACTGTATCATAGCACCTGACCACATGAAGTGCTACTTACTTAAGGTAAAACTAATTTTTGTACATATATACCCTGACTAATGAATTTACAACATGATTCTGAAACATTGATAATACCAGCAGGAGTCTTGAGTCTTTATTTGAAAAGCCGTCCTGAGTGCCACATGGAAAATTTGTGTATATAAAAATATATATATTAATATGATATATTTTGTGACAAGAATCGCATAGACCGGGTAAAATCCAACAGAAACTTTATTTCCTCTCCACAGGCAGGTATACAGGACAGTGCAGTGTTCACAGGCAAGATGTTACACTGGTACACAGAACTTCCAAACAGCAATACAGTTCTTTTAGTGGACTCACAAGTCCAGGATCCCTAACTCTAGTCACCCCGGGCCTATAACCTGGGCGACTATTCCACCATCAGGATCAGTTTCTCAGGGTGTCTGCAGCTCTTTTACCAGCCTCACACAGGTGTCTGTAATCAACTGCCTTTACAGTCTATAACTTTAGGCCCCCCCCCATACATCAGAGATGGATTGCAGCAATCGTGCAATTTGCAATCGATTGTGGATGGGCTTTACAGATTGCAAACAAAAAGTGATTGGAATTGTTTAATCAGATTGTCCAACATGTTGGATTTCACAGATCGATTGGGGCTGTAGATTGCTAGTGTATGGACATGATCAGCAGATTTGCAGACCGTTTCTAGCAAAATGATGGGCCTTTCAAGATTGCCAGATCTGTGTTTGCTGCAATCGATCTGCAAATCACTGAAAAAGATCTGTAATGTATGGGTGCAGATTGCTTGATTGGGAAATCCTAAGATCGGGCAATAAATCTTCAAATTGTTCAATTGTGGTTTTCAGATTGCTGATGTATTGGGGCCTTAACACACAAACCCTGGCCTGGATCTGACACCCTGCAGTTTTACCACTGTCAGATCTATCCTGTCCTTGCCACAATATTATATATATTTAAATGTATTTTTTTTGTTTCATTTTTCTATTCTCATATTTTTTTCACACTTCTTATTTTATTCTTCTGCATTATTTGCTCATATATTTTGTAGTTCTGATGTATTTTTGCCCTTTTGCAGTCTTTCTTGTGGTGTAATTCATGGTTGTTGTATATTCCATTTATATGTTGCTGTATCCCCTTATTTATGTCCGAGGGTACATTATATCATGTTTTTTGATCTTAGTATTCGCATGATACTAGTATGGTTTGATATGGTCACCTCTTGTTTAGATATTTGTGCCTCCATGATATGCTAACCTTTTGGCTTTAGGTGAGCCCACATCTTTGTTTTTAAATATTTAATTATTGGTGTTGGTTTTTGTCACTATGGCTTCCAGGGGCTGATCGTGGTATGAGTACATACACGTGGCAGCGTCTTGGTATCCATACCTCCCCAGGCGCCGCTTGCTTCCTGAGCTGCAGCTTTGTTTCCTTGGTTACTAGCTGCGACGCATGGCGGGAGCACGTGGGTTATGAGACGCAGCTCTGTGACGTCACTCTCCCTGGCGATGGCGTATGGACGGAGCACATTGTTGAGCGTTTTCTTCTTATATAAAGTGTTTTTTGTACTTTGCATTTGAGCCTTGAGGAAAATCTCATTAAAGAGATTGAAACGTCGGCGTTAAGATGACTTGAAGGTCTATTTTTTCCAAATTATTTACAGTCCTATGCGTGCCACCGTATATTGGTGTGTGTGTGTGCGAGATATATACAGTCAGGTGCATAAATATTGGGACATTGACAGAATTTTCATATTTGGCCTCTATTCACCACCACATGGCTTTGAAATGAAACAAACAAGATGTGCTTTAACTGCAGACTTTCAGATTTAATTTGAGGGTAATTACATCCAAATCAGGTAAACGGTGTAGGAATTACAACTGTTTCTATATGTGCCTCACACTTTTTAAGGGGCCAAAAGTAATGGGACAAACTAAACAATCCTAAATCTAACTTTCACTTTTTAATACTTTGTTGCAAATCCTTTGCAGGCAATTACAGCCTGAAGTCTGGAACACATAGACATCACCAGACACTGGGTTTCATCCCTGGTGATGCTCTGCCAGGCCTCTACTGCAAATGTCTTCAGTTCCTGCTTGTTCTTGGGGCATTTTCCCTTCAGTTTTGTCTTCATCAAGTGAAATGCATGCTCAATCGGATTCAGGTCAGGGGATTGATTTGGCCATTGCATAACATTCCACTTTTTAGCCTTAAAAAACTCTTTGGTTGCTTTTGCAGTATGCTTCGGGTCATTGTCCACCTGCACTGTGAAGCGCCGTCCAATGAGTTCTGAAGCATTTGACTGAATATTAGCATATAATATTGCCCGAAACACTTCAGAATTCATTCTGCTGCTTTTGTCAGCAGTCACATCATCAATAAATACAAGGGAACCAGTTCCATTGGCAGCCATGCATGCCCACGCCATGACACTACCACCACCATGCTTCACTGATGAGGTGGTATGTTTTGGATCATGAGCAGTTCCTTTCCTTCTCCATACTCTTCTCTTCCCATCACTCTGGTACAAGTTGATCTTTGCCTCATCTGTCCATAGGAGGATGTTCCAGAACTGTAATGGCTTTTTTAGATGTTTGGTAAACTCTAATCTGGTCTTCCTGTTTTTGATGCTCACCAATGGTTTACATCTTGTGGTGAACCCTCTATATTCACTCTTGTGAAGTCTTCTCTTGATTGTTGACTTTGACACATATACACCTACTTCCTGGAGAGTGTTCTTGATTTGGCCAACTGTTGTGAAGGGGTTTTTCTTCACCAGGGAAATAATTCTTCTGTCATGCACCACAGTTGTTTTCCGTGGTCTTCCGGGTCTTTTGGTGTTGCTGAGCTCTCCGGTGCGTTCTTTCTTTTTAAGAATGTTCCAAACAGTTGATTTGGCTATACCTAATGTTTTTGCTATCTCTCTGATGGGTTTGTTTTGATTTTTCAGCCTAATGACTTGCTTCACTGATAGTGATAGCTCTTTGGATCTCATATTGAGAGTCGACAGCAACTGATTCCAAATGCAAATGTCACACCTAGAATCAACTCCAGACCTTTTTACCTGCTTAATTTATAATGAAATAACGAGGGAATAGCCCACACCTGTCCATGAAATAGCTTTTGAGTTGATAGTCCCATTACTTTTGGCCCCTTAAAAAGTGGGAGGCACATATAGAAACCGTTGTAATTCCTACACCGTTCACCTGATTTGGATGTAATTACCCTCAAATTAAATCTGAAAGTCTGCTGTTAAAGCACATCTTGTTTGTTTCATTTCAAAGCCATTGTGGTGGTGAATAGATGCCAAAATATGAAAATTCTGTCAATGTCCCAATATTTATGCACCTGACTGTGTGTGTGTGTAATATATATATCTATCTCTAATCGCTTTGTGTATGCAGATGCCCACCAGCCTGTCTTAAGACGCCCACTTGCGCACGTCATCTCCAGGAAGTTTATGCAACCATCTGTACCATCGGACCCATACGCAGCACTTGTGGCTGACCATACCGCACTGCGAGCACTTCAGTGTAATATTCAACCAAGTGACGTGTACTATGACGTTGCCTCTTAATTAAGCATGGCGTTGAGACGCTCAGGCGCGCCTGCGTTCGTACCTCCAGTCCCCCGTTGTTAATGGCCAGCCCCTGTCACCACCCACAAACTGCTTTTCCTGTCACTTATTCAGCTGGGCTGTCTATGCGCGACGAGCCAACAATTCCTGATCGCTTTGACTGGTTCGCGCACAGCGATGCATGTGCAGAATGCAAAAATCGGCTTTCTGCGTGCAAACGCTTCCTAGCGAGTGGGTCTGAATCGGGCCCAAAGATTATAAGCTCCACTGGAGCAGGGACTGATGTGAATGGCCTAATATTCTATGTAAAGCGCTGCGGAGTATGTGCGCACTATATAAGTAACTGGTAATAATAATAAACAAAACATGGCAATTAGAACAGGATTAGCAAAAGGAGATATCGACCATAAAACAGATATCTAAAATGCAATCAAACATTACAATATATAACTATGCAGAAAACCAGATTTGGTAATTGCTGCAACAAAGGAGAACTATAAATAGCAAATAGACTACTAATCATACCTTCAATAGACCTAGGGCCGTATTTAATTAGCCGCGAAAAGTGCCATTTGGAGAAGTTCTCAGATTTGCACTTTTCACCTGTTTTTGAAGTATCTCCATATTCAATTCCCCGGAGTTTTCGCCTATGCGAAAACTCCATAGGCAAAAGTAGGTGAAAACATTTCTCCAGCAAAAGGCAGGAGAAAATAAGTGCAAAATCCGTATTTTGGGGTACAAATGTGGGGACATGGTTCAGAACCCTTTGGACACCCCCCTAATGACTAATAGGGCTTAAAAAAATTAATTCACCCCAAAAAAGACATGTAATTTTTGGGGTAAAAATTAAAGTGTTGGCAAATGGAAATAAAGTGGGGGGCCTGGTACTTTGGGGGGGCTATATGGTTTGGGACAGGTGGTGGTGGGATTGCACGAGGCTGGAGCAGGTTTAGTTTTGAGAGACCTCAAAATATACTAGTACCCTATTTCAGGTACCCCAAATTTAACCTTGGTACTTATTTTTCAGAAAAACACATTGCTTTTTATAATTTTTCCACACATATGCAAATATGCATGTAACAGCCCATTGCAACAAAATAAGTTCACTAAGTACCTTTATTAGGGCTACTACTACTATTCTTTGATTCCAGGGTCACTGAAGCTTTGTATGGGGTAGAGACTGAATTCCCCCCCAAAAAAGGTCCTATTTCGCTTTGGAGAACAGTCGCAGATCCACGTTTTTGCGTGTTTAACATTTGAATAGGACGAAAAACGGAGACGTGCATGGAAAAAAATGCGCCAAAACAGGCGAATTCAATTCACTTTTCGCCAGACGACACTTTTCGCTGCTAATTGAATTCGCCCACTTGATGGTAGGAGAATTCCATAGCAAACATGATAAAGTAATGAATGAAAAAATATATGAAAGATATATACAATAATATGTATGTATGTATATATATATTGTGATAGGATCACTGGTAAAGTGGTCTGTGGCAGGGACATTTATCCCAGATTCCTGTCCTATGTGTTTAAAATCCCCAGGAGAAAGTCTGCAGTGTAGCAGGCTTGAGTTTCGGCTTTTTGAAAAGCCGGTTTGGGATCTGGGGGTTGTGGGTGAGAGGAGAGGGAGGGCTCCACCCATGGCCACTCCAGGTTTTGGTTCTCGCAGCCTGGTAACAGGCTTGATTGGGTTCCCACCTGAGAGTTGCCAATATAAGCCTAGTGTGTTGAGGGTTGATTGTCTCACCTGGGAGAGCAGACAGGGAGTTTGCTCAGAGACACTTGGAAAACCTATCTGTGAGTACTGTGCTGTGCTTTGTTGCTGGCGAGGGCATTAGGCCCTGCCAGGTTCTGGTAGTGAGGGAACTACCTGTGAAATTAGTGCCCCGACAGGGCTAGGATTTACGTTTGTTTTCTTTGTGTAAGGAAGGAGTCCTCTACCCAGGAGAGGGACCCCCTAACCTAACTGTGTCACAATATGGTGGAGAATGCGGGCAACCACACACACTAAAGTTGCAGCAAGAGGAAAACTTTCCATTTAAAAATTAAAGACCAAGACCAAGGTTCTTGTTTAGGCCACGAGGAGAGAGGGTGTCTAAGCGTTGTACTTATCTACTCTCAGCTTGGTGTAACATTAGTAACCGATTGCCACCCCGTTTGGGCATAGGAATATGGTTAATAATCTTCTAATGTAATGTAGCCAAGCCATGAGATGCCTCAGTGAAATGTTGGGCTACTGGATGCTCACTGCTGCCAGATGAAAAAGTTTGCCTGATGGTGGCCCGGTTAACAGCCGTCCTTTCCTTGAAGGCACACTCCGTTTTTACCTCGTAGCCACGACCACAGGGACAGTTGATCAAATAGATTACTAATTTACTTGTGCAGGTAAATCAGTGAATAATACAAAACTTCTTCCCAGGTTATGGATGTTGAAAGGTGTCCCCTGACACCATATATCTGCACGTAGTGCAACTTATGCACTTAAAGCACCCAGGTTTACTGCTGTTTAAAAAACTGGTAGTAGTATTTGCCTTGTCTACATCACTGCAAGAAATGTTAGTGTTCTCTACGAAGTGCCTAATGTTTCTGCCACGCTGATGTGCCACCATGACTTGGCAATTGTTTAAAGATGACAATGCTGGATCAGATTTAATAATGGGCCAATAGTTCTTAGAGCTCTTAACAATATCTGAGCTAATGGTGTTTAAACTTGTTCACCCAGATGAATCTGTTGTCATTTGCTTGCGTGATGGGTTTATTAAGAACACGGTTTCTCAGTATCTTCATGACTTTTGACATCGTTGCCAGTAATTTAGTTCTGTCATAGCCACGAGCCTCAAATTTGGACACCATTTCAAGTAAATCTGCTTGTAATTTTTCATCATTACTGGTAATGCACTTGACAAGCAACATTTCTGAAAAAGAAAGCCCTTGTTTGAGAGCTACTGGATGGTGACTAGATGCAAGAAGAAGATTGTTGCAGTCAGTAGCTTTGTGATGAATAGAAGTGGAAATATTAACATCCAAAAAACTAATGGACTTGATGTCAATGTTGTAAGCAAATTGAACTGGAGATTTGGATGCATTATGGGACTCCAATAAATGCTCCAATTCATGACTTTCACCACACAAGAGAAGGTCATCAATGTATCGTGTCAAAAAACACTACTTTTTTCATAACCGTCTCATTCCGATAGAATAACTCAGTTGCAATGTCCACCATGTAGCTATTAGCGAATGACAGAGCTACGTTCAAACCCATGGTGCAGCCGGAGAGCTGTAGAAAGAACTCAAAATTCCTTTCAAGAGTAACCACTTCATAAACAAATCAATGTCACATCCAGTACAAGAAACATTGTTGGTTATGAGCTTTCTTACTGCCTCCATTTCCAAACTGTGGGGGATACAAGTATAAAGAGTTGGGACGTCAATCGGGCACAATAAACAATTGAATGGAATATCAGACAGACTTTTTGTAATTTGTGACGTAGGTCGTTGGTATCTTTGAGGTAGCTGGTACTCGTTTGTACACATGGTTGCAGCAGGTGATCCAAAAAAAACAAAACAGAAACTGATTGATAAGGAAACCCCCGGGCCGAAATTATTTTCCTCCCCATTGGGCATTTACTGTTTTTATGGAGTTTGGGTAATGTGTATAATATTTGGATGATAGGATATACTCTCTATTGAGACTGTCACATAATGTTTTTGCAATCAATTGGTCTTCGGTCATATTCAGAATGGAATCTAATTCAGGTTTAAATTCCCCTGTAGGATCTGCTGATCGTGTATATATAAACATTGGTATTAGATAATTGTCGCTCTATTTCTGCAACATAATCTCTGGTGTTCTGATTGACAATTGCTCCTATTTTGTCTGCTGCTCTAATTGTTATAAATTTATCGTTGCCCAAAGAATGAAGTGCTTGCCATTCCACATATTTCAATAGTTGTGCATTGCATGTTTCTTTGCGGTCTGTTGGACTTCAGAATCCACGCTGTGTAAATTGGTTTTTATGAAGGGATTGGTAGAATTTGGCGCTGAATGTTTTTCACAGCCAGTGGAGCTGAAGGATCATCGTGCAAGATATTACTGTCTTTTGTTATTAAAATATTATTTTAAACGCAGCTGACGACCCAGCTTGAAATGTTCCACTTTCCATTGGAAGGAATCTGTCGGGACTGGTGTTTTGTGTTCCTGACCATGATACTGGTGGCTGAGGGGTGGAATTTGGGATCCGGAGATTGGCAGGCTTAATATAGTTTCTGCACATGTGCTGACTTAGAAGCAGATGGAGAGAAGGCAGCAGTGTATAGGATTCGAGGATTGAGCTCAGGTACTAGAGCCTGGTGAGGACCAGGACAATGAAGGAACACAAGGAGACTGTACTCAGAGGATGGCACAGGCTGACAGGGCTCAGGAGGTAGCTCTGGACTCGGGGAACTGAGAACTAGTTAAGAATAGGGAGATGGCGAATACCCTAGCCAAGGGCGCGGAGTCTAAACACACCAGCGATTTTTGCCAGGGAACGCCGCAAGGGGATATGGATTTTGCTGCGTCTGATGTGTAGGTTGTGTCCCCCCGGAAGGGTCTCCCTAGAACTTAAACTAGAACTTGCAGAAGATACTGAGGGCAGGATCACAGACTAAACAATAGAAAAGGATAGCAATAGCCAACGTTGTTATTCCGATGTTTACTGTTGCAGCTGGTGATTTAGAAACTGATGGTTCTGGATACAGCTGATGAATGTGGAACCGATGGTTCTAGGTATAGCTGATGTTGGAAATCGGATATGTACCCATGAGGTTAGACTTGAGTAGGTACCACCGATGGTGCTGGTATCTGATAGGGACCGATGGTGCAAGTACTTCCGTAATAACTACAAGGAGAAGTCTGGAGCCTAGTAATGTAGCACAGGAGTGAGACATGTTGACAAAGGCACTGACTGCTAGTCATTGCTATCCTTTTATCCCCTCTGGTCTGTGCTGGTTAGCTGAGAGGATCAGGTGTCCGTTGCGATGAAGGACACTTCACACTGAATGGAGCACAGAGTCACATGATCGCCGGTGGCCCAGGGACTGGAGGATCAGCGGTCAGCTGATCAAAGGTGTCATGGCGACGCCATCAGATGGTGAGCATGTCAGTGGGGTTACAGCAGCCAGGGAAAGATGGGGGTACACTGTGGACAGCAGCACAGAGCAGAAACCCGAAGAGCTAGCCTGAATAGGTGACCTGTGCACCAGCGTGAAGGTGAGATCTGTATCGCAGTAACGCGATTCCTGACCGAATCAAATGAATTGCTGGGGACAAAATTCAATACCTTACACAAAACCTTATTTTGAATGGGAGACAAAGGTCTGCATGAGAGATTAAAAATAATTTCCGTCAGGGTAATGGGGTGTATTTTTGATTCCTCTCCCTTTTATTCTGGCCCTCGCATCTTGTATACCTTCGGTGAGACCTGGTGCGAACCCCTAAAGGGCCGTGACCGCGGATATCTAAATCACTGGCAGAAGAAGTGCCCCCACCCGAGTTGTCAGTATTCGGGATCTATCTTTTTTTTTTTTTTTTTTTAAAACAGAAATGTACAATTTATTTTAAAATCACAATAAATATATGTTACATTTGTAATACAACAATTTCAATAAACAGCTTTTTATTCCTGACAGGCATCATATGTTGTTTAGTACAACGAAAAATTATGTACCATCATATCATTCATAAATTTAAATTAATAAAATAAAATTCTAATGAAGTCCTTATATAATAACATTTTGTTAATTATAACTGCACTTATTAAATTAAGCTGGCCACACATCTAAAGATTATCTGTCCAACCAGCCAACTAGTTGATTAGTTGGAATGAAAATCTGGTAAGGTATGAAAGCAAATGACAATCTGCAATTTGCTCCCAAATGGACAAAATGGACAAAACTGTTTGAACAAATTGTTTAGATCAAACATTTAACAAACTTGTCTGAACGACCATTTTCATCTGTTTTCTGGCATTTAGGAGCAAATTGCTGATCATAATTTACTCCCATACCTTACCAGATTTTCATTCCAACCTATCAACAAGTTGGCTGGTTGGATGTAAGTTGGTCTAGTGTGTGGCCAGCTTTAGAGTTTACGACAAATAACTTTCCAAGTTTACATTTCTCTTCAGCTTTTGACTTAACCGAACTCTGGGCCTAATTCAGGCTCGCTAGCGGTATGCGCTGTCAAACGGGTCGATGGTGCACCAAGGGCGCATGCGCACAACGCATTTTGGGCGTGCTCCGGTCTCTTCCGGTACAAAGCAGTTGGTAAAGAATTGATATCTTATTTTGAAAATAGACATATAGGCAATGATTAGACAGACCATATTTTTCTTGTAAAGTTTGGAATAAGTATCCAGGATCAAATACATCAGCGGTTTTTCGTATTCCTTTACTGTTTAGTCCCTGACACATTGAATTATCCATTCCAGGTGTAAACATTGGATTACCCCACAAGGGAATCCAATTTGATACACGTGGGTTTCGTTTTAGTTTTTTATTTATGGCCCACCATGAATTATAAGTGTCTCTAAATAATATATTTTCTAATAAATATGTTGGAAGATGGGATTTAGGTGTGTGAAGCAAAGCTCCTGGGGCAAAGGGAGCCACAATGGCACAATCCAGATTATAACACATATATGTACTTCTTTCCAGCATCCAATCAGCTATATACCTGAAGAAAATGGAGTTTGAGAACTGCAATAAATCAGTTAGGCCAAGACCGCCTTTTTGTCTTGAAAGCTGAAGGTTCATTTCATTTACTATTTTTTTTATATAGTTAGGGTTTTGATTGTAGCAATTCTATTTCTTTATATATTTTCTCATATTTTTTATTGTGTATATTTAGATATTTTCTCATATATTTTTTATTGTATATATTTAGATATTTTCTCTTTTTTTTTTATTTGTATATATTTTTAATATTTTTTCATAACTTATTTATCATATTTGCTGTGGCATTCTCCTTCCATCTAGGTCTATTGAAGATATAATTAGTAGTTTGGTTGCTATTTATAGTTCTCCTTTGTTGTAGCAATTACCAAATCCGGTTGGAATGATCTTTCTGCATAGTAATGTTTGATTGATGTCGATATCTCCTTTTGCTAATCTTGTTCGGTTTCCATTGTTTTGTTTTATATGGTCACTTAGCAACATAATGATGTATTAGCCTTTCCCACATAGATCACATGCTGTGACCTCCGTAGCGTTGCATCGCTGATGTCATCACGCCTGCCGTGACAGTGCTAGCGTTCCACCGCCATGGACAATTCAGGAGGGGGATTTAAACGGGTGTGTTATGTTTAATTAGCGTGTGATTTTATGATGGAAATAAGATACAGTGGGCCTCAACTAGTGCTCAATATAAAGATATGCCATCCTGCACACTTATCTCTGTTATAACTTGCATGCATCTTAAGGTGCTGTACATGCGGGGGTGGGGTGGGGTAGCCTTGTTGTCTGTCTGAGCAGACGTGCCACTAAGGAGCTCCTGCACTACCCCAGGATTTTCCATCTTTCCCGGGGTTAAGTCAACTCTGAGGTCCCCAGTGACTGGTCGGTCCCCTTATCAGGGATAGCTGGGGCCCGATTCCTGGAAGCGGTGTCCCCATGGCCACACCTCCGCCATTGAGGCCTACTCTGCCAGCTGAAGCAGTGGCCTCTCCTAGATTGCTGTGGCTGGTCGGAGGTGGTGCATCGGGGCAGCAGGAGCTTACAATGGTGCTGGGCAGGATACACTTATCTTGGTGTCTGGAGTGCAGATTTTGGTGTCTATCTGCGGGTATAAGATGTGCTGAGATGGTCCGGCTCCTTCTCACGTGTGAGCTGCAGACGGTGGCCATTTTATTAGAGCCAGTTCTCTACAGCTCCCTGCACCTCTGGTGAGAATCTGCTGCCAGGTTGAGTATGGACTTCCACAATTTTGCACTTAAAACTCAGCTGGTGTGTCATGCTCATTGACTCGATATCTGTGCATCAGGTTCTAGTGTCGTTGCCTACATATGTTTGGATAGTCACCAGGACTGATTAGTACTCCAATAGTGGGCCTGAGCTAGAATCTACGACCATTTGCTCTTCCTTATTTGGAGTTGTCGTTACCATCCCCAGCTTAATCTTTAGTGGGTATAGCCAATTTTAATTCCAGGCTTGCATTTATATTCCTGGTCCAGAGGTGCTGTTTCTTCTTTGGGCGATGTCCTATCTGAAGATGGGTTAGTTTCTTTCTCCCACCTCCAAGTAATTATGGTATTCCAGCATGGGCTTTTTATACATATTTACAATTGAAACACTGGCTTCAAAGCTGTTTACCCGCCCGCTAAGACGGCCATATGTTCTGGCTCGACTTGAGTCATCTAGTCATAAAGGAGGGGTATCATGGTGGTGTCGATTTCAGGTACTGGATATTAAAAAGGGAAATTGGCATATCAATTTAAGGGGCACATTCAATTAGGTGCGAAAAGTCTCGTACGTTTCGCATGCCGGACTTTCCGCCGACATCGCTGGTTTTCCATGCATAAAAGTATCGTGCTTATCCCCGTATTCAATTAGAAATCGACGAAAATGGGACACGGTGAATTCGGACCTGGCAAAAAGTGCTGTCAGATTTGGGGAAATCAGCCTGACACCCCCCAAAAGATGCACTGAAATTGGGGATCACTATAGATACCCCCGAGTAGGCCTGCTGAAGTATTTGGGGTACTTAAATGCTCTCAATAGCTGCTAATTAGCGTCTTTGCAGAAGTGGTGAAGAATAGCATTTAGCTGGGTTTTTTTGCAGAAAATACATAGTCCCAGCAAATTTGGGGTACATGAAAATAAATGGGTGCTAGCATATTTTAAAGTTGCTAAAGTGAAGTTTTAAAAAAAACGTAAAAAATCCACCTGCCGCAAGCATCTGCAAACTTTTTTTACACAGTTTACCTTTGGGGGACTGTCCCAAGGGTGCAGGGTGGTTTCTGGACGTTTGCACCCAAAAACCCCAGTGCAGCACTTTATTTCGACACCTATCCATAGGCGAAACTTTTTCGCCGGCACCATTGCATTGACTTTCCTCAGCGGCGAAAAGTCTCTGGAATTGAATGAGGAAAGGTTTTTGCATGCCGAAATGTCATCCGCGATACTTTTCCGCAGAAACTGACTTTTCGCACCCAATTGAATATGGCCCTAAGTGGGGAAAAAGACCTAACTAGGTCCATATCAGAGGAGGAATGGGGGATAATGTTCTATACTTGTTTCAAAGTATCACACTGAGAAATATTTTTTAAATTGATAGGGGTATATTTACTAAAGTGAGTATCAGATTATACTTAGCTTCTAGTAGGTGCTAGTTAAATGTTAATAGCTAGAATCTGATTGGTTGTATTGATTCCTAATAGTCGCTTAAGAAAGAATTGCTTTCCAGTCCAATCGTGTGGTTCCAAAGCACAAAAAGTTATTTATGTAAAGAAAAAGTAACACGATGAAAGATTTAACAATTAGAGTAAAAAGCAATAAAATAGTACAAGCCGATACATACGCATGCGCACTGGTCCCAGCATATACAGTCATCAATCCAGAAGTCTGATCATCAAAGAGGATGTCTGTACACTGGAGTCGGGTGACAGTTTGTATACCTTACAGAGTTCAACGTTAACAAAGGGACTAGTTGACAAGTTTCCATTGGTTCTTGCTTCTGCATAATCTGGTCATTGGTTGATTTCATACGGTGTCATCAGGGGCATGGCTCAGTTCTCCAACGGTCTCTTTATGTAGCTTCCCGCCGAACAACTGGTTAATACTGGCTAGAACACTACATGCATGACATGTCCACTATGCTCTAAACCTTAGATCTCATTTAAGTGCATATTACATCATAATTATTAGTTAAAAATACCTTTAATAACTCTGGTTAGTAACTATTATGAATGGGAACCATCTTGCACATATGCGTCCGTGTGTTGAATTAGCAACTATATACAAATGAGCATCCATGTGTAAGTATGTGCATACGCATATGAACGTCGGTGTATAGAAGTGTATATATACATTTATATGTGTGCGTTATGTGCATCAGTGAATGTGTTTGTGAATTTGCAGTTTAGCGCATCGGGTTGCGCGACGCAAAGTAGCGTCGTGGAAACAAATCGTCAGACCATAGACTATTTGATCGTAAGATAATAATTGTACAATGATCATAACCAATTATTTGACTTTGACAGTCCTCCCTTTGATAGCAAACATAAACTATCACCTTTTATTCTTAACCTACTTATAGGGGTATGCAATATGGGAGCGATAACATCGTTTTTGCGTTAATATCGCACTTATGACATCATTATCGCAGGTTTTAGTTTTACACCGTATTCAATTTCAAAGACTTATCGCAGTTTTGAAAAGTCTTTGATAAAAAACGGTGATAACTTTTCACCATTGAATAGGTGTCGAAAAAAAGTGCAGAATTGGGGTTTAGGGGTGCAGGCTTAAAAAAAAATAGCCTGCACCCCTGGGAATGACATTTAAAAAGGAACTGTGTCAAAAAAAAAGTAAAAAAAAAAAATAGGGAGAACCCAAAAAATTTATTTAAAAATTGGGGTGAAAAAAATGATTAACAATAGGGAAATGGGTTCAGGGCTACTCTGCAAGTATGCAGCAGGTGTTTTCTAGAATAGATTTATAGCGGCAGGTGCACAAATGCAGAATTTTTAAAAACTTACTTTAGGGACATCAAAATATGCTAGTACCCATTTTCATGTACCCCAAATTTGATGGGACCACTTAAAAAAACGTAAAAAAAAAAAACCTAAATGCTCTACTGCATCACTTCTTCAATGTCGGGAAAAAACACCTGCTGCGGCTATTTACCGTATATACTCGAGTATAAGCCGAGTTTTTCAGCACATTTTTTGTGCTGAAAAAGCACCCCCTCGGCTTATACTCGAGTCATGCCCGCATGGTACGCTGCTGAGTAGCGTACCATGCGGGCCGCGGTGCAGACTGTGTCACTGTGACACAGCCTGCACCGCGTGTGTAGCGCTGACCGGACGGAGTTCGGTCAGCACTACACACTGCTAAACACACAGCCGCCGGAGCCGGCAGCTATGTGTTTGGTATAATCAGCAGCCGCTGAGAGTCTGTCAGACTCTCAGCGGCTACTGCTGCTCCCACTGCGGGAGCCATCTTCCGGCTCCCGCAGTGGGTAATGGGAGAGACGTCGTCATGACGACGTCTCTCCCATTATGCAAAGCGGCGGAGGAGCCTGTAGCAGCGTCGGGACCAGGAGCGGGGTTACAGGTAAGTGTTTTTGTTTTTTTTTTTACATTTCTTTCTACTGGGGGGGCTACTACCGGGGGGGATATCGCTACTGGGGGCACTACCAGAGGGGGGGGATTAATAATGGGGGAACTACCAGGGTGGGGGATGTTGCTACTGGGGGCACTACCAGGGAGGGGGGGAATACTGGGGGCACTACCAGGGGGGGATGTTGCTACTGGGGGCACTACCAGGGGGGGATGTTGCTACTGGGGCACTACCAGGGGGGGATGTTGCTACTGGGGGCACTACCAGGGGGGGGATGTTGCTACTGGGGGCACTACCAGGGGGGGGATGTTGCTACTGGGGGCACTACCAGGGGGGGGATGTTGCTACTGGGGGCACTACCAGGGGGGGGATGTTGCTACTGGGGGCACTACCAGGGGGGGGATGTTGCTACTGGGGGCACTACCAGGGGGGGGATGTTGCTACTGGGGGCACTACCAGGGGGGGGATGTTGCTACTGGGGGCACTACCAGGGGGGGGATGTTGCTACTGGGGGCACTACCAGGGGGGGGATGTTGCTACTGGGGGCACTACCAGGGGGGGGATGTTGCTACTGGGGGCACTACCAGGGGGGGGATGTTGCTACTGGGGGCACTACCAGGGGGGGGATGTTGCTACTGGGGGCACTACCAGGGGGGGATGTTGCTACTGGGGGCACTACCAGGGGGGGATGTTGCTACTGGGGGCACTACCAGGGGGGGATGTTGCTACTGGGGGCACTACCAGGGGGGATGTTGCTACTGGGGCACTACCAGGGGGGGGATTAATACTGGGGGCACTACCAGGGGGGGATATTGCTACTGGGGGCACTACCAGGGGGGGATATTGCTACTGGGGGCACTACCAGGGGGGGTATTACTACTGGGGGCACTACCAGGGGGGGATGTTGCTACTGGGGGCACTACCAGGGGGGGGATGTTGCTACTGGGGGCACTACCAGGGGGGGATGTTGCTACTGGGGGCACTACCAGGGGGGGATGTTGCTACTGGGGGCACTACCAGGGGGGGATTAATATTGGGGGCACTGCCAGGGGGGATGTTGCTACTGGGGCACTACCAGGGGGGGGATTAATACTGGGGGCACTACCAGGGGGGGATATTGCTACTGGGGGCACTACCAGGGGGGGTATTACTACTGGGGGCACTACCAGGGGGGGATTACTACTGGGGACAGTACCAGAGGGGGGATTACTACCAGTAGCTGCTGCATTTCCCACCCTAGGCTTATACTCGAGTCAATAAGTTTTCCCAGTTTTTTGTGGTAAAATTAGGTACCTCGGCTTATATTCGGGTCGACTTATACTCGAGTATATACGGTAAATCCCCGACTTTCATTTAAAGGCTAAAACGGGGGTACCCATATTGATTCCCCCCATGTTTTTACAACTCTTACAATTTTTTTAAGGAAAAATTCGTAACTTTACGCAAATCCAACTTCGGAGGCTCCCGTTTTCGTTTTATATTGAATACGCGGATAAGCGGGCGCGCGCCCGATACTTTAACGCAGGTAAAAACTCCAATATGAAACGTTAACTTCGACAGTGAAGTTAACGTTTCATATTGAATACCCCTCTTAGTCATGCATAATTATTATTCAATGTTCTAGACTGGGTGACACAATTTGGTCACTGAACCGTCAATAATGCGTTTTCGAGACACGGTATAACAACCCTTATATGCACTCAGCGGATCTATAGGGGACCATTGGTAAGATGTGGGACCTCATCGAACCTATAAAGGAAGTTTGGGGGAACTGAGACTACATTATCTAGGATGTTTAACGGAACATTTTACAATATTTTATCATACATAACCAAGCCTGTTCACATGTTATTTATCTGATGGCACATTCAATTTCAGGATTGTAATGTAGTTTTTCATTAACCTTTGTACCTATACCACCACCACTCACCACCATCATGATCTCATTTTCATGATTTACCTTGGTGTTACATTTTCCACATTTTACCACAATAAGAACACATCTAACACATAAACCAATTACTAAGATGACAACCAGTATAAGAATAAGAAGCTTACCTACACTAGCAACCATCTCCTGTACCCACTCTCCCAGACCAGCGAACCATTTGACAGGGTTTAACCACGAGAACCATTTCTCTACCTTTACCTCAGTCTCATACAAGGAAGTATTATGGTCCTTCCGAAATTCACACTTCAGTTGTAGTATTTCATCCATTTTCCGGTCTATCACCTCTTTGGGGTCATCAGTATTATTGGTGATGTACGTGCAACACTTGACACCAAATTGGGTGGCCAAAGTCACACAGTATCCACCAGTAACAGCTGTCATGTAGTTTAACACTAGCCTATGTTGCACTAGTTCATTTTTATAAGCCTGTACCTCCCTACCCGCATACTTGAAAGTGTCATCATACATCTCGGTACTGTCGTCTATTAATTTAGCCATGTCTTTTATGTATCTAAACTTTAAAGTTCCCCGAGTGATCCTGGTGGGATCTAATGCTACCAAAATTTGGAAGCCCGTTATTTCGCTAATCAACTGTGTGTGTATATGTTCTTCACCAGGGATCATATTTCTTTTGTCACAATGTTCATACTGTGTGTGTATATACAGGGGTGGTGCGGTTTTATGGATACCAATCATTTCATCATGTGTAAGGGTCATGATTTCTGGTAATACCCTTCCAAGATAACATAAGCCTTCAGAACTCGGAGAGAGCCACTTATACTCTTTCCTTCCACATATAAAATACACATCATCTGGGAGAACGTAAGGGACAGAATGCATCATTATCATTGAACACATTATTCTTACAAAGAATCCTGCTCCCAGTTCCCCCATTTGACTGGTACACGTTTCTGTTTGTATAATATTTGCACAGTACCCTAGTGATACTCTGCCAACCATTACTGTATCTTCTCTGTGTGTACCTATACCGAAAGTATCTCCCAGTTGCAACAATTCCGCGTACAAGTTTAGAATCGATTTGGCTCATTATCTGCTCGGAGTGAATAAGTCATTGTCTGATTGTTCCAGGTCACGTCCCAATTTCCTGGTTTTCTGACATTTGTGATATTTAAGCATACCAGGGATCTATCTACCTGGTACTGGTGGAGCTTAAGACTTGGGGGTTTACATATATTAAATTTCTTGTCCACCGGTCTTCCCCCATGTAATTCAAGTATCTCTGCTAACTTTAATGGGTATGGCACTAATCCTGATTTACTCTGTCCTTGTACTTGGGAACACACCCAACATTCAGTCTGGTTTAAGACCTTACCCACCCACAAGGAATGGTAATCCTCTACAGGATGCTCGCCCAAATACAGATTACTCTTGGACCGGCATCGTTGGATGCATTTCTCATCAATTAGGGACCCACAGTACTCGCAAATACAATATTCATCAGACAATAACCCCTCACACTGTCTCAGAGTTACATGGCTAACAGATGTCTTAACAATTCCTAAACTAAGTTTGACCGTATACCGCCCTGATTGTTTTATTTCTCTCTCCTCCAACTCCACTCTATCGACATCACTATCGACCTCCCTCTCCAACATCTGTCCTCCATCGCAGAAACAGGAAATCTCGAAACAAATAAGGATGAGGAGAACCCTGGAAAGGTAGCAAAGACACAAACACAGCCCGCCATTCCATTGCTGGAATAGTGGTCTGCACACGCCTCTAGCTCAGGTGTTTGCAATCTCTAGCTCTCCCGGAATAGGCTCGCAATCGACAGGTCCAAGGTATCTGTCTCGACTCCGAATTGTCTCTTCTCCGGGTGGTTGACCTTTCTGCAGTGCGTGAAATGGACCCAGGTATCTCTTCTGCTACTTTTCAAAGATGTCGTACTTGTCATCAACACCTGATAAGGACCTTCGCACCGGTCTGTCAAACAACCTGAACGTAAGAAATTTCGGATCATAACATATTCTCCAGGTTCAACATCATGACAGTTTGTTTCTGGCATATCAGGTGACAACATTTTCAATTTCTGTTGCTGCTGTTTCAGCTGTTTACTCATTTTTATAAGATATCTCACAGTAACCTCATTATTACTCTTCAAATCATCCTGTGGGCTATTAATCAAATGAGGTTGTCTCCCAAACAGTATCTCAAAGGGGGACAGATTAAGAGGAGATCTAGGAGTGATTCTGATGCTATGGAGGACGAGTGGTAAGGCTTCTGGCCATCCTAACCCAGTTTCAGCCATGATCTTACTCAGTTTGTTCTTAATAGAACCGTTCACCCTCTCCACCTTGGCACTGGCTTGCGGTCAGTAGGGGGTATGAAGTCTACTATTGATACCCATGAGTTTACACATGTTCTGGAAAACATCACCAGTGAAATGAGTACCCCTATCACTTTCTATGATTCTAGGGATACCGTATCTGCATACAAATTCCTGAACAATCTTTTTAGCAGTAAAAACAGCAGTATTAGTGGCAGCTGGATATGCCTCTACCCAATTAGAAAATAAATCAGTACAAACTAATACATACTTTAAGATTCCTGCAAGGTGGTAATTGGATGAAATCAATTTGTATTACCTGAAAAGGACTGTCTGTCGGAGGGATGTGGGATGGCTCGGTGGGGATTGTCTTACCGATTGTTTTTCCTCAAGCAAGTCAGACAGGACAGCTTGAGAAGAAAAGCCTGGTGCACACCAATATGCTCTGCCCAGATTGCACATACCTTCTTTTCCTAGGTGAGTCAGACCATGCGCTGCCTCAGCCAAGCTTGGGTAGTATGCCTTGGGAGCAACAGGCCTACCTTGTCCATCTCTCCAGAGTCCGGAGGACTCCCCAACACATCCCTTCGATCTCCAGACTGCCTTTTCCTGTAGGGAACACAAATTTTGCATTTCAATTAATTTCTGCATGTCTATTGTCTGGAAGACCATCACTTTATCAATTGTTAAGTTTATGCGTAACCCTGCTGCCCATTTGGCAGCTTCATCTGCTCTGTTATTGCTCATTGACACCGGGTTTTCCTCCGTATGTGTGGGCTTTGCATTTTAGGACAGCTACTGCCTTTGGTAGCTGGATTGCTGACAGAAGTCCTTTTATGTGATGTGAGTGTGCGACTGGTGTGCCTGCTGCTGTCATAAAATTCTTAAGATGCCAAAGAGACCCAAAATCATGTACTACCCCGAAGGTGTACCTAGAGTCAGTATATATATTACCAGATTTACCTTCTGCCAGCTCACACGCTCTCCTTAATGCCACCAGTTCAGCCTCCTGGGCTGAGTGAGGTGGACCAAGTGGTTCACCTTCTACAACATCCTCGTCATTTACAACAGCATAACCTGTGCATAATTCTCCTGTGTCTGTCTGCCTTTGACAACTCCCATCCATGTAACACATCAAATCTACATTTTCTAATGGTGTATCACGTATGTCTGGTCTTGCAGTAAAGGTCTGATTCAAATACTCCATACAATCATGTTTGTCAGTATACCTGCAAAATTCACCTTCAATCAGAGACTCACCTTCCTCCACCCTTTGTGCATCTTGAGGCACATATGGTAAGTACGTTGCTGGATTTAACGTATTGCACCTTTTTAATGGTAATATTTGCAGGTGCCATTAGAGCTAGTTCCCATTTTGTGAACCTAGCTGAAGACATGTCTGGTTTGGGCAGAATTTTACAAAGCAGATACTGAATGCGGTGTATA
The DNA here is from genome assembly GCA_031769625.1 of Taudactylus pleione. Classification (NCBI taxonomy): domain Eukaryota; kingdom Metazoa; phylum Chordata; class Amphibia; order Anura; family Myobatrachidae; genus Taudactylus; species Taudactylus pleione. The sequence goes on from JAUIMM010000396.1 coordinate 6,990,843, forward strand.
GACAGTTGTATCATGCCCTAATACTACGTCCTCGCTCTTATTTACCAGAAGAGCAGTTGCAGCTATACTTCTTAAACACATTAGGAGTGATCTTGCTACAGTGTCCAATTGTGCACTGTAGTATGCTGCAGGTCTGCTAGCATCACCATGTTTCTGTGTGAGGACACCTGTTGCACAGCCATCAGCTTCCGTACAAAATAACTCAAAGGATTTTTAATAATCTGGTATTCCCAGGGCAGGTGCTCTTGTCAGACTATCCTTAAGGTTAAGGAAAGCCCGCTCTGTCTCCTCGGTGTGTCTGACATGGTCGGGTTTTGAGGATGAAACTAATTCTTGCAATGGTAATGCCAAAATAGAAAAACCTGGGATCCACGAAGGTACAGATTTGCTGCTGGTTTTGTGGCAGTGTCATGGCCTGTATTCTGTCAGTTGTCAAGTGTCGTAGACCCTGGGTTAGACAGTGTCCCAAGTATTTGACCCTAGTCTGGCATGGCTGTAATTTGTCCTTGTGCCCTGTTTGTGAGAGCTGAAGCAACAACCGTTTAGTATCATTTAAACATGACATAAATGAACAACAACAAATCTACATATTGAATGAGGACAGACCCATTGCTTTGTTGAAAAGATTGCAAACAGTCATGTAAAGCCTGAGAGAAAATACTGGGGCTATCTATGAAACCTGGGGCAATCGAGTCCATGTATATTGTACCCCTCTGTAGGAAAATGCGAACAGATATTGACAGTCAGGGTGAAGAAGAACAAAGAAGAATGCAGAACATAGATCAATGACAGTGTTGTGGGTTGCAGACGGTGGAATTTGCATGAGGATGACAGCTGGATTGGGCACTATGGGGAATTGGCTTTCAACAACTTTGTTAACCCCCCTAAGATCCTGAACCAATCTATAGCCCCTCCCCCCAGCCTTCTTCACTGGAAATATGGGACTATTGGCTGGACTAGCTGTACGAATTAAAATCCCCTGTTGCAGCAACCTTTCAATTATGGGATAAACCCCTAGCTCCACCTCTGGCTTTAATGGGTACTGAGGGATTTTTGGAGCTTGCCTACCACTCTTCAAGTTTACCATTACAGGAGATACATTTGCCATCAATCCAGTGTCCTGTCCATCTTTGGTCCAGAGGGAACCCGGTATTGCATTAACATTTCTTTTACCTGAGATGGACTTTGTGCTAAAACGGCAGAGTGCAACATTAACCTTTGTGGTGTATCCAATATGTCCTGTACCTCATGCGCAACCTTTTCTGGTATATCTAGGAATATACCACCAGGGATACAGTATATGAGACATCGCAATTTACACAGCAAATCCCTTCCCAGCAGGTTAGTAGGAGCCGCCGCTGCTAGAAGAAAGGAATGCTTGGTTTGCAGTGGCCCGATGGTAACATCTGCAGATCTGGTTAGAGGGTAATGCTGTACCCTCCCCATTACTCCCACTGCTGCTATGGTCTTGTTGGTAACCTGTAAATTAAATGGAGAAGTTATCACGGATCTGGTCGCCCCGGTATCTACAAGAAAAGTGTGTTTAGTACCAGATATATCAACTATCATTGTAGGTTCTTCCCTAGTATTATCAGTTAACCTGACTGGCTGTAGACTATAGGTATGACCTGACCCCTAGCACTGACTATCATCCTCCAGCAGAGCATTGGCTATCACTATGTGAGCGGTTGACCGTTGGATATTTCCTGAATCTTGTGAGTTCCCCCTCTGAGTGTACCTAGGTGTTCCCTTCCTAGGTGACCCCCGAGTGATGTAAGACTGTGGCTGTGTATGTGATCCCTCTAGAGCCTGAATGCTCACTGCCATTAATTTCTCACTCAGTGCCTCTTTCCTCCTGCCAATGTTCTTGTCATGTTCTATGGCAGACTCTCTAAGTGCATCTACCGTAATTCCTCTCCAGTTAGGTAGAGAGGTTTGCACTCTAGTTTTAAGATTATCCTTGAGACCATCCATAAGTACCGTAACAGCTACTTCCCTGTGGTGTACATCATCTTTAATATCTGCTATCCCAGTGTACTGGGTTACTGTTAGCAGTGCTCTGACGAAATAATTTGCTGCAGATTCACTGTCTTTTTTTTTTTTTTTTTTTAAGTGAAAATTTTACTCTAGTTAACTACCACTGGGAAATATATAGCAGTTGTGCGATTATATGTTTTATATTTGCCTGGTTATCCTCCTCTGTCAAGGATTCATCCTCCTCCTATATACAATCCTTAATAAACTTCTGCACATCAGTATTGGATGGGAGACAGGCCCTTAACACCACTCGCCAATCCTTGTTAGTTGGTTCGTGAGCAGTACCTAAATCTTGAATAAATTTCTGGCATTTGGCTAACGCTTTCCTAGGGTCTGGAAAATCTGACCTAATTGAATGTAATTCTGCTCTCATCCATGGACAATGCATTTCTACATTCCTTATGGGAACTATACCATCTTTGTCCGGTTTCCCATTGGGAACTGCAATTGTACGGACGGGATGTGCACCTACCACATCACTATGTTCAGGATTACCTCTCCTAGTACGGTCTCCACTAGTCTCACCAATTTCAGCTGCTGGCCCTGCTGGTTGGATCGCTGCCTTTCCTCTCTGTGGAACATCTAATATATTAACAGCATGTGTAATGGCTGAAATTACAGTAGGTTCATCATCTTCTACCAAAACATTTTCCTTGAGGGGACTTAAATCAGGATACAAGTTACTTATTACAATTTTTTTTGTATTTTTGGTATCGGCTGTACTTTCACCTGCGGTCGCATATGGCGGCCGAGGTGCTCTTGCGCTCCTCCTTTATGCACAGTGACGCTACCTTGCAGCGTGGGTACGCTACCGGGCGACGTCTTGCTTTGCGGCATGTGTATGCTGTCTTGCAGCGTGCTACTTTGCTACGTGTGCGCGCTATTTTGCGTTGTGAACACGCTGTTTTGCGGCGTGTGCACGCTGCCTAGCGGTGTGAGTATGCTGCTTTGTGCCACATGTTCCTCTCGTGCTGCCATAACTTTAAACAATTATTGTACTTTACTCTTTTCTTTAGAGATTTGACTAAACATATATTATCTCTTCACTGTATTTAGTACCTCCGAATCAAAACTGACAACTTTGGGAAAAGGTTTCACACATCCTTTGGTCATCTTAACCCATATGTCGCAGTAGCATACGCGCCATACTTAACATTCATTATATACCTTGCCGACCCGGTCTCTCATTCATAAGCAGCATCTCATCGACCATTGCTAGCGACTGCTTAGCAACCATCTGGGACAACTCTTTGCTACTTTCGTTAGAGATTTCGACCAGTGGACGAAATTACAACAACCTGCGTCCACGCACTTCTACCCACTTGGGCACAAACAACCGCTAAGCGTTTTGTCAGTTTTGCACAAATGAGGTAGCAGAATCTAGTCTATACTATACTCGTGCTTTCCAGACAAATTATCCAAGCTTCGTCTACTGCTTCCTACTTTGAGTTACTTTCCACTGGTAGAATCTAAGTATTTCAATACCTAGCCTTGCCAGTGACTTCCTCCCACGACCCCCAAGTCACAATCACTGTTTCCACTACCGTGCGGTCCGATCAAATTGCCCAGAAGCACTACAACTTATCAATGGACTTTGCGATTACTATTCGGGTTTGGTCGAGAAAAACGCCTTTTGTTTTCTCGCTCAGTTATACCTGCTATGTATACTGCTTCAGCTTGCCCTACCCGCTTCTTGGACACCTTAGCCGGCCCTGTCTATTTCAACAGTTCAAAAAGTAAAAACCTTCTTTCCGATTTTCTCTTTCCTTAGCCTTATCACCTCAAAAGCATACGTTTCACATTCATATACCTTTGTTTTCTGGTAAGAAAAATGCTTTCCCCTTGGTAATACCTATTCAGAGATTTTTAACAAGTGAAACAAGACTATCTATTACAACGGTTGTTTAAAAATACGGCAGCAATACAGGGAAGACTCATACGCTATTTGCGAATCGCCTATTGTAGCGCAAAGTGACAATAAAAGAAACAGACCTTTCTCTCTTGTCCCTGGATTCTAATCAGCGCTCCTTAGATCACCCAAAGAACGGATATTCGATTTCACAACACTGAGTACAAAACAGGTTTAAAACACATTGCGTTCTTACCCGTATGTGATGCGTCCACCCTTTGTTGAGGAATCAAGATCCGGTTGTTGCTTTGAGTAATTTCCGGTAGCGTGACCTCAAGGCCGAGCCGCCATCTATTGATTCCTAATAGTCGCTAGTCGCTTAAGAAAGAATTGCTTTCCAGTCCAATCGTGTGGTTCCAAAGCACAAAAAGTTATTTATGTAAAGAAAAAGTAACACGATGAAAGATTTAACAATTAGAGTAAAAAGCAATAAAATAGTACAAGCCGATACATATGCATGCACACTGGTCCCAGCATACAGTCATCAATCCAGAAGTCTGTGATCATCAAAGAGGATGTCTGTTAACGTTGAACTCTGTAAGGTATTCAAGCTGTGACCCGACACCAGTGTACAAAGGGACTAGTTTACAAGTTTCCATTGGTTCTTCCTTCTGGATAATCTGGTCATTGGTTGATTTCATACAGTGTCATCAGGGGCATGGCTCAGTTCTCCAACGGTCTCTTTGTGTAGCTTCCCGCCGAACAACTGGTTAATACTGGCTACAGCACTACATGCATGTTTTAACATTTCTATCCAATAACTCCCTATCATCCATAACTAGCGGACGCATGATGCGACTTCTTTGCCAATAGGAACGGGAGTCTGCAAATAAACAGGGATTTAGTATGATACCAAACATGGCATGTCCACTATGCTCTCAAGCTTAGATCTCATTTAAGTGCATATTACAATTATACTGAGGGCGGCATGCTGACAGGCGCGGATGCTGACTGTAGACAGGAGTACTGTGCCACCGCAACTGTTTCCCTCCTCTCTTCCTCCCCAGATAGCTGTGATCAGGACAGGGAAGCACATGCTGCAGCTGCCGCCTCCCTGGGTCTCACTCTTCTCCAGGCTACTCCTGCACAGAACCTCCATGCTGCTGTAGTGTACAGTGAGTGTCTAGCGGCGAGTTGGGAACGGGGCGGGCGTCCTCCTCATTGGACAAGGAGGCGCTACCGCCCGCGCTGATTGGTTAGAGAGATGCTGGGGAAGTCACTGGCCGGCTGCTGCGGCGTGCTGATAGCGTGTCCTTCGGGACCCACACATTTTTAAAAAGTGAGTCCCTCATTGCCTATAGCGCGTAAATACTGCGTATTTTGCAAACACTGGTGATAGTCAATGCTTGTGTGGCATGGTAATCACGTAAGTTATCCCTTTAATATCTACTCTTTGACTGAATGTGCTCTAATCAGAATCACTGTCCCGGTAACAGCATTGTATTTTAATAAAGGTCTTATTTCCGCAATATATGGCGACCAGAAATTATATTTATTGAAGGAGATATGCAGAAATTGATTGGCTCCTAAAAGTGATAAGTGAAGTCATATTTACATAATGCAAAACATTTTTACTCAGCACTCTTTCATTTAATGATCTTCTCAACTGCTGCTGCAAAAAAAATAGTTTTTATGAAGAGCAACAGTTTAACATTACATCAGTGAATAAGGTTAGTATCCAGTAGGCGTCCTTTTAGTAGTAAATGCTATAAAATGTGAGTCCAGCTTAGCCTCCAAAAACCAATTAAGAAAAACAGACCAACTGTTGTGTGCTTCCTGTTTTGTGTTCCGTTTTGGCTGTTCCTAGTCTGTAATGAAATCATAGTGTTCTAAAGTTTACGTGGGCTTCGAGCTGTGACTGTGAGAAGCTGTCACGTCTCTCTTTAACTGACCTGGCAACAGCCTCTAGTGACCTGACTCCATTTTTTGCCAGCAAGGCAGAGTGTAGAATGTGTTGTTTACTGGATGACAAAGCTGTACATGTAATTTCAAATGTATTAATATCCTGCACAACACAGTGTTTCTAATGATTAATATTTATGTTTTACTACAGCCACATACGAACAAATAAAAAATCAATGATTCTAGGCAATGCTAAAACTCTCTCCTTTTCACTCTTAAACCCTATATATCAAATTAAGTGTTTTAATTACAGGTTGAGTCTCCGATATCCAAAATACTTGGGATCAGGGGTAGTTTGGATAACGGAATTTTCCGTATTTTGGAATATTTACATATAATGATATATCTTGGGAATGGGACCCAAATATACACACAGAATGCAGGTCATTTTATACAATATTTTTAATAATTTGTGCCTTAAACAAAGTTTTTGTGCATTGAACCATCAAAAGCAGAGGTTTCATTATCTCAGTCATGACAAAAAAAAAATCTATTTCAGAATATTCCGTCTTTCGGAATATTTGGATATGGGAGACTCAACCTGTGTATATATAATGTTCAGGTCTGTTCCCTTTTAAAATTCCCAGTAAAGTATTCCACCATCCGTGTTCTCCCAAAAACCCGCACAAAAACATGTGGCACCATGAGGCAGCCAAGCGGGGGGCTTGCGCGTGCACGCCACCTGGCTTTTTGGGAATAATATAAACACTTGGGTAAATATGATTTTATTTATAGTAGACATGATCTACATTGTGTTTAAAATGCACAGACCCAGAGGTACTGGACAATACAATTGAAACACTTCATAAATTAAGTGCATTTTGAAAGCAAAGTCTTAAAGATCCCCATCCTCCTCCACACACGCGCTCGTTTCGGTTGGCGTTATTGCTGTGGCATACTTCCATTTTTCCCTGTCTGTGTGTGTGCTTTCTGCTCTCACATGTCATGGATTACACCATGTGGTGACTCTACAGAGCCTCTCCTCTGATCAGCCTGAGACATGATTGGATCTCATTGACACTACTGTGTCTGCTGCTCCTCTGGCTATGGGCCGTATTCAATTAGACGTGAAAAGCTGAGATCTGCGAAAAAGTATCGCCGATTGCGTCTTTTCGTCTGTCGGAAACTTATCGCCGTATTCAATTTCACCCGCTTTTCGCATACGTGGAAAGTCAATGCAATGTAATAGGCGAAAAAGATTCTCCTCTGATTAGCAGGAGAAAAAAAGTGCAACATTTTTATTTTGGGGCGCAAAGGTAGGGTAATCACTCAGACCCCTTGGGACAGCCCCCCAAAGGACAACTGCGTCAAAAATCCCAGGAAAAAACACCCCAAAAAAGTAATTTCATTTTGGGGGCGAAAAAGCACAAAGTGGGGTGACCACTTCAAAAACTAGCGAAATAAAGTTCTGGGGGTGCTCTAAGAAGGGCCGAAGTGTTTTGGGGATTGCAGGTGCTTTTATGATGGAGAAATTTCACTTTTATTAAAACTTCACTTTAGAGACATTAAAATATGCTAGCACCCATTTTCAGGTACCCTAAATTTGCAATGACTACTAATTTTCTCAAAAAAAATACTGCTTTATGCCATTCTTCACCACTTGTGCAAAGATGCTAATTAGAGACAATTGTACCAACTTAAGTACCCCAAACAGTTTTATTAGGACTAATCGGGCACTACTACATTGATCCCCAATGTTTCTGCATATTTTTGGAGGATTCAGGCTGATTTCCCCTATGCTGACACCACTTTCTGCCTGTTCTGACTTCGCTTGTCGCTGTTTTCGCATCTTTTGGATTTGAATATGGCGAATAGCGGGGACGCACACGATTAGTTTCCGCGGCCAAAAGACGTGATGTAGGTGGAACTTTATCGCTGGTGCGAAACTAATTGAATACCATCCTTTGTGTTAAATCCTGGTGAAAGAGAAAGTGGCAGGAACTCAGGACCTCATTCAGAGTCGGTCGTTGCAGCCGCACGGTCGTAAGGTAAAAGGGGCCGGATATGCAAATGAAGCGCTCGCAAGTTGCGTCGTTAAGATGGGATCGTTAGCTGGACGAGCGAGGGGAGGATGCGCCCATAAGACTAAAAATACGCCCCCTTTTTGTTCACATTACATGTCATCTCCGGGCATATAAGGATTAATCGAGACCATCGGGAACCATCGGAGCTGGTCGCAGAGCTTAAGGTTGACCATACCCTCTCTTAAGCACTACGATCAAGTCAGTGTAAAAACCTCCCATGTCACATGTGCCATGACACTACTTAGTTTATTATGCACTCCCATAAAACGCTGTTTGCATAGTCAGGCACGCCTGCGTTCGGATCTCCACTCCCCCGTTCACAAGCACCTTCCCCTGTTACCACCCACAAACGCCTCATCCTGTCACTCAAACTAATGACCTGGCCAAGTTGAAGGAGAGAGAAATTTCTGATCGTAATAGCTAGTTTGTGCACACGCATTGCGAATTTTACGCATGCGCAGTTTAGCGAACATCGGTGGCGTACGACCATGCGGCCGCAACGACCGACTCTGAATGAGTTCCTCAGTGTCATTAAGGTCGCTGTGTACCCACCGCTGTGATGACATGATTTTTATCAGCAGTGTCATATAGATTTATTGCTGAACTTGGTTGGTCATGGTTGCCTATATAAGCAGGATAGTTCAGTGGCTTTGAAAGAGGAGTGATTTGGCAGGAGCTTCAGTGACCAATGGCCTGATTCAGCTATTACGTTTTTGGACGCAGCACCGATGCTAACATATGCTAATGTTGTGACTTCTGTAATCTGCTGCTGCATCTGAGGCCTAAGCTTACTCAGAAATGCTGCAGGGACTCCCCTATCAGGCCAGGAAATCTGCGTCTGAAGATGCAGACTCTGACCTCGGCACTCCCAGAAAACGGGGGCCCGTCAATCAGGCTGCGGCTTAGGGGACAACGAAGCAGGATCCGTTCTTCATATGCGCAGAACGGGTCAGGTGCAGTTCTCTTGCTAACAGATTTGCGTACATCTCTGTATCAGGCCCCAAGACAGCTGAACTTACTAGTGTATTGTGTGAAAGTTGATGCCATCTGGTGTTTGAAGTTATGAAACATCATCAGCAAATGGCAACACAAGACAGAAACGCATACTCCGCGATCATGTTATATATGCACTAATTTGTCTTGGTCAGACCTGCACCTAATCGTGTGTATATATACACCAGTTGGGAGTTGTATCTTTTGCACCTACTATAGGGCAGATGCAAGTACAGGCTACTGCTGAAGACTATTGGTAAACCAGGTGCATATGCTTCCCATGCAGGGAAGGACAAATATAGAAATGTATATAGGAGAAAATACACAATTGAGTAATATACAGTAAACCCAATTCTGCTTCAGCCCCTAACTTGTAAGATTATAACCCATAACCTAATGTAAAAATAACTGAATCTCTACTAAAAACAATCGCTTATTACTAGGGATGTGCGCCGGACCATTTTTGCCGGATTTGGATTTTGTTCTAATTCGTCGTCCGGCTTTTGATTTGCATTTGCCAAACTGCGGTGACTGGCTTTGGATTTGGATTTTTTTACAAAAATGTACAAAAAAAAAGCTAAAATCACATAAATTGGTCTTTTTTTTTTCTTCCTAGAGTATTCTTAACCTCAATAACATTAATTTCCAGTCAATTTAGACCATATCACAGCTTATAATATTGTTTTCAACATTATTGGCCAAAGGTTGCAGTGAGCTGACTGGTTACTAAGCGACAAAGCAGCGGCACAACGACACAGACACCACAGTATAAAGCACATCTATGACACATTGCCACACAGCAGTGGCAGAAATGAAAAGTAGTGCACCCACCCAGTGGAGTACAGCCAGCAGAATCACAGTACTTGTTTACATAGTGGGCTACGGCCCAAGGAGTCACAGTGCACAATCTTATTCACATTACACCGCACATAGTGCCCCTGATTCACATTACGCCATAAAGTAGTGTCTCTTATTTATGTTACGACACACAGTACTGCCCCTTTTACACAATGCCCACAGTAGTGACCCTTTTACAGAATGCCCACAGTAGCGGTGTCCCTTACACAATGCCCCCCAGCAGTGGTGCCCCCTATGCAGTCCCCTTAGTAGTAGGGTCCCCTATGCAGTGCCCCCAGTAGTATGCCCCCCATTAGCATGCCACCCAGTAGTATGCCCCCCATTAGCAGGCCCCCCCTAGTAGTATGCCCCCCATTAGCAGCCCCCCCAGTAGTATGGCCCCCCCAGTAGTAGGCTGCCCAAGTAGCAGGCCCCCCCCAGTAGTAGGCTGCCCCAGTAGTAGCCCCCCTTGTAGTATGGTCCCCCCCAGTAGTATGCCCCCCCTGTAGTAGTAAGCCCCCCTGTAGTATGGCCCCCCCAGTAGCAGGCCCCCCCCCAGTAGTAGTACGCCCCCCCCCAGTAGCAGGCCCCCCCCCAGTAGTATGGCCCCCACGCACCCCCAGTAGCAGACCCCCCCAGTAGTATGTCCCCCCCCAGTAGCAGGCCCCTCAGTAGTATGGCCCCCCCCCAGTAGCATACCCCCCCCCCCAGTAGCGCCCCCGGCCCTTGCACAAGTAAAAAAAATAAAAACTTACCTGTATCCCTGCTCCCGCGCCGTCCGCTCTGCTGTCACACGCTGAGGAGGGTGCCGGAAGACGGAGCTCATGTGTGAGCTCCAGCCGGCTCCCTCCGTGCAGCAGCCAATGAGAGTCTGTATGACTCTCATTGGCTGCTGTAACAAACGCACAGCTGCCGCTGGCGGCTGTGTGTTTGTATCTGTGTAGGGCAGAGCGCTATCACAGCGCTCTGTCCTACATGCGAGGAGCCCTGATGTCGGATTCTCTAGTGAGAATCCGACATCAGGCGGCCGCCGTTCGGCCCCGAACGGGGATCCGAGTCAGGCAGTGAACACCCGAACAGGGTTAGAGTGGACTCGGATCCCCAATGTTCGGAGCGGTTCGGATTCCACAGAATCATCTCTACTTATTACAAAGGGTTGGGTACGGGATGCCGGCTAGTGGGGATATTGACCGGATCCCATTACAAATATTAGAACTATGGGGCTGATTCACACTTGTATGCTGTTAATATATGCTATTGAGACAGGAGCAGTATTGTGTAAATAGACATCTCCCGACTTCTGTGATCTGGACTCTGCATCGGATCACCATCGGCCATATGGCTGCTGGAACTCCCTTGCTGGGGCCAGGAAATCTTTATCAGAAGACGCAGACCAACACGCAGAGGTGTAGCGTAGAGCCGTGGTGCCCCCCCATAATACTGGTGTGTCTGGCATAGCCAGTGTGTGTGGCCCAGTTGAGGTTACAAAAACTTAGCAGATGCAGTGTCAGACTGGGGCGCGAGGTTCTCACTGGGGGATGTTCAGTTCTAACCCTGTAGGTGCTATGTGGGTAGACTGATGGGGCAGTATTTGGAGGAGTGTGCAAGCAATATTTGTTTTTTTTTGGGGGGGGGCACATTTGTCGGGCAGTTTTTGGAGAGGGTGCAATATTATGGGAGTAGTGTTAAAGCATTACGTGGAGGGAGGGCACTGTTGGGGCAATATGTAGAGTGAGAGCAGTATGAGGAGTGGGAGCAGTGTTTTGTGCATTATGTGGAGTGGGAGCAGTGTTTTGGGCAATGTGTGGAGTGGGAGCAGTGTTTTGGGCAATATGAGGAGTGGGAGCAGTGTTTTGGGCAATATGTGGAGTGAGTGCAGTGTTTTGGGCAGTATGTGGAGTGGGTGCAGTGTTTTGGGCAGTATGAGGAGTGGGTGCAGTGTTTTGGGCAATATGTGGAGTGGGAGCAGTGTTTTGGGCAATATGTGGAGTGGGAGCAGTGTTTTGGGCAGTATGAGGAGTGGGAGCAGTGTTTTGGGCAGTATGTGGAGTGGGAGCAGTGTTTTGGGCAGTATGAGGAGTGGGAGCAGTGTTTTGGGCAGTATGAGGAGTGGGAGCAGTGTTTTGGGCAGTATGTGGAGTGGGTGCAGTGTTTTGGGCAGTATGAGGAGTGGGTGCAGTGTTTTGGGCAGTATGAGGAGTGGGTGCAGTGTTTTGGGCAGTATGAGGAGTGGGTGCAGTGTTTTGGGCAGTATGTGGAGTGGGAGCAGTGTTTTGGGCAGTATGTGGAGTGGGAGCAGTGTTTTGGGCAATATGAGGAGTGGGAGCAGTGTTTTGGGCAATATGAGGAGTGGGAGCAGTGTTTTGGGCAATATGAGGAGTGGGAGCAGTGTTTTGGGCAATATGTGGAGTGGGAGCAGTGTTTTGAGCATTAAGTGTAATTTGGAAAATTTTTGGGGCAATGTAAGACATGGTAGTATTGTTGAGTTAGTATGAGATGTGGTAACAGTCTTGGTGCACTATTGGATAGGGTAGCAAAGTAGGGGTAGTATGTGGAGGTGGGAGCCCTGAATGCACTAATACAATAAAATATAACAGAACTCAGGGCAATAACACTAAGAGGATAGACTAAAATGGCAATAAATAACACTAAAAGACAATGACACTACAAAGGACACTGCACTGAACGTGTCAATATGAATGCAGCAGGGAGGAGGGTGCTCACTGCTTACCGTGCTGCCAGTACTAATGCAGCCAGAGGAACAGAGGTCAGGGGGCGCAGCCTTTGTACAGGAAGCTCGATGATCCCTGCAGTAATAAAGCAGGGCCAATTATGCACTGTGCATGGGTGCTACTGAGTCCCGACAATACTCTCATCAGTTTTGCCACGAACGATCCTGACTGTTTATATATATATATTCGAAAAATACACCGCTAATTCCCCGCTGTTGGCGCCACCTGATGGAACCAGAGCTTGAGTTTTATCTATGTCCTCACTACACCTTTGCCAAAATGTCCCCACTTTCTGGGATGCTGGCCTTAGCTGCCCATACCCACCCCCAAATGGCTGCTGCCTGTCAATCTGAGAGGGCATTGCGTGCGATGACATAGAATTAGTTATGCGCATGCCCAGTCAATCCACTATCGGAGTTGTACACAAACCATCGGGGTCGAAATACAGATGCCTATCATAATCCCGACGCCGGGATCCAGAACGACGTGGGACCGAACAAGGTAAGTACGGTCCGCATGTCCTCATAGCCGCGGGGGAGGGAGGGTTAGGTTTAGGGCACCCCTGGGGGATTTAGAGCTAGACACCCCCCCGGGAGGGTTAGGGTTAGCCTAGGAGGGGGGAGGGGGGGGGTTAGGTTTGGGCACCCCAGGGGGGAGGTTAGGGTTACCCCTAAATGAGGGTTGGGGGAGGGGTGAGGGTTAGGTAACTTACTCGCCTCCATCGGGATCTCCGGTGTTCGGCCTGCTGGCGTCGGGATTTCGAGTCCGGCGGTCATTCATACCGAGCCCCCTGTAAGAGACACCTGCTCCAGCACTGGTCCCCTCTGTGTTGCCATGATGAGAGCTGTTGGCAGGGGGGGGGGTCGCACAAGTGCATTTTGGTACGTATCCCCGCGCCAAATGTGCATGTCTGTCTCATGACATGCCATTCTTGATTATTAGATGTTAAATTGAAAAACATTTTCTTTATTATTTGTGGGGGGGGGGGGGGAGTTTCTTTAAAAATTTGTGATTTTAATTTTTAGGTTTACTTTGTTAATTTTTCTCTACAGGAACATTATGAGGCATTATCTAGCATTGCTTCAACGTGTTAAGGTACCATTAGAGCAACCAATTATTCTGTAGCTTCTATATGTTTAGTGCAGAACAGACCATGCAAGCCAATGTCTGTTTCCTGTAGTCTTATTTACGAATATTGCTGAAAGACATAAACTTGTACTAATTATCATATCTTAAACAGCTCAAAATGAAATGACTGTATTTACATTTTCTGTATGTTTGTTTGAATGAAATACCACCTAATTTTAAATCAGTATTTCAACCAAGTATTTGCATACTATAAACTTTTCATTTCCCTCCCCCTTAGAATGTAAGCTCCTATGAGCAGGGCCCTCTACCCTCTTGTGCATCTCCTTACTATACCTTCATCTACTTCTTACTCTCTACCAGGGCACCGAACACTTGATTGCTTTGCATTGTTGCTTATCTGGGTGTTATGGTCGTGAATGTAGCAATGTACATTATCCATGTCCTGTAATGTATTGTACTGTACTGTAAGTCACTGTATATCAATCTATTTGTTTATGTACTTTATAAGGCGCTGCGGAAAACTTGTGGCACCATATATATAAATGATGATAATAATAATAATTGTTAAATGTGTGTCTATGACTTAATGAAATAATCAGGACAATGATTGTATAAACCATTTGGTTCCCAAACTATACACAGCATTGTGTAAAATAATAGTGTGTGTATGTACAGTATGTGTATTCACTTATCAAACTCATTTCTGTGGCATAAACCCCTATGCTATTATTTCTATCTGTTCAGCTGACGCTCAGAATAGAGAGAAGAGTGGTCTATTCAAATAAGTAGGTCTGCTCCTGTATTGGCGCCGTTCTATACACAGTGTATGTGTGTTTATTTATTACACACACACTCACTCCCATACGGTGCAGCACTCCATGCTTGAAAAATACAGCAGACACGGCTTGAAGAATCAATGTTTCAATGCATGTTGTAGCTTGTAATGTTTGTCCTGATGAAAATGTTATAACAAGCATTGAAACGTTGATTCTACAAGCCATGTCTGCTGTATTTTTTAAGCGTGGAGTGCCGCACTGTATGGAGTATGATTGATAGATATATATAGATACACAGATAGATATATATATATATATGTGTGTGTGTAAACTGTGTATAGAACTGCGCCGATTCAGGAGCAGACCTACTTATGAACTGTTTTTGAGAAGTGAAACTGATTCAAGCGACTAGCGTGTCTTATGTATAATGGCATTTTATAACCCAATGGGTCAGGAATGAAGTGCAGTAGTGTTCATATATATATGTGCATAAGTCTTGTAGCTTTGCGCCGAAGTGTGCTACGAAGGTGCTGAAATTTAATAGTAATTTAACCGTTTAAAATGAACCCATCAAAATGGGGATGATAAAGTGCTTCATAAGTACCAAAATATATACCAATGATATGAACAGAGTGTGATAAAGATAAATATATACCAATTTATTTATACATGAGCAAAAATCCAAAACACAGCCTAGCAATGATCACAACCAATAATCAACCCTTAATGGGTGACCAGGTCCATAATGAGGTGCAATGTGCTGTGCAAGTATTATTGGACAATAAGTTAATAAATACACTTCATAAAACAATAGTTAGTAACATATAGCATGGAAGCGTCATTGTACACGTCACTTGGTTGTATTTCAGCCTGCAGTGATCGCAGCGCTTGCGGCGGGGTAGGGTCTACCTCAAGCACTGCGTGCAGCTCCTTTTGGCTTTCGATGGTACTGATTAATCATGCACTTCATGGAGATGACGTGTGCTAAGAAAGAAAAGTGGGCGTCTTTATACCGGCGTGTGCTCACTCTGTCGTTGCTCTCTAAGACTTAGAGGGCGTCCTTACACCAGACAAGTGCGATCGCGGAATTTGCATACCCGGATCCTTTTGGATGCGAGTGATCGCGGCTTAGCGTCCGGGTCTGAATCGGCCCTTCTGTTCATATCATTGGTATATATTTTTTTTTTTTTTTGGTACTTATGAAGCACTTTACCATACCCATTTTGACGTGTTCATTTTAAACAGTTACATATATATAATGACATTTATTTTTTGCATGGGTGGAAGAGGGGTTGATGACACGGAGTGGTGATGGGAGAGCTGTCACTCTCTAAAGCAACAGGCAGTGAATCCTGAGGCTGTTGCTGGATGGGGTCCTACAATGCAGTCTGTTGTGGGAGATCAGACAGGACGTGTCTTATCTAGTCTGAGGAACAATGCTGCAGAACGGCACTAACTATTACAACTAAAGGTATATAAGGGGGGACATGGAGATGGGCAATGGGTAAGAATAGTACAGTTTTTATTTATTTTTTTCTCTTGTTTTGTTTTAAATACTTATTTTCTTCTTCGGGGTCCATGGGGTCCACAGCCATTACGTTGGGTATGAATCCCGGTCACCAAACAGTTAATACAAACGAGCTCTCTGCTCCCAGGATGCATCGGGTTTCCTCCTCATATACCCCACCTCCTGCCTCAGGTAGCCAGTTCTTCCTGTTTGGTGTGTTCACCACATAGACAGTGGGACTGCTGGAGCAGTCCTGCAGACGAGTACAAAAAAAAAGAGTTTTACTCTCTATCTCAGCGGGTGGTCTGAGCTGTCCTGGAAGCAGCCTCGCGCCTGATTGGAGGCACACCGGCCACGCGCTGCAACTACCTCCGGCGCCGCATCGCTAGCCTCAGCAGGTCCTTGGCAGGGGATTCGGCAGGGGCTTTCTGGCCCTGGACCGCAACTGGATCAAGGGGATGGCAGGTAAGCAGGTGGTCGCGGCGGCCGGCACCACGTGGCGGTCTGGCCTCCGGCGGTGAGACTGGCCGGAGGCGCGCTTCAGTCAGGAGGCATACGGCTTGTTCTCCTAGCCTAGACCGCCGGGATTTGATGTTCCTGACCAGCCGGGGCTTGTCGTGGTGGCAAGGTCAGTTTACCGGGCAGGTCCAAGCAGCATAGGGGAGGTACGCTTCCCCGGCGGCCCCTCCCCAAATCCACACGCTAGTTCAGTCCTCTGGCACAGTTGATTGTGGATTGTTCCTCCCAGCCTCCATATAGGGCAGCCAGAGTGTATGTCAGTTGCTCTCTGAACGCTGCTCCTACAAGAGGGACACTGGGCAGTCTCCCTGTATACCTTGCCTACTGCTGGTCTAGGTTTTTACAGGGCTCTATCCTACCTAAGCTGAGGCTGATTATGGTAGTGAGAGCTTATATGCATATGGCTCGCAGAGTATTTATGCATGACGTGGTTGTTTATGGATACTGTTTCTTCTGTAAAAGAACTGTAATTCCTGTATACTGTCACTGTCTCTCTCCTTCCCTTGCTACAGGTGTGTGGGTTGAGAGTAGAAAGCAGCAGATATACACTCAGAACCAGTGGCATAGTGTTATGTCTAAGGAGTCTGAGGGTCAGGTGGCGGGAGCCCCGTTGCTGATATCCTGTGTAGCCTGCAAGGCAGGTTTGTCCCCACAGGACTTTCTACAAAATGGGCTTTGTGGGAACTGTTTCAGACAGCCACCACACCAATTAAGTTTGCCTGTTTCAGGCCCTGAGCCTCCTTGGGTATAATTTTCTCAGGTTATGGCTCAGGTGGCGGAACGGCTGGCTGCCCCGGTACCACCGGTTTGGGGTTTGCCTCAGCAGATGCATCCTATGCCCATGATGTGGCTGCCTTGGATGGACCCTGGTGCTGGTAAGGTTATGGCATCATCCTCAGGGGTTTTTCAGCCTCAGGCTGTCAAGCCAAAGCAGCCTAAATCTAGGCGCCATGTACCGCCTTACATGGGTGAGTACTGGAGTGCCTCCGAGGAGGAGGAACAGGCACAGGACTTTTCGCAGAAGTCTAGCTCCGAGGAGGGTGATGATCATTTCCCAGTAGCCGATGTCCCTTTTCTGATAAGGGCTGTAAAATCAGTGTTAAATATCGAGGAAGGGGATCTTCCGCTTAGGAAAGCCCCCCCTGTTCAAGCGCCAAAAAGTGGTTAAGGCAGAATTTCCAAAGTCTGAACATTTTTCAGAACTTATGGAGGAAGTCTGGATAAGATAAGCCATTCTTCTAAAAGAATGGTGCTTCTATATCCTTTTCCAGCAGAGGACTGTGCCAAGTGGGAGAATCCACCATCAGTTAATGCGCATGTGGCACAGCTGATTAAACGTACCACTTTGCTAATCCCAGCAGTTTCGCTGAAGGAAACCACGGATAGGAGACTGGAGTCTTGTCTCAAATCTATTTTTTCGCTGGCAGGAATGGCCACCCGCCTAGCTATGGCCACTGCCTGGGTAGCAAGAGCTATTGAGGAGTGGGCCAAAACTCTAACAGAGTCTTTACCAGATGCCTCTAAGGAGCTACTGGATATGATCTCCTTTATTAGAGAAGGGGCCTCTTATTTGGGTGATGCCGCCTTGGATGCAGGAATCCTTTCCTCTAAAGTCTCAGCTGAGTCCGTGGTGGCACGTAGGATCCTCTGGTTGAAAGATTGGAGGGCAGATGTCGGGTCCAAAAAGGCCCTACAATTCCTTCCATTCACAGGAGGTGTGCTCTTTGGTCCAGAACTGGACAAAATTGTATCCTCCATGGCAGCCTCAAAGATGGCAGGTTTGCCATCAGCAACCTCGTCTAAATTGAGGAGGGCGTCCTTTCGGGGGTTTCGGCCGCAGGGCAAGGCTAAAGGTCAGCCCTCAGCGAGATTTCCACCAAGCAAGGCAGGACCCAGGAAGCCCTGGCAGAACAAACGTCCAGGATCTAGGGTCCAGGATAAACCAGTGGCCTGATGGGACGGGCCTCCCCAGGGTGGGGGGCCGACTGCTTTGGTTCTCAGAGCCCTGGCACCTCACGACGGAGGATGCCTGGGTTCGGGGAGTTGTTTCCCGAGGGTACGCCCTGATGTTTTGGAGGACTCCTCCTCAAAGGTTCTTTTGTGTAAACCCGCAGGTGGGTTCAGAAAAAGCTTTGGCTCTTCAGAAGGCTAGTCTTGCCTTGCTAGCATCAGAAGTAGTGATTCTGGTGCCAGAGAACCAGTTCCGAGAGGGGTTTTACGCCATTCTGTTCTTGGTTCTGAAACCGAATGGGTCATACCGGCCTATTCTAAATCTGAGAGAGCTCAACAAATTTGTTCGAGTCCCCGGGTTCAGGATGGAAACATTGCGATCGATTGTGTTGGCAATGGAACAGAGGGACTATATGGTGTCCCTAGACATACAAGATGCCTACCTTCACATCCCAATCACACAGGCTCATCAAAAATTTCTTCGTTTTGCGGTAGGGGAGGAACATTTTCAGTTCCAGGCCCTGCCGTTTGACCAGTCCACAGCCCCTCGGGTATTCACCAAGGTGATGGCAGTGATGATGGCATGCCTCAGGCCCCAAAGCGTCAGGATTTTGCTTTACTTGGACGACCTCCTCTTGCTGGGGCAGTCCCCACAGCAGTTACAGGATCATTTGAGGCTGACCGTATCATGTCTGTACAGTCACGGCTGGATCATAAACTGGCAAAAGTCGTCACCCTGTCCGGTACAACAGATGTGTCATTTGGGTGCGAGATTACAATCACGAATACGCAGGTTGCTTCGCAACAGGCAAATATCCGTTCTAGTAGCCATGCAGGTCCTGGGGTCGATGGTGGCCACCTTCAGGATGGTGGAATATGCTCAATTCCACTCCAGACCACTGCAGCAATTCATTCTGTCCCGCTGGAACAAGGATCATCGCACGATCAGGTCCCAGCTGCTGCATCTCTCTCCAGAGGTACGGTTGTCCCTGACCTGGTGGTTGCAGACAAAGCATCTCAGGCAGGGTCGCCCCTTTTGGGTGTCGGATTGGACATTAGTCAAAACCGACGCCAGTCTTCAAGGTTGGGGGGCAATGACGGGGTCATACACTTTCCAAGGAAAGTGGTCAGTGACGGAAAGCCGGCTGCCGATAAATATCCTGGAACTAAGAGCTATATTCAAAGCTTTAGTGCAGGCTCAGGAAATCTTAAAGGGCAGGTTGGTGCAGATTCAGTCGGACAATCGCACCGCGGTCGCCTACCTAAATCATCAAGGGGGCACGAGGAGTCGGGTCGCCTTGGCAGAGGTATCAAGAATCCTGGTATGGGCAGAGACTCATCTGTCCACGATATCTGCCGTGTTCATTCCAGGAATCCTGAATTGGGAGGCCGATTTTCTCAGTCGGCAAGAGATAAATGCAGGGTAATGGGCCCTACATCCACAGGTTTTTCAGAACCTTGTGGATAGGTGGGGTCTACCAGAAATAGATCTGATGGCATCAAGAAGGAACAACAAGGTTCCCAGGTACGGATCCTGGACAAGAGATCCGAGAGCCGAGTTTGTAGACGCACTGACAGTAAAGTGGCGTTACAAGCTGGTATATCTGTTTCCCCCATTTGCTCTTCTGCCCAGAGTGGTCAGAAAGATCAAACAAGAGGGCAGCACCGTCATATTAATAGCTCCGGCGTGGCCGAGACTGCACTGGTTCACAGATCTATGGTCTCTCTCCATAGACACTCCATGGCCTCTGCCATTGAGACCGGATCTGTTGCTACAGGGTCCCTGCTGGTACCCGGATCTTCATCGGCTATCTTTGACGGCATGGCTCTTGAGGCCTCCGTCTTGAGGGAAAAGGGGTTTTCCAAGTCTGTTATACGGACGATGCTGAAGGCACGGAAACCATCCTCAGCCCGTATATATTATAGGGCTTGGCATACTTTCTTTCAGTGGTGTGAACTGAAAGGGTATGATCCACATAAATTCCTGATATCCAGAGTGCTGGATTTTCTTCAAAGCGGTCTGGAAAAAGGGCTATGTCTGGCCTCTTTAAGGGTACAGGTGTCAGCTCTTTCAGTCTGGTTCCAACATAAAATTGCTCTGAGACCGGATTTAAAGACCTTTTTTCAGGGGGTGTTGAGAATTCAGCCTCCCTTCGTTTCCCCGGTTGTTCCGTGGGACTTGACTCTAGTTCTGAAGGTTTTACAGGCTCCTCCGTTCGAGCCTTTAAATTCAATAGACATCAAGTGGCTAACAGCAAAGACGGTATTCCTCCTTGCTATGGCATCTGCACGTAGAGTGTCGGATTTAGCTGCGCTTTCCTTCCGGGAGCCGTTCTTGATATTTCATCAAGATAGAGAAGTACTACGTACTAGGGAGGGTTACCTTCCGAAAGTGGTGTCTAAATTTAATTTTAATGAAGAAATAGTAGTTCCAGCATTTCAGGGCACAAGTCTCTCACAAGGTGAGGCTTCCCTGGATGTGGTCCGTGCGTTGAGAATTTATATTAAACGCACGAGCAAATGGAGGAAGTCCGATTCACTTTTTGTGCTTTATGGTTGTCATAAGCGTGGCTGGTCAGCCAATAAGCAGACACTGGCCAGGTGGCAATTTCATTGGCTTATACACAGGCTGGTATGCGTGTGCCGGATTCAGTGACGGCACATTCTACTAGGGCGGTAGGTCCATCATGGGCAGCCCGCTGGGGTGCTTCTGCTGAGCAATTATGTAAAGCAGCCACATGGTCTTCCATCCATACCTTTGTCAAATGTTATGCCTTTGACACTTTTGCCTCTCAGGATGCCTCCTTTGGGTGTAGAATTCTCCTCTCTTCCGAGAGTCAGGACCGTCCCCGCCCGTAGGGTTAGTGCTTTGGGATATCCCAATGTAATGGCTGTGGACCCCATGGACCCTGAAGAAGAAAATAAGAGTTATGGTATAACATACCTTTTGTTAACTCTTTTTCTTCGAGGTCCATGGGGTCCACAGGATACCCACCCAGACGCACCTGTAGTTCTGGGGGGGGGTTTCCATATTTTCTTCTCTTGACAGTCTGGACTCGTAAGTATGGGTCTTTTTGTTCTTACCCTTCGTTTGTCTCTGCCTGCTTGAGCTTGGTAACAAACTGGCTACCTGAGGCAGGAGGTGGGGTATATGAGGAGGAAACCCGGTGCATCCTGGGAGCAGAGAGCTCGTTTGTGTTAACTGTTTGGTGACCAGGATTCATACCCAACGTAATGGCTGTGGACCCCATGGACCTCGAAGAAAAAGAGTTAAGAGGTATGTTATACCATAACTCTTATTATGTTGACCCAACTACTGGGACAGTACTACTGGGACTGCACAGTAATTATTTTGGCTTAGGGGTGCCTTGAAAAAATTATGGAGACCCTAAGGGTCCCTCGAACTGAGAAAGTTTGGGAACCATTGGTGTAAACGATATTGTAACTGCAGAAAGTTGGTGGCAGGAGTAACCACATATGATTTTAGATGTTCATAATTGACCTGTTAAATGAATAAAGTTGTGTGGTCCTCCTATGAAATATTAATTTTACTCATTTCTTTATACTTCAATAGAAAGATTGATGCTGCACAACTTTTGGTCTTTCATCTACACTGGTGGTACACGTGAAATATTGGATCTTCTGCACTGTAGCAATTTCTTGGATACAAGGATTGACAAAAATTTGTAGTGAGCAGCCTGGAGAATACATGAATAATAACCAAAGGCCTGTGCGAGAATTTATCTCAAAGTTTGAACAGTCACCTCAGTGGTATTTGAAGAGCATGTACACAAAGACTTTAACATCATATGTAAAGTAGTAGCACAACTACTTGATGCCTGAATCTCGCCTGGCAACAGCAAGATCTTTTAGCCTTATTTTATGAGTTTTTCCTGTCCTCTAAATCATTGTCTGGCACTAGTTTACATCAGTTGCCTATGGTAAGTTAAATTTTTATTGTTATTTATACCAGTTTGTTCCACATAAATAACATTTTATATTATGGTAGCCCTGGCCAGAATATCCATTTACTGTGTACTCCCACCTCACCTTACACCCACGGAACTGCAGTTAAATGTGTTCCAAGGTGTCCATAGGATGCAGCCCATCTTTATCAATGGCAGTGATTAGTATTGCAGTCTTATGGCACTAGGGACATGGGTTATTTTCCTATCTGAGTGGAATTTGTGTTTCTTCTCCGAGTGCTTAAATTTCAAATAGTAATACAGATGTATCCATGTGCACCTATCCTCAAATCGTGCCAAATAGCTCTGTGTCGCACCATGTGTCCCACCAGAGACTTTTTCTGCTAATCTGTGACTTTATACAAATTCCTTTGTGACAAAAATAGTAATCCTAACTACTTAGGACACTATGGGGGTACATTTACTATAGTGAGAGTTTTTAGAAGTGGAGATGTTGCCCATAGCAACCAATCAGATTCTACTTAACATCTAGCTAGCACCTTCTAAAAGAGAATAGCTAGAATCTGATTGGTTGCTATGGCAACATCTCCACTTCTAAAAACTTTAGTAAATATACCCCTATAAGCGAATATGCATACAACTATGATGCGAATAAGACGTAAAATTAAGGAAAAGTCTGAAATGGCGAGAATCGTTACCCATGGCGTAGGTTAGGATGTGTGTAGTAGACTATTTAAACTGATTGTTCCAGTAGGCCTGGACTGATGAGTCTCTCTAAAGTGATGCATAATAAGTTATTAACATTTATTTATGCAGTACTAAATATAGAACAAATAGTTGTTTTCGATTTGGGAATAAAGGTCCTCCTTATCATAGCCTCTTACTGACTGTAAAAGTGTCACCGACTAGCTTCTGATGATGATGCGAGGTGAAGTTGGTGGCAGTCTAACAACCTCTACCTCATATTAATGTGGCCTCACTTAACAGTGAGTTGGTCTCACATTATGACACTCTGATGTCTCACAATTACTTCCAGGGCTTTTCATAACCACCTGGGTGCAAACTGATTCCAGCAGTGTACTGTCTGGACAGGTTGCTGGTGTTAAATTTTGACAAGCACATTTCCTAGTTTCAAAACTGTGGCATCCTGCAAGTTATTACCCCAGTCAATACTAGACACAAACTCTTCATCATACATACATGTGCTGTCTGCATTACGTGGTGTACAATATGTACAGGGTTCCAGCCGTTTCCTAATAAACACAGTATTTGTCACCAAGGTGGACCATTTTATATATTAATATAATTTCACCCAGCCGGGATTTTGAATCAGCGCGATAAGTGCATGGCCAACACCATCTGTTGGTAAATCTGTGATAGTCGCCATTTCCAAGTTTAGCCAGTTTGACTGTAGAGTAGGTCTCACTGTTTATTTTCACTTGCTGCATGCAATGTATTGAAATGCTTTCCGTGTTTGTGACTAGCATCTGCCTTTGCATTTTGGGCATGATGCAGAGCTGAAAGTAAGTCAAATGAAGCATGCACACAAATAATGCATTCTTTTTTGCTATATGCACCTCTGCAGATTGTGCCACTTCTGTGTGTGTATAGCATATGTGCCTGGTTTGCTACAAGTTATCATCAAGCTTCCATCTTCCCTGTTCTAGGTACAAAAGTTGCACCTCCTAACAGGCCTGTAGTAACAAGATGTATGTGGATGAACACGCTCTCACTGAACATTGCCTATGTGACAACACCTCTTCGCACCCATGTTCTGGTTTTAAGTTTAGATGCAATCAGAGTGCGTATATGATATGACCCTAAATTACTATACTCTGCTTGCGCACACTGCTTTACGGAGCATGCAGAATGTGGATGTACGCAATTCAAGCTATGCAAATTGTTATACATTCCACTCTGAATCAGGCCATTTATGTTTACTTCATCACTAGGATTCCTAATACCATGATTTTATCACATGCTGTTCTCACCAGATGCTTTTGTTAGAGTGTGGGGATAAATTGTTCGGTTTGGTGTTCTGCACCTTGGTGCAAGTGATCACACAATTTATAAATCTCCCCTATTTGAAATGTCGTATTCAGCTGTTGCCAAGCAGCCCAGGCTGATAATCCCCCACCCCCTTGCGTACATGTCAGCAAAGAAAACCAGTAAATGTAACCAGTCTGACTAACAAGAGGTAACCATGCTCAGTCAGCAAGATAAAACCTAAAAGAAATGCAATCCACTAAATGGTGCATAATAAATACCTTGCACATATGCGTCAAGAAAGCAAAATTAGCAAAGATGGATGATGTCTGGCAGTGTTTGCAGTCTATATTCATTTACTCACTTTTCCCTGAAATAGGTTACAACTCCTTACGACGAGTGTAGCATGTAATTAAGCAGAACTGGCAGCATGGCTTTGCTGTGCATCAGTGTATGATTCCACATCTTATGAGTCTACTGAAAACATTTTTCCCAGGATTATAAGATGTATTTAATTATGAAAAATAAATTTTCCACCTAAATGCGAATAAAGCTATAAAAAGTAGCATCTGTGTGCACATTCATGTGATTTCCAACAAGGTTCTTAACTATTTTCCTTTAACCACTTGCCTGGCATGGTCGCTTCAGATGTGACCACCCCAGGCTTTGCTTTCTCTGGGCAGCTCCTGGAAGATAAACTTCCAGCAGCCGTTCTTCTCATAGCAACCTTCACATCCTGTTATTGTGTGTGCCAATCAGTACAGCCCTTCCTGGCGACTCTGCAGCCGCACTGGAGATCCATCGCTGCTCGGCCCCACTATCCACTTCTCCCGGCATACAGCACTATCTGCCCTTCTGTGCACTACACCCGGCGGCTGCAGAGAGAAGCAGCCGCCGGGACATACAGCGCTGTCCTTGCACCCACACTGTCCTTGCCCCCTTGTCCTCTGCCTTTGCTCCCACTGTGCACTATACCCGGCAGCTGCAGAGAGGAGCAGCCGCCGGGAGATACAGCGCTGTCCTTGCCCCCACAGTAGCAGATAAATAGATTACCCTTACACAACTGTGACATTACCATTGATGGTTTTCTAAGGATGGCTTTAAACCATCAATGTCTTTACCATCGATGGCCAATGGTACACTATAGTATACCATAAAAATTGCTATTTTTATATAATACTGTACTTCAAAAAATAAATATATAGATGTCATTGACCTAAGTAAGTGATAAAAAAAAAAAACCGACAATTTCTGAGCGTTTTTTTTTTGGGTAAAATATTAGCTAGTTAAGGCACAAATTCAATTAGAGGCAAAAAGTTTCACCTGTCCAACTTTCCACCTCCAAAGGCGGAAACTTTTTGCATGCGTCCCCACTTTTCGTCCTATTCAACTCCTAAACAGGCGAAAACGGAAAGCGGCGAATGCGGAACAGGATGAAAGTACTGTCAGAAGTGGGGAAATCAGTCTGTACCCCCAAAAAAAGATGCACTAACATAGGGAATCAATGTAGATGTGTACTAATAGCCCTAATAAAAGTGTTTGGGGTACTTAAGTAGTTTAAATTGCTTCTTATTAGCGTCTTAACAAAAGTGGTGAATGGCATAAAGCTGTATTTTTTGGTGAAAATAAGTAGTCCAGTCAAATTTTAGGGTACTTAAAAATATGTTCGCACCCATTTTCATGTCTCTAAAGTGAACTTTTAAATAATTTTTGAAAAACCACTCTCATGCATGCACCTGCAATCCCAAAAAGACTTGGCCCCTCCTTACAGCACTCCAAGAAGTCTATTTCGCTAGTTTTTATAGTTGTCCCCCCACTTTTTACTCTTTCGCCCCAAAACAAAAGTACATTTTTGGGGTATTCTGGGGTAATTATTTTGTATTTTGTTGTTGATTTGTCCTTTTGGGGGGCTGTCCCAAGGGTTCTGAGTTGTTTCCCAGAACCCTTGGGACAGCCCCAAAATAACGATTTTGCACTTTTTTTTCTCCTACTATTCATAGGAGATATTTTTCCGCCTATTACAATGCATTGGCTTTCCGCTTACACGAAATCGTCCTGGAATTGAATATGGAGATGCTTTGAAACAGGCAGAAAGTCCGAATCCGCGGAAACTTTTCTCCAAACTGCACTTTTCGCCTCTAATTTTATCCGTCCCGAAGTGGTTAAAACAGGTTGTAGCCAGTTAAATAGCCTACCTGGTTTTCTGTCCTGCAGGATCCATAGTATTTCGAGATCCCTAACTTATAGGGTACATATACACCTGTGCCTAACAGGGGTTGTACAAAGAGGGTCGACAGTCAATAGGTCGACAGCGACAAACGGCCGACTGACAAAAGGTCGACAGGTTGAAATGGTCATCACAAAAATGAACAACCCTAATCCTCCACCTTACTTGACTCTAATCCTCTCCCCTATAGCCTAACCTTAGCTAAACCCTAACACTCCCCATAGTATCTAAACCGTAATTTTTTTTTAAAAATGTGTTGACCATTTTTGCGTCAACCATTTCAACCTGTCGACCTTTTGTACCAATTGACCTTTTGTCCCTGTCAACTTGCATGTCGAACCTATTGACTGTCAAGCTATTTAGCGTCTTATCTTCTATCCAGATACCGTACAAAGGTGTATGTTGGTCATCCCTTTAATAAACAACCAATGCAAAAAAAATATTTTAGTCCTGAATATTGTGAAATAAAATCCACAGCATTGAATGACTGTTAACTTGAATGATGTAAAGACAAATGTGGCACTTGAGAATATCAGTCTTATTTAAGGGTAAGATAACTACAGAACACTGCTTCAGTTCAGGGCTCAGGTTGCAGCACAGAAGAGGGTAGATTAACTTTTCAACACAATGAAGAAGAATTTGACATGTTCTGCTTGCAGCAATAGAGATAGGGAGATAATTATAGTGCCCAGAAGTGTACAAAATGATTGAAATAGCAAGCAATGGGATTTGATCCACTTAGCCACAGGAATAAATATAGAATTATTACTAAAAAGTGTGACTAGATAGGTGTCGGAAAGAAATAAATTTGAGATTCAGGGAAAAGATTAGAGGACATCCCCTATACATATGCTTAATAAAGGAAGATCTGTCACAGAGATGAGAGGTACTTAAGGATCAAGTAAGCAGTATAGTAAACTGGAGTGATTCAGTCTATTAAAACAGACGTAGTTACGACAAAGCATAAAATGTGGTCTGAGTGTCTGATTCAGCAAGGATTGCAAAGCTGCACGCAGGCAGCTTTGCAATTGCAATCCTTGCAATAATACAAATGCAGCAGGAGGTGTATGACACCCCCTGCTGCATTTGTGATCCCAGCACTGGAGCTCGCAGGCTGGGATTACCATTGAGACCATCGGTGGTCGATGGTCGCGATGGTGAACTGCGCTGGGACGCCCGCCAGCTGGGTAAGCCTCAGCTTACTCAGGCTGGCCGGCTTGTGAGCCCAGTAGACTGCGTATGTCCACGCAGTCCCTGGGCTGGCCACTCCCGGAAAACTGGCGGACACACCCTGTTTCCGGGAACACCGGCCGCCCCCACACTGCCCCTTAAATGCCTCTGACTGCTAATCGGGGCGGTATGCAGGTGGTGGCTGTGGGGACAGGGTGGGCAAATTGTGCCACTTTTCCTTACCCCACATAGGGTCATGTTGATGCGATTTGCTGAGAATCCTGTCCTCGTGCCCTGTCTTGTCCATTTTATTAGGAAGCGTTCTAGGGATGCCTCAAATTTGTGAGTCTCCCGTACCTTCCAAGAGAGTATCAAATGTTTTAGCTAGATTTTCCTACTCTTCCAGAATGTCCGGGAGACTACTGAACTTCAGTAAGATCTCGCAGGCTTCCTTATCCCACCAACTTCGCCATTGAAGTGGCATGAGTCTTAGCAGGACCCATTCTGCAAACTCGCAGAATGGGTACTGTGCACGCGCAGATTCCCGATAATCGTGTACTGCTGAATCAGACCCTGATAGAGTTCTATGCACTTATGTTTAATGGACACCCACCTATTAGGTGCTTTAATGTAATGTGAGGTATATCTCTGGGCCTGGTACTTCTGCAGTGGCAGGTTTAGCAGGGAGGAGAAAAGTCACACTAGCACTTTCTACCTCCCACTTGCCGACTCCCAAAATTAAAAAAAATGTACCTTGTATGTTTGTTAACCTGTTTTCTAATGGAATAATAATGAATGCGTTTAATGTTATTCATGCACGCATGTGTCTCGAATACCACTTCTCCATAACTATATTTATTTAGCAATCTCTATGGCAGGACAAATTAATAGAACATGTACTTATGGGCTCTTTATAATTACTATATTTCTCCTTCATCCACAGGGGACACTGCACCCTTCTATACCCCACAGTCTTTACACAAGAGTGGAGCCGGCACTTTTAAGAATTTAGAAGTGTGACTGGCTTCTCCGCCTCTATACCCCTCACCTCTTCAGTTTTAGAAAAAAAGTGCCTCGAGGGAGCCAGTCTCTGAGTATAGTTTATTTAAAAGTATTTATTTTTTTCTACATCTTCACAGGCAGACTGTTCGCCCATGTCTGCCTGCAATACTGGAGGGTCTAGTCGCCGCTTCTTGAGGCGGGCGCCGGATCCCTGACCATGACTCACACGGGCAGCTTCACAGTGAGCAGGGGGACTCGTCAGGGCTGCACCGGCAGCAATGGTGGAGTAAGTAGTCCAAACTTCTTCGTTAGCAGGGGAAGTGCTGGTTCTATACAAGACGCGGGTGTAGGATGAGCAGGGGACCCATCGCGGCTGGGTCCGGATCCCCCACAGTATTCAATTAAGTATTTCCAGCCTTCCCCACTAGCAGGGGAAACGCTGTTTTTTCAGATAGCTGCGATGGTAGTAGCTACCTCCGTAACCGGACAGCTCAGTTGAGGCGGCCATTTTCTTAGGGGGCGGAACTTCTTCCTGACAGAGGAAAAAGTGTGTTACAGCTCCCGCGTTCTCTCAGTACTGGCTGCCATAACAGCACGCTCTGACAGCAGCAGCTCCTTCTGACAGCTCCACACAATACAGCAGCACTATTCCTGTCTTGCCTACACAGGGGACAGTGAGTTATTGGGGGTATTGTCTGGGAGTCTTATTGAGGGTTGTGTGACACTCCTCTATTGCTGTGTCATTTTCCTCTCTATATATCTTCCCTCTCTCTTTCACTGTGTGTCTGAGTGTAAGGAAATTCTGCTATCTGTCACTGTACAAGTATGACAAGCGGAGGTAATGCCTCGAAGGCTTCTCAGAAGTTGTACACCTGTAGAAAGTGTAATTCTAAATTCACACAAGCTCATTCGGAAGGAGCTCTTTTATGCGAGTCATGCGACTGGTGGGAACTCTCCACCGGGGTCTACCCAGGTTCAGGAACCCCCCCCCCCCCTTCCTCCTTGGTCCACGCTAGCCAAGGTTATGGTGAATCTATCTGCGGAACTAGCATAGACCCGCAAAGAAAGGGAGGCTTCTCGAGAAATTGCTGAGCCGGCCTGGCCTCAGGTCTTAGCACGTTCTATGGAAAGTTTAGTCCAGGTGGTGGGTTCTGGTTCACAGGTCTAGGCGGCCACCACAACCTCCAGCCAGGAAGAGAGGCGTACCAGTGATACTGCAGTCGGATGAGTTGGAGGACGACCGAGGGTGTCTAGTAGAGGAGGGTGATCTCCTTCAGGATTCAGAGGAAGAGATGCTTCCGGAGGAGGATCCTCAGGAGTTGGAGGGTCCTCAAGGGCTAGACGCTCTCATTCTTGCAGTATGCCACGTACTCTGAGTCTCCGGCTCCGACATCTCTCTTCGCTAAACAGCAGGAACTTGATGATCAGTTGGCAGTGGCGTGGCAACATCCGGATAAGAACTTCCAGATGTCTAAGAGTCGTCTTTCATACTATCCTTTTCCTACAGATAATAGGACCCGATGGGAATTTCCTCCTCCAGTAGACTCTTCTGTGTTCCTTCTCTCCAAAAAGACTACCCTCCCAGTCCCGGGAGTCATTTCGTTAAGAGCCTGCTGACTGGATTTTAAAGTTGTTTCCAAATTACATTTACACCGTAGCGGGGGTTCTCCTTCATCTGGCCTTGGAAGGATACTCTGTCAATAAGGCTATTGAACGATGGGCTGAAGAGTAAGCAAGAGGTTTACATTCAGAACTCCTTACTTTAGCGGAACATATTAGAGAGACAGCAATCTATCATGGTGAGGCTTCCAGGGATATTAGCTTACTTGGGTCCCGGATTTCAGCCTCCGCAATAGTGGCTTCTTTCCTGGCAAGCTGATGCCGAATAAAAGAAACATTACCTTTCATCGGGAATATTCTTTTCAGACCAGAGTTGGATAAGTGGATCTCTCCGCTAGAAGAGTCTCGGATCATGCCGCTCTCTCTTAGATTTTTCATGTTGATCGGGCATTACTGCGTACTCTCCCTGCCTTCTTGCCTAAGGTGGTTTCTTCTTTTCATATTAACCAACCTATTGTGGTTCCAATGTTGAAGGAGGACCTTCCAGCCTCACGTTCCTTGCATGTGGTGCGCGCCGTGCATATCTATGTCGACCGGACTGCTACATTGCGCAAGTCCGATTCCAATTTGTTCTGTATGAAGCGGCTAAACTGGGTGGCCGGCTTCTAAACCGGTTTTGGCATGATGGATACGACAGACTATTTGTCAGGCTTATTTAGCAGCATCTTGGTCCCCACCAGCTTCCATTTCAGCGCATTCTACGCACTCTGTTGGGCGACTGCCCGAGGTGTTTCTATTTCTCAGCTCTGCCATGTGGCGACTTGGTTGGGGACTCGCACGTTTGTTCGTTTCTACAGGATCAACACTTTTGTGGCTTCTGACGCTCAGTTTGGTCGTTCAGTTTTGCAGGTGTCGCAGTGCTCACCCTCCCATGTGGGTGGCTTTGGGACGTGTCCACAGTCTTGACTCCAGTGTCCCCTGTGGATGAAGGAAAAACAGGATTTTGGTACTCATCGTTAAATCTGATTCCACAGGGGACACTGGATGCTCTCCCTGCGCTGCTGTTCTATTTTTGTTGTGGTGTGACTGCTGTGTTCTTGCAGATTGTTGCTGTTACTTTTTATTCTGCTTATGTTCTTCTTCCTTCTCTAGAGGTCTTCCTCTCTATCTCCTCTCGGCTCTGTTCTAGAACTGAAGAGGTGAGGGGCATAGAGGGGGAGGAGCCAGTCACACTTCTAAATTCTGAAAATGCCGGCTCCACTCTGCACCCGTCTATACCCCTCTATAGTCTTGACTCCAGTGTCTCCTGTGGAATCAGAGAAACAGATTTAACGGTGGGTACCAAAATCCTGTTTATGCATACAAGGTATCTTAATACAAAAGTGACAAACATGATTTCTATGACAAATGTACACCAATCCCTAACAAGGATGACTGTTAATGCTTGGGTACACACTGCACGGTATATCGTTCGTGAAGCCGATGAACGATATATCAGACTGCCCGTCAGCTCATGTGTATACTTGATAGATCTGTGAATTACGTCATTTTAATGTAATTTTCTTGAAAATACAAAGTTTTTCTGCAAAAAAACAAGGTATAACTTGTGTGGGTACTGCATAAAAAAATCATTGATGTTGATAATGTAATGCGACGAGCATAAATGTGATAAATTTACCTCAGCACAAGGTTGAGAACCCTCAGCGGTGAAGGGGTTAAATCTTAACGATTATTTCTGCAAATAGATATTTTCTGAAAGGTAAAAGTCCTATGTGGAATCAAACCAATTTTGGTGCCTTGCTGAGCAAGGTGGCAGTGAGGGAGAGCTGGCTGCAGCTTTCAAAGGGGTAAGTGAGTTTTTAGAAGTGGAGATGTTGTCCATTTCAACCAATCAGATTCTAGCTATTATCTTCTAGAAAGTGCTAGTTAGATGTTTAGTAGAATCTGATTGGTTGCTATGGGCAACATCTCAACTTCTAAAAACTCTCACTTTAGTACCCCCTAAGTAAGGAGCAGGGACACCAATGTGTCTGTTGTGAATTGAGATCTCCTTTTGTGGGGCAAGGTTATTGAAATAATGGCAAGAGTGTAAGGGTTCATGGAGTCTCATCCTGTACTTTTTAATGCCTCATTTTGCACTTGGTCAGGTAAGCGAGCAGTGTAATAACAATCTTCACACACACACACACACAAAACGAAGACTGCCTCAATTTCCCCTCACTCATAACTAAGCAATAAATGAGGCTAAATTAAGCTGTATTTTAAGCAGAATAACAAGTTTATTTTATTGAAAGAGGAGTTACTAAAGTAATGGGCTGAACTTTGAAGTGACACTAACAATTTGCATATTGCGTTTCTGGTGACTTTTTTGCCACTGCACACCAAGGTGCACCTCTAGTTTACACACATATAAAAACACGAACTATTTTATAGTCTGATGTTCTTATGAGCATAATTTGCTAGCAATGGGCCTGATTCAGTGATTGGAGATTTGCCCACTCCCTAAAAGTAAGCTTGGTTTGAAACTATCCATCTTAATCAGTGTGTATTTTGCACCAGTCCTATACTAGGTGCTGTATACGAGTATGAAAACAGGTGTATTTACACTTCCATCCTGGGCTGCATAGCCCACAGTTGCTGTGAGAAGGCCTCGTTGGACCTTGCCTACGTAAGAACTCCCATTGCTCAGTTTTGCTTAATCAGTCGTAAGTGCAAATGTGATCAAAATGCATATGTGTTCATCTTCGCGTCAGGCCCAATGTGTTTAAATCATGAGTGGTAAAGATGATCTAAGCGTCTTTAGTGATGACGAGAGTTGGGCCAGACACTGTTTTATTGTGTGAAATCCCATTGTATAACACTGATATTCTCTGTTATGCATATACAGCCTCCTGCTTTGCAAGGAGATGCTTCCTGAATGTGGCTGATCCTGCAGCCCCTGGAATATGCCGCAGCGGGACCATCCTGCCAACTCCACGGACCGTGTGAGGGAATTGCCCAACACCGGCCCAGGGAGGCATGGTGACGACCTTCAAGATTGCGGTTCTTGGGGCCCAAGGAGTGGGGAAAAGTGCCATTGTTCGCCAGTTCATGTACAACGAGTTCAACGAGACCTGTGTCCCCACCAAGGCTCGTCGTGTCTTCCTTCCAGCTGTTGTAATGAATGGCCATGTCCACGAACTTCAGATCATGGACTTTCCTCCCATATCTTCTTTTCCAGTCAACACCTTACAAGTGAGTTTGGTTATATGGGCTGAAAATAAGTCCACCTTAACTGAAAACAAAACAAAAAAAATCAACTTTTGTTTATATGTTGTTGATATTCTTTGGAAGATACTTTCTCCAGTTTTCAACCAGGGTATTGTGTTGAAGCTTATTGGACACATTCCCGTTTAGTCACTAAGCCTTGAAGAAAGATAAAATAGAGAAAGATAAGTACCAGCCAATCATCTCCTATCTTTCTCCATTTTATCTCCCTCTCCAAGGTTTACTGAATAGACCCCATTATAGCACTCGCACAGACAGCTTAATTTAGCATGTTGCTGTCATCATCCCAGTCACTTTTCAAACCCTTCAGGCTGATCACATGGAGAATATATCAAGTCCTGGGTTGCTGAATATCTGAGTATTACTAGTTACAGTAGTTCACCCTAAACATTGCTTTCTTTATTAAATGGCTGGTAGCCTCAAAAATTCATTTACATTGTAATTAGAACCGATCTACTGATCCCTCTATGATTTATGTTGCATCACTTTTGCCGTAAAGTATTTCGTTCATTATTTTGGCATGAAAAAAAAAAAAAATGATGAATCACTTTCTGCATATGCTGAACATGTTTTGCCACTAATTTGGCACTGTTGTACTTCACATCCACCTTTTTCTTTGCTTACTACTGAAAAGAGAGTGATTATATAGTTAGGAAGAACTATTTCATTTTAGACATTTTATGCAGTGACAGCAGAATAAGGAAAAAGTGCTAAATAATACACATTTTGGCAACTAGATAAAAGACAGTAGATCATTTCCTAAATGAATGCTGTAATCACATGCCATTCTTATCAGAAATTCCTTTCGGAACTGAGGCATGTAAGACATTTCCAGCTGCAAGGAGTAAAGGCGTTTGTTGTATGCACACGCATCACACCCACCTGCCTGCTCTGTTCTCAAGTTACTATAACTTATCTCTGCTTTCACATTCTTTTCTTCTTCCTCCCCTTGCCATATTTTCTTCAGCTAGAGTGTCAGTGACTGAGCGGTTACATAACACTTGCAGATTCAGGCAGGGGGAATCCCGCCACAGGCATGTCGCTTCACACTCTTTGAAGCTACCTCCCCCGTTTTTCTATCCCTCTGCAACTTCCCACGCTGTGATGTGTGTGCTACAAACCCTCAGGCAGAAGGGATGACCCTTTCCCTCATCAGCATCCCTGTTCAGGAGGAGTGCGTGGGATATAGTGACAGGAGGAGTGAGGGAAGAAAAGAATGAGGGAAGTAGGAGACTTGCTGTAATTCCTACAGTAGTTAGAAAATGGTTAAGTACTTTAACTATAGATTTGACACAGATATTGCTTAGACTATGTATTACTTATTCCCTACAAATACAGACAGTGCATTTTATTCTAATCATTAGGTCATGATAAATGAGGTCTGCAAAAGTTACACATCACCATAACTCCCAGCCAGCAGTGAATAGATATCGTGCGTATACTTACTGGAGAGAGGGTCTGGGAGAATGGCCAGGAGCTCCCGGAGCAGGGAAGGCCTCAAGAATAGGGAGAAGCCCTATTTATGCCAAAAATCACCTGTTTATGCCAGAGAAATCGAGTTTATCCTTATAATAGACTACATGACTCCATCCGGTTTTTTCCCTGTAGTAATTGTAAAGCCATTCAGTGTATGCTGGTTCTATATAAATAAGCATTAACTATTGAATAATCTTATATATTTGTCACTTTTTCAGTTAACAGCCATGGTCAAAAGCTTTGAGAGTGACACAAGTATTGGTTTTCACAAAGTTTGCTGCTTCAGTTTTTTTATGAGGGCAATTTGCATATACTCCAGAAAAGTGATCAGATTAATTGCAACTAATTGCAAAGTCCCTCTTTGCCATGACAATGAACTTAATCCCAAAAACAAAATTTCCACTGCATTTCAGCCTTTCCACAAAAGGACTAGCTGACATAATGTCAGTGATTCTCTCTTTCACAGGTGAGAGTGTTGACGAGGACAAGGCTGGAGATCACTCTTTCATGCTGATTGAGTTAGAACAGACTGGAAGCTTTAAAAGGAGGGTGGAGCTTGCTTAGATAGCACCTAAATCAACCATTTATCAAGAACTTAAAGAAGAGAGAGGTTCAATAGTTGTGAAGAAGGCTTCAGGGCACCAAAGTACGTCCAGCAAGCGCCAGGACCGTCTCCTAAATTTGATTCAGCTGCTGGATCGGGGAAAACATCAGGGAGAGACTGATATTCTGCAAAAGGTACAGGGATTGGACTGCTGAAGACTGGGGTAAAGTTATTTTCTTTGAATCCCCTTTCAGATTTGGGGCATTTGGAAAAACGCTTGTCTGGAGAAGGAAAGGTGAACGCTACCATCAGTTCTGTGTCATGCTAACAGTAAAGCATCCTGAGACCATTCATGTGTGGGGTTGCTTCTCAACCAAGGGAGTGGGCTCACTCACCATTTTGCCTAAGAACACAGCCATAAATAAAGAATGGTACCAAAACCTCCTCCAAGAGCAACTTCTCCCAAACAGCCAAGAACAGTTTGGTGACAAACAATGCCTTTTCCAGCATGATGGAGCACCTTGCCATAAGGCAAAAGTGATAACTAAGTGGCTCGGTGAACAAAACATCAAAATTTTGGGTCCATGGCCAGGAAACTCTCCAGACCTTAATACCATTGAGAACTTGTGGTCAATCCTCAAGAGGCGGGTGGACAAACAAAACCCCACAAATTCTGATAAACTCCAAGCATTGATTAGGCAGGAATGGGCGGCCATCAGTCAGTATGTGACCCAGAATTTGATTGACAGCATGTCAGAGCGAAGTGCAGAGGTCTTGAAAAAGAAGGGTCAACACTGCAAATATTGACTCTTTGCATAAACTTAATGTAATGTGAATAAAAGCCTTTGACACTTATGAAATGCTTGTAATTTTACTTCAGTATACCATAGTGACATCTGACAAAAAGGTCTAACAACACTGAGGCCGGGATGTACTAAAGGAAAAATGCTGTAAAAACCCCGTTATTGGGGGTTTTACTGCATTTCCATATGTACTAAGCCCCGGTCACCCTAATATCGGTACGGAGGGTAACGCCAGATAGCTGGCGTTACTCTATAGAGGCCTATGGGTTTCTTACTGCACCCCGCACCCGATGCCCCCCCCCCGCTGTTGCCCAGCAATGGCCTTCACACACTCGACTCTTCATGGTCGCCGGCCGTGCTCCTCCTGGGTCGTCGTCCTCCTCCTCCTAATCTCCAGGGTGGAGGATCTCCCAGGGAGGAGGAGCTGGGGTCCTCCTGCACAGGTCACTAGCAGGAAGTTCCCGGGGCTTGGAGGGGGCAGGGTCCCACGGAGACCCCCTCACCCAGCGTCGGCTGCTTCACAAAGGGCAGCTCTTATCGCAAGAGCTATCCTTTGCAATACTAATCGCATATGTCAGTACATAAGCAATTTAGTAAGGTTGCAGTGACTGGTGGAATGGTCACCGCAACCTTAGTACATCCCAGCCTGAAGCAGCAAACTTTGTGAAAACCAATACTTGTCATTCTCAAAACTTTTGGCCATGGCTGTATTCTAAAAATAGAAAGAAAGTATAAACAGGAAGTGGGGAAACTTAAGCCACATAATAATATTGTACAACAAAGTATCATGGTCACTGGTAATGAGTATTAGTGGTAAATTTACTAAGATGGGAGTTCTATTAAGAAGTGATGTTGCCCATAGCAACCAATCAGATTCCAGGTATTCTCTTCTAGAAGGTGCTAGATAAATGAAAAGTAGAATCTAATGGGTTGCTATGGGCAACATCACTTCTTAAATAGAACTCCCATCTTAGTAAATTTACCCCTTAGAATGTTTTTACAGTTGGCACTTTGTGAGGCAGTGACTTTCCCCTATTCATTCGATGCATACCTATGAATTTTGCCTCCGTTCCACTATTAATGATGGGTGCTGTTACTGAAACTCAGCTTTGTGTGCTTCATTTCAAAGAGACTTAAAAAAAACTAATAAGTGGGCAGTTTTGAAGCCCAAAATATCTTCATGATGTTGTGGTTACTGTATTGTAAATCAAATATTATGATGTGGGATATGCAAGAAAAAGGGGAATAAAGTTTATTTTAAAAAAAAAAAGAAAAAATTGTTGCGTTACACCATATTCTGTAAACATTTTGTAATTCTTAAATCCAGAGTTGACTGAAAGAAATGTAATACAATGCAGATTTAGTTCTCTCTTGTTGTTATTTGTACTGCTGGAGAAAATGTCTTAAAAACATTTTTAAATATGCAATGCAACAAATTATGTATTTTATTTTTTTACTTACTAGTAATGAAACCAATTAATAGATCAGTTTCTTTTAGGACTGTGGGATGAAACCGAAGCATCTGGATCTCCACACCATCTTACATATATAATTATACTAAGCTGTCTGTCCCTGACTTGCACAGTAGAGACTGACAGTGACGCTCATGTGCCCTCCTTAAGCCCCCACTCGGAGTTCTTACTGCCACCAATGACTGACAAGAAAAAAGGACCTCATGTCAAAAACAATATTGGTCGGCACACCTACACACTTGCCCTACAAACTAACGTAACACTTCATTTGTTTCCCTTCACATGCTCTTTGGGCGCTTGTCAAGAAGCACAGGTGTGCATTTCCAAGACACGTACGCAATGATATGTGATGCACTTGCCTGTCACCCCCCCCCCCCCTCCCCAGACAAACACAAAAATAAAAATTACAAAGACAGATGTACATGGGGGAGATGAAGAAAAAGGAGTGTCAGGGAAAAGGGGGAGAGAGCAATAGTGTGACGGAGAGAGCGCGAGGAGGTGGATAAGATGAGAAAGACATCGGGGGGGGGGGGGGATGGAGGACCTTCGCATTGCCGCGCACAAAACTGACAACCCTGGTCCAAAGTACTATTCAACGTATATTTC
This sequence comes from Taudactylus pleione, assembly GCA_031769625.1. NCBI lineage: Eukaryota > Metazoa > Chordata > Amphibia > Anura > Myobatrachidae > Taudactylus > Taudactylus pleione. The sequence continues at coordinate 7,029,157 of JAUIMM010000396.1, forward strand.
ACCTAACGGACTGTTGCAATCCCACTACAATGATTTGTTTTTTTATAGAATGACTGTTTGGCTAAGTAACCTTTCAAATTTGCTTTACCTCCCAATATTAGAGCTGATGCTGAGTCACACGCAAAGTGACTAGTTGCGGGCAGCCACAGTAGCCTGATTTACTACCTTATGCCAATGAGAGAATCATAGCAGTAATACAGGAAACCCATGCCACCCGCTGATTTTACCCAGCCGTCTTCATTAGTATCCGCGATTGCACCAGCCCTATCCTGAGATCCATCCAAAACAGGCTTCCCTTCCCCGTACACACGACTGAAAATCGACACAGAACTTAAGATACACTCCTGCAAGTCAGGGCGGTTATGTGCAAACGCATTGTCATTGCCCAGCTCCCACCCCAAAACTCCTCATTTCATGGAAAGACCGATCCGGCCAAGTTCAGTCCAGAAATACACAAAATTGTGCAAATTCTCATCTGCGCATGTGCCTAATGTAAAAACTCCAGCCGACTCAGAATCCGGTCCAGTTTTTCTAAAACTCTCAGTGGATTTGTCAGGCAATGTCATACTTTGCTTATGTTTTTATTGACTCCACAATCATAATTGTCCTCTAAGTATCTGTGGGGTCTATTTTCTAAACAGTGTTAGGAGACAGAGTGAAAAGTGATAAAGTGCCAGCCAATCAGCTCCTAACTGCCATCTCACAGGCTGTGTTTGAAAAATGACAGTTTGGACCTGATTGGCTGGCACCTTATCACTTTTCACACTACTTAGTAATTATACCCCTGTATGTAGTGTAGAAAGGTGCACATCCTATAGCATTATTCTGGTCTTCTAGGTGGCTTAATTGACAAGCTGGGGTATGCCATGCTGCTGCATTATAAGATGTAAGTTAACATGTTGTATGTTACAGGAGTGGGCAGATTCGTGCTGTCGGGGTCTCAGAAGTGCACATGCTTATATCCTCGTCTATGACATTTGTTGCTTTGACAGCTTTGAATACATCAAGACCCTGCGGCAACAGATATTGGAAACAAGGTAAGAAATGCCCAGGAAAGGTGGTTCGATCTTTGCATTTAACTAAGGTTCTTAGCTGCCCCTTCTAGAGCAAGGCCGGACTGGCCACCTGCCACTTGTGGCAAATACCAGAAGGGTCGATGGCTTTAGGGCCGGCTCGAGGAGTGTGGCTGCCACTGTACAGGGCGGAAATCACCTGCCCCACCCTCCACCCCCGTACCCGAGTTCAGTTATGAGCTCCGGGTGAGGGAAGGGGTGGTGGCAGTGATGGGCCAATTCAGTCATAAACCCTGCTCGGCCAGGAAGAGACAGGGGCATACCGCAAGGCCAGACCCCTGTGACTCGTGACACGCCCACGTGAAAGTTAACCACGCCCCCTTTGCATGCGCGCGCACAGGGGGGACTGCCAGGGCTGTTCTATAGCCCCAGTCCGTCCCTGATGTAGACTATATTCTACACCATATGCACTGCAAGTCCTGTTGTTCATTAACAAAACATTGACCATTTTGATCAACCGAGTGGCACAGTTCTAGCAAGATTCCTCTCACAACAGTGTAGCTTAAGATGTTTCATGCTGAATATGTATAGATAATAATGGAATACATTCTTATGAGAACAAGTGGGTTTATAAGGTTCATTTGATTAGGATCATAATTCTTGCTCATCAGTGTTTCCTCAGTTTTGAAGTGAGCAAGAATAGAATATTGTGTTATAAATCAAATCTTCAGAGTGGTCACAGCAGTACAATATATTTTAGATTAGTGTATTTCAATTACCTGTTAACTTATGTGATTGTATAAGTGAATACAAGGCTCCCATGATAGCAGTGTCATGATTTAAGGATGAGGATGGAGACGTGGAGGAAGCCCCAAACTGAGAGTTATGTGGGGAACACACATGGCCGATAGATCCGCTGACTGATTTGGTAAGTATGCACCTGTGCACACATACTTACCAATTGGTCAACTGGGGATACTTTTAGTATCCTGGCACAATGGATGCCGGCGCTTAGAATTCCTGCTCTGAAATCCTGACACCTTTCAGAATCTCTGGGCCGGGATCCCGAAGGTAAGTGGCGAGGTTAGGGGAAGGGTTTGGGTTAGGCACAAGGGTTGGAGGGTTATGCTTAAGGCGGGGAGGGGGAGCTTAGGTTTAAGCACTGAGGGGAGGTTAGGTTCAGGCATTATTTACTTTCCTTGTAATTATCAGTACGGTATCTGGTCACTTTTCTTTTTGCATGTTTGTCACTGTGGGGAAAAGGACCAAGTATGTTCTTCATTAGGCACTACACTAACGTGCCAAAAGTCATGGGATAGCAGTATGTAAAGGTAATGGTAGGTGGCGTCACCATACTGTGACCAGACCTGCATCATTTGTAATCTGACATCTTGTGAGTGAGTTTAAACACTATCTAGGCCACTCATAGCAAGGCAGTGTGAATTATCAATTTGAATGGGGCATGATAGTGGGTGCTTGACGGATGGGACATTCCATTTCCGAAGTTGTGCGGACATTCAACATTCCTCTATCTACAGTGTCACGCATGTACTGGGAATACCTTATGGAAGGCATTACCGCCCACTGTAGACAATGCAGTGGCCGACCACTGGTGCTTATTGATCGTGAGCAGCAGTGTCTGACCTGAATTGTCTGTGGTACCAGAAAAGCCACCCTGGCTCAAAATCACATCCACATTCAATGCAGAAGGTACCAGACTCATATATATGGCAGGTGAGTGCAGCGTTCTTTAGCTTCCATGGGATATGGGAGCAGAAGACCCACCAGAGTGCCCCTTTTAACACTACGACACCGGACCCAGCACCTCACCGGGACAATTGATGTCGCTAATTGGTCCCTGGAGGACTGATAACGTTGCATGGTCTGATGAGTCACTGTTCCAGTTGTTTCAGGCTGATAGTAGGATTTGGGTTTGGCGCACACCCCATGAGGCCATGAACTCTAGTTGTCAACAAGGCGCCATGCAGGTTGGTGGTGATTCCATAATGGTGTGGAGTGTGTTGAAGTGGAATGGGTGAGTTTGCTGGTGTATCTGAACATGTCATTGGCCAGTAACCACTACGTTGCATTGCTTGATAACCCTTTGCAGCCCTTCATTGACTTCATGTACCCCCACAATGATGGAATGTTCTAGCAGGATAATGCACCATGTCATCAATCCCAAGTTGTCCAGAGTTGGTTTGAGGAGCATTCTGGAGAGTTCCGACGAATGGTGTGGCCACATTAACCCAATCAAGCGTTTATGGGACGTGGTGGAGAGGTCCATTCGCACCCAAGTTCCTGTACTCCAAATTATCAGGGAACTGTGAGAAGCTATCCCAGACAGCATGGGTCAACATCTCTCCAGGGGTGGTATGCAGCAAAGCTAGAAATGTGGTCAAACCCCCGAAAATGCAGTTTCGTGGTGTGACCACATTTCTCATAAGCATCAAGCCCCAGAATGCGATATATTCTGGGGCTTTTAATGCACTGGGCAACACCATATTCAGATGGTATTGCCCAATAGAATCCTATGGGCTTCTGTTCGCGGCGCCCCCCAGGGAGGGATACGGTTGGATCCCACCCAGCATCCCCCGCGTAGTGCATTCTTCTGCACATGAGCAAATGGATGCCAGATGGACTTCTGGGTCATTCGCAAAGGACAGCTCTTACCAAGAGAGCTGTCCTTTGCGTTTTCCTTCTTTCATACCGGCATAATTAGTGGCGGGATGCATTGCATCCCAAATGCGATTAGTCTAGCAATCAGCTCCAGAGGTCTTCCGGCCACTTGTGAAATTGGTGCTTCGACTTGTTGCACTTTGCCGGGCTAGAGGGGGTCCTACACAATACTAGGCATCTATCCCATGGATTTTGGTACTTCAGTGTGTAATGACAAAAATCACAGCTAAGTGATGAGGGCATGGGGCAGAGATTGTGATTTGCACTTCAGGGTCCATAGACTCCACAGGGAGACCTTGGGGTATAGGTGACTGCAGAGTCATCCGGGCACCTTACGCAGTAAATTTTTCTTCCCAGATGCACTTGAGTTTCCCTCTATACCCGGCCCCCGGGCCAGAGGCACCTCAGTTTTGTTGGGTGCCCGGCCAGAGTCGGGTCACTGAACACAGTGGGGCTGTTAAAAAAAAAAAAAAAAAAGCCCCTGAAGATTTTTTTAGTTTATGAAGACTTTTCTCTTCTGCAAGCGGACAGTCCAGGGGACGTCCGCGCCGCCACTCCGTTACTCCGCTGGTGCAGAGAGTTTCAATTTCTTCTTTCAGCCATTTTACTTTCCCTGTGCCTTTTTTTTCTTTTTTTTGTAGTGTTTTTTTTTTTTTGTGCGGTAGGTCACATTCAGTATACTGGTATCCTTTCCACCATGTGTGATAGTGAGTGATATGCCAAATTTGGCTCCTGTCCAGCTGTTATGTAAAAAGTGTACAGCGGACATGGTACTGGACGGATTATGTTTGAGATGCTATGTTCCTCCAGTTCCCTCTACTGTCTCAGCCACTCCACAGAAGCCCCCTTGGGCGTGCTTTGCGCAAGTACTTATGGCCATTGCGGGTCTTTTAGCTGTTCCTCCTGTGTTTTCCCTGCTAGGGTTCACACAACAGCAGCTTGTGCCCTCTCAGAGCCTGCTTCAGCCGACTGCACCCATGCAGGTGTTTTCCGCCAGTGGGTTAATACTAGGGGTGTGCACCGGCCACTTTTCGTGTTTTGGATCTGGATCTTTCTTCGTGTTTTGGATCTGGATTGGTTTTTCCAAAACCACCCTTCCGTGTTTTGGGTTCTGGGTTTTGTGTTTTGGATCTGTATTTTTTTTTAAAAAAGCATAAAAACAGCTAAAATCACAGAATTTGTGTGTTTTTCTGCTCCTATGCTATTATTAACCTCAATAACCTTAATTTCCACTCATTTCCAGTCTATTCTGAACACCTCACAATAGTGTTTTTATATCCAAAAGGTTGCACCGAGGTAGCTGGATGATTATGCTAAGAGATACGAGTGGGCGGCACAAACACGTGGTCCATCTAGGAGTGACACTGCAGTGGCAGACAGGATGGCAGTTTGAAAAACTAGGCCCCAAACAATACATAATTCAAAGAAAAAAAAGAGGTGCAAGATGGAATTGTCCTCCCACCCACCCTTATGTTGTATAAACAGGACATGCACACTTTAACAAACCAAACATTTCAGCGCCAGGGTCTGCCACACGACTGTGGCTGAAATGATTGGTTCGTTTGGGCCCCCACAAAACAAGCTGGCAATTAATCTGTCCCTGCACAAACTGGCTCTACGGAGGCAAGATGTCGTCCTCATCCTCCGATTCCTCACCCTCTTCAGTGTTGTGTACATCCTCATCCTCACAGAGTATTAATTCGTCCCCGCTGGAATCCACAACCACAGGTCCCTCTGTACGTTCTGGAGGCTGGTCTCCCTGGAAGAGTTGATAATTCATTTTATGAACATCATCTTCTCCACATTTTGTGGAAGCAACCTCCTACGCCTTTTGCTGACAAGGTTCCCGGCTGCACTAAACACTCTTTCGGAGTACACACTGGAGGGGGGGCAACTCAGGTAAAATAGAGCCAGTTTGTACAGGGACCTCCAAATTGCTTCTTTTTCCTGCCAGTACAGGTACGGACTGTCTGACATGCCTACTTGGATGCTGTCACCGATGTAATCCTTTAACAGACAGACGCACGCTTGTCGCTGCTGCTTTAAGGATGCAAGTGCGGCTACAGCCCACACAATTCACAAAGACAGAAAAAATAAGAATTTTTTAATTGTTTGTGGAGCGCACTTTGAGGGTTACACCACCCTTTAACAGACAGACGCACGCTTGTCGCTGCTGCTTTGAGGATGCAGGTGGAATCTAGACGGGATTTGGAACCGGGGACACACTACCTCCATCAATTGTCTAAATCCCACTGCACTAATGGCGGATACCGGACCCACGTCTAACACCAACATAGCAGTCAAGGCCTCAGTTATACGTTTTGCTTCAGGATGACTGCTGTCGTACTTCATCCTCATCGCTAGGGACTGTTGGAGGGTCAATTGTTTAGTAAAAGTGGTGGTGTTCCTACTTCCTCTCTGGGATGATGAACAACTCCCAGCAGCAGCAACAGCACTAGGAGGAAGTGGTTTTTGATCTTTCCGTATTTTATTTTTATCAGAGAAAGTTTGGTCCTCCATTTATGTTATATTGATATATACGTGCGGCTAAAGCGCACACAAACACAGAAAATATTTTTTTTATTTTTGCTGGAGAGTAGTGCACTTTGTGGGTTACACCACCCTTTAAGAAATGAGCCAGCCGGCTCTTTACTTATGGGACACAGGCGCACGCTTGGCGCTGCTCCTTTGTTGATGCACGTGCAGCCACAGTGCACACAATTCACAAACACAGAAAATCTATTTTTTTGGGTTTGGACTGGAGTGTACTTTGGGGGTTACAGCACCCTTTAACGGTCAAGCCAGCCGGCCCTTTACTTATGACACAGGCGCACGCTTGGCACTACTTTGTTGATGCACGTGCGGCTACTGCGCACACAATTCACAAACACAGAAAATATTTTTTTATTTGGTTTGGACTGGAGTGTACTTTGGGGGTTACAGCACCCTTTAACGGTCAAGCCAGCCGGCCCTATACTTATGACACAGGCGCACGCTTGGCACTACTTTGTGAATTGTGTGCGCAGTAGCCGCACGTGCATCAACAAAGTAGTGCCAAGCGTGCGCCTGTGTCATAAGTATAGGGCCGGCTGGCTTGACCGTTAAAGGGTGCTGTAACCCCCAAAGTACACTCCAGTCCAAACCAAATAAAAAAATATTTTCTGTGTTTGTGAATTGTGTGCGCAGTAGCCGCACGTGCATCAACAAACACAGAAAAAATATTTTATTTGGTTTGGAGTGTACTTTGGGGGTTACAGCACCCTTTAACGGTCAAGCCAGCCGGCCCTTTACTTATGACACAGGCGCACGCTTGGCACTACTTTGTTGATGCATGTGCGGCTACTGCGCACACTATTCACAAACACAGAAAAAATATTATTTTTTTAGTACTTGGGGGGAGCACCCCTGATGGACAGAGCACCCCCTGGACAACACTACAGCACCCCTTTAGGACTGGGACACTGCACAGGACTTTGGAGTGGACACAGCCCCTATGGAGAACTGACTGCACAACACAGTCCAGCCAGCCCCTATGGACTTTGAAGTAGTGGACACAGCCCCTATTAACAACAGCAGCACAGCACAACACAGCCAGCCCCTATGGACTTTGAAGTAGTGGACAACAGCAGCACAGCACAACACTACTCTGCACTACACAGCCCAGCCAGCCCTAACTCCCACCCTCCCTCTTCACTGTCCACAGCCGAGTGAGAAAATGGCGCCGACGCGGGTACCTTATATAGGATCCAAAACCCGCGAGACCCGGAAGGCGGGATGATGACGTTTTCCCGCCTGACTCGGATCTGAAATCGAGGCAAAAGTCGAGCCTGACTCGGATCGGGGGGGCTCGGATTTCAGAAATCCGAACCCGCTCACCCCTAGTTAATACGATTCCTAACGCATTACAGAATGTGTGGCGAAGGTGCGGCAGGTGGAGGCACCCCAAACTAGACCGGCTAAAAGAGTTTTGCTGTGATCTCAATCCGCTCTGTATGATGATGATGATATGTCATCTGATGATGGTCCCGGATTACTCTGACTCCAAGTCCTCTACACGTGAGGCAGAACCCAAGTCAAAAATGTATATTCCGGGTCTGATACAAGCTGTCTGCGCGGCATTGGACGAACCTCCAGCACCTAAGTCCAAGCATGCTTATTTCAAGGACATAAAGGTGACTGCTGCTATAAGAGGCAGTACAGTCCTTGCTTCAGGCAGGGGTTATTGTACCGGTCCAGTTATCCCAGAGAGGAACAATGGGTTTCTGGTTCAAAATCCGAACGGATCCCACTGGCCTATCCTCAATCTCAAGTCCCTGAACAAATCCTCAGGGTACCTCGGTTCAGGATGGAAACCCTACGCTCAGTGATACTGGCTATGGAACCTGGGGATTTTATAGGGTCACTGGATATTCAGGAAGCATACCTGCATATCCCGATTGCTTCGGCTCATCAGCGTTTTCTCAGGTTTGCTGTGCCACAACAACATTTCCAGTTTCGGGCTCTGCCATTTGGCCTCTCTACTGCACCTTGGGTATTTACACAAATTATGGCGGTAATGGCAGCCCATCTGCAGCTGCAGGGGATCCGCCTGCTACCATACCTGGACAACCTCTTACTGTTAGCAGGGTAGGTACTTCACCACCTGCAGCTGACAATATCTGTGCTGCAGATGCACGGGTGGTTGATCAAATGGAAGAAGTCCTCCCTTATCCCGTCTCAGAGGATGCTCCATATGGGGGCTCTGTTGGATTCCCAACAGCAAAGAATTTTTCTGACAGCAGACAAGATCTCCACTTTGCAGAAGCGAGTGCGCAGATGCCTCCACAGTCGCTGAGTATCAATACACTTAGCAATGCAGTTACTGGGATCCATGGTGTCGACGTTCGACATGGTGGAACATGCCCAGTTTCATTCCCGGCCCCTGCAAAAATTGATCCTCTCCAGGTGGGACAGATTGCCCCATAGGATAAGGTCACAATCGATGGTGCTCTCTCCGGAGGTGCTTCTGACTCTGACTTGGTGGCTGCAGTCAGTCCACCTCACCAGGGACACCCCTTTTGGATTCCGGACTGGGTCCTTCTAATGATGGACGACAGTCTCCGGGGTTGGGACGCAGTGACAGGTCCACACACTTTTCAGGGTCAGTGGACAGCAGAGGAATCTGCTCTGCCAATCAACATATGGGAACTTCGGGCAGTCTTCAGGGCCCTGCAAAAAGCCCGACTCATACTTTACGGAACACCCATGCAAGTTCAGTCAGACAACTACACGACCCTGGTTTACATAAACCATCAACAAGAGACTCGATGTCAGAGGTGTCACGCATCCTGACATGGGTGGAAGGCCATCTACCAGTCATACCTGCGATGTTCATTCTAGGAGTTCTCAATTAGGAAGCGGACTTCCTCAGCCGTCACAACGTGCATCCCGGGGAATGGTTTATTCACCAAGAAGTGTTTTGGCACCTAGTGGACGGGTGGGGTCTTCCGGTCATGAACCTCATGGCCTCTCAACAAAATCACAAACTGCCTCTGTACAGATAGACGCTCTGTCAGTCAAGTGGACCTTCCAGTTTGCGTTCCCTCCAATCTCCCTTCTTCCTCGACGTCCGGACCTGTTGTCTCAAGGTTCTTGCCTTTACCCAGATCTGGGTCGTCTGTCTTTGATGGCGTGGTTCTTGAGACATCCCTCCTAAGATCCAAGGGTTTTTCTGGCTCTGTGGTTAACACCATGCTCAGAGCAAGAAAACCTGCCTCTGCCAGGATTTACCACAGGGTGTGGCATACCTTTTTTGAATGGTGTCGTCCCAGAGGTTACATCCCTGAGGTGTTTCGGCTATGCAGAGATTTTGCTTTCCTGCAGGCGGGTTTGGACCGTGGTCTCCACCTTGCTTCACTGAAGGTGCATGTCTCTGCCCTTTCAGTGTGGTTCTAGTGAAGGATTTCTCCTCTTTCTGATATCCACATTTTCCTACAGTGGTTCCTTCGCATTCAACCTCCCTTTGTCCCTCCTGTGGTACCTTGGAATTTGGCTGTGGTTCTTAGTGCCCTCCATTTGAACCCCTGGACTCGGTGGATTTCAAATGGCTTACTGCTAAGACAGTTTTTCTTCTGGCTATTGCATCTGCCATTAGAGTGTCAGATATGGGGGCTCTCTTGTCGTTACCCATTTCTGGTGTTTCACCAGGACAGGGCGGTGCTTCGGACTCGCCCTGGTTTCCTTCCAAAGGTAGTCTCTAGTTTCCACATTAATGAGGAAATTATTGTGCCTGCTTTTAATTCCCCTGACCTCTCAGCAGGTGAGAGGCCTCTTTGGATGTGGTGTGTGCCCCCAGGATTTATGTGGACCGTACCAGTTCCCTTCGGAAGTTAGACTCCTTGTTTTGTCCTTTATGGTTTCCACAAGAAGGGTTGGCCAGCCAATAAACAAACTTTGGCTAGATGGCTTCGCATGACGATCTCTGAGGCTTACACTCATGAGGGTCTTCCAGTGCCGCCCTCTATTACTGCTCATTCTACTGTCTGTGGGTCCTTCGTGGGCAGTTCGCCGTGGCGCCTCTGCTATTCAGCTTTGTAAGGCTGCCACGTGGTCTTCTGTCCAGACTTTTTTGAGGTATTATGTTTTTGATACCTTTTGCCTCTCAGGATGCTTCATTCGGGCGGTGGATTCTCCTCTCTGGACAGGGGCGTCCCCACCCTTGAAGGTACTACTTTGGGACATCCCCAAGGTCTCCCTGTGGACCCTGAAGTAGAAAATGAGAGAGAGATAGTAAAAACTTACCTTTATCTCTCTTTCCACGAAGTACATAGGGTCCACGGGGCACCCACCATGACACTCCTGTGCTTCAGATGGGCTTCGCTCTGGTCACCGGTTTTCCGTCTCCTTCTGTGTGAGAATGTGATTCTTGTGTGCTCCAGACTTTTTTCTCTCTTTTATCCTCCTCCGGCCTTTGGCTTGCTATGAAACTGATGTGCTTCTGGCCTGGGGGCGAGGTATAGAGGAGACCTAAGTGCATCCTGGGAAGAAAAATGTACTGCATAAGGTGCCCGGATAACTCTGTTATCTCTTTCTACGAAGTCCATAGGGTCCACAGGGAGACCTTGGGGTATAGGTGATGCAAAGGTAAGTACTTACCATATCTCTAATTTTTCTGAGACTTGCATCCCTTCCGCATCTTGCCCATTTCACTAGGAAGTGGACGGGATGCGATTAGAGTGACACACACATGCACACACACACCCACCTTCCCCGGACATTCCAGGAGAGGATGCAAGTACTGTATTATGGGGAAGCCGACGGACGAAATCCCAACTGTCTAATCCCGGCAAGGTACAAATGACAGGCGTCGAAATCCCGATGCCTGTCATTAGACCTACGCCGGGATCCCAACACCCGGCTTACTGATCGAAGGTGCGACTGGCGCGGACAGCCATGGTGGGGGAGGGGTTAGGTTAGGGGACTTGGTGTTAGGCACCCCCCCTGGAGACTTGGGGTTAGGCTGCGTGAAAGGGGGGGGTTAGGTTTAGGGACTTGGAGGGGGAGTTAGGCACTTGGGGGGGAGGGTTAGGGGATAAAAATAGGTTAGTTAGTACTTACCTTTGTAGCTTCGGGATCTTCACCCCTGCCGAGCTTCCGCTGTCGGCCGTCGGTAAATTATACTAATTCCGTATTGTGTACTAGAAATTTTAGACTGCTGCAGCACTAGTGCCAGTAATAACTGATGGTGATAACCCAGACCTATCTCGCTTGTCTCTCTATAGCGGGCTTCTCTATCCAAATTTAGTGCCTGTTCTCTCACTGAACCTTTCTATGAACTGCAAGTTGAATGACAATTCTATAGGATAACACAGAGATTTGGTGCTTGGTTCCGCACAGCAAACCCTGAAGTGTAAAGACTATATATAGTTGATTTGATTTTTAGATTTAGTTTAAACAAGCATAGGTGCATGATGAAGAACAAAGCCAACATATGGAACTAAATAAAATGAGGAATCAACAGTTTATGAAAACTGTAGCCATTTAATACACATGACTGTACAGGTTAAGTCTCCTATATCCAGATATACCGAAATACAGAAATTGTTTTAGCATGACTGAGATAGTGAAACCTTTGCTTTTTGATGGTTCAATGAACACAAACTTTATTTTTAAGAATTTTGTGCCTTTAAAATATAAAATTACCTTCAGGCTGTGTGTGTATAAGGTGTATATAAAACATAAATGCATTCTGTGTTTTAGATTTGGTTCCCATTCCCAAGGTATTTCATTATGGTATGCAATTATTCCAAAATACGGAATATTCCGATATCCAAAATACCGCTGGTCCCAAGCATTTTGGATATGGGAGACTCAACCTGTAGTTGTCTGAAATATTCACAATAATGATGCCACCTATGCAGTACAAGTATTATCTTTCACAGAGCCGTAACTAGACTTTTTTTTTGGTGCCTTGTGCCAGAGGGAGCATTGGCACCCCAAAATAAACAATTTTTTAAATAGGGACATAGGAGAGTGCACCTGAAAAAGGGCCATGGCCACATGGGGAAGAGATACAGGAGGCCAGGAAATGTTGGAGATAAGATAGGCGGAAGCTACAAGTGAGAATTATAATAAACAGGAAAATTGACAGGCCCAAACAGCTCCCTCTGCCCTGTGGTGCCCTGTGCCATGGCACAGGTCGCACCTCCCTAGTTGCGGCCCTGATCTTTGGAAGCTACAAATTCATGCTGCTGTTGTGAGAGTAGTGTCCATTTCTCAAGTAAAGCTAATGAGTGTCGCTAGGCAACTAGTACAAATAGACAAGTATTTGCTTGCATAAGTATTAGCAGTAAAATGAGCAAAGGTCTTGAATTCACTATACAGAGCTGCGGTTAGACCTCGCTTTAAATAATGTGTTGCCTTTTAAATATCTCAACCTTTTAAAAATGTTAGTAAAACAATATCCAATAAAAGATGCAGATTTGTATGCACAAGCTAACCACCAGTGACTTAAGTGCGTGGGTCATGTACTGATGCAAACCAGGGCCCCTTCCTACGTACCTTCCTCATGCACTCTTCAAGAGGGTAGACGGCCCTGCATGTGAGAGATTAGACTACGGAGAAGTATATACTGTATGTACTGAGGGACAATGATGTAGAGGGGTGTGCTTAAAGGAGCAGAAGATTGAGAATCACCAATTTAATAGATTTTTTTTTTTTTTTTTCAGCAATTTGGATAGAATGCTTTATTGAGACCAAGCGGAATAGTGTTGTACTTGCTGAATCCATAATATATAAGTAGTGTATTGGCTAGCATCTGTGACTGTGAAAGTTTTGTGAGGAATTAGATATGGCATTGTTGGAAGTATTTCAGTAGTTACAGTTCAGTGGCCATGGACTTCAGAGTTAGCAAAATTGATGTAAAATTTCAGTAGTTACAGCTCAGTGGCAGGGGTGTTGGTTCAGAGCGCCCCTGGCAATGTAAGGGACTGGCGCCCCCCATATTTTTTAGAATTACACGCTGTACTTATGTAATTTAAAATAATAAAACTTAATACAAAGATTCATTTAATCTAAAAAAGTACCCACCTTCACTCACTATTTTCGGCCTAGGGGGGAGGGCACACTGAATGACGTCAGTATCTGCCCTGCCCCAGGGTGCCACTGCCTGCTGAGATGAGCTGTGCCCGCAAGCCACCCCATAGTCTTCACAAACAGAACACTTAGCTACCCAGTCTCTGCCTCACTGTTAAGTGTGTGTCACTCAAGTTGTGATCCTGGTAGGCAGTGTCAGAGACCGTAACAGCTTCTGACAGGATCACCGCGGTTTGAGTTGCGCAACTTTTTCAGTAATACACACTTCGGGTTCCTCATCCCACATTGTGCTCCTCTTCTCCCTCCACACCCCATACTGTGCTCCCCTTTTCCTCTCCACATCCCACACTCTGCCCCCCCCTTTACATCCCACACTCTGCCCCCCCCTTTACATCCCACACTCTGCCCCCCCCTTTACATCCCACACTCTGCCCCCCCCTTTACATCCCACACTCTGCCCCCCCCTTTACATCCCACACTCTGCCCCCCCCTTTACATCCCACACTCTGCCCCCCCCTTTACATCCCACACTCTGCCCCCCCCTTTACATCCCACACTCTGCCCCCCCCTTTACATCCCACACTCTGCCCCCCCCTTTACATCCCACACTCTGCCCCCCCCTTTACATCCCACACTCTGCCCCCCCCTTTACATCCCACACTCTGCCCCCCCCTTTACATCCCACACTCTGCCCCCCCCTTTACATCCCACACTCTGCCCCCCCCTTTACATCCCACACTCTGCCCCCCCCTTTACATCCCACACTCTGCCCCCCCCTTTACATCCCACACTCTGCCCCCCCCTTTACATCCCACACTCTGCCCCCCCCTTTACATCCCACACTCTGCCCCCCCCTTTACATCCCACACTCTGCCCCCCCCTTTACATCCCACACTCTGCCCCCCCCTTTACATCCCACACTCTGCCCCCCCCTTTACATCCCACACTCTGCCCCCCCCTTTACATCCCACACTCTGCCCCCCCCTTTACATCCCACACTCTGCCCCCCCCTTTACATCCCACACTCTGCCCCCCCCTTTACATCCCACACTCTGCCCCCCCCTTTACATCCCACACTCTGCCCCCCCCTTTACATCCCACACTCTGCCCCCCTTTACATCCCACACTCTGCCCCCCTTCCCCTTTTACATCCCACACTCTGCTACCCTTCCCCTTTTACATCCCACACTCTGCTACCCTTCCCCTTTTACATCCCACACTCTGCTACCCTTCCCCTTTTACATCCCACACTCTGCTACCCTTCCCCTTTTACATCCCACACTCTGCTACCCTTCCCCTTTTACATCCCACACCCTGCACCCCTTCCCCTATCCCACTGTGTGCTCCCTTGTTTCCCTTCCACAATCAACACTATATTCTGTGCTCCCTCCCCCTTCCACATTGATGCCACATTTTGTGCTCCCCAGGACCAGTTAAGTAACTTACTAACAATTCTTGATAGGTGCTCCAGGGACGACTTCTGTCGTATTCTATGAGTGGTGCTCACTGGCTCCTCTGTCAGTGACAGCCTCCTGCCAGCGGTCATTATCAAGATGAGGCAGAGCAGGGAGCTAAGAACCCAGAAAGCACAGCAATAGGCTGGCTGCCTGTGCTGTGTTGATGATGCTGCTGTGGCTAGGGGGCTGGCCTGAATAGGTGGGGCGGGGCTGCCTGATGACGTCTTGGATCTTTCAGCCAATGATCCAAGGAGTCAGATGACCTGTCACACACAGTGTGTGTGTGGTTCGGGCCTGCCCGGACAGTGCCCTGCGCTACTACCTGCGTTTACGCCCTTAGCCACCAGCAGCTGTCCGGTCCCAGACCACACACCACAGTAATAATCAGCGGCCCTGATTTCTATCCCCTGGCTGCGGGTGGCACCGCCGCGTGGCGCCCCTGGCGAGTGAAATCCTGGCCATGGGGTAGATACGCCCCTGCTTAGTGGCCATGGACCTCAGAGTTTGTAAAATTGATGTACTGTGCATACACATACTGTACACATTTATTTAATGTTGCGGGTATCTTGCTATTGAGGTGCCGCCTTCTTAGCATATCCTGGCCATTAACATGTGAGTTAAAGATGTGCCCACATACATCTATCCTCCTTGCGCTACAAGTCGCGTTGCACACAATGCATGAGCGCAGAGTGACTCTAGCGCCGAGCAGTCTTTTTGTGTGACATTGCTGTGCAAATAAGACGCATTTAAAGGGGCAATGTGGATAGGATGCACAAGCAGCTTTTGGTGATTTAAATGATATGCGGCATGCCTATGACACTGTAACGTAGATACACTCGCAGTCACACACAAAATATAGGCATGCCGAATATTTTAATCAACAAAAGCTGAAGGGAAAAGGTCGCACAAAAAGACACACTGCGCTACTGAGCCACACTACGGCATAGTGCGACTAAAAGGGCTGTTTAACACGCAAGGAGGCTAGATGTATGTGGACACTGAATCGGTATGTAATGCCAATGGTTCTATCCCCAGCGGACCAAATACCGATGCCGGAAGCCTGAACAGTGATGCTCCCGACTAGGGCTGGTAAGTACCCTAACCCTGCCCTCCCCCCCCCCCCCCCCTCCTAACCATAACCTCCCCCCAGTGGTGCCTAACCCCCCCTTCCCCTAGCCTAGCCCTCCCCGAGGGGTGCCTAACCCTATGCAATTTAGCACCTACATAATCGGGGGAAATTTTGGAGTTGATGATGATTGACATCTATGGGCACGATTCAATTCAGTGCGATGTAAATAGCGCCGGGAGATAGCTCCCGGAGCTATTCAATTCATTGCGCTGTTAGGTCAGGGAAGGCTCGTTATCGCGCCTTAAACAGGGTGTTTAGGCACGATAACGGGCATTCCCCGACCTAACTTCCCGGCGCGAGGCTGTTTTCCAGGCGCGAAGGGCAGAAAACAGCCTCGCGCCGGGACTTTTGTCTGATTTCTTCTCTCATCCCCGGAGGGATGAGAGAAGAAATCATTAGTCGGACTTGTCAGCTCGGTGTATTGAATAGCACCGGGAGCTATTTACATCGCGCTGAATAGAATCGAGCCCTATGGTTTGAACACGTCTATATTCTAGACTTAAGGTTGCAGTTCTATTGCTTTTTGTGCAACTCCGAATACAGACATGGAAATGTATGTGTTCAGACACCTCTATACTTATATGCAATGGGGCATCTTTATGTCCAGCTCTATTTCCAGCCCCATGTCAGCAAGCAAGTCAGGCTGTCTCACACTGTGAAATAAGGATGTAATATAGCAGGTTTATTATTTTCATACCTGCTCAACTATAACCCTCATGCGTTTTTTAAATAGTTTATTTGCATCATTTATAGTTTTTCTTTTTCTACCTCAATTGATTTTTTTTTTTTTTTTACTTCGACATAATTTATAAATATATTTTAATATGAATGTCACATTTTTATTTCACCTCTTGCTGCAGAGTGATCGGCACAACAGAGACTCCCATCATCATAGTAGGCAACAAGCGCGACTTGCAACGGGGCCGTGTTATCCCGCGGTGGAACGTGTCCCATCTGGTGAAGAAGACCTGGAAATGTGGCTACATCGAATGCTCAGCCAAGTATAACTGGCACATACTGCTACTTTTCAGTGAACTGCTTAAGAGTGTGGGCTGTGCGCGATGCAAGCATGTACATGCTGCTATACGCTTCCAAGGGGCTCTACGCCGCAATCGCTGTTCTGTAATGTGATGGCACATCCATGTACTTTGGTGGAGGCACAGTACAAGCATTTTTGGTTTCAGTACTACTGGGATTTATTGTAAACCATGATCACTTTTTCTGCAAAAGGACCTATTAGTAATCCCACTTCCAGTGATGGAGATTTCTCGACATATACAAAGTATTTTATGTCATAGCTTAGCATTCCTTTTTTCCGATAAGAGTTTGAGATATAATGACCCGTTTTGTGATTACCCAAACATCCCCTTCTTTGAAGCCCTTTGACATCTCAGAAGATGGTCAGTAATTAGTCTCTTAGTTATTATTTTGAAATTAGATTAAATTATCTGTGTTTGAGCTCCTATTATTAGTTACCAGTCTGGGTCCTTGTTGGCATTGATGACATCAGTGTCTCTGAACAGACTTAGAGGGAACTGTTGGGCAATTGAGCCACTTGTAGCTAAATAATAAACCTCAGGCAGGCAGACCCTCCAACACGGGTCTCTGTAATATCTCTGGCTACCTGTGCTGTTGATTTTACTCATCTATTTCTTCTTACAGGGTACAGTACATATCATCTGACCAGACAAGTTATTGCTAAAGCGAGTCCGCTTATGTTTCTTAAATATCATGGTGGTTGATCAGATTTGCACTTCACATTACACTTCTCCTTTTACCTTTGAATATATTAGCACATTGTTGAGACAGCTATTCAGCATTGACAGGTCCACTTTAGTTCTGATAGACAAACCATATTGTTATTGTCTTGTGCAAGTGTGTCTTTGCCAGAGGGACTGGCAGAACATTGCTAAGTAGTGTATTACTGTTCACAGTGGCAGCCGAGGGCTCATTTGTGGTGCATTTAATTGTACTGTTTTACGCATTCCCTTCATTCAACTATTAGAAGTGTGTGTATATATGTATCAATTAATTTGCATCAGTACAGCAAAACAAAGCCAGGCTTAATACTGTACCTGCAGTGGCCATGGTGATACATTGAGAATCCATGTCTTTATGAAGAGTGTTGGTCTTTCTGCTCTTATGTTCTCACTTTGTATATTTGTGTGTGACAGAGTTTGTCATTTCTGCTCCCTCTTATTTCCTACTCTTAAATTTGGGAAAGAAGCTGAGAGTTCAAAAACAATCTGCATGTGATGATCATTTCACAATAGTGATCTGGAGATCTAAATAATCAGTTCTGCCTCTTCTCTTAATTTTCATCCACTCTGTACTAATTGCCTTATTTCCAACCAGCTTTTGGTCTTATTAATGTCCTCATTTTGAGCGCTGCCCCTGCCGATTGTTCTGCAGAACACAACATTTCTATCAACCTCCAGCTGTATCAAGTGCTACACATACTTCATCAGTCGTCATTCTTGCAAATTTAAAATCAAAGCTTGATTACGTTTTATGTGAGGAAATAGAAGCAGGCGCACAAAATAGTCTGCTGGAAAGCTATCTTGTCAAATGAGCAGCTACACAAAGTGGGAACTGCAACCCACTAAAACAAAAACAAATGTGAATAAAAGAAAGGTAGCGCTGATTGACAAAATAAAAACAATTTATTATATCACATATAGCATGTTGCAATGGGACAAATACAACACAATGTGTCAATTCAATATCATATGAGTAAAATAAAATATACAAGCTGCAAATCTAATCAGAACAAGATTACTACACTGGAGCTCTCTATATATCTGGACACAGATGCACATTGGCTGCCGTTCACTCACACGCTGACGCGGGCGCCAGCTATCACAGCCCGGGAGTCTGTAAAGGAGAAAGACTGCTATCAGAAGCCGTATAAGGCTGAGGTGAGCCGCAGGACCACTGGACGGGTAATATTCCACGGCACCCACAAATATTTCTGACTCCAGTATACACTTTGTGCAGTGTACCATTGAGGCTTAATATTCAAGTATTTCTGCATACACTGGATTTGACATGAGGCGAGATCATCTATTTACGGGGATTTGTTCCTTCATTTGTGCATATACAACATTTGGAAAGACTTACCACTGAGGGATTTTTATGACTAATCAGGGAGATACTTGTTCTGATTAGATTTGCAGCTTGTATATTTTATTGTACTCATATGACATTGAATTGACACATTGTGTTTTATTTGTCCCATTGCAACATGCTATATGTGATATTATAAATAGTTTTTATTTTGTCAATCAGCGCTACCTTTCTTTTATGCACATTTGATTACGTTTTAAGATGGCATTTTAAATAAAGAAATCTAATGCGGGACTTGGGTAATGAAACCAGTTCTAATCTTCACTGTATATTTTTAGTGGTTCCGTATTATCTTCTGTGTTAAGGTGGGTACACATTACATGACACATCGATACGATGCCCAGTGGTGCCAATGAACAACATATCGGGTGGTCAGTACACACTGCACGATTCTGTGTCCACCCGCCTGATGTGCGTTCATTGGGCACCATTGAACGTTCCGGCTTTGGCAGCTGGGTCGTCCAGAATGATCCCGATGGTGGGTGCACACTAGACGACGTGCCCAATATGTCGGCCCGATCCATGGGAACGGACGACATATAGTCTAGTGTGTACCCAGCATTACAACTTGACCTCTGTGCCGATTGACTATTTCTTTGCAGTGATAACAATGGTGTGTTTTACATATGAACATTTGTATGCTTTTGTTATCTTCCATTTGAGGGATCTCCATGTATTGGCATCTTGTTAATGTTATCATTAGTTCATATTATCATTAGTTAAATTAATTAACTAGTTAATTAATAAAGAATTACTCAGATTAGCTACCTGCGCTTCCTATACTTGCCAACTCTCCCTGATTTAGTAGCGAACTCCCTGAAGTGTCTAGCAATCTCCCTGATTGCACCTTATGGAGCATACACACGGTCAGATTTGTCAGATGAACGATTTTACTTTAGTTTTGAACGATTTTTGACTGCATTAAAATGAATGGAATCGTCCAAGTCTGACTGCAAACACATCAGATGTCAGATATCGTTATCTGACCATCGGGAACGCGCATCGTCCATCGTTCAGGCATGTCAGATATGTCAGATTTTCCTTCAGATATGAACAACTGAATGATTTTTAAATCGTTATCGTTCAGATCTGAAGGAAAAATCTGACCGTGTGTATGCACCATTACCCCCATTATGAAGTTGGTATATAATATAAAAAAACTGAGATATATACATTCAAATGGGATCATTAGTATAATTTCCCTACATTGGCTATAAGGCACAATGATCCCTATGGCTACATGCATTTTCTGAAAAGTATCAGTGTGTTTTCATCAACAACAAATAGATCTTACTTACTGCTTTGGGCCTCGTTTACATTTGGATGTAAATCAATTTTATGATACGCCTCTCAGATGTAGCAGGACACGCCCACTTTACAGTTATGCTCATAGAAGTTGCTTTCACAGTCTCCCTGAAATTTTTTTTCAAAAGTAAACCGGTATGGCTTTTCCCAGTCTCCGCCTATTTGTTTCTTTGCCTCCTTCTTTGGGATTATTTCACCCTTGTTGGCTGCTGTGGTTTCTTGGCCTTTTTCAGGCTAATAGCTCTGATTGGAGCTTTTAGTGGTCTTGAACACATGTTGGTGTTCTTTTTGGGCTGCTAATGTTAAGATTAACCACACAATTAGCACTTTTATTTTTATTTGTTTACAATAGTTAATAGTCAGAAATCTAAATAAAAAAAATCTTCTGATTTAATCACAATTGTATTGTTATAATGGTACTTAGTAAAGCATTTCCAACCCTAACATTTCCTTTGCATTTATGTGAGTATATAAACTTGAGTGAAGTCGACCTTTAACATCTATTGTGTTTGCAACCATAATGCTTAGATCTTTGAGGTCCACTTACCCGAATTCCCTTCCTGGCTGCTTTCAATTAGGGAAAGTGATCATTGGGGTGTAATCACTTCTTATAAATAGATTCTAAGAAAGATAAAATTAAGGTGGCAACACATGTTACAAGCAGATTGTGTTTTTTCTAGAATAGTGCAAGTGACAGTGTATCCAGCATGATTACATCTAGATGGTCAAATCTATAGGTCTGAAATGTCTTTGGTGGAAGTTTTTCTCTCCAAAATCGGATGAAAACTGATGGAAGAGTGCTCGTCATCGTATGCATAAAGTCTGCACTACATTGAGCAACTGTCTTTCTGGTCAGTCATACATAAATTGTAATATGTGAGGAGCAATAGCTTGTTTATGACTATTTGGTTAAAAACATTTTAGTGATTGTACATAAATGTAGCTGTACATTGAGAAACAAAATAATGTAAGTGGGTATCCATCCTAGTCCTTAATTTTCTTCTAGGCTCGTGTCATTAGCCATTATTGAGTACTTTTCCAAATATAGGTTCTTATTCAAATACAAAATAAACCATTCCAATTCCTCTAACCTGAAACTATAGCCATTTCTAACTATTGGGGAGTTTTGAAACCATTATCTTGTTAATGTTTTTTATTTCTACTAAAAACGATATTGTGGCCAAGGCATCATACCACTGTTTTAGTTTATTGTTAGAAAAAACAGTGTGTTTGATTTGTGTTTTATGTAGTAATGTTTTGCTATTGACGAGGTAATAAAAGGTGCACATGCTGTATATTACTAATCAAACAGCGCTCTCTGCTGGCTCAACTTTATAAGGCAGCCCAAGTACCATACTGGCTGTTAATTAAACATTCTATATTCATTTTTCTTATATTTACTGTAATCCATAACAGTGCTGATAGCTGAGAAGTTGTAGCAAGGTGTGCCTGAGTAAATTGTAAATGTAGTTTGTGAAAGAAAGCCATCTCCTTGTACTAAGTCTCGTCATGAACTGTTCAACAACAAACAGTACAGAAATCTACTGCTATATTATATTATTAGTTGTATATTCTGTTGCGCTTTACAATTGGGAACAATATAATGCTTTTCACTCAGAAAAAAAATGAAGATAGCATGGGCTATAAACGCATTCATAATTATATAACATGCATTTTATATAGTTGCTTGCATAATTTTTTTGCCATGTACATCTTATACCTTTCCTATTTCTATTTGTGCCTGCCGCAAATTCTTAAGTTTCATTTTCGATCTAATTGAGCATCCACTAAAGTGATATGTACTATACATCAGCATCAATGATGCTCATGCAATTTGGCAAAACATTCCTGACCTATTTGGTTATTAGGCACAAGATGACCAATAATTATATATGTAATGCACAACATATTTCTGTTGTATAAAACGAGCACTTTACTTTGAATGCCATAGGTGCCCTGCTAGCTAGGTGCACAGAACAGGGAATTTACATATATTGAAGTACAGGACATCAATATTTATGTAATATACAAGTTTTTATCCGTTGGCTTCACATGTAAAGAATTTTAACAACAAAAATAAATGTTGAATACGATAAAAGATAATTGAACATGGCAATTTATTTTGTTAGAATGTTTTTTTTTTTTTTATTGTGCTTGGTGTCTTTTTGATCCAACAATTTTTTCGGCCTGTAGTGATAACTATTTCCCACAGCAGACTAACCAAAATATTAACAGCTGGGGTGGTAAAATAGAAATATTATATTGTCTGTGTGGAGATGTAGTAATGAGACTGGCGTCCACGATTCCGCCGGTCTCAATCCCGACGCTGAAAGTCCGACACGGGACTTAAGAAAGGCATCGAAATACTGACTCCTATCTTAATCCCGATACCGGAATCCATAAAGATGCGAGCCCGAACGAGGTAAGTCCAAGGCGCCCTTACTGTTAGTCACGGGGAGAGTGGTGGTGAAGGGTTAGGTTAGGTATCATAGCAGGGGTAGCGTTAGGTTTTGGAAGGGGGATTAGGGTTAGGCACGTCTGTTTGACATCAATACTCCAGGCAGCTCTCTCGCGCCAGTTGCTAGGAGATGAGGATTTTTTAATTTTTTTTTACCACCTCTGCTGGATCTCTGCTCTGATGCCGGCTATAGCGTTCAGTACGCAGCTTTCGGTTCATGTGAGTGAGTTCATGTTCCAGCTCCTCGTGTCCAGCGTGCATCTCTACCGTCTCTGCTGCACTTCAGCGTCTGTGTGGACTATCTACTAGTAACACCACAGCAGTTCCTACAGCACTGCAGCGTCAGTGTGGACTTTCAGCCAGTACTCCACAGCCGTCGCTGCCGCACTTCAGCGTCTCCGTGGACTATCTCTAATTACATCAGCCTCTGCTGCACTTCAGTGTCTATTTGGACTTTCCGCTAGTACACCACAACTTATTATTAACATCACAGCAGTGTCTGCTGCACTACAGCGTCTGTGGAAACCCTGCTACACATCAACCCTCAAGGCTGCAACTAGCCAAGTATACCTCGGCCCTCAAGGCTGCAACCAGCCAAGTATACCTCAGCCCTCAAGGCTGCATCCAGCCAAGTACACATCAGCCTTTTCCTGATTCAGTAAGGATCGCTATTGCGATCGCAGCTCTGTGATCGTACGTAAATCCACCCTCAACATATGCTAATGTTTGCAATGGCAATGCCGTCGCAACCTAACATAAGGACACACACATCTGTAATACTTAGCAAAATAGCGAAACCATCAGTAACAGAGTACCATCAGCCCCTTACGCAGTATTACAGCAGCTCTGACCTTACTTAGAAATTGCTAACCTTATTGCGCGCAGTGGGAGCTCAAGCTGCGTATGCCATCACAATGGCTAATTTATGCATGCCCTTGCAACGGCGTTTTACCGACCACTGCCCCATCACCACCCCCAAACGGTCACTTCCTGTCAATCACTCTGCCATGGGTCTGCGTAGACATTGCAATCACAGTGTGATCGCAGTGAGCCATTCGTGCATTGCAATGCATGTGCAGAACGCAACAATCGGCTGACTGCATGCATATTCGCAGTTGCGATCGGTAATGAATGAGGCCCCATGTCTTTGCCTGATTAAGATGGAAGGCCAAGTAGTATAGTTTTACTTCTGGGAAGCCCTGACCTCGTCTTCTGAATTTGGGAAGTCTGTACCATTCCATTATTTGACACTTGTCATTACAGACACTTTGCACCACATTTGTACAGAAATGTGCTGGTTACAAAACTAAAATGTATCAAGTTTCAGCAAATTTGGACCACCTACTTAATGAAAAAACGACCCTAAAACGCAGCATTTTTTAATGTTAATCCCTTCGCTGCAAAGGACGAACCGGACTCATCCTCCCAATATTGCACATGTGAGAGTACATACATATTAAAGAGGGGAGTACCCTCTTTGCAAATATGGGACCCCCCTAGTAGCTACTGTTCTGAAGACTGGTGGGGCCCCATAAAATATAATGGGGTCTATTTACTAACAGGAGTTAGGGGAGAAAAGAGCTCCGAGGCATTGAAAATCCAAGTACATAACGCTTTTCGATATGTACTAATGGATTTTCTGTTCTGCTCTGCTGCAAGCGCTATTTCTGAGAGTTCTTATCGCGCTGCCATAGGCTCCTATGGCAGCAATAAGTGCCTCAGATGTTATCAAAATATTTTTTACACTTACCAGTGCCGCATCGCATCCCACGGCTGCCGATAACTCCTTCTGTCTTCACTCGTGCACTGCCTACAGGAAGTCCCTGCTGTCTGTTATTATCTAGTCAATAAAGTTGGGTTTGATTTAAAAAAAAAAAAAGTGCTGCTTTTTTTTTTTCTACTTACCTCTCAGGAGATCATGCATGCATATAACTATGCAGCCGACGGTAAGGAGGGGGGCAGAAACCGCAACATTCACCCTTACTGTCAGCAGGTTTCTTAGTAAACATTGCGGTAGCCGGCTCCTGCTTCGCAGCGCTAGCTGGCAAAGCAGGAGCGGTAATAACTCCACGTTAAGTGGACTGTTAGTAAATAGACCCCAAAGTCTGGTGGATCACCAGACCTCAGTCCATTTTATTGGCCTAGTGTACAACCATACACAAGGAATTTAACTCCGGTTCACTGCAAGCCAAGTACGTACATAAAAAAACAAGACGTGAAATACATCCACACAATACACAATTTCAATACATAAAAAATATAAATACTTTTCTAAAGATAAAACATCCTTATTTAAAAATAATAATACTCATTCGATTATCCTTTACTCATATTTAACAAAAGAACTGCCTGAGGAAAGAAAAAAAAAATGTTCAAATGCCTAGATGCCTTTACAGTCCGCGCACTGTATCGCCTACCTGACGGTAACAATTGGAACAAATCATGACCAGGATGAAACTGATCTCCTACAGTATTCCTAGCCCGCTTCCTGGTTCAGGACAGATACAACTCCCGCACAGGGGGGAGTTCAACACCTATTATCCTCTCTGCTGTCCTTACTACTGTTTGAAGCCTCGCCCTATCTCGTTCATTAGCTAAACCAAACTACACAATAATAGAGCATAACACAGACTCACTTATTGCTGAATAAAAAAAAAGAATCGTCAGCTACTGTGGAATGTTGAATTTTCTAAGCTGGTGCAAAAAATACAACCTCCTGACTGCCTTCTTTACAGTTGCATTGATGTTATACCACTTCAGATCTCGCGAGATTATTAAACCCAAAATTGTAAAGGATTCTACCATAGATACGTTATCGGCCATGGTAAGTGGAGACAGTGTTTCCTTAAATCAAAATCATCTCCACCTTTCATCATCGTCAAAATAATATCCATTTTTAAGCGAGTTTAACTCACAAGTTATTCTGACTGCACCACAGTGCCAACTGATACACCTCCTTCCTGTAAGTGGACTCCTCCCCATCTTTGATCAAACTGATAACCATAGTGTCATCTGCAAATTTCAATATTTTCACTGATGGGTCACTAGAGGTGCAGTCGTTCGTATACAGAGATAAAAGCAAGGGTGAAAGAACACATCCCTGAAGTGCCCCTGTGCTGATCCTCCGTACACTTGAAGTAAACTTCACCATTCTCACACACTGCCACCAAAAAGTAGATACTGGAGCTCCCAACTCAACCAATTTGGTATACAATATCCCGGGAATGATTGTATTGAACGCCGAACTGAAATCGACAAACAGGGCCCTCGCATAGAAACTCGGCAGATCAAGACGTTGTAAGATGTAGTGCAGTGATGATAGATTTCTTAGGTAGCAGAACAATTGTGGAACACTTAAAGCAAGAACGGACCACACAATTCCAGAGAGCTGCCTTCCTGGATCTCAACCCTTTGAACAGTTTAGCCACCTCCCTTTTGTCCGACCTGT
This sequence comes from Taudactylus pleione, assembly GCA_031769625.1. NCBI lineage: Eukaryota > Metazoa > Chordata > Amphibia > Anura > Myobatrachidae > Taudactylus > Taudactylus pleione. Next base: position 7,055,345 of record JAUIMM010000396.1, read on the forward strand.
GACACTCTCAGACCCACTTGAAGGGGATTGCCTTAATTGAACAGTATGATCAGAATTGGCGCACAGAACAGGATCAGACTTTTCAAGCCTACAGTAAAAAACATTCAGTTTTTTGGATTATTTCCGTCTCATAACGGCTTGGGAAGGTGATTTCTGTAGTAACCTGTATGCCTCTCCACACTGAGGCCGGATCATTAGCTGAAAATGTACTTGTCAGCTTACCAGTGAAGCACCTCTTTGCCACCCTGATCTCCTTAGTCAGTGTGTTCCTGGCCTGATTATAAAGAACCCTTTTCCCACTACTGTAAGCCGCCTCCTTGGCACAACGATTCTGCCTAAGCTTCGCGTTAAACCAAGGTTTATTGTTAACAAAAATACAAAACTTTTTTGTTGGGACACACACATCCTCACAAAATCTAATGTACGATGTCACAATATCAGTTAGATTATTTAAATCAGTAGCTACGGCCTCAAAGACGCCCCAGTTAAGTACAGTGCAAACAAGCCTGAAGTTCTAACTTTGCCTCATTGGTCCATCTCTTAAAAGTTTTGAGTATAGACTTATAAGCAGAAGTTGAGATCTAAGTCAGGAGCAGATGATCTAAGTAGAAAAAGGATTTTCTGCACAGGCAGACCAAGACGACTAATTTGTGGGGCACTCTTAAATGATGTATGTAAATATATGGTATGTTTAATTATTTAAAACATCAATTTTAATAATACCCATTAAGATATAATCAGTGCAGGGAGGCACTGAAAGAACAAACATGTTTAAGAATAAATAAACAAACAAACTAGTGTATGAATCCTGTCAAGAAAATTATCAAAATTATATTCTTATAACAGGAAAAAGAGGGAGGCGACAAATATTTATAAAACAATCCTACATCTCTCAAATTAGGAGAGAAGAAGAAAGATATTGTCACACAGATTGATTTATCATATAACCATAATGCATCATTTGACCATTTCCAAAGCTATAACTAAATAGCATCACATGAATATGTGGATAATATGGATTTAAATAACATGGATTAGATTGATAAAATAACAGACCATATGTTCCCAATTTAGCATTTCATATGTTTAACCAAGCATATGCAGCAGGTGAACCTTAGCAAAGTAGGACACAATGGGTGTCTCTCCACTTCTGCTTTCACGCAAGAAATTGTGCAGGCCGCGTGATGAGAGAGTGGATGGACTAGTGTCCACAGAAACAACAGCTCAGTGGCAGTTTGTTAAGGCTCTGCCGGGTGTTGGGTGACCCTGTTTCCACTTGGGCATTGCAGAGATCAAATGCGCCATAGAGCAGTCAGACTGCCACCGGAGGGGATAGAAATACCTGAGTCACCATGCAATGTCTAATGGGGATAGGTCTGTAATGTGCTGCGGCTGTAAATCCTTTCAGCTGATTCGCAGTTCCACGCTTCACAGGCTAGCTGACTGATCCGGCTGTAAACAGTGTTGCCTGCGGCAACGTGATGAGGATAGGTCAGGTGCTGTGCTGCGACTAGGGTCCTATCAGCTGGTTCGCGATCCCACACTTGACAGGCAAGCTGATAGATCCGGCTGTGAGGAATGTGGCGCCTGGAGTGTGTCGCACAGTGGCGGTCACGTGATCGCTATCAGCCGACAGGTCCTCAGATATTACGCGCGTTTCGCCCATAGTCTTGTTCAGCAGATGAACTAAGCAGTGGTCAGAGAAACCCAACGCCGCTCGGTGAATGGAACGATAAACATCCTTTTAAGATGGTGTAACAAAGGTCCATCGTGCGTGCGTCCCTTGTCGGACAACTAACTTTTTGTCTGTACTTGGGAAGCTCCTGACTCTAGCTCTATTAAAGTCACCCAGCACAATAAACAAGGAGTCTGGATGTTTTAGCTCCATGTCCGTTATGCCAGCAGCCAAGTGATGCAATGCTTCATTTACACATGCCTGAGGGGGAATGTACACCCCAACCAAGACAAATGATGCCAACTCTCGTGGAGAATAAAATGGTTTACAGCAAGCTCTAGCTGCCCCTCCACCTGACATCTCCCGCCGCTCTACATCCAGGGATCCACCGCGTCTCCGGATCTGACTCCTATCTCACAGATGTCAGCCCAACAAACTCCGGCTGGGCGGTGAGCTTGTAAATATTCCATAACTCCCCTGCTGTATACGATTCTCGCTGAGACAGGACACACCATCATAGATAGCAAAGACAGCACACCCAGTCCACATGATACTAGGCAGCCATCCGTGATGCCATCACCATCAGATCCCCCTGCACCACATAAATATGGAATCCTGTGATGGGGGAAGATGTGTTCCAAACTGGTATCCAACAATTAATGGGCACCTACTTTAGAAAGCGAGTCGCCACCCTTTGGTGCTATTTGTCTAGTGATCAGCTGTAATCAATAGACCATGTTACCCAGTGCTACAAATAAGATATGTTTTCTGTATATGGGTAGGAGGGCACACTGCCTTCTTACTCCCAAATATTGCACATGTGGGTGCACACACCTTTGAAAGAGGGGAATCCTCTCTTTCCAATGATGCAGCCCCCTATAGTAGCTATCGCCTGCTGATCACCTGCGCTACGGAGAACATGTTTTCCATATATAGGCGGGAGGGCACTACGTACTTTCTTACACCTATAACACTGCACAACAATGAAAATGTTTCCGATGTGAAAATAGTTACTTCTAATTGATTTCAGCATGCAAAGAATTAATATGACATTTAAAACTCTCAGTTAGCTCTGAGTTCCGAGATATAGCCCATTTATGACGATGTAGGGGTATTCCTAGTGAGGTGGGCAGAATGGAGAGAATCTTACCAGCAATCTGCGTTCCGTGCAGAGGGGGCATGGCTTAATGACCCAATTAAATGAATCAGTCATTTGTCCCCTCCCCTATTCAAATATATGCGATTCACGGGATTACCCACACAAGATAACTGTGGTGCACTGAGTGACAAGCATAGTGAGCGATTCCACCAAGACATTTCAGCAATGGAACAAAGATATCAGGGCAGGTGAATCACTACTGTTGGACAGTGACAAGAGATGCCCCAGAAGAGGAGTACAAGTGACAAGCAAAGAGAAAGCACCCCCATGAATAGGCCACTAAATTAGAAAGTACTTTCGTATGCTGTATGTTTGTTTCGTTTTGTGTTCTTATTTGTGATTGATAGAAAATAAATAACAGTTGTTTTAATTCAATCAAGAAGATATCAGATTATTTTAAAATAGCTTTTCACTATATTACTAATGTACATACAGTATAGAAGTAGTGTAGCTCAAAAAATAGAGCAAGTAAAAACATTCTGAAATCATTTTTAGTTTTTCTTGATCTCAAATTAGTAATGTATGACACTTTTTTTTAGAAAGGAAACAAATTAAACGTATTAATTTGTTGTACAGTGTAATTACACCTCTACACATGCGGGCACCCACATTTGATAGAGGGGAGTCTGCTCTTGCAACTGGCAGGTATTGTCTGGTGAATGCCAGACTAAATCACCCAGTGCTACCGATAAATTATTAGAAATCATCCGACAATGACATGGCACACACAGAAAAATTCCACGCATGGGGGATCTAAAGCCCAGAACTCACCCCATATTGTGTCAAATAAAAAAAGGGTTCACTCATGTAATAATGCAGGTTTCCTAGTTTAAAACATCGTAGGCCTTGTTGGGCTGTGATATTTTTTACATAAGGTTAGCATTTAAAACGACATAGCAAAATGTTCGCCCAATTGTTTTTTGGGGTTTTTTAAATATACGGTTTTCAAGTGTAGATTTTTTTAGTGAAAACTTACATATAGGTTCCTGCTGCAATTTTTGAACAGTGATTTATTGCTGAATTTGGTGTTAAATATTAAAACAAAAACAAAAAATCACTTTCTTGAAATTTCTTGAAAAAGACTAATGGTATTTTCTAACCTACAAAAAAAAAAACAGGTATAATTTGTGTATACCACATGCAAAAAAATGATTTGAAATGTGATGAGCACAAATATGGAAAATTGTATCATCACAGGGATGAGAACCATCGACAAATAACTTACCCATGTACATTTTTTGTCATTTTATGTACAACTATTATATGCACTCCATATATACTGTTTTTAGGGCTAAGGCCCAATAATTGTCAGGGCCTCCCCTGTCATGCTCCTGAGATTTGATACAAAAATTATTTGAATAATACAAAGAGGATATTTGTAACTTCTAAACCTCTTTGTTTATTGTTGTCATTTTTATAGTTAACACTCACCAGCTTTGTGGAGGTCACCGAAGAGAGATGAGGCGGATACAATTCAGCCTTGCTTCTGTAAACTCAGACACTGCTTGCAGAGCTGGGGGCAGGGTAATACCATGGGCAGTAAACTGCACAGAAAAGAGAGCTAATAGTCATGCCTATGAGTATGGGGGGTGTCCCTTGAGCACTGATGGACACCTTGGATCTGTCATGTGAACAGGAAGTGCACTGCAGTGTTTAGAGATCAGAGCTCAGTCAGCAGCAGCAAGAGAAGACACTGATGCAGGTATAATCAATGGACACTGAAGCTTAGTGTAGTGAGGGGAGAGTTACAGTGAGTAGAGGGTGAGAAAGGCTCCCAGCACTCAGACCCATCTCCATGTGTGCCTCCTCAGCCATTGACCTCACAGCATGTCACTGATAATCTAAGACCTTCTGAAACATGTCCAAATATGAACATTTCTGTCCCTTGGCATTTATTAGTGTATATTGGTCTGAAAAGTAAATCAGTTTGTGCCGTTAGTGTGCAGAATGAGACAAAGTGCTGTGCATAGCCTACATTCTGCTTGGACTACCATGATCCTCACTTGTCCCTCGAGCCCATGATATGGATAACAAATGTGCAACTATCACAATTGATACCATATTTCTACAGCAATATGTCTACATGCTGGTAAAACTATTCATGGCTGCGCAGAAGTATGTGCAATGTCATCACACTGCAGGAAGAATCCACTTTTATCCAGGTTTATAATGTATCCCCATTTATTAAATTTTCTGAGCCTAAAATGAACATCTGCTGTATTTACTAATAGAAATACTATTTTACTTGCGTACATCCTACTGCTGTCTACACATCTATACATTTTGTTATATATTGCACATAAATGTGTACAAACTCAATATACCTTTTTCTAATGTTAAAACCTTTGAGTGCTGCATGTAAGTATCCTTTTAGCAGATAAGAGACAATGGCCCAAGCAGAATCCAAGTAATTAAATATATTTATTTCTTATTTTATATTCCAGATCTTTTAAGTCAATAAAGAACTTTATAAAACTGGAAAACTTAAGAATGTTCTCCATATTGTAATGTGGGTAGGTGCCAGGTTTGCCAGCTTCTACAGTCTAATATGATAAACACCATTGTGCCAAGAAAACTATGATGCATAATAAATTTGTACAAATGCCATATTATTATTTTATTCTGTTAAATTTACAGAAGGTGCTCCAGTTATCTCAACTTGATTTTCTTAGTCTGTTACTAAAACACATCCTTACTCTTTGGGCGGAATTCAGTTGTTTCCAGTCCCCTTCGCGTCAGATGAAGCTATTCAATTGTTGCTCCTGTCGGGTGCGATCAGCTGCCCAGGGGGGTGCAAGCTGAAATGGGCAAAAAGTGACCCGTTTGGGGCGCCTAAACGGCACTTTTCATGATCACAGCCAGCACTTTGGTCGGGGGTAGCTGTTTTACAGGTGTGAACCCGACCTCTACGGGTATGATCAGCGCGATAATCGGAATCCATTGTATAGCGCTAAAACCATTGAATTCCACCCTTAGATTATAATCAATCAAGATGACTCTCGTGGGATAACTGGCTCTCTGTTTGTATTTATGCAGTCAGCCCCCTTTGCTACTAACATAAAACATTTATAGTTGTACCTAGCATGCATAGCTTTTGTTGAAGTATCAAGTAGGCTCGTGCACCATCTCCATGATATTCCATTAGGAAAGCATCTGTCTTTACCAAGTTGGCCACCATTTGGACTTTTGCGCAGTGCCTGGAGTTAGTACATAGATATGTGTGGTCTGATGGAAGTTAAATTGATAAGTGGATACAGATGCTTCATAATATTCATTGATGTTTTCACAAGAATTACACACATTTATTTAATCAAAGAAAAGAGTGAAGTGGTGGAAAAGATTGCAGACTACAAGAAATTACAAAATCAAACTGGTCACAGACTGACTGTCTGACATTAGACTGAGGTCTGACATTAGAGGAGAATATCCAAAGATGTGAAATTCTTCTTATAGAAGCATGGCATTGAACATCAATTGACCATTATGTAGACACCAGAACAGAATAGTGTAAGTGAGCGTGTGCAAATCGTACATTAGTGGAGAAAGACAGATATATGCTATAAGATGCTGGCCTAAACGAGTTTTTGCATGGATACAGTTTCTCAGTTTCTACAGCAGTTTATCTGAAGAATCATGCTCCCTCAATTGCCTTCAAGGACAAGGCAACAATATAGGCGTGGTCTGTTTGAAAACCAAGTGTTAAGCATCTCAGACTTTCGGTGTACTGTGTATGTACATATCCTCAAGAAAAAACGCAAGCTTTATTCAAAGTCCATGAAGTGTATCATGTTTGGATATTACCAAGAGAGTAAATGGTACAAACTATGGAATCCAAATACTAGAAAGCTTGTCAAGTCAAGAGATGTTATATTCCAAGAGACAGCAGTACTTAAGGAAAAGCTAGAGTTTGGAATGCAGAATAAGTATGTGTCACTGGATGTGCCAGCAGCTGGAGATATATCTGAACTAGAAGCTACCAGGACATTCAACCATAGAAAAGAACTTCTGCGAGATCAAACAATGGAAAACCATCAATAAGATATTATAAGGCGTTTGCAAATATTATGTTATGTAAACCCCAAAATATCCAAGAAGCTAAGTCAAGAAATGACTGCAGTGAGTGCAAATCCAAGTAGCCAGAGACTTTGGGCTATAATCACAAAGCGGCAACTCTTCTAAACTGCTGCTTCTCAGTGGGTTGGAGCTGAAAATTTAAAGGGTTGCTAACATTCGATGTACAGCCTAATGTGCTTTACACTAAATATTAGTGTAGCTTTCAATTTTCATCTACAACCTGTGAAAAGCTGTGCTTTACAAAAGTTGCCACTTTTTAAATCTAACCCTTTGAGTGAGGTGAGTCTCATAAGGAAGACATCATCAACATTGAGTGACAACTGTTGTGAGCTCATAGCGAAAGGAAGTGTTGATGCAGACTTGAATTTGAAATGTTCTTGCTTGTCTGACCCTACATTTTTTACAGGTTGCTGCAATAATGCTGAAAGTAAGAAATTTTTGTGTAACATGAAGTTCCTTGGTTCCTACCAAGATGGCCAACATTTGATCTTCCGTGCATGCTCGGCACCATTTTTTCACTGTGTATTTAGCGCCACAGTGAGACAGAGACATGTTCCAAGAGACCCTACGTTCTATCCTCAGAGATACCTGCTACAGAGGCATACTGCCATCTTCTATATGCACCCCTACCCACCTACATCACTGGCTGGCGACTTGTATGTTCCGCTCTATCAAGATACCATGATTACAGCTGCACAAACACCTTGCTGCACAATAAAACAAAGTACTGATTAAGTCTTGGGCTATGTAGTGTATCTGATTCAGATGGTGTATACTACTTAAGGTGTGTACCCACCTTGCAGATATATCTGCAGATCGAGTGATCTCCAGCTATATCTGTAGATGATGGTCGTTCAAATACACTGACTGACCATCTGTCACAAGCCGCCGCACTGAGAACACAGGGCGAGGCATACGCCAGGCGATTGTTCGCTGAATTCCCCATCAGCTGTCCATCATCCTTGGTCTGTCCTGGATTGGCTCCTGTGGCTATTTCCTGCTGGTGCAAATGCTGTGCCGGTGATAGTGTTTCACGTTTTCAAGGCTGCTACACAACCCAAAGGCCACATCTTGTCCTACAGCCCACAGGCCCCAAGTAGCCAAGGTTGACCAGCCCTCAAGCCTGCTACACTGCCCAAAGGCCGCATCTTGTCCTACGGCCCACAGGTCACAACAAACCAAGGCTTACCAGCCCTCAAGGCTGCTGCACGGCCCAAAGGCCACATCTTGTCTCACTACCCTCGAGCTACGACTAGTCAAAGACTTACCAGCCCTCAAGGCTGCTCCGCAGCCAGCCAAGTGTTCCAGCCCTCAAGGCTGTTGCAGGACTTTACCCATAAAAGATAATACCTGTTCCTTAACATTATCACCGGCCACAAAACAGACTTTTTTGCCATATTAGGGTATTATTCTTTTTATTCATCTAGCATGGATCTCTCTCAAATTCCTGCTCAAATTCTGGCTGGACAGATTCAGGTTCGGACCCAGAAAGTGCAGGAGCTTTCTCAACGTGTTGAAGAGACTCGAGGTGCTCCAGCCCCTGTAGTGTTCGAACCTAAGCTTAATTTGCCAGACCGGTTTTCAGGGAATCGGAATGATTATTTGAATTTCAAGGAGAGTTGCAAACTCTATTTAAAGCTCCGGCCCAGATCCTCAGGCTCGCATTTCAAACAAGTTGGGATCATAATTTCCCTATTATAGAGAAACCCTCAGCCTTGGGCCTTTGGTCTTCTCGCCACTAGTACGGCATTACAGACTGTGGACTCCTTTTTCGCCACATTGGGTCTACTTTATGATGATCCCGATAAAGCGACTATGGCGGAGGCGAGTCTCAGGTCCTTGAAACAGGGAGAACAAAGCAGCCGAGTACTATTGTACGGAATTCCGGAAATGGACAGTTGATGTGGGTTGGAATGACCCGGCCTTACGAAGCCAGTTTTGTTGGGGACTGTCTGATGATATAAAGGATATCCTAGTCCAACATCCTTCTCTGGATTCCTTAGATGACCTCATGAGTTTGGCCATTCGTATTGACCGGCGACTGGGAGCACAGAGTAGAAAAGAATCTACCTTCTCAGTTTCCACGATCTCTGGTATGGATGGCTACACCTGAGCCTGAAGAACCAATGCAACTGGGAGCGTATCGTCTTCCAGCCAAAGAGAAACATAGGAGACGTTCGTTGGGTCTTTGCCTCTACTGTGGTGGTAAAGGACATTTGGCCCAGCTTTGTCCAGTAAATTCAGGAAAAGGCAAGGACTAGATGAGCTAGGGGAGGTACATCTAGGCCTTGCATCCATCTCCCCTGAAAATTCTGTCCTTATCACCACAGTGATCAATTTGCCCAATGCTCAAATTTCCGTCCCTGCCTTCGTGGATAGCGGTGCTGCGGGTAATTTCATGGACCTTTCTTTTTTTCAGAATGTTGGGCCTGATTGCTGAGTCCTTATCCAGTCCTGTGTCAGTTATTGGTCTGGATGGCAAGTCTTTCTAAAGTTCCGGTTGCCTTTCGGACTCCTCCATTACAATTATCCATTGGGGCTCTGCATCTGGAGGCTTGTCTTTCTTCCTACTCCAATGTCCGCTGGCTCCAATTGTGTTGGGATTACCTTGGCTGAAAAAGCATAACTCTGTGATCCAATGGCAAACCGGAGAAATTCTCAAGTAGGGATCTGCTTGTTTTTCCTAGTGCCTTTCTAGACCCATTTCTCTTGCTGCTGCCATCTCATCAGAACAGTCATCCATTCCGGCTCCTTATCGTGACCTAGCCGAAGTGTTTTAGAAGAAAAAAGCTGACGTCTTTCCACTTCACCGATCATTTGATTGTGCCATTGATCTGTTACCGGGTACCAGGCTTCCAAAGGGAAGATTGTATGCGTTGTCCATCCCAGAGGATAAAGCTGTGCGGGAGTATATTCAGGAGGCTCTGGATAAGGGATTCATTCATCCTGCTAGATCCCCAGTAGGAGCAGGCTGCTTCTTTGTCCAGGAGAAAGATGGATCTCTCCGACCTTGCATTGACTTCCGAGGATTGAATAAGAGCACCATCAAGAACTCATATCCCTTGCCACTCATCTCCGTTCTATTTGACCATTTGTGGGAAGCTTCCATCATTTCTAAAATCGACCTCAGGTGCATATAACCTCATTTGCATCAGGGAAGGAGATGAGTGTAAGATGGCGTTTAACACCCATTCAGGACATTTTGAGTATCTTGTCATGCCATTTGGCCTTTCCAACCAGCCGTCTTTCAGGATTTCATCAATGATGTGTTAAGAGATTTTCTTGGAGTCTTTGCAGTGGTATACTTGGACGACATCCTCATCTATTCCAAGTCAGTGGATGGAAATCGTAGTCATGTGAGGATGGTCCTACAGAGACTTTTGGATAACAACCTGTACGCCAAGCTTGAGAAACGCAAGTTTGAGGTTAAAGAGGTCTCCTTAGGCTACATAATCTCCTCGTGAGTTTTCTCCATGGATCCTGGTGAGGTGCAGGCCATCTTGGATTGGGAACAACCCAATACGCTGAAGGCAGCCCAGCGTTTTTGGGGTACAAATTACTAACGCAGGTTCATTAAATCCCTCTCCATTGTCTCACCAATTGTGGCGCTAACTATAAAAAAGGAGCTGAGGTTGCTAATTGGTCGGCTACTGCCATTCAAGCCTTCAAAGCACTTAAGGCGGCTTTTGTGTCTGCTCCTGTTCTTCAACATCCCAACCCAGAACTTACGTTTGTCATTGAGGTGGACGCATCTGAGATTGGAGTGGGCGCTATCCTCTCTCAGTAGGTAAGATTGCAAGTTTCATCCATGTGCATTCTTTTCCCGGAAATTCGAGACTGCAGAAAGGAACTATGATGGCAACCGGGACCTTCTAGTCAGTAAATGGGCGTCTGAAGATTGGAAGCACTGGTTAGAGGGGGCTAATCATGTGGTGATGGTTCTCACAGACCATAGAAATTTGGCCTATATTGAAACGGCCAAGAGGTTGAATGCAAGGCAGGCCCACTGAGCTTTGTTCTTCACCCGGTTTAATTATGTGATCTCCTTCAGAAACGGGTCTAAGAATATAAAGGCAGACGCTCTTTCTCGAAGTTTCTCCTTCAACCAGCCTCAAATTACTTCAGAAGAAATCATCTTTCCAGCTTCAAGGACTCATTAAGCCTTGACTATAACCTTTGGCGGATTCCCTTAAGCAATGCCAGGCTGAAGCTCCTCCTGAAATGTCTCCAGGATTGATGTTTATCCCTGTGAGATCTCGTAAGGCAGTCCTGAATGACTTCCACTTGTTCAAAGCTGTTGGTCATCCAGGCTTCGCTAGGACTCTTGAACTACTTTCCCTTGCAGTTTGGTGGCAGTCCATATCTCGTGATGTTCGTGAGTTTGTGGCGGTTTGTGATGTCTGTTCCAGAAGCAAGACTCTCCGGAATTCTCCTTCTGGCCTGTTATGTCCACTATAAAATGAACACAAATACCAAGCGCAATATCCTATAGGGTACCTCTAAATGAATCAGTGTCCACTATTATGCAATTAAAGATAGCCTATGTGTATCAAAAGATCTTCTATCCAATAGGAGTGTGTTTCTTCCTCTTTGATTCTCTCTTCTTTTGGAGGAATAAGTCAATCAATAGGTGCAACTTCTTTAAATGGAATTATAATATTCTTACTCACATCTAAACTTTGAAATAAACGCCTCTCCTCAGACTTTCCAATCCAATAGATTCTCCTGGATAGAAATTCTGTCATGATTAACGTTGCCCCTCAAAGAAAATTTAAAAACAGGAATATCCCATAGTGTAATTCTTAACAGACTTTATTTAACACTTGTAAAACATCAATAAAATGCCCGTGTACCAGATGGGGCCTTCAGACCAAGGCAGGTGATATCAACATGCAAACCGTGGACCTTTTAGTCCAGATAAAAGCCCACGTTCATATAGTACCTCTCGGATCCCATCCAGTCCCCAACAGGCCGCGGTCCTTACAGTCACACTAACGCGTTTCGGCAGGTTGCCTTTATCAGTGTGACCGATTAAAGTAATACCGGCTTTAAATAGCATAAACCACACCCCTAAACTAATAACCAGGGTGTAATCCCATGAAAAATGGATGAACCTGTGTGTGTCTGCCGTGCACCGGAACTGACATCATGTCTACCCTGGTTGCCAAAGACACTCTCTTGCATAATAGTGGACACCGAGGTACCCTATAGGATATTGCGCTTGGTATTTGTGTTCTTTTTATATTGGTATAAGTGCAGTGGGGACCACATTGTTTTCTAAGCTGCATTTTACATAACATCTTGGAACGCAGATTTTTGTTTTTGAATATTTACAGTTATGTCCACTGCCTACTTCTAAGCCTTGGATCCATATAGCGATGGATTTCGTGGTGGATCTTCCGTTATCTTCTCGCTGTTCGGTCATCTGGACCATTGTGGACCGATTCTTGAAGATGGTGCATTTTGTTCCCCTCAGCAAATTGCCTTCAGCTACATAATTGGCAGTACTCTTTATCCAACATGTTTTTAGATCTCAAAGCCTCCCATCAGACATTGTCTCGGATCGTGGTACCCAATTTGTTGCTTAGTTTTGTAGATGCTTTTGTGCTGATCTGGGTATCAATGTCAGTCTGTTATCAGGGTACCAACCACAGTCCAACAGACAGACGGAGTTGGCCAATCAGTCCCTGGAGCAGTACCTCTGCTGCTTCATCTTCAAGTGTCAAAACAACCGGGTTACTCTTTTGCTGTTTGCTGAATTTGCATATAACAACTCCTGCCATTCTGCTTCTTCAGTGTCTCCTTTTTTCTGCAATTTTGGGACTCATCATAGGAGTAATTCCTTTTGAGACTACGTCAACTACTACGCCTTCATCTTCATCAGTTTCTAGGTTACGGTCTGTCTGGAAAAAAGTGCCCCATTCTCCTCTTCAAGCATCTAGTCATTCCAAGATTTGGGCTGACAAACGTCATAGGCCCTGTAATTTCAAAGTGGTAGACTTAGCTTGGCTGTCCTCCAGAAACATTAACCTGCGTCAGAGATCACAGAATGGGTCCCAAGTTTATTGGGCCTTTTAGAATTCTTTCTCAAGTGAATCCTGTGGCCTTTCGACTAAAGTTACACCGTACTCTCAGGATCAATAACCCTTTCCATTGTTCTCTCCTGAAACCGGTTTTCTTTTCCTCCAGGTTTTCTCTGAGGCGTTCAGTCAGGCCTCCACCAGTGCTTTTTCAAGGTCGTCAGGAGTTTTCTTGTGGAAAAAATCCTTGACCAGAATTTCACGAGGTTGCCTTCAGTTTCTTGTCCACTGGAAAGGGGAATGGACCGGAGGAGCGCTCCTGGATTCCTGAAAGGTCTTTTACCTGCTCCTACGTTGAAGAAAAGGTTTCTCAAGAACTTTCCTGACAAACCAGGGTCTAGGCGTTCCTTAACCCCTTGTCAAGGGTGGGTACTGTCACAAGAACACGGCGAGGCGGAGGCCGTGCGATCGTTTGCTGAACTCCTCCCCATCAGCTGTCCATCATCCTTGGACTGTCCTGGATTGGCTCCTGCTGGTGCAAATGCTGTGCCGGTGATAATTCACATGTTTCCGGTTTTGATGTTGTCTCCTGTTATCCAGTCGAGTACCCAGTCCTCCTGTCAGCTTTTGTTACCTGCCATTTGTGTCATCTAGGCGGTACGGTCCGCATATCCAAACTCTGCCGTTTGTGTCATCCAGGCGGCACAGAGTGCGCAGTTTTGCATCCAGCTTCTATTGTCAATCTGGCGACACAGGCCACACTTCAGCATCCAGCTGCTTGTGTGAAACCAGCAGCACAGGCCTCGATCCAGGGTACCACCACTTGTGTCAACTCGGCGGCACAGGTCCTTCATCAGACCACCACAGCCAAGGCTGCTGCACTGCCCAAAGGCCGCATCTTGTTCTACGGCCCACAGGCCCCACTACACCAGCACCAATCAATGGAGCTTGCGACCAGGACTGAATGTTTAAAACACACCCTTGAGACTAAACATGACCCACATTGCCTTGAAGAAGACCCTTTGCGGCTTGAAACGCGTTGGCACCAGAACCATTATCCGATTTAACCCACAAGCGAGGACTGGAGAGAAACAGTATATTCACAGTGTCAATTGACACGAACCGCCAGGACACGCTACAAGAGAAACCAGACCAGAGAGAGGACCTCAGAGATCATCGAGCCGGCAGGGGTAAGAGCGGAGTCTTGTCGAGGCAGGAGGAGGTGAGTTCCCCAGCGGGTCTGGAGAGCAGGGACTGTTCACAATAGAGCCGTCTCTGATTCTCCGTCTCTGCTACACCACACAGTCCCGCCCGACGAGACACGCCGGTGGTCGCGGGGTCTACCCGGTGCTCTCCGGCGAAGTCCACGGGCCAGACTCGGTGCAGTGTCTCACGCCTCCCACTGACATCCAGGTTTTCACCCGTACTGCTTACCCCAGAAAATCACCCCGGGCATCTATACTCTACATACACGCCGCTGTTCACTGACTTTACTGTGCGGGACGCCGCACCAACTAATTCCCCCCTCACTCATTAACTCTTTCCAGCCAAGTTATCTCCAGATTCCTACAGTGTGTTATTTTGATATATCTATATCCCACTCTCTCATAGTGGGAGACTGATTCTCTTACAGAGAGGCACTTACTTCGAGACTTGCCCCACACAGCTGTACACTGCATATCACCTGCATGTGTACATTCCGGTGATTCATGTATCTATTACCACCATACTTTGCTAATATTGTTTTCTCATGTTTATATATGCTTTTATTTCAGTAAATATATATTTTTAGTTATTTGGGTTATTTTTGGATGCAGTACATTCATTCCCATATACTCATACATCTGTAAGGGGTATAAAGGTTTACCAGCCCTCATGGCTGCTACACGGCCCAAAGGCCGCATCTTGGCCTACGTCCCACAGGCCCCAACAAGCCAAGACTTACCAGCCCTCAAGGCTGCCTGCACGGCCCAAAGGCCGCATCTTATCTCACTACCCTCGGGCCATGACTAGTCAAAGACTTACCAACTCTTAAGGCTGCTCCATGACCGCAGCTAGCCAAGTGTTCCAGCCCTCAAGGCTGTTGCAGGACTTTACCCTCAAAAGATAATACCCTTTCCTTAACACCATCATTGTCCAGACAGCTGGCTGGGTCGGGGGCAGGGCCGCCCCCCTCCCCGCGGCTGCCGCTGCATGTGTGCAAGCAGTCGGCAGAACGCCATTACACACTTGCTGATGGACAGATATGTCTACAGATATCTGTCCATTGGCTGTACAGCACAGCCGACGCGATATGTCTGTGAACGGCGTCGCTCACAGACATATCGCTGGCTGACGGGCACCAGATATATGCCGGTCAATTTATATAATATACCTGTCAGCGTGTTCCCAGCTTTACTCTGTTTATTACCGCCATCGTATAGTACACAAATCAACAGCCCGGATCCCATTTTATTTTGCTTTGTCTATAATGGAGTTATTGAATGAGCAGTTTGGCGATATTTATGAACATATTTTATTGAAATTTATGGTCAATAGACTTTATTTGATTTACTATTTATGGGTGATTAATTTATAGGGACAAATCATTTTCATTACTGGACAATTATATAGAGTATACATGCCAGTTCCCACCTTGTATTTATGATGATGGGCAATCACTTTACACAACATAATATAGAATTTTACCAATTAAAGTATTAGCAGCTACCAATAATGGACAAATGATTTAGGACACATGACTTCCACGGAAGTCATGTGTCCTAAAGTGATTTACTTACTAGCCAAGTGCATCTATGACAGGCCAGGTATTTATACTTGTTTGTTTAGTGGTAGTAATGGGTGGTTATAGGAGTTTTATGTGTCTACATTTATGGAGCGATTGGGACAGGTGTTACCCGCCGGACCAGAAGTGACACTTGCGTGTCAGCTTACGTGCGGAAGCTGGTCTATTTGGTGCCAATTCTGAACTATAGTACACTATTAAGGGAGCTGAAGTTGCAGTATGATAATAACTCTACAAAAAACAATGTTTTCCTTTTGTAAATTACCTGAATTACAATATATTGCTAATTGTTATGTTTGCAAAAGTAAGTAACCAACATTTTCTAAATAATATAAAAGCATTTTTTATTTTTACATTGAATGATTTATATATGGTTACCATTAGGACTGGTATTCACATCTGAAACCTCTGCAGTGTGGATGACAACACAACCAATTAATATATGATTTACACTCCGCTTTCATTTGTGTTTTTTTTTATTTTTTTTAACAAAATAAATGACATTTGTATGTGAACTTTGCTAATTCATAAAATCACCCCCTGCTTCCTTTTAGATAATAAATACAGTAAAACAGTGATAGGAAGCTATTCACGCTGACCCCAGTCATCAAGAATTACTGGAACTTGAATTCTAGAAAACAATATACATTTGACTCCCATTACAAATATAAATATTAATGTGTGCATAGCAATTAACAGACTCTGATTCTTTAATATGTATAAAAAAGAGCACACTCATTAAGCTGAAATGTCTGTTTCTGTTACATAAGTTTCCAATACCAAATAAAATAGTTTACATTGCTATATCCAGTGTCATTTTTCAGCAGGAATGTGTGGTAGTTGAATGCTGAGAATACCTCTCATTAACTATGATGTAATGCCCTGGGCCAAAATATATTTTATATATTATGTATGGGCCACAATATATATATGAAATAATTAAACGTTCTTTGTGAAGTCTCCTGAGTGCCGCTGTACCTATTGTGAACTATACAGAGGGGAGTGGTCTCCGCCTCACTGAGGGCACCTGGAGCCAGACATTTACCCAGTTGGGGATTTATGGAGTGCCGGGTCTTTCTTATGTATTTATATATATATATATATATATATATATATATATAATGTGTGTGTGTTTGTGAGTGTATATATAATATACAGTATATACAGCGGGTAAAATGAGTATTGAACACATCAACAGTATCAAAATTTTTCTCAGTAAATATATTTGTAGAAGGGCTATTGTAATGCAATTCTCACCAAATGTCAGCAACAACCCATGCAATCCACACGTGCAAAGAAAGCAACCCATAGATGTCCATAAATTAAGTTATCTGTAATAATGTGAAATGACACAGAGAAGAGGGCAGCACAGACGGTGTAATGGTTAGCCTCACAGCACTGAGGTTGTGGGTTCGATTCCCACCACGGCCCTAACTGTGTGGAGTTTGTATACTCTCCCTGTGTTTGCCTGTGTTTCCTCCAGGTACTCTGGGTTTTCTCCCACAATCCAAAAATATACTGGTAGGCTAATTGGCTCCCAACAAAAATTAACTCTAGTGTGTGTGAGCGAGCATGTGGAAGGGACTATTATAAGCTCCACTGGGTCAGAGACTGATGTGAATGGCCAAATATTCTCTGTAAAGCGCTGCGGAATATGTGTGCGCTATGTAAATAACTGGTAATATTTAAATAAAAGTATTGAACACATGAAGAAAGGGAGGTGCAAAAACGCATGGAAAACCAAGACACCAGTTGAAATCTGTCAGTAATTAGAAAGCAATTATGCCCCTTGTCAGTGCAAATTAACATAAGCTGGTTCAGTCCCAACTGATGGTATATATCGGTAGAACAAGTAGAGCTTTGAAGACACGACTTGGAGAGCACTTAAGGAATATCAGAAAAGGGGTTACCATACCACCTTTCTAATCATTTTAAAGAGGTCCATAGTTGTTCAACGAAAGGAATTATACATTTTATGGCAATAATGTTAGAAATACATGGAAATTAATTGGATATTTAAATTAAAGACATTATGCCCCAGAGCAGGGGTCAGGGAACTTTTTTACCTTTTACCCCAAAATATATTTAGATACACTGACGTTACCCCCTTGATTTGAAAGGAAGGAAATCATATAGTAGTGCCCCTGTAGTAGTGCCCCTGTAGTGCTGCTTGTACAAAAAAAAAACACCTTAATCCCCGCTCCTGCATCCGCCACCGTCATGTCCGCCCGGCTGCTCCTCAGAACTATGGGAGAGACGTCATGATGTCTCTCCCATAGTGCGCATGGGGAGAGCCGGAAGCTGGAGTTCAGAAGAGAACTCCAGCCTTCGGCTAACACTGCGCTGCAGGGAAGGAGCCTGGCGCCTGCTGGTAATAACATCTCAGCGGGCGTCCGGCTTAGAGCCTCCCTGCAGCACAGCCGGGAATGCATATGAATCATTCTATATTCATATGCATGCCCGGCTGTCCGTCCATTACCCCCGGGAATTTCATTTTTACCCCATGTGGGGTAACTTACCCCTGTTCCCTGACCACTGCCCTAGAGGTCTTAATTTAGACTTCGAGCTGAAATCGTTTTTGTAGGGTTCCATGTTTCATACGTTTAGCCTAATACCTCTTTAATTTTCTGAGTTTATCCCTTTTTTATTACTAATATTTGAAGTTATGGTATGGTGTATCTACTTTATTTTACACATCTTCCCTTTATTCTATATTTACCCCCAAAAAATTTGTATCATTGATTTTATACGTATTTTTTATTTTAATATTTAAAAATTTTTATTCATATTTTATGAATATGCATTAGCACTTAGAGGTATATTAATATATCAAATATCACTTGGCACTTTAAGTATAGTAACTTGTGTCAGTCTTATTCATAATGCTCTATCCATATACGTGCGTGCGTTTTTAGAAAGGTATACATCATTTTTCCTTCTTTTCATTACATATGGCATTTACTCGTTTTAAAGAGGATAATGGGGATCATGATTGGACTATAGGATAACCTGCCCCAGTAAAGATGGCCAACTACCTGTTAAAATGTCCAAACACAAGATGGATGATGAAACCGGAAGTACCGCTGGGCAGCCGTGCGCTTCGTGCACAGGAAGTCATCAGTCGCTGCTGATTTTTTTTTTTTCCCCTTCTAAGTCTTCATGACCTTTTTGACCTGGAAGTCTGTCTAAGAAAGGTATATAAGAGTACTCGTTTTAACACAGTCACACTGCCTTGAGGAAGGGAGCTGCTGTCTCCTGAAATGCGTTGGCAGAGTGTGACCGGAGATATTTGGAGATACACTTGGATAAGGATTGTGGATGAGGTTTCCGGAGACCGCCACCATACTGTTTATTATACACCCTATTCAAGGAGACTTCTGGTAATTCTCCCATTTTTTAACTCATGTGGATTTTTGCACATCATTTTTTCTATTGTTATTGTTATTTGTCACCAGTCTGTATTGAAATTGTAGTACATCGCACACTATTTAATTTCAAAAACACACCATATTCTCTACACAATTTGTTTTTCATGATCTGAAACAAACCATCTATCCTGAGGAATGCCACTACCACACAAGACCCAGTGTGTAGAATTTTAAGGAAAGTATATTATTTAATTTGTATGACACTAGCGCACTCAGAATTATCACCACTTCTTTATTTTGCTCTCTCAAGACCTTCGCAACCTTATTGTTGCAAAACATTACTGATGGCATTGGTTACAGAAGGATTTCTAAACTACTGAAATTTCCAGTGAGCACTGTTGGTGCCATCATTTAGAAGTGGAAAGAACATAATTTCACCATAAACCGGCCACAACCAGGTGCTCCTCGCAAGATTTCTGACATAGTAGTGAAAAGAATTATCAGAAGAGTTGTCCAAGAGCCAAGGACCACTTGTGGAGAGCTACAGAAAGACCTGGAATTAGCAGGTACAATTGTTTCAAAGAAAACAATAAGTAATGCACTCAAGCAGCATGGCCCGTATTCATGTTCACCATGCAATACTCCATTGCTGAAGAAAAAGCATCGTTTAAAGTTTGCTGCACAACATTTGGACAAGCCTGTGAAATACTGGGAGAATAGTCTGGTCAGATGAGACCAATATTTAACTCTTTGGATGCCATAATACACACCATGTTTGGAGGAGAAATGGCACTGCACATCACCCCAAAAACACCCTACCAACAGTGAAGTTTGGAGGTGGGAACATCATGGTGTGGGGCTGTTTTATCAGCATACGGTACTGGCATACTTCATATGATTGAAGGAAGGATGAATGCAAACACACAGTCAAGGACACTCAATAAGTTTCAGAAAGAGAAAATAAAGCTGCTAGAATGGCCCAGCCAATCACCTGACTTGAATCCAATTGAAAATCTATGGAAAGAACTAAAGATCAGAGGGTCTCATTCAGACCCGCTTGTGAGCGCAGGACCGTCCAAAAGGCCACTCCAAATTTAAATAGGACGGCCCTGATTCAGAGCGAGCGCTCTGGTCAGAGCGTCCGGCTCTGAATCAGGGCCAGAGTTCATAGAAGAGGCCCGCAGAACCTTAAAGATTAGAAGACTGTGTGGAAGAATCAGCCAAAATCACACCTGAGCAAAACTTGCGATTAGTTTCTCCATACAGGAGGCATCTTGAAGCTGTCATTACCAACAAAGGCTTTTGTACGAAATATTAAATACATTCCAGTAAGCGTGTTCAATACTTTTTCCCCGTGTCATTTCACATTATTGCACATAACTTAATTTATGGACATCCATGGTTTGATTTCTTTGCATGTGTGGATTGCATGGGTTGTTGCTGGCACTTGGTGAAAACTGCATTCCAATAGCCCCATTACAAATATATTTACTGAGAAAAATGTTGATGTGTCCTATACTTATTTCACCCAATAATTTTTTTTTTATATATATACATATATACACACACACTAATATATATTATATATAGTATGTATGTGTGTGTGTGTATGTATATATATATATATATATATATATATATATCTGTAGGTTTATATAACTAGGTATATACTAGGTATATGTAGGTATATATA
Source organism: Taudactylus pleione (assembly GCA_031769625.1). Classification (NCBI taxonomy): domain Eukaryota; kingdom Metazoa; phylum Chordata; class Amphibia; order Anura; family Myobatrachidae; genus Taudactylus; species Taudactylus pleione. The sequence goes on from JAUIMM010000396.1 coordinate 7,076,119, forward strand.
ACTCTGTAGGTTTTTCTACAGCTCCATCCACATTTCCTGAACCTAGTTTTCTGGAAGTACCATAATCTGAATTTGCTTCTGTTATATAATTCTAAGGGAAACTTCTAAGTAAAACACTTTTGACTATGTTGTGCTTTATAGTTGTACAGACACTGGAATTCTCTAAAAATGTAGATTGATAATATGTATGTTAATTACTTGTCATGGATCTTAGTAGGTTTGCAACAAACTATGGCACAGTATCAACCCAAGATGCATTTGATTACCTCACCACAAAATTACACTACGTTGCATTGATTTAGTAATGTGTTACAATATTTTAAACCCATGTCTCTTCCTCATCTTCCATTGTGCTTGGATTATCTCCATCACAACTTTGCTTTTTCTGAGAATTGGAAACGTCCAGAGATAGGGACTGTTCTGAGGACCAGGTTCCATCATCCGTATCCAAGTCTCCTGTACTAACAGCTGTGCTCTGTGACTCGTTCAGACTCCGGGTTCCAGAAGGTTGTATAACTGTGCTTTGTGTATTTTTTGACTTGCTATGTGTTTGTCGATGGGAAACTGGGGTTGGAATTTTGGACGGCTTCTTTTCTGGTCTGTTGTCTCGTCGAGGGCGGATTTTTGGCCTTAGTTTGAGTTTATATATGGATGGCACTCTTTCTGGCTTTTTCAGGGCTCTTTTTGGTTTGAATGTTTGTGGTAATTTTGACTGTTCTGGGACAGCTTCTTCTTTAGGACTTTGGATTGATGAATCCTGGTTATCATCTGCACCCACTAAGTTTTTCTTTTTGGATTCCATTGCCAGCTGCCTTAATCTCTGAGATGGCAATTGTTTGACTTTGTTACCCTGGCTTTGAATAGAAGACAGTTTCTTTTTAGCTATACTCTGTGTTGCCACTTCTGGTCCACCATTCTCTTGTGATTCTGGATGCTGAAGAGGCAAATCTGTTTCTGTAGTATCCTCCACAACAGGTTTTGGAGGTATATTGGAAATCCAGTTTTCCACATCAACTCTATTGAGCTTGACATGACCCTGGGTAAGTTCTGAGATGACATCATCAAAGCTTCCTCGTCCAGTCTGCCATTTGGTATTTATGTAAACTCCACTCCTGGGTATTTGTACATCCACATCAGGTGTCTTTTGTGTGTCTCTAAGTAAGGACAGAGCAGGTACTGAAGTCCTTTTCACTTTAAAGTCATGAACAGCAACATCACTTGCTATACTAGCTGTAAAGTCGCTATACTTGTGTCCTTGGTTACTATTGTCATCTGAATCTTCCTCTAATACTTTGATGTTTGATAGGATTTCATCTTCCAGACTCTGATACAACTCCTTTTCTTGATCTGGACCAATGGGCAATGGTGTATATCTATACTCTTCTTCCCTATTATCTGACAGTATTGAGGATTCCAAAGTACTGGGTTGTCTGTACTGTTTAGCTAGCTTCTCTGCTACACCATTGTTAAGCTGTATTGTTGGAGTACTCCTACCAGTTCTTATATATTTGTTTTGCTCAATATGAGCAGGAACACTTCGTATTGCTGTGAGTTTATTATGATAAGTGTTGAAATTATTTCCTACAGATTTACTTCTATCTCTGTATTGAGATTCACCATAATAAGCACTGCTTGGAGTAGAGGGCCTGCTCAAAGTAGACATGGATCTCACATTTAATTCTTGTTTTGTTGGCTGGCTAAGCTGCTTTGTTGGAGAGGAAGAACATACGCTGAGCTGCTTTGTTGGAGAGGAAGAGCGTATGCTAAGCTGCTTTGTTGGAGAGGAAGAACATACGCTGAGCTGCTTTGTTGGAAAGGAAGAGCGTATGCTAAGCTGCTTTATTGGAGAGGAAGGGCGTATGCTGAGTTGTTTACTTGGAGAGGAAGATCGTGTGCCGACTTGTTTAGATGGAGAAGATGAACGTTTGATATCTGAAGCTGTCTTAGGTTGGTATTCTTCTACTTTTCTTTGCTGACTATGGAGCAGATACTTGGAGGGGCTAGGTGGTCGCAGATATCGAGAAGGTGTTTTAGGCCTTGATTCACGTTGAATGTCATCTTTTTCTGTTGCTGTTTGGACTCTCAGAGGAGTATTGTGTATCTGACTTTGGTGGACATCCTTCATCATTGGATCTTTAAAGCACGGAGCTGGGCTCTTCCCTGATTGTCTCCCAGGGTGGTTCTCATAAAACATATCTGAAGAATAAGACTTTTCATCTTCACTAACAGTAAGACGGGATCCTGTAGAAGATGTGGAGAAATGTGGCCTATCATGACCAGTGTGTGAATACATGAACTGCTGGCTAGCTTGACCATCTTCAATGAACAATTGCCTCCGAGATGGAGTAGCTGGCCGTTCCTGTCCCCTGTTAATTAAAAATAACAGACTGTGACTAAGCAAGCTTCATAGCATTATAAGTAAATCATGGATAAATAATTCAGTTTGACCCAGTAATAAAAATAAATAAAGATGTATTTGTACATATAGGGAATGGCAAATAATGTAATTTTATGTACATTATTAATCATTCACTATAATGACATGATCCTCTAGGCATGCTGAAACAGATGTGTACTATTTACTTCAAGTTGATACCTATTAAAATCTGGGCATTTACAAACATCCATTTATTAGCGTTCTTACACTATGGACCTGATGCAGAGTTGTACGGTATTGCATAGCTGTAGGGAAGCGGCTGTGTAGTACCATACAACTCCTATACACTAATGTAGCAGGAGGCGTCTAAATAGACATCTTTCCATGACTGACTTTCGGCAGACGCAGTCCCTGGCCTCGGCACTCCCAAAAAACGGGGGCGCTGCATGAACGGACGCCGCACCAGCCCCAAAATGGTTGCAGCCTGTCAATCAAGCTGCAGCTTGGGGGAACTGCGAGATCTCACAGAGGGAGACCTGCACATGTACATTACAGATCCTGCGCATGTACAGGTCTTTCAGAATCGCACCCATTGGGTTTGCATAGTACTCTGAATTGCACAAAAGCCATCCTTAATTCTGGATATCTACAGCCATTGTAATTTTCAATACTATCAATAGAACTGGCCTCTACCTATGCTAGGTGCAGAAGATGTGACTGACAAGGGAGTGCATGGAATCAGTGGCGGGCTGGGCCGGGAGGCAGGTTGCCATGTGCCCCCCGGGCCGCAGCGCCATACGGGTGGTGGGCAGTCTGCGTCTCTGTGACACAGCTGCACCATGCGTGTAGCGCTGACCGGACGGAGTTCGGTCAGCGCTACACAGTGACTGACAAACACACAACCACCAGCGCCGTCAGCTGTGTGTTTGTTTTGAGTGGCAGCCAATGAGAGTCTGTCAGACTGTCACTGACTGCTGCTGCACCCACTGCAGGAGCCACTCCATCTTCCGGCTCCTGCAGTGGGTAATGGGAGAGACGTCATGACGTCTCTCCCATAATGCAGAGTGGCCCGGCTCGTGAGGACGAACGGAGGAGTGGATGGCAGCGAGAGCGGGGATTCAGGTAAGTGTTTTGTTTTGTTTTTCATTACGTGTGTCTACTGCACTACAAGGGAGAGACCACTACTGGGGGCACTACAAGGGGGGGGGGACTACTACTGGGGTCACTACAAGGGGGAGACTACTACTGAGGACACCACTACTGGGGACACTACAAGAGGGGGGGACTACTACTGGGGGCACTACAAGGGGGAGAGAACTACTGGGGGCACTACAAGGCGGAGAGCACTCCTGTCAATCACTCTGCGATGGGTCTGCATAGTCACTGCGATCACAGTCCCATTCGCAGTGGCCGGTTCGCGCACTGCGATGCATGCACAGAAGACAATTGACTGGGTGCATGCTATTATGTACTTGCAATCCTTGCTGAATCAGGCCCTATGTCTTTCAGATATCTCAGCTGCAGTGCAGCACGGCAAATGCAGTGTATCTGTGCAAGGCGTGGTGCACGAAATTATATAGTGTTTGTCAGATGTACACACAATATATTGTCTAGTGTGTACCCAGCAAAAAAAAAGGCTTTTCCTTAATTGATGTATTAGAATTTGCGTGTATAAGTGTTTGCTACCTGAATGCAAAACTCCTCTTGAGATCAGGCTGTCCCTGTGGGGTTCTATACCCTCCAGTCTTGTCAGCATTTTCAGGGGAGGCAGATGATGATGAATGATGGGTTCTACCACTGTTAGAAGTGTAAGTCTTCCAATCCACTGGAGGCAGCGGACTCTGAGATCTGCTTACAATCAATGTTGTTTGAGTTTTATTGGGATTATCTGATCTGGGTGTTACACGAGCCTTGATCTCATGAATCGGATTTATTGGTTTCTGTGGATTACCTGATTTTGAAGCCTGTTTATGAGCTGTAGGAAGAAAAGAGCAAACATTTATAAATTACTGAGTTTTTAATATATAACAATATACTGTATATTAGCAAATATTAAACAGTACCTTCAAAACAGTGAAAACAAGTAAATGTATGGATTATTTGAGTGAATTAAACATTGTGCCCTAATTTAGTTTTACAGTTTAACTTTCTCAAATATCTTTTAGTTAAATACTGTAATTTAGGGACGCACAATGGAAAGATACTGAATTGCATGCTCCAAATTTGCAAAATACAAAGTATTTCTAGCTATTACTTTTTATTACAAAAATAATAACAAATATAAATTGTAACACAAACCATTTGTCACAATGATTTTATCCTCTGGCTTTTAATAACCATTCTGCAATGTGATTAGTGCAGGGGTGTTGATGTAACTGACACAAGTGATGGATAAGAAGGCAGGGTGGAGATAGGGAAAACCTCACACCAGAGAACAACCTACTGCTACTTTAGGATCATTCATTTCAAATTTCCATTTTTCTACTAAAATGTTGTTTGGTTTACTATAACTTGTTTTAGTAAACTATCATTACTTCTTTTTTCTGTGATGTTCTAGTATTTGAAGATTTTTATTACATTTATTATAATGTGCCTAGAAATGTGTTTATTTGCATCCTATTATTACATTTAGGTACAAGACCTAATCTTTGGCATCTCAGCAGCGGTGAGCTCAGGGCCCGTTATATGAAGAAAAAGCGGTGTCCTTCTATAAATCTGCCCTCTCCACCACTTGGTCATAAAAAATAAATGTTGTTCTTTTATTTCAGTACAAAGGTACGCCTCTAAACCCAATTTAGCGGGGTATGTCCGTAATCCATCCAACTCAGCCCATCGGAAAACTTTGCACCCACACAGAGGATGCCACATTTGGCCGACACATCCATGGGCTTCACACTAAACTTTTGTGGTAGGCACCATTGAGGCCGTCTACCACTAAAATAAAGGATGTCTCTGAAAGGGTATGGGGGGGAGCAAGGGCTATATTTACATTGCTTTGCCTAGTGTGACTAGAAACCTTTCACCGACCCTGCTGTAAAAATGACTTCTAGAGTGACTACTATTCCTTCTTATCAGCAAGCAAGTTGTCATTCAATAAACCCTAAGAGCAGAACTATGATATGCTCTGGAAAAAAAATCTATTTATTTTTGGTATGGTAAGCTGTAGACTAGAGGTACTATGGGTTAAACCGATATAATGCAATTGTTTTGTAAATTCTGCGAAAGATAAGCATTGAGTCAAATAGGAATGGGTATGTAATGCCGGCTGTCGGGATGCCTCCTGTCACAATACCGACGGTGGCATCCCGATGGTAAGGATACTTACCCTTCCCCCTAACCCTCCCTTCTTGTAGCCTAACCCTCCCCACCCCGCACCCTAACACTCCCCGTTAGTGCCTAAACCTAACCCTCCCCCTTAGTGCCTAAACCCCTTCCCCCAGTGGTGCCTGAACCGAACCCTCTATCCCCCCCGAGCGTCCTCCTGGATTCTGACATCGGGATTAAGTTGTGTCTGTATTTCGACGCCCATCTTAAGTCCCTTGTCTGGATTCCAGCGTCCGGATTGAGACCGGCAGCCTCTCATAACTACATCCCAGTCAAGTAAGAGGGCCTCCATTTTATTTATATAACTGATTTTGCAATTTGTAGTTTAACATTAGCAGATCATTTGTACTAGGCAAAAGAATGACATAAATCCAGGTGGTCAAGAGGCAGTTAATGTCTCACAAAAAGCTAAGAATAGAATACTGCAGACATTATGTCACAAGACTCAGGAACGGGTGACATAGCACTAAGGAGGTAATGAGCCACGCACAGACCTAATTTTCTCTCATACCTATCTCAGCAGAATAGAGCCGGCTGCTGGCAGGGCTCCAAGTGACAAATGAATGACAAGGATGCTGTGCAAATAAAACAAAGCATCTCAGGTGATTGATGCTGGAGAGCCTCTAGATGGCTTTTCTCTGGCAACCTGTCACACTATTATAACCCCCACAAATCAATGGCCTAGCACATGTAATTGATTTTCACAAAAAAATCTGATATGTAATTGCTGAGTTTGTGTATGAGATCTACATTTTTATAAAAGGATAGTATCACCATAATCTATAAAAGGTGACTGTTTAAAGTAGCTCTGTCACTTAAAACCACACTGATCTTCAACCACATATTTTGCAGACTATCTTCATAATATATAAAATTCATGCTTGAATGTGACAAGTCCACATGTGTTAAGATAATACTGTTTTGACATATGTCACTGTGGCTTTTCAAATGGCTGCATAACTCCTCTACACTGGCTTTGTCTCCTTATCCACCTGGCTTTATAGTAAAGGAACTGTTCAAAAAATGTTTTATTTAAATGGAATTAAAAAGTAGCCAACTACTTTTAAATGACTTAGATGAAAGCTTATAACACCAGTGTTTATGTAAAAAGTGACAACATGTAAAATATTGAATTAAAAAAAAAAATTTGAAAGGTACAAATATTTTTTTTAAAAATAACAGTTTTAAAGTTACTGAAGTATTCTGGAAAACAAGATTAAAAAGATAAATAATATAAGGGGCTGATGTAAAGTTGGCTTCAAAATGAGAGGAAGTTTGAATTTAAATAATGTATTTCGGCCCATATGCAGAGCTCAAGCTTTGTTCCAGACTGCTAAATTATGTGAAAGGTTTACGCCTGGCAAACGTCAGACACTTATAGTACATATCACTTCCACACATACCTGTCCCATATCATTAAACCCATTATTGATCTGTTAAGAGAAATTCACATAAAAACTGACATGTCTTTACTGGCCAAATTATGCTATTTAATCCCCTCCAAGTACATGGGTTATTCATTGGGAGAGATTTACCAGAGGTTCTGCATTGTGTCCTGACATTTGTACCTTAAAGTAAAGATTTTCCTACCTTTTCACCTTCTCAGGGGTATGCACTGACAAAATAAAAAAAACTTTGACTGGAATATCAATGCAAGTTTGGAATTGAATTGCAAATTTAATTTGCATTGTGAGTTTACCGTGAGAAGAGCTCGCAGAACCCTACTCGCACCTAATAGGATTGACTACAATGTGCCTCCATGCAGGTCTGTCTCAGTTCACAATTACATGAGCATTCCCTTACTGTATTCGGTCTGCATCTGTACATCTTTTCCCACCATTTTGCTTCTCCAAGTCTGCATAAGGACATGCTGGGCTCCATTTACTAACAAAACATACCCCCTTTAGCGCTAGCTAAATGGGTTATGCCACCTTTCTGCATGTAATAAACAGCGGTAATCTAAGATTACCGCTGTTTTCACGGCATCGCTCTTGCCATCTTTTAGATGGCGAGAGCGATGCAGTCCCCATTGTCGGCAATGGAGACCAGGCGGTGCCTTTTTAACGACTTCAGGGAAGCCGTCCAAGCACTGCCAGGTCCCAGTGTCATGCAGGACCGTCGCGCATGCGCATAACACTGGAGCCCTGTTGCTGGCAGCTTTGGGCTGCCAGCAGCCCAGCAGAGGACGAGGACTTCGCGGGACCCCGCCGGAGAGGTAAGTATTAATAAATACTAGTGGCATTTTCGTTTGTATCACAGTGATACTAAACGAAAACTGCCGCTGGTATTTTAGTTCATTTATAAATGGAGCCCACTGTATGTGTACATTGGAGAAGTTGACCATAGCAACGAATCCGCTTTGAAGTAGCTTTTATCAAGTAGAGTCTATAAACTAATAGGTAGGAGCTGATTGGTTGCTATGGGCAACTTCTCCACTGGTCCACTTCTCCATGCTTTTCACTGCTTGATACATAAACCCCTTAGTTACACATTAGTCTGTACATTAATATATCCCGCCACTAGAAGACTCAGAAGATGTTGGTTTGCAGCGTACTTGCCTACATCCTGGTTGCCCCCTCTGGGGCGTTGTGATTTCTGGCATTGGGAAGCGGGGTAATGATGATGTCATCACAACCCTCCTCCCGGGAGGCTTGACTACTTTTCAGAGGGGCCGGGAGCGGCTCCCGATTTTCGGGAGGCTCCCGGACAATTCGGGAGAGTAAGCATGTATGGTTTGCAGGCTTCTAGTTGACAGAAATATCACACATGGACTGATCTAGAATTGCATGTAAGAGCATTTGAGCAAGGTAAAGATGCATCTTGGTGCAAATATAACGAGTTGCACATGTGCACAATTTTCATCAGCATTTAGAGTTGTGCTTATCTTGAACTTACAGCCTCTAGCACTTGAAGAGGTGTGCTGGGGGATTATGTGTGAGTGTTGTATAGTAAGGGCATTCAGACGCAGGCACAAATTAAGGAGTATGATATATTAAGTTGACAGTTCTCTCGGTAACATGCATAATGTCAACAAGGTTGAAATGTCGAAATGCAGCACATCGACAGTGACCATACCAACATTCATCATGTCTACACGAATGTCATTACGACAATAGAATGTTGACGTAACAGTCCTGGTGGCCCAGAGGTGTCTCCAGCATCACCTTTCATGTCCTGGCGTTCATATGTGACTGGGCAGCATTGTGATGAGTATTTTCTCCCTAACTCTCTCCCCTCGCATCTATCCCTGCCCCTCAGCCTAACCCTAACCTCCCCCTAGTGCCTAACCCTGAATGTCAACATTGTGGTGTCCACATAATAAATGTCGACATGGTAATTGTTGACCATGTGACCGGATACCCAGGTAAAGCATATACCTTTTAAGAGTAACCTGATTCTAAGATACAAAAAGGCAGGGACGTGCAGTCAGGGGAGGCAGAGCTTCTGTTATACTCCCTTCCCTGTCATGCTCCAGAGTTTTGATATAAAAATGATTAGAGTAATACAAGAAAGATATTTATAACTTCTAAACCTCTTCTTTGTTTTTTGTAATAATTTTTTTGTTAAAACTGGAAAATCTGCAGAGCTCCCTAGAATTGCAGGAAGAGACGAGAGGTGAGGCAACAAGAGCCTTACATCTCAGACACTACTTGCAGAGTAAGGGTAGGGGCCACACCACGAACAGGAATACTGCACAGTAAGAGAGCCAAAAGAGGCATGCGTCACTGTGGGAGGGTGCCTTGAGCACTGACTGACACCTTGGATGTGTCATGTGACCAGGAAGTGCACGGCTCAGAGACCCACCGGATCTCAGTCAGCAGCAGCAAGGGGAGGAAGAGAAGAGACAGCGGTTTTGATGCAGATAGGAGAATCAATACACACTGAAACTTAGTGTAGGGACGGGAGATTTACAGTAATTAGCAGGGCCGCAGAGAGGGGGTGGCGGGTACTAATTACCCAGGCCCAGGATTGTTGGGGGGGCCCTGGATCCAACACCACCCCCCTCCATCTTTCCTGTCAGCAGCCCAGCACACACTGTTGTGTGCTGGGCTGCAGTGGGAGACTTCTCAGCCTGTGTGGGGGTGGGGGGCGCAATCACAATGATCACGCCTCCCCCCCACAGATTTGCACCGAGCTGAAGGGCTCACAGCGCCCGCCTTCCCAGCGCACAGCGCCGCGTAGCTAGGTTTTATCTTTGTTTCCTGAGGGGGTGTGGCCATGCCTCCCGCAATTAGGTCATGCCCCCTTCAGCCGGGCTGGCTCTTAACGGCCCTGGTGATTAGGGGGTGAGACACTCTCCCTGCACTCAGACCCACCCCCTTGTGTGTCTCCTCAGCCACTGACCTCACCGCACGTCACTGCAAAAAGGACTGTTAAATGTTTGCACTGAGCACATCTATGTGCTTGATTAAAATTTACACTTCTCTAATGTGTCTGCAACTCAACATACACATGCAGAAATGTAAGTGTGTAGCTTTATCTTTCATCATATGTTTACAGGGTATATTTAAAGAGGGTCAGATTAAGAATTGGACATAAATGCAACAGCTGCATGTAAAGAATATGCTTTGCCATGCTGTACCTACACTTGCTGCACCTTTTGTCTGGAAAGGTGGCTTGGGGCTGTGGCTGTCAGGCTAGGCTGGTCAAAATAAAAGGGACTTGTCATAATGTGAATCCAGCCTCAGGCTTTTACATGAGTTATATACATTTCAAAGGAGTATTCAAAAAATTGATGTATAAAAGCGAGTATAAAGTTTGTTTAAAACAAATGCAAATGTATGCTTCTCCTATGGCAGCGGTGCACTTAGTAAGTTAAATAAGTGTTTTGTCAATGATTCAAGTGTCATATTAGTGATGGAGCCGAACAAAGTGAGCGCTCTTACCACTGCGCTATGAGTGAGATGTCTATTGAGCTATGAATTGAAATCACACAAAGAAAGTATGTCACATAATTATGAACAATCTGCAAACCTGTAACTTCTCTCTACTTCATTTACATATATAGATAACCCACGTTGTGACAATCACAATATCAGGTAATTAGTCTCCTTTAGGAAGGCAGCCACGGGTCAGTGTACAGCTGGCATAGCTGTGTATTCTCATCACTCAGTGGCATGCTGGCAGCTATAAATCAATCACTTTGTTGCGATTACAGCAGACTGTGGTTTGAAAAAAACTGTTTAATTTCTAAACTGCTCTACAGGAATAATCTGATTAAATTTGAGAATTCATTACATTTTATAAAGAAAACATTTTAGATGATCTGCATCACAAATTTAATGTTGATAGTGGCAAAGGCTTATTCTGGCATCTGTATAATCTCAGAAGCAGTATGTAGTAAGACATAACAATGGGCCTGATTCATTACGGATCGTAACTGCAACAGCGTATGCAGATCGGCCGATGGTGCGTCCTGTGTATACGTATGCACCGCAGTGAGCATGCGTGAGTTGGCATTGCAGTAGCACTGGATCACTTACTCAGATACAAAGCCATCGCAGATCAAGGGACGGGACATCAGCGTTTGGGGGTGGTGATGGGGAAGTGGTAGGAGAAACGCAGGCGTGCCTGTCCATTCGAACGTCGTTGCATGGGCAATGGGCATGCATAAATTAGCCACTGCGACAGCATACACAGCTTGAGTACTCACTTGGTGTGACGAGATTAGCAATTTCTGTGTAAGGTCAGACCTGCTGTAATTGTGCGTGAGGCGCCGATGTTACTCGATGTTCCCGATGTATACGAAGGCCTGCATGGTATTACGGATGTGAGAAAGCGGTAGTGGGCGTCTCTTTGCTGGCTTTGCAATTGCGGATATTAGCATATTTGCACAGCGGGTCTGTGTGCATAATTGCAGCTGTGATCGCAGTAGTGATCCGTAGTGAATCAGGCTCAATGTTACCCTGCCTCTCATACAGTGCTGCTTGGTGGAATGACCTAATATTTATGGGAATATTTACCTGACACAGTAACGTCAACAGTTCCTAGTGAATTATGCTGTGTTATCATTAATATTTCAGTGGCAGGGTGTGGAATACACATAGGCCATTGGTCAGATGGGGACCTACAATAACTACTTCACATATGGGTTTGCTCTGTAGCTTCAGTTGGACTGGCCTAGGGCCCTGGTCCTGTGCTTATTGGGATAGGAGGCAGAAGCAGTGGTGGCTCCAGAGGTGGGGCTGCAGCGCAGTCCAAAATTCAAATAGGGGGACCACACCAACTGCCAGTGAGTCCCGGCCGTCATGTTTGGCAACATTTGAAATGGCAGTTGGCGTGGCTCCCCTATTTGAATTTTGGACTGCGCTGCAGCCCCACCTCTGGAGCCGCCACTGGTTAGAAGGTATAACCCACCTCATACTGCTTTCCCAATCCATTCCTGCCAGCAGCTCTTACCCTGTTGTAGAGTCTGGTGGAAGAGGGGCCAGAGCGCTTCACTCCACTACACAGCAGTTCACGCTGCTGCTCCAGACGGAGCCGGCTCAGTCGTGCGCATGCGCGAGACCTGGCTAGCAACGGGCAATCCGTCACTCCGGGTCTCGCACCAAAGGGGGCGAGCTGTCGATGTTGAGTGACAGCTCGCCCCCTTTGGTGGGCGGGCCGGGGGGGGTGGCTGCCCAAACGGAGGCGTTCCCATGAGAATGCCTGTCATTTGGGGGCGGCCCACTGACATCACAAGCGATGTCAGTGGAGAGCTTCCGGCTCTGTTAGAGCCGAAAGCTCTCTGGGGCTTGTGATGTACGAGACCCTACCACAAGAGTCTTGTCGCAAACAGCCCGATGGTCTTGACCATCGCGACCATCATCATGGCCGCTCGCTATAGCTGTGGGTGGTCACCCACAGCTGTGCGAGTGGCCAAGAGCCGCTCCAAAAAAAAAAAAGCCCGGCCCTGATTCAGAGCGAGCGGCTCTGAATCAGGCCGAGAGTTCATTCCCACACTGAGCAGAGGAGGTAGGAGCTGTTGTGAAGACTAGAGTCCTCCACTGAAGGGTAGGGAATGGTGGGGGAACATATATATCAAAGAGAGAGTGGGGAGAAGATGTACCTTAACTACTCTCTGCTAGTGACATACAAGATGGGTGGCAGCTTTTTATTACTGAGCAGGAGCATACATGTTAATAAGCATGTTTATATGCACACAAACACCCATGTAACAAAAATGTTAAAAAAAAATGCAAATGTCACATGAAATAAAGAACCCATGAGTAATTAAGACATCCATGAGTAATATAAGTCAATGTGAAAATGTAATAATTATGCCATTATTCCTAATCCTAAAGGACTTTCAAGCCATATTTGTAAACTTTCTATCATAGTAATTGTCATGCGCATCAATAAACCCACTAATGTTCATACAACCGTATTTTGCAGGGACATTTCCCGACAGCGAAATGCTATGAGACGCACATGTATATGCTAGGCAGACAAAGTGAGTTTGCACATAGCAGGAATGCATCTGAATATTTGCAGTTTTGAAAATGACCCTTACATTTCTTTGTACTAAAATAATATTTTTTGATGATCAGAGTCACCCAAACATACAGAGAATATTGTTTGTCACTTGGATTTACGTACAGAGGGATGTGCAGCGGCAGGGATCATGTTTGTCCAAATAATGTTCCAGTGTGTCCCATCCACCTCCTACTCTGACCATCACATGGTTACGCAGAATCTGTAAGAGAAGAGCCCACTCACTGACAATGATATAATTATATGGAAATAAACATTTGACAGATGATCAAGTTCTTATACTTTTATTTCTTATCTTTATTGTTATTCTCCCATCTGCCACTTATTTATATCTATGGTATTCAATTAACTGTGGGGTTTACCAGGTGACTAATTGCCAGCCAAAATCCCTGCGCCGACAAATCGGGACTCGCGCACGGAAACACACTGATTCCACGTAAACTGTGGAATCAATGTTTTTTTTTTTTCCCCGACGCACAAGCCCGATTTGGTGGTTTTTACGCAGATTTTACCTTCCACCTCCATGAGCTGCGAGGTAAAGTCCGACTGCGGGGACTCGCGTGCGAGGAATCCCCGCTAATTGGATAGGTCCGGCACGGCAATTACTGCAGGGTTTATTAATTATGCGCCAGTATTATATTATATTATGTGTGCTACATGGACTGTATAAGTATAAATTCCAGAGTAAGCTTAATTATCTAGGCGGGTGGGTCAATCTGGCCTCAGTACAACACCATGGCCATGTGTGACACTGCAGAACGAATGCCATATGTGTGTGCAGGGCCGGCTTTAGAGGTGTTCGACCAGTGCGGCCGTACAGGGGCGCCACCCATAGAGGGCGCACCCCTCCCCAACATCCCGGTTTCAGCGGGACAGTACTGTCCCGCTGTTCCCCCTGTGGGCCGGAGTGGCCCACAGATGGTCAAATCGAGAGGTTGGGGACTCCCACCGTCGCCCGGACCCCGGAGTTTGAATGGGTGCTGCGCGCATGCGCGCGGCATCCATTCAGTGACGGGAGAGGGTCTAGGGGAAGCCCAGCTAGTGAGGCTCCCCCCAGCCTGACATTATTTGGATGCGTGCTATGCGGGCAGGAGGTGTGGCCTATGGTAATTAGGCCAAGCCGTGTGCGATGATGGGGCGCACTGTAAAGAGCCGGCACAGAGCGCTCTGACCCCTGGAGCCACCGACTCTGTGTGTGTGTGTTTTATCATCCAGCTCATGGAATGTGTATCACAAATCACATTAGTTTGGCAAGGGTGCACCTAGTTCAAATGCCCAGTGCACTTTAAAAGTGCAATATGCACTATATTATAAGTATGGGACAAGACCCCATCTCCACCAGCTCTGACCTGGTACAAAAGTCAAGTGATTCTGTGGAGTGAAATGACTGCTTGTAACCATTCTCCATACACCGTAAGCTTTCTCCTCAAACTAACTTTCTTTGGAAGATAGCTAAGGCAGCCAGTGCAAATTGAGGATCCTGTTGTCTATAAAGAGGCTTCTGCACTGCACCTCATTTGTTCTGTGCACTTTAAATGAGGCCCAGAGTGTACAAAATATCACAGTAAAAAAAAAAAAATATGCATTCAGCACAGACTATTATACTGTATATCTGCTTTATAATGTGCATTCGCTAGTTCTCTAGCAGTACTCGCTTATATTTTGGGATATTAGTGTGACTGTTTTATGTTAACTGTATGATTAAGGACCCTTAATCATACAGAAGATGATGACTAGGGCTATAAGGGCCCTATTCATCATCTTCTATGGGCCCATTACTCATGCAGAAACGCTAGTTTCCTCATGTTTTTAGTAACAGGCCCATTCATTATTAGGGGCCAGATGGGGCAGTCTAGCATTCAGCACACCTTGAAAACTTTCAGTCTTTCAGAGCTTGCCTGCAGGAAGCAACGCCATCTACAGGACCGGGGTTGTGAAGAGAGATCCAAAGGGATCTCTCTGTCACCTCTGCACTGCGTGCCCTGTGTTTATGCACATGTGTAGACTCAGGCCATGCATGCGCAGTCAGTTAGATCATGGGGGCAGCTACTTTTTGGAGAACAAGAGCAATACTGAATTGTTCCGGTAGTTAAGTATCCACCACCTCAAAACGGCCCAGGATGCTGGATATGCCCTTTAGTGATGGTGTACCTATAAATTCCAGGTACAAATACATGCACTTACCCTTATAAAAATAAGACTGTTTGATTCTCCCACTTTGTATTTCCCTTCAGATACTTTGATCATACAAAACTGTACAGGACATGTACATCTGCTCACCAAATGCTGAACCTATTAAAACAAAAATAAATATTTGTTCATTTCTGTATCTAAAGGTGCGTACAAACGGGACGATTTTTTGAACAACTGAACGATAACGACGTCGTATAGTTCCGTTTCAGGGCTAAAACGATGAACGAAAATCACAAATGCGCGCTCCCGTTTGCAGTTTGTAGTTTTCGTTCATCGCCTGAACCTCCTGTCCAATGTCAAGTTGAACATGTTCGGGGATGAAGGAGGGAGCCCGGCACTGAACAAAATCGTTATTGATTTTGTTCAGTGTTGTGCTCAGTGTTGTTAACAACACTGAGCACACCCCTGCCGGGGACACATGGGACAATTTTTGTTCGGGGAGAAAATCGTCCCGTGTGTACGCACCTTAAGAATAATTGTTGATAAGCATAATAACATTGAACCTATAGACTATTGCTAGTGGCATAACTTAGGGCGTCATTCAGAAATGTATGCAAACCCAATGGTTTTCAGTCCAAGAAAAATAAACAACATCATTTCAAAACACAATGTCAATGTTGTGACCTAAAACTGTATTTGTGGTCCCCCTATTTGTAGGGGGACTGGGCATGGATTTGCATGGCATAATATTGTCCTTTATGTGGATTGAACATACCTCCAGTGGGACAAAGTATAGACCTGTGGTCAGATGTGTGGTGTTCAGGGATGGATTGTCCTATTGGAGCACATAGCATGCCCAATTGGGCTGGAGTTAAGTCTCAGGAACTGCCCACTGAAGCAGTTATACTCATGGTTGCAATGTCTGGGAGCTATGACCACCGACCACTGGTGTGTGCAGGCTGTGTGGACATGCACACCCCTTAGGACAGGAATTTTCAGCCGGTGTGCCGCGACTAGTACACACTGCCCTGCCCCAATCACACACTGGTAATGCGCCGGGGTGAAACCCACACAGACTGCAGACGCTATACATGCACACTGTGAAGGCAGCACATAGCAAGTACTACAAGCTGCAGGAGCCTGTCAAAGAAGTTTACAGAGTGAGTGTAGCATACATACTGTAAACTTAGGGCACAGTGTGGCATATGTGACCTTGGGGCAATGTGTGGCATACATATTATAAACTGGGGGTACTGTGTAGCATAATGTAAAGTGAGGACTTTAAATAACACAATGAAAAGATTTTACATTTTTCGATACATTCTTAATCACATTTTTTTTTTTTAAAGGATAAATACTTTATTAGCAACACTGCTAGGTGGCATGTTTTGAATTGAATTGAATTACTGTAAATAGATGAACTGCCAGAGCCTGGCAGGAAGTGAGGTCTTTTGGGCTATGCATGCTGGGAAGGTTCCTGCTCTCTGAGGTCAGTCTAGTTATGTTTGTCATGCTGAGTAAACACATTAATGGGTGTATTTATCAAGCAGTGAAAAGTGTGGAGAAGAGAACCGGTGGAAAAGTTGCCCAAAGCAACCAATCAGCTCCTACCTATTATTTTATAGATTGTACTTGATAAATGCTACTTGAAAGCTGATTGGTTACTATGGGCAACTTCTTCACTGGTTCACTTCCCCACACTTTTCACTGCTTGATAAATAGACTAGTTTCACTCCTGAAAGTTGTCACTCCAGTCTTTCTACACCCACATCTACAATGACAGACCCTCCAACATGACTCCTTCCATCAGGTACATAATGCTCTGCTCCTGGACATCCCACCTATTGTATGATTGCATCCACCTGTAGTGAAATACCTGTTTCATCAATTATCTAGTTCAAGACAGGTGACTGCAATCATAAATTAGGTGAAGTCCAGGAGCAGAGCATATTGTACCTGATGGACTGGGGCACGTTGGAGGGTAGGCAATGACTTTGTGACCTATGAATTTGTGGCACAGATGTGTAGTTTATATTATAATTTGGGAGCATTAATGTGTGTCATATGAATTGAGGGATTTCTGTGTCATATTAATCTGGGGCAAGACCTGTTTTATAATATCAATTGGGGGCATTATTGTGTGTCAAGTGAATTTGGGGCACTGATGTGAGGTATATTAGTTTGGGGCTATTACTGTGTGTCATATGAATTTGGGGCACAGATGTGAGGTATATTATTAATTGTGGGTATTATTGTGTGTCTTATGAATTTGTGTCACAGATGTGAAGTATATTATTATTGGGGGTATTACTGTGTGATGAATTTGGGGCACAGATGTGAGGTATATTATTAATTGGGGATATTACTGTGTGGCATATGAATTTGGGGCCTGCATAACCCATATCAGGATATCAAGACTCTGCGCATGCCTATGCCTCCGTCATATGTTTAATAGTGATAACTAGCTCAATAGGTCAGCCATAAGTTTGTGTGAACCCACAAATAATCCTTTTTCCAATGTTGCAAGAAATGTGCAACATTGGAAAAATCCCTGGGACTCATTTTTTTTTCCCAATCCAAACAAAAATGTGGTTGAAATAAAGGTTAAAATGATCAGTATATTGGAAGAGAAGCCATAAAAATATTTACAGTATGAAATGTAAGACCGATATCATAGTAGGTTGTAGTTACAGGTGATGGGTTTACTTTTGTATGATCTGTACCATTGTGCCTAATCTTCAAAACCACAATGTTCACGCTGTGCCAGACAGTAGACCATGGGCCTGATTCAGCTTCAGACGGAATTGCAAAGCTGCTCGCAAGCAGCTTAGCTATTACATCTGTGCTGATATGGTAATGCACAGGAGGCATCACGCCTCTGTATTATGTATCCGAGCTGCATTGTCCAATGCAGCATCGGATACTCTGCGGACCATTGGCCGAATAAGGTGACCCATGGGGACACACAGCCGGCCGCCGCAGATGAAAGGAAGAAGCCAGGAAATCTCCATAAGCCGACGGAGATACTGGCTTCTTCCCACCCCCCCAATGACGGCGACACGCCTCTGTTTCAGGAAACTGAGGCCATCGCCGCCCCCTCCCCGCCCACAAACAACCACTGACAGTCTGCTGCCAGTCTGCGAGCAGGATCGCATACCCGTTCTGAACATTCACAGAACGGGTCTTGCGCCTGCGCGGATTCCCGAACACCGGGAATCTGCGTTCAGCAGTGCATTAGCATGCACTGCTGAATCAGGCCCTATATCTTTACGCAATAGTTAAAACATGAAGCACTGCACCAAGCAAGTCTGGGGGGTAAATGTTATAGCCTGCAGATTTCAGGCATCGGCGTGTTCCGTGCGTGACTGTCCGATGTTTTAAAGTAGCAGCCATTTAAAAGGGAAAACCAGATTGATTTGGCCTATTTAATGACTGCTACTACTTTAAAACATCGAGCAGTCTACTACATTTATTCTGAGGTCTTTCTTAATGACCTCCATTAAATGTATAATTTACAAAGTTATTCCTTAGTGATATATATATATATATATATATATATATATATGTATATAATCTGTGAAATGTGATGTCATAATTGTGATTATTTCATTATTCTGCACTCTAATATACTCTCTACAAAGCAGCTGTTATCCTCACCATATATTCACTAGCACTTGTATATTCTAGTAAATTGTACTAAACAGACATGTGCAAAAGGTGTGTCAAGGTTTTAAAAATACACCTAAAAAAATCACTAAATTTCATAAACTTTATCATTTAATATTTTCTTTTTTAAAAACCGTGCCTAATGCTGGCCACACACATGGCAATCTGCACACTATCAGCCGATGTGTATGATTTGTGTACGATTTCCCTTGAAACTCTCCCCGGCAGCTCAGCACACGATCTGCACACAATTTGGTGACCAATCTTCATACGATCTCTCCTGCATCCAGACTTTCACAGTGCATCGTGTCCTAGATTGTCAGATCTGCCCTACTGCATGGCAGATCTGAAGATGCAATGTGCGACCAGCGGGAACGTGCATCGCATCGTGATCGTGAGTGGGGACTCACGATTTACTCAGGATTTGGCCATATTTTACATGATCTGTCGTTCCAATGTGTCGGAATGGGCCAGATCGGGTACAATAACGCTATGTGTGTGGCCAGCATTAGAAATAAAATGATGAAAATAGATGTTATTAATTTAGAACTAAAATGTTAATTCACCATTTGGTCCAAATTCTTAAAGTCACAAAGTTTTCTTTGGCTTTGTGGTTTAGGGACTGGGATCTCCACTGGAGGCAGCTCTAGTTCCTCCCGAATCTCTTCCTCTATCTGCTCCTCCATCTGAATAAGCATGGGAGCACTCATACCAAAGCGAGACGCCCGACGAGCCACTTCTAGCAGGCACAAAATGAAGTTTTTCTCATTTTTCCGTAAAACCAGATCCTCCGTTTCAAACATCAGGACATCTGAAGGCGACCAAATATGTCATGAGACAACTCCATAAAGAAGACATTAGGTGCAAATAAACAAAAATAAGATGATTTACATTCAGTAAAATTAATTTACTTATAAAAAGTAATATTTTCCATTATTGCTATAATTTCAAGTGCTTGATGACTGATGGCATCATAATGACTTTCTATGATAATCAGAAAACAGGTTTATTTATATGCCATTATTTTTAGCATAATCAGATTATAAATTGTACAATCTATCCAAAGGCTCTAGGGCAGTTTAAGAAGGATCTGTGAAAGACATAAGGACAGCACAGAATGGAGGAGCCATAATATCTATAATCATAGGTGTAATCATCATGCTTATATGCTATCCATTACCTCAATTACAATCTCCAAGTAAAATGAATTTAAATATGTACTATTCATATCAGAAGCAGATCTGCATGTAACACCATTACTCAGTAACACTTTTTATCCTTTGTGAACAAGACTAAAATAATCTTTCTGAATTTACACATGAGCGCAATAGAATTCAGCCTTGTGCTGAACAGGTTGGAGTTCAATTCTGCTATGACAAGAGGCCCTCTTTCTGCAAGTCGTCCTGTTGTAGTGTGACCAGCCCAGCCTGGGATAGCCTGGTGCTAGTTGCATAGTATTCCCTACTCTCCTGAAATGGCCGGGAGCCTCCCAAAAATCTGGTGGTGCTCTTGGCCCCCCGGAAGAGTGGGCAAGTTTCCCGCCCGTTTCCATCCACCGGCGTCCCCTCCCCTCTTGTATAATTGGCCGGTCCGGGGAGAGTAGATCACGTGATTCGAGCTGAATCCCGTCATCGTGGCCCCGCCCCCGGCTGCACAACACCAGTAGCCGATAATCTCAGCATTGAGCAACAGGGGCTGGGCCACAATGATGCGATTGTGCAGTCACGCCCACAACCTCAAAATACCGTCATGCCCATCTGCTGTGCGGACCTGGCTGCCTCCTCCCAGAAGAGCCAGATTGTCGGCAAGTCTGTAGTTTCAGCATGTATGGGTGGTATGTACCTAGAGTTGAGATTAAAATCACAAAGGACAGCTCATCCGAAAAGATCTGTCCTTTGAGATGATTGGACTTCCAGGTTTATTATTATTATTATTACCCTTTATTTATATGGCGCCACAAGTGTTTCGCAGCGCCTTACATAGTACATAGAACTAATACGTGAACAAGAAACAAGTAACTTACAGTACAGTACAAGGACACGATTTATTTTATATACATTGCTGCAATAGTGATTAAAGCACTCACAATAAGCTGCCGAGAGTTGGCAGTCACGTGTTAGGTGCCCTTATGGGGAGTAAAGAGTAGAAGAAAATGTAAAGAGGAGCACATGAGGGAAGAGGTCCTTGCTCGTGAGAGCTTACATTCTCATGACCCGGGAGTCCTCCTACGCATGTGTCGTATGATGTGCTTGCTGCGGGGGACACTAGGAGGGATCCGATTTGATCCCTCTCGGTGCACAATGCGAAAAGAAGTCCATAGGTTTCTATTGGGCTCTGGAAAGTAACACATTCAGTAGGTTGGTACGTACTACATATGGGAAATGCAGGCAAAACTCTGGATTTTTTGCTACATTTTCCCTTTACTGCATATCGCTGACAATATAAAGTACACTAATGATAACTGCATTATCTTCCACACAATAGTGCTGATGTAAAGTTGAACAAGGCATGTTGATTGAACTACATGCTGTGCAGAGTTATACATACATGTAAATCCTTCTGTTTTCAGAAGAATCTTTTGGATAGGGCACAAGTGTGCACGGATAATGATGATAAAAATGAAAATAAGCATATGTATAGGGGTGACCTGCACATATTGGCACATTTCCCCATGCAGTTGTGTGCACGTAATGCAGTATGCTGGTGGACAGCCTCATAGGCCTAGGGATAATGTTCCAGAGGAGCGTAGAAATCTTGAATGCGGGAGTGAAAAAAAGGTGATAAGGGCAGAGGCCAGGCAAAAGTCAGCGGGAGAGCAGAGAGGGCAAAAAGGATTGTGGAAACAGAATAGGTCTGTGATACAGGAGAAGAACAGTAATGGAGAGAGGAGCTTCAACTGGATTTTGTAGGGGGAGGGAAGATCGTGAAAGAGAAGAGAGGTTAAATTAGAGTGACAGTGGGCCTGATTCAGACCCGTTCGCAAGCGGGTCGATGGTGCCCTAGTAGAGAGGGAGCTCCGTCGTGCGCATGCGCGAGACCCGCATAGCGACAGCCAAGCTGTCGCTATGGGTCTCGCACCAAAGGGGGCGTGCTGTCGATGGTGAGTGACAGCACGCCCCCTTTGGTGGGCGTGCCGGGGGCGTTGCTGCCCAGACGGAGGCGTTCCCATGGGAACGCCTACCGTCTGGGGCCGGCCCCACTGACATCACTAGTGATGTCAGTGGGAGTGCTTTTGGCTCTGATAGAGCCAAAAGCACTCCTGGGCTTGCGCAGGGCAGGGTCTCGTCGCAAGCCCGATGGTCGCGATGGTCTTGACCATCGCGACCATCTTTTTGGCCGCTCGCATAAGCTGTGGGTGGTCACCCACAGCTATGCGAGCGGCCAGAAGGCCGCTCCATTTTTAGGTAGGAGGGCCCTGATTCAGAGCGAGCGCTCTGGTCAGAGCGTCCGGCTCTGAATCAGGCCCAGTATACGCAGCATTGAGTATAGATGCATACCTCCCAACTATCCTGCTTTGGGTGGGACAGTCTCATTTTTCTGGGACTGTCCCGCCACTCCACCCGTGGGTCACAGTATCCGATGGCTTGGGGGGGTGGGAGCATACACTGCTGCTCTGCACATCATCAGGTGAGGAGATGCCATGCACACGCACACGGCATCTACACAGTTTGTGGACATTCTCTGGGAGCAGCCCAGCATCTCCAGGGGTGCTGGGCATGCCCCCAGAGTGACGAAACTAGGGTGTGTGCAGCAAGGCCATGCCCTTTAATGCTATGTCACACCCCACCCTTTTCGGGCGTAAGGCACATGCATTGTCCCTATTAGGGATCTATAATGTTTGGAGGTATGTAGATATAAGACGGAAGAGTCAAGAGAGAGGAGGGCCAGAGAGTAGGAGGTTTCAATAGTCCAAGCAAGAGATAACATGGGTATGAATAAAATCATTTGGTAGCCTTACAGGTAAGGAAAGATCATTTTCATAGATGGTGGAATGGAAGGATTGGGATATAGCATGACTGTGTGGGCGAAAGAGAGGGAGAAGTCAATGATGACAATCAGACAGCAAACTTGAGCAGAGAAGGCAGTGGACCTGATTCAGATGTGGACAGAATGCCAATATTTATTCAGTTGAGCAATTATCGCCCAACTGCATATGCTTTGCGGTCGCACTGTGCACACGCCAATATACCTTAGTGCAGCTGCTTGCAGTGAGGAATTCTCTGCAAAGTGATTGATATTCAGAGGCCGCCTGGGCACAGATACGGGGAGTGGCGGCAAAAACGCAGACATGTTGCGACTGTTTTGGGGGCATCTCAGCATACTACTGCGTTCCTGTACGCAGAAAACTTGACATCAGTGTCTTCAGTTCCTGTGGTTATTCTGCGTGACTATATGGTTAATGAGATGGTCGATTATGGAAGGATCTGCGACCACCGCTGCATGTTTGTATGCACTTGATTAGCATATTTTCGCACAGCACCTGCTTACAGGATCGCAGCTATGATTGCATTAGTGTACAGACTCTATCTCACCATTTGATGGTACATAGAGAGTATAATAGATTATAATAAAGACCTCGGTTGATCCTTACTACCCGAGAATTAGGATATTGATTAGGTAAGGCATCTTTTGGCTGAATCATTACACATCGTCTAATCTAATAAAACTAGGGGTGAGTGGGTTCAGATTTCTGAAATCCGAACCCCCCAGAGCCCCCCCGATCCGAGGCCGATCCGAGTCAGGCTCGACTTTTCCCGCCTGACTCGGATCTGAAATCGAGGCAAAACGTCATCATCCCGCCTTCCGGGTCTCGCGGGTTTTGGATCTTATATAAGGTACCCGCGTCGGCGCCATTTTCTCACTCGGCTGTGGACAGTGAAGAGGGAGGGTGGGAATTAGGGCTGGCTGGGCTGGGCTGTGTAGTGTAGTGCAGAGTAGTGCTGTGCTGTGCTGCTGTTGTCCATAGGGGCTGTGTCCACTACTTCAAAGTCCATAGGGGCTGGCTGGACTGTGTTGTGCAGTCAGTTGTCCATAGGGGCTGTGTCCACTCCAAAGTCCTGTGCAGTGTCCCAGTCCTAAAGGGGTGCTGTAGTGTTGTCCAGGGGGTGCTCTGTCCATCAGGGGTGCTCCCCCCAAGTGCTAAAAAAAAATATTTTTTCTGTGTTTGTGAATTGTGTGCGCAGTAGCCGCACGTGCATCAACAAAGTAGTGCCAAGCGTGCGCCTGTGTCATAAGTAAAGGGCCGGCTGGCTTGACCGTTAAAGGGTGCTGTAACCCCCAAAGTACCCTCCAAACCAAATAAAAAAATATTTTCTGTGTTTGTGAATTGTGTGCGCAGTAGCCGCACGTGCATCAACAAAGTAGTGCCAAGCGTGCGCCTGTGTCATAAGTAAAGGGCCGGCTGGCTTGACTGTTAAAGGGTGCTGTAACCCCCAAAGTACACTCCAAACCAAATAAAAAAATATTTTCTGTGTTTGTGAATTGTGTGCACTGTGGCTGCACGTGCATCAACAAAGGAGCAGTGCCAAGCGTGCGCCTGTGTCCCATAAGTAAAGAGCCAGCTGGCTCATTTCTTAAAGGGCGGTGTAACCCACAAAGTGCACTACTCTCCAGCAAAAATAAAAAAATATTTTCTGTGTGTGCGCCTTAGCCGCACATATATATAAATATAACATAAATGGAGGACCACACTTTCTCCGATAAAAATAAAATAGGGAAAGATCAAGAACCACTTCCTTCTAGTGCTGTTGCTGCTGCTGGGAGTTGTTCATCATCCCAGAGAGGAAGTAGGAACACCACTACTTTTACTAAACAATTGACCCTCCAACAGTCCCTAGCGATGAGGATGAAGTACGACAGCAGTCATCCTGAAGCAAAACGTATAACTGAGGCCTTGACTGCTATGTTGGTGTTAGACGTGCGTCCGGTATCCGCCATTAGTGCAGTGGGATTTAGACAATTGATGGAGGTAGTGTGTCCCCGGTTCCAAATCCCGTCTAGATTCCACCTGCATCCTCAAAGCAGCAGCGACAAGCGTGCGTCTGTCTGTTAAAGGGTGGTGTAACCCTCAAAGTGCGCTCCACAAACAATAAAAAAATTCTTTTTTTTTCTCTTTATGAAATGTGTGGGCTGTAGCCGCACCTGCATCCTTAAAGCAGCAGCGACAAGCGTGCGTCTGTCTGTTAAAGGATTACATCGGTGACAGCATCCAAGTAGGCATGTCAGACAGTCCGTACCTGTACTGGCAGGAAAAAGAAGCAATTTGGAGGTCCCTGTACAAACTGGCTCTATTTTACCTGAGTTGCCCCCCCTCCAGTGTGTACTCCGAAAGAGTGTTTAGTGCAGCCGGGAACCTTGTCAGCGAAAGGCGTAGGAGGTTGCTTCCACAAAATGTGGAGAAGATGATGTTCATAAAATGAATTATCAACTCTTCCAGGGAGACCAGCCTCCAGAACATACAGAGGGACCTGTGGTTGTGGATTCCAGCAGGGACGAATTAATACTCTGTGAGGATGAGGATGTACACAACACTGAAGAGGGTGAGGAATCGGTGGATGAGGAGGATGAGGACGACATCTTGCCTCCGTAGAGCCAGTTTGTGCAGGGACAGATTAATTGCCAGCTTGTTTTGTGGGGGCCCAAACGAACCAATCATTTCAGCCACAGTCGTGTGGCAGACCCTGGCGCTGAAATGTTTGGTTTGTTAAAGTGTGCATGTCCTGTTTATACAACATAAGGGTGGGTGGGAGGGCCCAAGGACAATTCCATCTTGCACCTCTTTTTTTTCTTTTAATTATGTACTGTTTGGGGCCTAGTTTTTCAAACTGCCATCCTGTCTGCCACTGCAGTGTCACTCCTAGATGGACCACGTGTTTGTGCCGCCCACTCGTATCTCTTAGCATAGTCATCCAGCTACCTCGGTGCAACCTTTTGGATATAAAAACACTATTGTGAGGTGTTCAGAATAGACTGGAAATGAGTGGAAATTAAGGTTATTGAGGTTAATAATAGCATAGGAGCAGAAAAACCCACAAATTCTGTGATTTTAGCTGTTTTTATGCTTTTTTTAAAAAAAATACAGATCCAAAACACAAAACCCAGAACCCAAAACACGGAAGGGTGGTTTCGGCAAAACCAATCCAGATCCAAAACACGAAGAAAGATCCAAAACCAAAACACGAACAGTGGCCGGTGCACACCCCTAAATAAAACGTGCATCTATTTATTTATTTATTTTTAAAGTAAAAAATCTCAAAATATAAAAAAAATAAAAACTGTGGGGGTTCCCCCTAAAATTAATAACCAGCCCTTGGCCTTGAAGTCTTGGCTGGTAGTAGAAACATCAGGGGGTGAAAAAAAAAAATGTTGAGTCCCCCTGAATTACTATTAACCAGGCCTTGTGGAGAATGAGTCCAACCAGCCCTAGACCAGTCGGCACCAGAGCTGTGTTTCCTAAAGAATTGGACCGATGAAAAACATGAGCCCCTCATCCTGGGTATACCCAGCACTAGTTCCTATAGCACCTGTGTAGTGGTGGGTAATAAGGATAAAAATTAGACTTAAAACATTTTGTCCATGGTGCACTACAGGTGCCAGCATTGCTGAGTAAAAATAATGTCTGACAATGGATGAACCAGGGCTGACGGGATTACCAAAAATGCCAGCATGCCCTGGCACCGAAACACGTTGACACCTGTAATGTGTCAAAGAAAAATGTTCAAAAATGTGAACCCTCTTGGGTGGTTGGAGCTAATCGCCAAGCCCATTTTAGGTATCCCACTGTGACATGTGCAGTTGTGCTGCTGGAAGCAAACCCATAAGTAATTTTATGAAGTAGTGACCATGGCGAGAGGCCCATGACACTGTCCCCTCTAACTCCGTACCTTCCCCTGGGATTCTGTCACCTGGCACCCTCTCCTCTCTCATATGGCACCCTGTCCCTTTGGACACTCTCCCTATTACCCTTGCACCCTCCTCTCTCTTGTGACCCTCACCACTCCTAACTCCCTGGGATTGAGAATTTTTTAAAATAAAAATGTATGTGGCTCTCTCCATTTACTAAAAAAAACATGAAAGTTTTGCATGAAAATAAAATTATAAACTGGAATGATAAACACAGAATTTCCATAAAATACACATTAAAAATGGATATCCTATTAGTAAGCTGCCTAACATAAATAATTGTACTGAAATCCATATTTATTAAAAATACAAAGGGTGATTTTAACTATCCAAACATAAATTGGGACAATTAAATTAGTGTTTCTGCTAAAATGAGATGGCCTATAAGTCTGCTCTTTACCACATTAACCCACTAACACAAGATGTTTTACTATAGGCGTGACTGTGCATTAAAAACTCTACTATTTTCTAGTATCTTAAATGACTACTCTTTCCCTTCCACCAGGTTCATACAATTCGTCACATATCTCCTGTAATGCAGCACACATCTCTCGTAACGGAGCACACATCTCAGGAAAGCGGCACAATAGAGAGCAGTGGTCCTCAAACTCCTCAGGACCCAAACAGTTAATGTTTTCTATGTCACCTGTGGATCTCTAAAGTGTGACAGTTGGTGATACACCTCTGCCCCTGCTAGGTGACCTGGAAAATGGGAACTGTTAGGGTTCCAGAGGACCAGGGTTGAGAAACGCTGCTCTTCTAGAGGGTCTTTAAAAACTACTAGTTACATTATGAAATAATTTGAAAACAGATCCTCCAAAAGTGAAATTATTATGCCTGTACTAAGCAAAAACATTTTAATTAAACATCTCTCCTGAATGAGAGTAATGATAACGTGTATTCAAGCATTTTGATAATTTGGTCAGATATTGTCAATTTGTCACGTGTGATATTTATGAAGATGTTGTGATCACAAAGATTTTCCTATCACAGTAATAGAAAATCTATTTTGGCTACAATTTGCTTATAAAATGCTACCAGGACAGCTAAGTGATATAGAACTCCCCAGTGATAGTGGTTGGCAGCAGTAGGAGCAGTCTTACTACTTTTCCAGTGTGTGTATACAGTATATAGCCTGTGCACACATGTGCAGTGGCCGGGAAGCCTGGACTTTCGCTTCCAATTCAACTTTCGTTAAAAATAAAAAAAGTTAAGCAAATATATACATAAATAAAATAATAATTATGCTGTACTTTATTTCAGAACAAAAAGGCTTGATTTATTTAAATAGAGCATTTTCTGGGTTGTCTCTCTCTGCTATCACTATCCCCAGAGGAACCTGACAAATCGTTCCTCAGGCATTTAGGGCTTTTCTACCTATGATAAATAGACGATAGTACTTTAGTAAAATAACTGACCAGTGACCTATCACAGGACATGCACATGATTAGAGACATGTACTCCCCAGTCCCTACCTTTTATGACCATGTCTTTCCTGCACCATTGGATGAAGTTGGACACGTTGTCTCTTGCCAGGAACGTTGCAGGTTTGGCTGATCCATTGAACGTTACCCCAGACTTTGGCAACCAAAGTTTCTTTGCCAGGTCAGGGTATTCGGCAGCAAAGTCACAAGCCACCTCAGTCACATTGTTGGCATGGTAACAAAGTAAAGATCCAGTCTCTAAGGCTTCAATAAAATTATCTACTGTTATATCCAAATCATACAGATCCTTTAACCACTCAGCCAAGTCCTCTTTCATGGCAAACAGGTACTGTTCACTGGACTTATATGGGCGAATGCTGCGCACGCTGCCTCCTTGGTAGGCTGACATTTTGATGTATTGCAAGTGATGTCTGAACAAAAGTACTGGGGTAAGAAATAGAATGGACTCACATAGAAAAGCCTTGCAGAGTCTCCTTCAATACCATCTTATTCCAGTAAGGATGAATGTATTCAGCTAAAGGAAAGCCATTTTGACAGTCTTATCTGGAACAGAAAAGTCATACCTGTGAGTATGTATTCACTAAGCCCCACCACTACTACAAAGCTATAGCTATTTCATTTACCATTTTTTTTTGCCACTAACAATGTACAAGACATACAATAACAAATTAAATCAAAATATAAAAGTTAGTAAAGACCAGACATATTATAATACCAGGTAGCTGTGAATGTATTTACAATTCAGGTTAACAGGTAATTGTTTATGAAGTAGCCATCTTTAGGGACGTTTACACTAGACAGGCAGAGCTCAGGGCAGCTTTATTCACAGGACAACATCAAATAAATCTAGGTAATATTCTTTTGTGTCATTACTGTGTTGGCTGCTTACATATTGAGTATAAAGCATGGCGTAGGGGTGCTGCACACAGTAAGCGTTGGCCACTCCCTTACTTACTTATTTGTTTACTATAGCCTAAGGCAGCACACAATGTAAAAATGGTCTAAGATAGTCGGAAATTCTAAGGCCCGACACATCATAATCCCTTCACCAGCTGGTACATATATTTAACCCTTTCCTCTCCCCCCTAACCCTAAGACTAAGGGGGGGTGCCTAACCCTAACCCCCCCTCCCCGTCCCCTAAACTTAACCTTCCCAGGGGGGTGCATAACCTCCCCGGTGGTAACTAACCCTAACCCCCCCCATTCCTCTAGTCTAAATCTAACCCTCCAAGGGGGTTGCCTAACCCTACGTCCCCCTGGGGGTGCCTAAACCTAACCCTCCCCCCTGCGGCTAACACGTCAAGATGCCCGGCTAACCTACATTCGGTATGCCGAGCATCGGGATTTCGGCGTGGGGCTAATTATAGACGTCAGTATTTAGACACCTATTTTTAGTCCCATGCCGGGGTTTCAGTGTCGGGATTCTGATGGTCGGCATGTTGACCGCCGGCATCCTGGCTACATCATCCCAATTAAAACTATATGCCTAAAGAATCATAGGAAAGCCTATGTAATGGCAAGACAGTGCAAGGGTACAAAATATCAATGCAATATAACTTGTAGTGAAAAGGAAGAACAAGGTCTGGCCACTTTTACGCTGAAAGATACAACTACTATTGGAATAGAGATTAGTACTATAAAAGTGCAGAACAGATGTCTATGGGAATATTGGTCTAAAGATGAGAATTATGATGGCCCATTAATTTAGACCTTTGGAGAAGAAAAACAGTATATAGGAGTGGCAACAGAGTATAGCGGAATAATGAAAATAATTATGTGTTATTCTTAGTCACTCTCTTTCACACATGTGCACATACAGTCAGGTGCATAAATATTGGAACATTGACAGAATTCTCATATTTTGGCCTCTATTCAGCACCACAATGGCTTTGAAATGAAACAAACAAGATGTGCTTTAACTGCAGACTTTCAGATTTAATTTGAGGGTAATTACATCCAAATCAGGTGAACGGTGTAGGAATTACAACGGTTTCTATATGTGCCTCCCACTTTTTAAGGGGCCAAAAGTAATGGGACTATCAACTCAAAAGCTATTTCATGGACAGGTGTGGGCTATTCCCTCGTTATTTCATTATCTAAAAAAGCCATTACAGTTCTGGAACAACATCCTATGGACAGATGAGACAAAGATCAACTTGTACCAGAGTGATGGGAAGAGAAGAGTATGGAGAAGGAAAGGAACTGCTCATGATCCAAAACATACCACCTCATCAGTGAAGCATGGTGGTGGTAGTGTCATGGCATGGGCATGTATGGCTGCCAATGGAACTGGTTCCCTTGTATGTATTGATGATGTGACTGCTGACAAAAGCAGCAGAATGAATTCTGAAGCGTTTCAGGCAATATTATATGCTCATATTCAGTCAAATGCTTCAGAACTCATTAGACGGAGCTTCACTGTGCAGATGAACAATGACCCGAAGCATACTGCAAAAGCAACCAAAGAGTTTTTTAAGGCTAAAAAGTGGAATGTTATGCAATGGCCAAGTCAATCCCCTGACCTGAATCCGATTGAGCATGCATTTCACTTGATGAAGACAAAACTGAAGGAAAAATGCCCCAAGAACAAGCAGGAACTGAAGACATTTGCAGTAGAGGCCTGGCAGAGCATCACCAGGGATGAAACCCAGCATCTGGTGATGTCTATGCGTTCCAGGCTGTAACTGCCTGCAAAGGATTTGCAACAAAGTATTAAAAAGTGAAAGTTAGATTTAAGATTGTTTAGTTTGTCCCATTACTTTTGGCCCCTTAAAAAGTGGGAAGCACATATAGAAACCGTTGTAATTCCTACACCGTTCACCTGATTTGGATGTAATTACCCTCAAATTAAATCTGAAAGTCTGCAGTTAAAGCACATCTTGTTTGTTTCATTTCAAGCCATTGTAGTGGTGAATAGAGGCCAAAATATGAAAATTCTGTCAATGTCCCAATATTTATGCACCTGACTGTACATATACCATTGATTCCCATCTAGTAATCCTGTTTAACATATTAATGGGATTTGCACATTTTTTGTAAGACTGTTTCATCATTTAACATAATTTATACAAAAGCCTGAAGGACCAGGATCTCTCATATTGAGGCTGTCTCTGAATTGGGAGCAAACCAAAAACAAGCACGTAACATTGGGCCTGGACAAACCATGTTGTAATACAAGGGGTGTAAATACCATTTATTTATTTATTTTTGCATGCTGGGTAATTACTGGCTGCTGTTGCATGTAGCCCACAAATGCTGGACAGCTTTATTTTTGCATTGAAATTTAGATTTGAATTGGGACACACCCCTCCCAAATCTACATCTATCTGCACATTTTACATCTGCACCTCCTCAGTTCTTTTTTTTTTAGCTTTGCTCCCAAATCAGAAGCAGCCCGATGTGTGTACAGATATCAGTATTAGAAACAAAATTTTTACACATAAATCTTGAAAAAAACCCACAAAAGTTTAGTAAAGTTAATTTGAAGTTTAGTCACTTCCAACTTTTTCACCCCCGTTAAATATTTTTTAAATATTATACATTTCCAACATGAATTCATCATGTGTCTACTTTTTGCTAATTACAACAATTTTCTTCCTAATGAGCACAAACCTGAGTTCCTCCTTGGACAGACCACCTCCTACAGTCTTGTCTATTAGGGTCCCATGTCATCTTTTGTTAAGCATGATGACTTTTCCTTCAGCGATGTACAGACAGGACTCCCCCAAGTTACAGGCAGCAAGGAAAAATGCCTATTCTGAAAGAGCTGCTTAATGTTTTGTTTCCTTACCAATCGCTTACACATTTCTCCTTGGTGACAAAAAGCTTGCTACAAACACTCCCTATTAACCCTCAAAGACTCACAAGCCTTGCTGTCCCGGCAGGGAACAAACTATTTATCCTAAACATAAAGGAAGCTTGTAACGTTTAACCCACCTGTGCCTGCAGGGATTCAGGATTAAATAATGCTACAGTCACTATCCTATAGTTAGTCAGAATGTATTGTTTAGAGGTTGCTTTTACTATTCAACACATTATTTCAAACCTTACAAACTACTTTAATAATCTTTGTCATCTCAGGTGAATAAAAGTGATATAGCAGTGTCATCCAATTAAACATATGTTTCTAAACAACCCCGGTTACTCCCCTATAGACCTTAAAGGCAGATAGTCTGAGAGTGCGGAAAAAGAATTGCATATTATTACTAATAAATAATAATAGTGCTTACAGGTTATGTTGGCAATACTAACTTTAAATACACCCCTGTGTATATACATAAGCATAGGACATTTCAAAAGACAATGTAATTAACTTGTAGAAAATACACTTTTGCTGAACCCTTCTCTTTACTGTAAACACTTATCTGATTTTATAGGAATCCACATATAATAACTGTGTTTGCGAAACAGAGAAATGCTTGAAATGGTTACAAATCTATTATTGATCACAGTGACAGTATTGTCTAGGTAGGATGTGCAGAATATATATTTACAGAAGTTTGTATAATAAATGTGTCAAGATTTCAGTTGTCAGACTTGGCAGCAGATTGGCTAGGCCCAGGCAGCTTGTTATGCTAAAGTCTCATGTTTTTCACATATTTTCTTATCCTCTGAATCCAAAATTTGAATTTGCAGGTTTCCATTATCAAATCACTTACTTGGTGGTTTCTGTAAGACCTAGACATTAGTTCAGTGATGGAAAACAGGTGGTCCTTCTATCCTTTACTTTCGGCCCCCAGCTCCTACCTGCTTAGTTGTCCTATTTGTTTGTTATAACTTGGTGACTATTGTTTAATAAAATGCCTGATGATTGTTATTACTAATAGATGTCTCTTTCATTGAAATGAGATAAAGGGGGTATTCAGTTAGAGGCAGTAATTTACCACAGCTAATTGATCCCCCCGCGGGCTATTCAATTAGCCCTGATGCCGGCAGTCATCAGGGATCTTTTTTTCACCTACCTGAGGAAGGCGAGCAAAAATCTCCGATAATCAGCCCCATGATTGCGGGCCACGAAACCACATGGGCTTTCGCGCAACTATAGATTTTTTTTGGGGGGGGCACAAAAAAATGGGCTAATTAAATAGCACAAAACCACTTATGTTTTGCACCTGAAAAATTAAATCCCGCCCTAAGAGTAATGTGCACCCACTCTGCAACCTGCTTCACCAGCTCCCAATCCATTCATAATCCAGTTCCCTACCCTCACATATAATGCCTTAAACCACCACCCTATCCCCCATCTATTGCCTCATCTCTGCCCAAACTCCCACCCTCACCACTCCTTCACCCTGGTCATTTCCTCACTCGAATCAAAGATTTTGCTTGATGTGCACTTGTCCTTTGGAACTCTCTCTCTCAGCTAGTCTTCACAGCTTTAAACACACTAAAACAGCAATTTATCAGCCTTCCTCATAACTCACCTCTCATCTCCAATAACTATCCATTGGCCTTGCCAGTACATCCTTCAACTGCTCACCAATGGCGTGGAAAGCTTTTCACATTAGAGCAAAGATAGAAAGATAGACACCCGAGGTCAAAGTATCTCAAATTTAGAATATCAACATGTAAATACATTCTTTGCATCCAAATGACATGAATAACTGCAATTATGGGAAATGCAATCTGCTTACTAAAAATGTGATAATTAGGGCTTGGAGTAGATCTTTACGAATTCTACTCCAATTGCCCTTTAGTAAATTTAGGCGAAACTAAAATGTGAAAAAGGTGTGAAAACACTCTTTTTCACTTTATTTTAGTAAAAATAATATCAATAAATAGGCCCCATAGGGTGAGAATTTCTCTTTCAATTCTCAAATGTTATGGTCTTTTGATGTGCTCACACTGGTGTTTGTATATTTTGCATTATACACCCCCCACTCCAATGGATAATTTACCCCAGGCCATGACAACCCCTTTGTTCCTCTCCTCTGTCTTCATGTCCACTCCAATCCAGGCACTGCCACTGCCCTCAATATGCGGCAACCGTGATGATGCCATAAATAGTTTTTGCTGACAAGTGGACCGAGTAGGAATCCGGGTGCCCTATTTGCAGGAACTTGCAGCCCTGTGGAGGCCCCCTTGTATTGCGACCAGTGGCGGATTTTATCTAGGGGCTGCAACCCCCCAGTACAATCCGCCACCTCAGTGAGCCAGTTGCAGTCTGTGACTGCACTGGCTACACTGTGACTGGACGTGGCTTCCCATTGGAAGCGCCACCTGCCAGTCACGCACAGGACAGGCAGCCCCAAGGGTACACATTGATCTCCCTGGTGTACTTCACTTTGTAATTAGCTTTATTTTATATTTTTTAGAATATATTGCAGTATACATGAGAGAGCATAAAACACAGAGTTACCGACAGGGCAGTTTCTAGTCAATATGGCTCCCAGTCAGGGGCGTATCTATAATGGGTGCAGGGTGTGTGGTGCACACGGGCCCCTGGGTCCAGGAGGGGCCCGCACCTCACACCCTGCACCAATACTTTGTCATACTTACCTCTCCGAAGTCCCGCGTCGGGTCTCCCAGCGCTGATCAAATGCCGTAAAATAGCCGCCGCTGCCTTTTTTCCGGAGTGTTGTGCATGCGCTGAGAACATGGCAGCCGTGCCATTTCCCCGGTGATCTGCGCATGTGCAATAGACCCTGGGCACACTCTAGTGCCCAGAGTTTATTGATTTTGCATGTCTGGCCAGCCGGACACCAGAGCGAGAGGAGGGGGCCTGTGACGGGGGATGCACACGCGTCTCCTACTCTCTAAAGACGCTTCTGCTCCCAGTACGCACAGTCAAAATGCGGCACTCCCCCTTCCCCACACTCTACAAGCTACAGTGAGTTGCCTTATCCTTACTCCTGCTACCTGTTCTACCTAGTGTGTGATGTTATACAGTAGTAATGTTTTACCTACAGTATGTTATGTACTTACCTGTGTATTGTACTATTGCTTGTACACTTTGTAATATTTGTATGCTGACCCCATGTATGGGGCTGTGGACCACTCACTCCATTCATAGGACAGCCGGCAGAGAAAGATGCTCCCCGGGTTGTCATATTGTGAATTACACACAATCAGAGTGGCCAGGCAGCATTCTCTCTCTGCCTCCTAGATTGCAGCCAGACAGTGAATGGTTGCCAGCATGCTGATTGGTGAATGGCTGGAGCTGTTCACCAATCAGTGCTGACAGCCAGTCACTGTATGGAAGCATGTGGACAGATGGCGCAGGACCGTGGGATTTGTAAGTTATGAATTTTTATTTATTTATTTGGGGTCTGATTTTATTTTACATTTTTGCTGGGGAAGTGGATTGTCAGATCAAGGGTCTGCTTTTCTTCATTGGGGCGTGGCATTTAGCATCCAATCTGGGGTGTGATTTTATTAATGGAGGAGGGGGCAGTGGGTGTCCATTTGTAGTGGCCCCAATAAATTGCTTTGCCCAGGACCTACAATGCTGTTCAGATGGCCCTGGTCATGGTGCATTTTTATCTCCTATGGCTCTCTCACTTCTGCAAGGTCTGTGGGGAAATTGTCTTCCTGCTACAGACACCGGTAGTCCCCCAAAGCAGGCCATAATAACTCTGCACAAGTAAAGTGCAGAATAGCTATACTTTATATATTTATAAAATAAGAGACATCAGAATTGGTGAACCAGGCCTCTTTTCTGACGTGTCCACAGTCTCTCTTGCATACCTCCCATATGTTGGGAGCAGTGGCGGAACTCCCGGAGGCAGGGGAGCACCAGCAGTAGCGGATTTACTGCTAGGCTACCAAACCGGCTGCTTAGGGCCCAGTGGGTCTCGGGGGGTCCGTCGACAGGGCTGAATCATGGCAGACCTCAAACTCATTTGCTAGCGCTGGGTTGGCTGAATACTTCTGGAAGACTGTCAGTGACTGTTACCGAGGCACCCAGCATAATGTAGAAGCTGACTGCTGAGGCAGTGCAGGACTCCCAGCTTATTCAGCTTCCCTACAGCACCAGCTGACCATTGGACATCATTTGCCTGGAGGAGATTGACACCGCTCCAGGAGGCAGCCGTGCTGTGCCTGAGCACACCTGATATTAACGGCCAGTGGACTCTGGGGTCTCCTTGTGTGAGCAGTCAGTGCTGAAGGTGGAGGCAACAGCTGCAGTGATGATTAAAGCGGCCTCCCCCCAGGACCCAGCCGCGCAGCTGGATTCCGGGCGTAGATTGATCATGGCTGGATGAGGCTATGAAGGGAACTAGGATCAAGAGGTTGCAGCAGTGATTAGTGTCATCTGCCAGCAGAACCCTGAAGCAGCGGCACAGCTGGCCTTTGGACAGAGATTGGTCCTGGAGAGTTGAAGCTCGGAATGGGATGCGGCTATGCACACCAGGGGGGGATAAACTAGGGGGCCTCAGGATGACCTGGGGGGACTCTTGCATAAG
Organism: Taudactylus pleione; assembly: GCA_031769625.1. Taxonomy (NCBI): domain Eukaryota; kingdom Metazoa; phylum Chordata; class Amphibia; order Anura; family Myobatrachidae; genus Taudactylus; species Taudactylus pleione. Next base: position 7,112,844 of record JAUIMM010000396.1, read on the forward strand.
AGTGGTAATCTGTGGTGGGATTACGGGTCTGCTTCTGGCTCTGGCTACACAGATGGTGCTGGCTGGGGCTGGAGGAATAAAAATCTGGGCCTGCACAGAGAGTTATATATGGGAGTGAAATGCATTTGAGAGAGAGATAAAAAAGCTGGATCTGGTGGGGGAGGGGGGATAAGACAGGGACATAATAGTGACTGATCATTGGTGTATGGGGGTGATCTGTGTATCCCTGCATCACTGTTCACTTCATGGCGTTTGTAGCAGGCTAGGCACATTCCAGGGTTCCATTACATAATTATATTACTATGCAGCCATTGCCCACACGGATGGTGAGTTATAGGTGTATACCGAGCTGGTGCTTCCAGAGATGGGGGGTTATGGATGTATGAAGTGCTGGTGCCCCAGGGATGTGGTGCTATAGCTGAAATGAGGTTAACAGTTGCATGCATGTGTTATTAATAAATGTATTATGAATTCAAAGCATTTGGTAGAATAGGCACCAACTTTAAAGAGCAACTGGGGTTGGTGGAGATTGTTTAAGGAAGGAGGCCCCCAAATCAGTGTCTTGCTTAGGGCCACATGAGGTCTAAATCCACCTCTGGGAACCAGGGGCACACAGATAAGTCCATCTGCCAGCAGTCATAGATGGCTCTATTTGTGGGGTTCGTGGAGTTGCTGTGTCATGTACTGGAACCGTGCAATAAAGTTGTTTTTGTTTATTGTGACTCGCAATAAACAAAAAAAACTTTCTTGAACAAACTGCCGGCAGTGCCTTCAGATATGCATCACGGATTCGTGCGGCAGTCAGAGTGGAGCCGCGGCGTGTAGAGGAGCAAGAAGACGCAGGCAGCTGAAGACCCAGGAGAAGGTAAATGGAACTGGATGGATGCGGGGGCTGGCTGAAGAGACAGTGGGGGCTAGATAAAAACACAGAGAAAGGGTGCCTGGCAGGTGACACAATGGGGTCTGGCTGGAGATACAATGGGGTCAGAGAGAGGGGGCCTAGCATGAGACAGTGGTGGCTAACTGGAGAGATAGAAACAGGAGGTCTAGCAGGTGCGACAGAGAGAGGTCTGTCACTGGGTGCTGGCTGGAGAGGCAGAGAGGGGGATGGCAGGTGTGACAGAGAGGGAGTGCTGACTATAGATAGAGAGGAGGGGTGGCTGGAGAGACAGGGTGCTGGCAGGAGAGACAGTGGGGGCTGGCTGGAACTAGAGACACACAAGGTGTATGGCTGGAGCAAGCCGGAGCCTATGGGTGGGGGCACCACCATCTATTTTGCCTCCGGGTCCCTGCCATGAACTTACGCCACTGGTTGAGAAGTGTAGAAAAGCAAAATATTAGAAAATATCCAGAATGAGATGGGGAGCGCCGCATTTTGACTGTTTGCATTTGGAGCCATATTGTCTAGAAAGTGCTCTGTTGTTTACTGTGTGTTTTATGCTCTCTCATGTATTCTGCAATATATTCTAAAAAATATAAAATAACACTAATGGCAAAGTGAATTACACCAGGGAGATCAATGTATCCTATATCCACAATGGGTTTTATAAAAATGAATTATAGTGGCACTCAGTGCACTCTGGTGGTTTGCCAGAAATATTTATTGCTTCAAATGAGTGAGATAGATATTGTAAAATGTACAGAACCAACTCGCTGTCATTATATATTCTAAACCACTCTGCCTGTGAGTTCTTTAACTTCAATTCATAGTTGGGTGCTAGTTATACTTGGCAACTCTCCCTCATTGTCAGGGAGACTCCCTGAAATAGTAGCAATATCCCTGTCTTCCTGAAAAGTCTAGTAATCTCCCTGATTTTTTTTTATTAATATAACAGCTTCATAATTGGAGTGCAGAAATATATACATTCAAATGGGATCATTAGTGTAATTTCCCTGCATTGGTTATAAGGCACAATGATCCCTATGCATTTTCTGATAAGTATCAGTGTGTTTTCATCAACAAGTAGTTCTTACCAACTGCTTTTGGGCGCATTTACATTTGGAAGTACAGTAAATGAAGTTTATGGCACGTCTCTCAGATGTAGCAGTACACGTCCACTGTAACCACCGCGCTCATAGGTGCTGCTTTCACAATCTCCCTGAAATGCTTTTTGAAAAGTAGGCAAGTATGATGCTAGTTTATTATTATTATTATTATTATTATTATTATTATTATTATTATTATTATTATTATTATTATAAAAGAAGGCAACCTGGATCTGTTCTCAGTGAACAATATGCAGCCCCAGGGATTAATAGTCACTACAGATAACAGTTGAATTGGCAGCAACTGTTTACATGGGTGTCAAGCTGCACTCCTAAATTGAGCAGTACCTGTTCAAAAAAGAAGATGACTCCTAACAGCATGTACAATTTGTGACCCTCTATAGCAACGTACACACTAGCTGATTTTATAAGTGATTGAACGGTAACAATATGGTTATCGTTTACAATATCGGCCAGTTTATATGCCGTCAACGACAAGCGATGCGCGCTCCGGGTGGTCGTTGACGACATTCTTCATCGCCCGAACTTGCTGTCCAACCTGACGATAGCGTCAGGTTGTGCAGGTTCGGGGAAGAGGGAGGGTGCTGGCACTGAACGATATAGTTAACGACATTGAGCACACCACTGCTGGGAAAACACTACACAATATCGCTCAGTGAGGATATTGTTTAGTGTGTATGCACTGTATGTCTGACAGCTGGCACTTTACAGTTTATGTTCCAATCTTATTTGTGGCACACTTCATTAATTCAATAGATATACAGTATTACCAAATAATCCTGGCCACCACCTATTCATTCTCAGAATACAACTTTAACACTAAAAAGCTGTTCCACTTTCAAATAAATGTAATTAATTTGATTGTATGCTTTATTACATACAAACATATCAATCCACTTGCACCCCCATGGGCTAACACAGAACTTTATCCAAAATAGCCTATTTACTATTATGCACTTGGTAAAATATCTAAATGTAAAAACACCATTTAATTCCATTCGCAGCCAGTCAGCGACTGCCCATTTATTTCTATGGAGTGACCTGGTCACACAGTGGTCCAGGGCTGTTTATTGATTTTGGAGGGCACCCCATGCTTTTCTTTTCTTTAAAGTAACCTTTTTTTCTATTTTTAACACATAACAAAGCTTGCTCGGATCATACTGATCTGTGCAGTTTCAGCCCACCCACAAAGGCGGAACTGCTTCAGGGAGAAATAGAAAGTACAATCGGAATATGACAGGGAAGGACCTATATGCAATCCAAAACACGCAAGATCCAACATTTCCGGGATTATGATGTTTTGCCTAGTTTTGAGACCCGAATTTAGCTGGAGGAACCGGGACATGTCTCAATTCGGCATGAAATTCGGTTCTGACAGATGTCTGAATGCGAACTGCATAACTCTATTATTAATATTCTTTCTTTTATAAGGTAATAGAATAAAAATTTTCTGTAGTGCATTCTGTAGAACAGTAGAATGCAACTGGTTTCTCTTGGGGTGCCAGAAGTTCAACATTACAAGACAAAAAGATCTTTGTAGTGCCACCATCATTACGGAATATACAAACATTTACAAAAGTAATAGGTGTGCACTACCCAGTCCTTCTTGTTTTGAAGCTAGTTTGCTCAAGTTAGGTTGATAATTTGTAGCCTGGAGAGGAAGCCATGCTTCAGAATTTTGTATTGGTATTCAACTGTGAGCAGGACTGTGACAGAGTTCACTCACCAGAGACCCAGGCTTCGCTGGGTATGCAGGTTTCTTCCGTTTGAAGAGGGACTAGTACACTGAAAAGGTCTCCTCTGTGAGGAAAGGAGGTGGAGTCAGAGGTATAGCTAGGTGCCATGGTGGCCAGGGCATGTTGCGGCACCCCCTCCCCCATAAGGAATTGGGTTGCCTGGCCAACATATTGGGGGCATGTTGCATTTGAAAAGGAAAGAAAGTGTTCTGTGATTAATGAGGGGAGTACTGCACTAATTTAGTAGATAGATAGATAGATAGATATGAAGAAAAATATCCAGCGCTCCTCACTGCACACCAATACCTGGGTACCCTGCCAGCAAAGAGATATTTTTCACAATACATCACAACATAGGGTGGCACTCCCCGGACTTCATAGCATTAGAACATGTCCACAAAATGATTCTTAAATTTCAATCATGTTTAATAATATTCCTCATGGCCCTCTGACCTCTTCAGTGCACGGAACTCATGCTCTGCCCTCACTACACCACTGGGTGGGGCAGGAGCAGTGCTGTGCTCACAGTAGGAGGGGGACTGGTCCCGCAGTTGCCCCTGAATACATCCTCTAGTGTATTCTTGATTTAAAAAATTTTTTTTACACCAATGTCCCACCTATAGAAATCACTAACAAGTCATATTTACCTACTCTCCTGGAAGGTTCGGGAGATTCCTGATTTTTCTAGTAGTCCCCCGCACCCTGGCAGGTCGCATGCATCCCGACCACTTCCTAGTTAAGTGGACAGGATGGGGAGACAAAATCGGCAATTGCGGCTCCGTAGAGGACGGGACCAAAATGATGCAAATCACATTATTGTAGTCCGCCCCTTCCAAATGGAGTTTAACGATGTAAAGTGCCCGCCCTTGCCTCCAAAGTGCTCATTTGCATCTCCTCTCCAGGATTTGGCAGGAGAGAATTAAATAGTAGCTAAGTATACATCAGGTTCTATCATATTCTTGCAGGTTCACATTTCTTAGGGCTCATTCTGACCAGACCAGTGCTCAAAGTGTGCCGGTATGCAACGGTATAGCATACCGGCACTTCCTGCACTTGACTTTTTTTTTATTGCAAGGAGGGAGGGCGGAAGCGTAGCTTCAGCAGTGAGGGAAATCAACCTGCCTCCGACTGCTACACTGACACTGCTCACAGGCTGTCAGTGTAAGTGGAAGACAGCCCCAGCCCAGTGTCAGTGAATAACAGCAGTGAGTCGCCTCCCGCCAGTCCACTGTGTGCCAAGCAGGCTTGGCCGCGGGGCATCTGCCAACCAGACAGCAGTGGCTGGCTGGGCCGGGGGGCAGGGTGCCCCTGTACAATTTGATCCTCCACGGCTGCCCCCGCATGTATTTATTTGGCTGCGGGAGGGAGGCAGAGAGAATGCTCCCTGGCCGCTCTGTGTGTGTGCTGTAACTGTCGGAACAGCCGGGTAGCTCCGCCTCCCTCAGCCCTCAGGTGCACATACACGATCATGACATATGTCATGACAGGACAGGCTGGTCTGCGGCCGTGCCACTGCAGGGGTGTCAGTCTCCAAAGAAGGTGGGGCTGCTGAGAGGTCAAAATTGGTCCCATGCTCCCCACTCCCATTAAAAAGGCCGGCCGGGCTGACACTGCATCTCTGCAAGGGCCGGCTGCCGCTGCCGCACTTCCGGGAAGCTTCCTCCAAGCTCCTGTGTCCCCTCCCTCATCCACCACTGCCTGCCTACCCTCTGTCTCTGTGAGATGGGTAAGGCCATCTGTTCCCATCCCTGAGGCTGCAGGAGGTGTGCAGAGTTGTGCACGCTGCAGCTATGTAGTTTGGAGAAGGAGTCGGTTTGCAGTGACAGTGGCACAGTGCTGTAGTCCACGGAGGGCGGAACGCCAGCCGGGACCAGAGAGCTCTGCGGAGATTACTTTTTCATGGTGAGTTCCTTCCACTCCTTTTCTTTCTGCTTCTTTCCACTACTTCTATCCTACCCCTTGCTTCCCACTACTACTCCCATCCTGCCCCTAACTACTACTCCCACCCTGCCCCTCCTAACTACTACTCCCATCATGCCCCTCCTAACTACTACTCCCATCCTGCCCCTGCTTCCCACTACTACTCCCATCCTGCCCCTAACTACTACTCCCATCCTGCCCCTCCTAACTACTATCCCATCCTGCCCCTGCTTCCCACTGCTACTCCCATCCTGCCCCTACTTCCCATTACTACTCATATCCTGTCCCCTGCTTCCTAATACTACTCCCACCCTGCCCCTGCTTCCCACTACTACTCCCATCCTGCCCCTCCTAACTACTACTCCCATCCTGCCCTCTGCTTCCCACTACTACTCCCATCCTGCCCTCTGCTTCCCACTACTACTCCCATCCTGACCTCCTGCCAGCTAGTGGAATCCAGTTTGATACTTAACTACACAATTGCCCACAGTCCAAGGACTCATCTCCAAGAGATGCCAAGCAGTTGTTATCCACTGTGATCACACAGCAGAGAAAAAGCTGGTTAGTGGTCACCCTGCACAGACCGGTAACAGGTGAACCCACTCTTCAAGTAGATTCCTTCTAGTAGTCCATTTTGACAGATATTTTATTGCTGAGTATATTGATCTTGTGTGTTTTTGTGCTTATATTATATTTTAAGCTCCTTCTGTTACCAGAGACCACGATGCTGTTAGTGCAGCAACGTCACGTTTCCCTAATGATCCCAACTTACATCTCGGAAGACTTTGATAGCAAATGGGGGCATTATGTGCTATGACGAAGGGAGGAAATCAGATTTGGCGTATAATTTTTAATAAAAAGCCGGTGTCAGTTTTTCAGTACTATTTTAATGTGGAAGAGGAGACAGAATTAAGTATATTTTATTTAATGGGAGTGATTCAGATCTGGGGTATTATTTTTAATGAAGTAGGTGTGTGTGTGTGTGTAGTTAGGGGGGATTGGATGTTTTTAATAAAGTAGGTGGGAGTTGATGAAAACTGGGGTCTAATTTAAAAGGGTGGCAAATCTGGCATCTGATTGATTTTTAATGAGCAAGGAGAGGCAGACAGATTGTGGATCTGATTTTAAGTCTAATTATTGTATAGATGTCACTGTTATGGTCTCTGTATTGATCAGAGGCCCTGATTCAGAGCCGGACGCTCGTTCTGAATCAAGGCGTTTTTTATTTTTTTGTGCGGCCTCCTGGTCGCTCGCATAGCTGTGGGTGACCACCCACAGCTATAGCGAGCGGCCATGATGATGGTCGCGCTGGTCAAGGCCATCGCGACCATCGGGCTTGCGACGAGACCCTTGTGGTAGGGTCTTGTGGCCGCAAGCCCCAGAGAGATTTCGGCTCTAACAGAGCCAGAATCTCTCCACTGACATCGTGATGTCAGTGGGGCTGCCCCCAAACGGCAAGCGTTCTCATGGGAACGCCTCCGTTTGTGCAGCCACCCCCCCGGCCTGCCCACCAAAGGGGGCGAGCTGTCACTCAACATCGACAGCTCGCCCCCTTTGGTGCGAGACCCGGAGCGACGGATTGCCCGTCGCTAGCCCGACCCGGTTGCGAGCACTCAGCGCTTGCGACCGGGTCTGAATCAGGCCCAGAGGACATTAGTATAGTTTCTTTGTCAGATAGGGCTGGTAAGTTATGTTTTTGTTTTGAGCTTTTTGATTACAGTTATTTAGTAGAAAATTAAGGGCTACATGCTTGTGTTTGTCCCCTAGGCTTAAAGTTAAAGTTCCTTGCTTGCAAAGAAGGCATCTGTTAGCAGCAGCGCATGTGGGAAGTTGCACCAGCACTCGACTTCTAGTTATAAAGGGGGAACCGCTCTGACTGTTTGACTTCTGCCTTGGCAGTCGCAGTATGAAGTTGTGTGCAGCAGTGACTTCTTACATGAGGAGACATGGACGACGAGGCGCTGCATATCACATCTGACATCTAAGGCAGTGCTACAGGATTACAGAGCTCATGGTCAGGCTGTAGTGCAGGAGGGAGTGATTAGAGTGTTTCCTCCCCTTGTGTTGGACTGGCAACAGGGGCAACCAATTACAGAATCCAGGAGATTTGAGTCATAAAATGGGGACGGACAAGGTGGCGCTGGATAGGGAGGTAAGGTGCTGCATTAAAGCCTACAGACTGTGAATAGCAGCAGCATCCAGTAACAGAAAATGCATACACCTCAGTCAGGGATTTTGTCAAAGGGATGCTGAATCATATTAATAAAAACAAAAACCTAAAAAGTATCGTATGTTGGTGCTCTGTCAGTCAGCATTTATTTCTACTCATTAACTGTCATTATTTAAGAGCTGAAAGTAATGCTGGGTACACACTGGCCAATATATATGAGCCGGTCAATTAAATGGCTGATATATCGTGTGTGCGTTGGTCAGTGTGTACAGACGATATGTCTGTGAATGATGTCATTCATAGACATATCGCGTCGGCTGTGCAGAACAGCAGATATGTATACATTATAAGTTGTCCACCCGTACACTTGCTGCAGAGGCCACCAGTGACTGACAGCTCAACTGGCCGGGCACATGTAAATGCCCGCCGAGTTGTAATGTCAGTCACGACACATTGTGTCAATGATTGGTAAGTGCAGAGACACTTACCTAACGTCAGATAGAATGGCGGATCGCCGGACGGCTGATCCGTCATCTTAAGGGGGGTATCCACTTAGCGATATACAAACGAGAGCACGATTGTGACATTGCAATCGTGCTCTCGTTTGTATAGCTAGTGATGTGCCTAGACTGAGCGTTCACTCGTTCAGTCCTGGCACATCCCTCATCCCCGCACATGCAGAACCTGACGAGATCGTCAGGTTGACCTGCATGTACGGGCGATGTCGGAAGCGACCCGCGGGCACGCGCATCGCGAGTTGCTTCCGTCCACAACATGCCTGATGCATGCACGATGCCTGATGCATGCACGATGCATGCGCGATTTGCAAGCGATTACACGATAATGACATAGTTATCGTGCAATCGCTTGTTTAAATCGCTTAGTGTATACCCCCATTAGTGTGTATACAGCTTAAGAGGTACAGGAGATGAGAAAAGTCAGCAAAGAATTAGAGATGCAGGATGTTACAAAAAGAGGGGAGAGAGTGAGAGGTGTGGAGCTGAGAAAGTGAAGGAGGTACTGTAGTAGGAGGTCCAAAGGGTGAGAAATGGAAGAAGGGAGGGAGAAGTTCAAACGGTGAGAGATAAAGAAAGGAATGAGAAATGGATGCATGACACGCCCCTGTTTTGAGTGGCCACACCCCTCCTGACATGTCGCCACACCTCTTGTGACATTTGGTCACCTCCATTTTTCCAAAGTGCGCCTTTGGCGTGAACAGTGTATCTCCATACCCCCACTTCAAAATTCTCACTTCGACCACTGGACCAGACCTTTTCTTATGTCAGTTCCTCACCCACTTTATTACTGCTGTTCATGAGATTGCATTTTGGTGCATAGATAAATGATCTGTGTATCAGCCATATTTAGTGATTTATTTTCTTCTGATAATGCAGCAGAAACAAAGGTACAACATGCATTACTTTTTGGTGTAGATTTCTTCTAAAACTGCTGTGGGTAGTCTCCTCACAAATTATTCACTAACAAATTATGCATGCAAAAAAAACACATACATGTATTATAACAAAACAGTCTACCCTACAAATAATATTGCCTATAGACGCCTGGAGGGCTTCTATCTGCTAAAACTCTCCTTCAGATCCCTCTCGACCCCCCGCGAGGCTTGCGTATACAATAGGACACCCGGTTAATAAACCCGGAGGCTTGTACATTACAGTTCTACATTTGAAGAGCTGTCCCAGCACAAAAGTATTCATGCATAATGGCATTAAAAGCGCCAGCTGCATACATGCGAATATGTGCAGGATGTGTCGCGATCTAATTGTAATACATGATACATCCCGTCCAAAAGGTTTTACTTTTAGCCAGTGGAGAGAGCCTTACAATAGAACAGTGATAAATTAATTTCATATACTTGACAAATGGATTTAAAAACAGTGATAAATGGTCTAAAGCAGGGGTGGGCAATAAGAGGCCCTCCAGCTGTTGTGGAACTACACATCCCAACATGCCTTGCCACAGTTTTACTATCAGGGCATGCTAAAACTGTAGCAGGGCATGCTGGGATGTGTAGTGCCACAACAGCTGAAGTGTTGCTTATTGCTCACCCAGGCTGGTCTAAAGTAACCCTTTGATCTACCTGCTATTAGGCTTACAGTTTAAATATAGCAGAGGAATGTCAGCTATTTCTGTTGACCTGATGCCAGAAACTCAAGCATAAAAAGCGTTATAATCAAATAGTTTTAACACAACAAGCACTGTCCATTTAATTATTTACTCTCTGGCAGTGCCATCAGAAAACTAGAAGCCATGAAGATATCTATGGAAAAATACACTGACAAATACATTGGTGAGAGTACATAAAGCAAGCAAAGGCATGGTGCAATGTCATTAAGTCTGCCAACTGTGTGGCCCAATACTGTACAGTATATGTCACTGATAGGCAGAATGTACTCACTACCTGTTGTTGCTATACCACTCCCAGTACACTGTGACAGCCAATAGTCACATGGGTGGCTTTACAGCAACAAAAGAAGTTTTGTCTCTGGAATGCTGAGCGATAAACACAGAGATTATCTGTAATTACTTTCTCCTAGGTGACAGTGACAGGGACCATCTTTCTTTTTAATCTGTTACAGTGTGTAATAATCTCGCATTTACCTTTCCTTTCATCATACAACACTTTCACAATGAGTCATATGATACCTGAAGAACTCTCTGTATATTAATACAAACCTACCCAATTAGACAAAAATAATAGACACACTACCTGCATTAGGCAAAATGTACCTAATAAAGGTAAATATTGTATAGGTGTATTAGTAAAGTATAATACTCTCCTAGTGGAAAGCTGTAATGCAATCCATTATAAATGATCCATTAAAAAAATACATAGATGGTAGATGGAGTTCTACACCCACCCTGCGTGTTTCCACCTGAAAAGCTCATAATTATACCTATGATTAAGAGCTTTATATCTTGCTACATAAAGGGGATTGTGCTACAGATACCTTCTATGTATTGTAATGGATCTTGTGCTGACTCTTCTTTGGAGGGAGTCTCGGGTTGCCTTGTTTTGCACCCAGTTGTGGTCACATTATTTGTATGTTGACCAGGGAATCAGTGGGCATCTTTCCATTTTCCAATTCATATAATGTTATGCTCCTGTTTTTACATTCAGATTTTCCAGTTGGAATTATATGGACTACATTAGCTAACAGCTATTATTTAATGTAGCCCGTGTGATTACAATTGGATAATAAATGCACAAAAAAGTATTAGAATGAAATCAAACTGCACAAATTGGTGTGTTGGCATAGCTTTAGTTAATTAAAGCATAATAGTTTCCTGAAAATGATTAGCACAATATATAAAGCTGGTGGTTAGCACGTGATGAAGGGTCCAATTTAATGAAAATGACTTACTTACATTTTCATAAAGCATGAACTTAAAGAGGCACCTTGAACTTTGGTGATAAATCAGGAATAATATATTTTATGGCACAATACAGCACTGATTAATAAGATGTTAGACTGAAAAAATCATCACATACTTATCTGAAATTGCAGAAGAAAAGTGTAATGCACAACTGTTATTAGGCCTATTGGTTAAACATTTACTAAGGAAAGGTCAATATTTCAACAAGTGATATGGTTGAATGAAAGAGAAGACTATGTGGCCTCATTGTGGGCAATCTAATCTCGGTCTTGCAGTCATAGAATAGTTGTTGCTCAACAAGAGATTTACCTGACAATGACTCCCCATCACTTTCAGGCATTTGAGAAACTGATTAACATTTTCACCATACCAAGTAAAAGTCAATATACAGTATGCATTCCGTGTTCTCTGATTGACAGGTAGTTACACAGTCGCTTCTAGTAATCAGTAAACCAAGGTATACCTTTATCATTCCTTTCCTTGTATCTCCTACCCAAATGTAAAATATATATACTAATTATAATGTATGTAATTGGGAATCCATTTAAAGAGAAAGGGTGGTCATGCAACAGCTTGCCATTTTCTGTGTTGGGCCTAATAGTGTAAGGAATTAATTTAAATGGAAATCATAGTTAATACATTTCTACAAACCTGTTCCTTCTGCTTAATGGAGCCCTAAGTGCTGCTTCACTGGAGTTCCTTCATTTCTGTAGTATTAGTCTATGTAGGCATAATGCACTACTGGAAGCTTCATCTTGGTCCTCCCACTTTTCACTGGGTAGTTTTTATTGGCAGACAAGAAACCTTTACTGGTTATAAACTATAGAAATGGGAGACACCCTGGACAGAACCGTTTTCCACTAACAGGAAGCAGCAAGCCAGTGAAAACCAGCGAACGGGACTGCGGCCATTCAATAAAAAGGATAAATCAGTACGGGAGATAGTAACTCATTTTAAAATGTGTTTGGCTAGTGACAGAGCATCTTTTTTATGCTTATCTACTGCTCATCCATGTCAGTTCTGAAGGAGTACTGGACAAAACACCACAACATAAACCCACACAAAACATTTAAATCCCCACTTGACATCCCTGAGTCCCCACAATACAGTAAACCAACCAGTCACCATAGTATAATAATACTTTCCCATAATACACTTACTGACTCTGTTGAATGGTATGGGAGCAGCTATAGGGGTCTATTTACTAAGCAGTGTTAGGAAAAGTGAAGAGTGAAAAGGTGCCAGCCAATCAGCTCCCAACTGTCATTTTTCAAACACAGCCTGTGAGATGGCAGTTAGGAGCTGATTGGCTGGCACCTTATCACTTTTCACTTCTCCTAACACTGCTTAGTAAATAGACCCCTTAGCCTTTAGTGCATTTTTTTCTTAACTTGTTTCACATTTTGTACCGTGAGTTATGGGTCAGACCTTTATGGACTAAATGTTCCCTAAGGGAGGTGGTTTGTGGTCTCATGGTCATCCCATTCCCCAAATCCTTCCAAAGATCCCTTCATGGGTTGGGAAGCAGAGAGGCCTCTCTAACTTCCTATTGAATAGGGGCCTAAAGACTCTTACTAAGTACATGAAATAACAGTGGTAGGTTTCAAATGTGTCACAGTTATCTCTGTAAAGTCTTTTTTTTTTTTCCAACAAATATGTTAAACTAATGCTTGGTTTTCCAGAGCCTAGACTTCTGATTCACATTCAGAAACAAGAAACATGGGAGATCTAAGAAACTATGGGGTATATTTACTAAGGTGCAGATTTTTAGAAGTGGTTTTGTTGCCCATAGCAACCAATCATATTCTACTTAACATTTATCTAGCACCTTCTAGAAGGTAATAACTAGAATCTGATTGGTTGCTATGGGCAACAAAACCACTTCCGCACCTTAGTAAATATACCCCTATTTTATCAAGCAGAGAAAGTATGTTGTATACAGTTTCTATTAGTGCATATCTGCATATCTGTGCACTTTTGTGTAATATAAGCAAGATAAACACATTTTATTACAAATGAAAGAAACATAAAAATTATACAAACATCAGGAAAGTGTTATTACTTTAATGGAAAGTTTATACAATTTTTTATTGAGTATATTACACATCAGATACTTTGGGCTTTATTTACGAAGTAGCGACTTTTGTAAGGCGCTGCTTCCCAACAGGTTGCAGGTGAAAATGTAAAACTGCACCCAAAGTCAGTGGAAAACCCGAAATACTTTACACTGACAGTGGTGCAGTTTTACATTTTCACCTTACAAAAGCCGCTGCTTCAAAAATAAAGCCCTTAATGGGATCTCGGTCAGATCTCACTTTTCAAAAAATGGACTGAAACTTATCAGCAACATGCAAGAGATCTCTCCCATGGGAGTGTCATGAGTGTGTAGCTAAAGCTCTGTGCGATTCTGAGCCATGTATGCTGAGACTGGAAGCCCGTTACTGATTTATCTCTTGCACCTAGCATTGGACTGGTACAAGTATCGATACTAATGATGACTGTTGCAGCTGATGTAGAACCAGTGGGTGGCACGGCTACCCATCTGCAGATGCATAGATCCTTGCATTGGCTGTATGGAATCTCACATTAGCATTGGGTAGTAAAATCAGGCTTCTGCAGCTTTACACAAAGACACTACTTGCCTTTCTCTAACCAAGGTGTCAGCAAAAGCTATACTAAGGCAGTATGCACTGAATAAATATGATCATCAAAAACATTTTGGATATGCCCAATATATACAATGTATGACTTGCTCATAAACTAGCAGCACAATAAACATGGACAACACACAGTGGCGCCCTCCCCGCTGTGACACCCGATGCGGGGAGGGATGCCATGCGCGCGCCACTGAAAGGGGGCATGGCTTCGCGGGCTGGGATGTGGCCTCGCTAACAGGGTGGTGGGGGGTACCGGAGGTGCGAATTGCCGGCTCCCTCACTGGGACAGGAGCCGAGTGCTGCACCCTGTCTCCTGTCACTGAGGGGGAGCCAGCACCTTGGTGTCACCCGCCGGGTGCGGCCCACACCCCTCTGTGACTCCACTGACAACACACAAAACATAATGAAAACAATCTGTACATGTATGCAGCTTAGTACATTGCATTGATTAATTATACTGAATTTTACACCTTTCTTAAATTAGGAGTTTTGATCATGCCTCTGGGTTCAACCTTCTTTCAAGCTCAGTGTGCACTAATCTGTTTTTTTTTCTTTTGATGAAATCCTGGAGCTAAATAAAGTTGATAAAAATATGGACATTCTGAGAAATGTTAAGTCTATTTAGAATACTTACCACACCATGTAAATGTATCCTAAATCTGGAATGTGAGAATTGTACAGTCAGATATTGCTGTAATGTACCGTGATCAGTCTGTTGCAGTTGGCACCAGCACTGCTGGTCCTAGTCATTCTATTGCCTGAGTTGGCCAGTGATGTAGTGCCCTTCTTCTCGTAGAAGAGCTACAAATGGCAGGCTGGCAGCAGTACCATCATTGGGACTACTGACAGGAGGTCTGTTCAAAGTCACAACTTCATCCTAAATATTTCTTCTCTGATAAGCTCCTGAAATGTTTACATACAGGTATAAGATCAATCAACTGGAATGACTAGAACATGGGGATGGTTCTTAAATTTGGAGCACCATGATGAAATATACCTAGCAGAGCGAGCGGTAGACTAATGAGGTCTGCAGACAACAGTGAAGCATGGTGGAGGTTCCTTGCAAGTTTGAGGCTGCATTTCAGCAAATGGAGTTGGGATTTGGTCAGAATTAATGGTGTCCTCAATGCTAAGAAATACAGGCATCATGCAATACCATCAGGGAGGCGTCTGATTGGCTCCCAAATTTATTCTTCAGCAGGACATACAGCCAATGTCATTAAGGACCATCATCAGTCCACATCATCTAGGGTGGTATCCGTACTCCTAAATAAAAATGTGCCCTTTCTGCTGAATAGAGTCCAAACTGATACATATGGGAGATTTGTATTTCTAGATTGTAAAATTCACTCCACTCCGCTTTTCTTATTGGCAGTTTATATCCCGCCTCCGTTTAGTTATAATGTACTAAAATTAGCAACTGGATTTATTGCCGACTCCCCTAATACTCATGTTATATGCCTGGGGGACTTTAACAACATTATGAATGGGAATTTGGACAGATAGCGGCAGACTCCGGGCTCACGGGGTAACAAATACTAGTTTCGCAAGGTTTAGGTTGGGTTGATGCCTGGCGCAAAAAGCATCCTGAGGTGCGCCAGTTTTCATGTTTCTCCTCCTCCTTTAACGCTTTCTCAAGGATTGACATGGCACTGGTTTCACCCAGCCTGCTCTCTGTGATAGTTAAAATTTAATATATGACTAGAGGGGTGTCAGACCACTCTCCATAGGTAATGGGATTTGATTTAGGCGGACCAAGGGGACAGAAATTCTGGAAGCTGCATCCCTCTTGGTTGACACAACTGGGGGAAGGGTCAGAGCTTGAGGCACTTTGGACGGGCTATTTTGGTAATAACTTTAGGTCTGCTGGGTCTGATGTGAATTGGGATTCATTTAAGGCTTTCATGAGAGGGACTTTGTTGAAAAGGGTGGCCAAAATTAAAAAAACACTATAGGGATAAGGAGACTGAGTTGGAATATACTTGTAGAAATTTGGAACTCCAGTTTCTACAAGATGGGCTTTATGCTTCTCTAATTAAATGGTTGGTAGCTCAGGGGGCATGGTCTGCCCACCTATTAGACAGCACGAAATTGTAGTTGACAATTAATTCTAACTCCCAATATTTTAATGCTGATAAACCAGGTAGTTATCTAGCGAGATTGGTCCAGTCCGCCCGACTTGCTATTACCATTTCAGAGATTGTTGGTAGTGACGGTTATGTGGCCACGTCCATTTCTGATATTGCTGATGTCTTCCTATCATATTACAAGGACGTCTATAGGTCTCATTTGTCATGCGATTTGAATTATTTGTGTGCATATATTACATCAATTGGGTTGCAACGCCTTTCTCCAGAGGCTAACACCTTTCTTGACGCGCCACTGACTTTAGAGGAGGTGGATGGGGCCATTAATTATTTTCCTGGGGGTAAAGTACCAGGTACAGATGGTATCCCAATAGAGGCTTATAAAAAGCATTCCAATGTATTTGTCCCTAAACTATTAGAGCTATATAATGATCTGTTTGAAATGAATACCCTCCCACCATCTATGTCAGAAGCACTAATCATTGTATTATTAACACCTGACAAATACCCCAGGCTCCCGGACTCGTATCGTCCTATTTCTTTAATACATACGGACATGAAAATCCTGGCCAAAATTCTGTCTTTAAGACTTAATCAGGTTATCACCTCTGTGGTCCACTCGGATCAGACAGGCTTTATGCCAGGCAAGTCCACTTCTATTAATGTTTAGGCCTCCCATGGGGACGAGTCCTCCTCAGTCATTGTCTCTTTGGACGCAGCTAAGGCTTTTGATTCTGTGGAGTGGCTGTTCCTTTGGGAGGTCATGAAATGTATGGGTTTTGGCCCTGTATACTTATGGTGGGTTCAGCTGTTATACTATAGGCCTGTGGCTGGGATGAGTTTATGATGCCGGCAGGTCACTATGCCGACCGCCGTCATCTCCACTACTGAATCCAAACGAGGGATAATTAACCTACGCCGGGAGACCGGCGCACCAATCAAAGGGATGCCGAGCACGGACAACCGCGTGGGGGGGGGTGAAGGTTAGGATTAGGGCTCCGGGGGGAGACTTAGGGTTAGGCAGTCCCCCCCAGAGGTTAGGTTTAGGCACCCTTTTTATTAGAAAGGGGTACGAGACAGGGCTGTCCACTATCCCCGGCCTTTTTTGCGTTAGCAATTGAGCCTCTTGCTTGTGCCTTGAGGTCACACCCTCAGATTGTGGGCCTTCAATTAGACACCAGAACAGACACTGTGGCTCTATACACCGATGATTTACTCTTATTTTTAACTAATTATATAGTGGCTATGCCTGTAGCTCTTCAAGTTATTAATTTATTTGGCGATTACTCTGGGTTAAAAATTAATTGGAATAAATCCTTTATCCTCCCTCTTAGAGGACAACCCTCTTTACCTTCTCCAATCTCTCTCCCCCTGCGATGGGTATCCCAGTTTACATATTTGGGTATTTACATTACTATATAGGGCTTAACCTGGACCCCCTATTTGAATACTTAAAAGACAAAATTAAATCTTGGATTAAACTGCCCCTCACGGTTACAGGCAGGATCAACCTGATAAAGATGATAGAACAACCTAAACCATTATATATATATATATATTTCAGCAGTCCCCAGTGTTTATACATGCCTCAGTATTTCGTAAATTGGACAGTATGCGATCTTCTCTGATATGGGCGAATAGAAGACCTCGCGTTAGATTAAAAATATTGCCGAGACCTAAATCTGCTGGAGGATTGGCGCTCCCTAATTTTCGACTATACTAATAAGCGGCACAACTCTCTCATGTGAGGTAATGGCTTCCGAATACTTCTCCCACTGCTCTACACTCATTGCTGGTGTCTCAGGCTTCCCCTGGTCACGCACCCCTACAGGCCTTGTTGAGTGATAGAGTTAATAGGTCCCTTCCCCAGTTACTAATACAGGCCGTTAAGATTGCGTGCTAACAAGGCTGCCCGCCCAATCTACTGGATTGGATCCTGATATACCTTTGTGAAATTCTAGGGCACTGCCTGAATTGAGATCACTTCAAACTAGACAAGTGTGGGGCACCAAGTGTATGCACTCTCTAGGAGAGTTATATGTCGGTTCTATACTTAAATCCTTTTCTCAACTGCAGGAGGAGTTTTCTCTATCTAGAGCATATTTTTACAGATTTCTGCAACTTAGACTTGCCCTCAGTGTTCAGTTTAGAGCTGGTCGTCCTGACATTGAAGTCCTTTCTCATTAAAACATTACTTATCTCATTGGGTCTCTGTAGGTCCTTGTCCTTTATTTACTCATACCTTTTGTCCTTTCACCACGAATCCAAGTTATCTAATCTTAAAGAAAAATGGGAGGCGGATGTGGGATCAATAATGAATGGGATATGGCTGAGTATTCCCCGCACCTCCACTGCCTCTGTAAGATATCAACAGATTCAGCTACTGTATATATTTTACATAGAGTTTATTTAACTCCAATTAGGTTAGCGAAATATAGTGGCCTTGCTTCTAATGTTTGCCCAAAATGTCAGATGGCTGTTGGTACTTTTTGGCACTTACTCTGGGAATGCCCCTCAGTACAGACATTTTGGGGTAAGGTTATACATGTTCTTTCCACCACTGGAATTCATGCCTCTCTTCTTACTCCGATGGTATGTTTCGGTGTCTTGGAGGATACCATTCTTGATAAACATACTAGGCAGTTCATCATTAATATGTGTATTCTGGTTAAGGTTAGTATTGCTCGCACCTGGTTGGCCTCTCAGGGTCCAGACTTTTGTGCATGGCTTGCATTGGTCAGTACCACTGTTCGGCAGGAGAAATATCTTTATCTAACTCGAAAGACAGAGTTCAAATTTGGCCGTATTTGGAGTAGATGGAGTGAGTCCAGGTACGCTCTCCCTGATGTGTAATGCCTAAATATTGTTTACTGCTGTATGGTATAGGTGCAGGCACGGGAGAAGCTTCTCTTCTCTCTTTCATTTACATTTTTTCTTTTTCTCATTTTTTTTTTGTTATTTAAGGTGTATTGTTATTTAATAATATAAGGTGGATTTGCTTACTGTGTGATAGGTTTAATATTATTGTGGAATATATGTCCTAATTGTGTTATATTGCTAGCATATTTTTGTACTTAGGACTGAGCCGTACCAAATTAGTTCTGATGTAGAATATCTTTATACAGTCGGGACGATATTTTTTAGTATACTGTTAACTTAGGGGTATATATGTATTGCCTAAATATGTATCACATTATTATGTGTCTACTTAATTATGTCAATTTATCTGTATTGTTTTATGTTATTGTTTTTTATTGGGTGTTGGTATTATGTAAATTCCAATAAAAAAATACTCAATTTAAAAAAAAAAAAGAAGAACTATCTTCAGTGTAAAGAAAACCAAGGAGCAAGGAGTCCTGGAAGTGATAATATGGCCCCCACAGAGCCCTGATCTCAACATCATTGAGTCTGTCTGGTATTACATGAAGAGACAGAAGGATTTGAGTAAGCCTACATCCGCAGAAGATCTGTGGTTAGCTCTCCAAGATGTTTGAAACAACCTCCTTGCAAAGTTCCTTCAAAAACGGTGTGCAGGTGTACCTAGAAGAATCGAAGAATTGCTGTTTTGAAAGAAAAAGGGTGGTCACACCAAATATTGATTTGATTTAGATTTCTCTTCTCTCCATTCACTTCGCATTGTTAATTGATAAAAATAAACTATTAACACTTCTATTTTTGAAAGTGTTATTATGCAGTATTTTTTCCCACACCTGCCTAATACTTTTGACAAGTACTGTATATACACATACAGTATACACACATACATGCGTATAGGCCAACTTGCAATTTCAGTGGTCCTTAATCACCAGTAATGGCCTGTATATTAGTGTAGTTTGTACTATAAAGCATAAGTAAATTCTCCTTTATCATTATAAAGCTTTAAAAATAAAGCAAAAACTAACTGAGACTTTTGTAGCAAGACCATAACTAGTTCTCCACATTTCATGCCTCTAAAGCCTCTGCCTCATGTTGCTTCATTATAAACACAAGCCTGGGTACCGCACGTGTAATACATGGCACTGGTCTAGTAAGAAGAGCTGACATTAGCTGAATAACTAGATAAAAAAAGATTGCAATGTACATAAGCCACATGTTTAATTATTTCTGTATTTCCTTTAGTTCCACATTAAGAAGTTTGGCAACCAAGCCAGTGTAAGTCTTGCACCCACTTCCCAGAAGCAGTGACTCTTAGATTGTCCTGGTCAAATTTCCAGTACCTTTCACCTTTAAAAAAGTAGACCGAGCCAGCCGGATGGGTCAGCACTGCATTGGCGCTGTGAGGGACACCTTTCCAGTCCTGTAGGCTGCGAGGGTAATATGGCTCCACCGTCAGTGATTCTTCATTGATCACATAGTACTTTTCCCTTTTGAAAATGACCAGATGCCCAAGTGGCTGAAAATATAGCGCTGTGTCAGGATGTCGTGGGAGGCCGAGGTCACTGCATTTGAGAGGGAAGCCAGCCTCTAGTCTAGAACCTTTGTACCTCCAACATCTTCCACCTGAAAAACAAGTCACAGAAAAGTGTATAGACATGGAACTACCAAACGTCCATCCAGAGCACCTCTACTGTAGGAAGCATTAAATGGGAACTATAATGGGTAAAAGCACGGTTTTTATGGATGGAATTCACACTTTTCAAATTTATTTTATATTAATTTGTATTACTATACATAGCATATATAAGGACTGATTCTGAGGAGAGTGCAGCTGTGGCTAATGCTGCGGACGATTCTGAGAACACGGAGATGCCCACTTGCAGTGGCACTAATCTGTTACAGTGAGTCTTTAAACACACCATCAACTTGTACCACCACTATGATGGCAGGTGCAATTTCGCCATCTGAAGATGGCGTCCTGTGTCTGCGCTACTGAGTCTTTAGATGCAGACGCTGTCAGCAACATGCCCACGTCTATCTAGCCACCCCTATGTTACCTATCAAGAACGCCCACTGAAATCCCCAGCTCTTGTGTCCAAACGTTCTGCATTTCCCTGCGGCAACCATCGGGACACATGTGCAGACTTAGAACGTTGGCCATCTGCATGCGTCATAGACCCTGCATCCACCTCTCAAGTTTATAATGTCTTATATAGTATTCACTTTGGGCAGCTCTGATAGATAGCGGTTACTTCCCAAACAATACACCTGGTCATCTGCAATGGATGAAGACAGCTGATTCCTTGCCATAGAGCCTTCATTTTCCAGTCATGTTCTGCCTGAACACTATGCAGTCTCTGGGTTGATAGACAGTGAGTGCTCTTGCCAACACGGCACCTGTCCTGATACACAGGAGGAGACTTTATTTTATATGACTGTGGAAAGTGGGGGAAGGCTATGACTAGTGCACAGTAGTGTTAAGATTTGTAGGGATGATTACCCAATGCTGTCCTGCACAGTCTTCAGGGCAGAGATGTAAGTCTAAGAGTTGTGTGGCAGCCTCTGGGCTGTGTAGCAGCCTTTATGGCTGGAAACTTTGGCTCGATGAAGCCTTTGGGCCGAGTAGACGTCTTTAGGCTGTGCAGAAGCCTTGAAGGCTGAAAACCTTAGCTTGGTGTGGCCTTTGGTCCAAGGAGCAGCCTTTGGGCTGTGTAGCAGCTTTGAGGGCTGGTAACCTTGGCTTGATGTGACCTTTAGGCCAAGAAGCAGCCTCTGGGCTCATAGACCTGGCAAGGTGACTGTGAGATGCGCTAAGTGCCGCCGGGTTGACACTAGCGGCAGTATACAATATTGCGCACATAGGACGCTGAGGTGCGCTAAGTGCCGCTGGGATGTCACTAGCGGCAGTACACAAGATTGCGTACACAGGACGCTGAGGTGCGCTAAGTGCCACCGGGATTACACTAGCGGCAATACACACAATCTCGTACACTGGTGTGCAATCTGTGCCGCCAGGGTTGACACAAGACGCTGGACGTTGGCTTGCGCACTCTGGACAGAGGAGCTCATTCAGAGCCGGTCGCTAGCAAGCGGCCGCTCATTGCAGACGAGGTTTACTAATGTGCGCATGCGTGTATTTCGTAATGCGCGTGTGCAAACTATTATGAGCGATCGGAAATTTCTCGCTCGCCCTGCAAAGGCAGCCCAGTGGAATGAGTGACTGGAGAGGCCGTTTATGGGTGGTAACAGGGGCAGACCAGTAGTAACGGGGGAGTGGGGTTGCGGACGTAGGCATACCAGAGTGTTTTCACGCCGTTTCAGGGGCGTGCATAATTAACAGGCAGCATCATAGTACACGTCACCTGGTTGATTTTTACACTGAAGTGCTCGCGGTGCTGGGGGTAGGGTAAAGGCAACCGCAAGCGCTGCGGTCAGATTCGATGGAACCCGATGTACCGATGGTTGTATATACTTACTGGAGATGATGTACACAAGTGGGTGGCTAAAGATAGGATGGTGGGCGTCTATAAACACAAAGTAAATCGCTCGCCCAGACATAGTGGGTGTGCTTATGCCTTGCCATGTGATCGCCTGACTTGATGTCACTTAGCTGAATTACCATACACTGGAAGGGAGCGGCCGCAACTAGCGAATGGTTCTGTGTGCGGTCTGCGCCGCCCAGATGACACAAACGGCAGAAGGTGGTGATGCAGACCGTGCCGCCAGGATGACTCGAGCGGCAGGTAGTATAAATGCGTAGATGACACAAACGGCTGACTGGATACTGGGAACTCGATAAAGCAATAAAGCTGACTGGATACTGGGAACTCGACTGAATACAGGAGACTATGCCAGAACCAGAAACACGTGGAACGCTATTACCAGCATCGGAGCAGTGTTCACACAGGGATGAAATGGAGACAGGACCCATTCTGGGTCAATCAAAGCATGACGAAGAGAAGATAGGAGGAGTTTCAGTGCACCTTCGTCCGACATTCACCTGCAGACGCAGTTTGGCGGCTTGTGACAAGTAGTCAGTATTTTCCAGTCTCAACTAGCTTAAATGTTTATACAAGTGATTCAAATCCATGTATTACCAACAAGGTATAAAATGTATAACTGCAACAGATTAGATTACCCTTCCTAGTGCCTTGTAGACATTGAAACAGCAATGATATGTCAGTTACTATTAGATCCAATTTACACTGCATCTAACTATGGACCTCATTCAGAGCCGCTCGCAAAAAGCGAACACTCGCTCTAAATGAGGGTGGCCGTTTATTTTTTTTAGCCAGCCTCCCGGCCGCTCGCTAAGCTGTGGGTGACCAAGTGATGGTCGCGATGAGACCCTTGTGGACCTCACTACCGCAAGCCCCAGTGAGCTTCCTGCTCAGTAGGGCCGCCCACAAACGGCAGGCGTTCCTTCAGGAACGCCTCCGTTTGTCCAGCTACCCCCCCTCCCCGCCTACAAAATGGGGCGAGCTGACAACATCGACAGCCGCCGCGTTTGTAGCGAGCCTCGGAGCGAATGAATTTCTCACTCGTTCTGGGGCTTGCGTGCGGCGCGTGCGCAGTGCCCCACCATCGACCCACTTGCAAGCGGGTCTGAATGAGGGTCTATGTGTACTGGCATAAGGAAAGACTATCAAAGTGTACTCTCTTAACAAGGGCTCCTATGGTGAAAAATTAAATGACAATTTTGCTTATATCCATATAATTGTAACTGTACATTTTTTATATATATATATATATATATATATATATATATATATATATATATATATTCCCTATACTCAGACGTAATGGGATACAGAGTGGCGTAAATACATTTTCCAAATTTTGTAATGTTCATCTTGTGAAACACCAATAAAATAAAAAGTAAATAAGTGGAAGACAGGCCACAACCAGAAATTAGCTCCATTACATAAAGCAATGAAAGTATATGCCAAATAGTGTAATCCATGTAATTTAGAAGCCAGAGAGTGAACATGTGTAAACTATTCTGTAACCATAAGTCACCTGGGCATGAATGAGCAATAGTAGACAGTCTACCTATTTAGCAACCCAGGCAGCATGCAGTAAGAGCCCTGTCCCCATGCACACTACAGCTGTGCTAATTTCATGCTAAAGGCAAACGTCCTGGTTATTAATTCCTGGTGACCACAACAAAGGCCTCATTTTCTCAGGGCAAGTATTGCTGCCAATTAGGATTCGTTCCCATGACAGTTTCATGTTTTGCTCACTGGTGTCAGCACCCCGTGGTGCTGTGTGTGGCCAGTGTCTTGTATGTAGAAGCAGTATTTGTATGAGTGATTTTATCTCTATGTATATATTTATAGAAAAATAGGATTAGAATGTAGTTATGTGGTTTTCAGTTTACAAAATGACTTGGGGGCCTATGTACTAATAATCGCTAAACTGCAGCGATTATTATGGTTCCATATTTTAATATAACTGCAGTTTCTACATCATTTTATGAAAAAAACCTTGATACATTTGCCCCTAAAAACTAAACCTTAATCATGTTTTCTGACCTTTGAAGAAGTAGAACTTTCCATCTGTTCCAGACACTGTTGCAGCTTCAACGAAGGCTGGTAGCTTCTTCCACCTCTGCTGTGTAAGCTGGGGCTCGGAGACATTCCCGCGTGAGGTGACTGTCCAATAGTGGCGACCTTTAAATATGTACAATGTGTGTTTCAGATCTGTGCAAGAATAAAAATATAAAAAGATGACATATTTGTGAAACCAATTCTGTAAAATAATTCAAGAAGGATGGTGCTATATCCAGAGGTTGCAGAATTGGATATTGTTCAGGAACTAACTGTATCCAGGAGCGATCGTCATATCTCCACCACTTTCTTAAGTAGGGGGGGAGGGGGCTGTCTCCTAGACAGAAGTATGGAGAATAGAAATATTTGAACTCTTACTTTTCTCCATCTGAAACTACTTTTCTGAAGATTTTCTCAGTAGTTGTTACAGTGAAAACATTACCAAACTGCCCTTATGTACTTGTCTTGTTTCAGCTTATTTCCACTCCATTCAGGATAGAACCTAGTCATTTATCTACAGCTCTCATCTGTCTATCATAGATTTAATGCATGCATTATTGTATTCATATTGTATTTTATTTTATACAGCATACATTACATAACAGCACATTCATTATTACTGAAGTTCTTACCCCAAGTGATTGCATCAAACATAGATTGGCAATAATAACTCTTGCTTTTGCCATTAGCAACGCTTCCTTCACTCCAGTCTTGAAACATTGTGAACTCTCTCCCAGGCAACTGCACAAGTTTGCCACTTGAGGGAGCCCCTGTGTATAAAGAAAACAAGAACAATGGTCAGCCCCATATCAGACATACACAAATCAGATCAAGTCTTTCAGCTTGAACCTCTTCTCTAGTCCTGATTGTGCAGAGTTCTGAAGTGTGTAGCAAGTAGATGGAGACGAAGGGCAAAAATACTAAAAGTAAACTAGTCTCAAGCACCGGAATTCCCAGAAAAACATTTTAACTATATGCTTAGTTGTATACAAAACCCCCTAAGCAGGAATGTACCCAATTGCCAAATAATGGGTTACAGGTAATAGCAGAGGTGTTGGCAGGTATTGAGAAAGTAGGCAACATGGGTGGGAAGAAGGGCTGGATTAAGCATCGAATATAGAAGGTTTGGCAAAGTTTTAATTGAGGAGACTATGAATTTTCTAGGATAATGGCACTATAATATGATCTTTAATAAGTCACTGAATGTTCTTTATGAAATAAGTGGATGGGGTGGAGTTGGGCCAAATTGTGAATGAAAATAATAAAAATACTACTAAATGTCTGTCACCTTCACAAGCAAAACACCTCCCACCAGCCAAAGATCTGCAATGGAGATAGTGTGTCCTCAACAAGACACAATTACTTGAAAGTCCCCTATGGTAGCAACAGAAGAGTTCTGCGTATGAAGTGTGTGAGGACTTGGTTTACTGTAATTAGGCTTAAGATTTCTGTCATTTTATAAATGACAAAGTTGACAGGTTTGTATGTACTATTATCTGGCATCTCAAACATTTCAGATTTATCAACATTATCGTTTATGGATAATCATATTGTATACTGCATAGGTCAGGGGTTCCAAACCACGGTCCTCAAGGCACACTAACAGTCCAGGTTTTAAGGAAAGCCATATTTGAGTACAGGTGTCTTAATTAGTACCTCAGTAATTTTGAGTTAACCATTTGTGCTGAAGCATGGATATAACTAAAACCTGGACTGGTAGTGTGCCTTGAGGACCGAGGTTGGGAAACACTGGCATATGTTCTTAAACTCGTTCCTCAGGACCCCAAACAGTGCATGTTTTCCAGGCCTCCTTACAGAAGAATCACAAGTGAAATAATTAGCTCCACCCATGGCTCTTTTAAAATGTGTCAGTGAGTAATGACTGCACCTGTGCACCTGCTGGGTGACCTGGAAAATGTGACCTGTGTGGTCTCCTGAGGATAGAGTTCGAGAACCACTGGTATATTGTATGTGTCTTAGGGTGCCCATACATCTGACCGGTATTCCCACGATCCTGCGACGCGATCGGAAATGCCGATCTGCCGGGTTGAAACGCCGGCCGGCCAACACCGATGGTCAGCGATCCGTCGCAGGATCGCTGAAATATTACATGTTAAATGCCCCCGATTTGACGATCGCGATTATTTTTTGATCGCGATCGTCAAAATCCAATATTTCTGCGATCCTGCGATGACTGGTTGCAGCATCGCGAGATCGCGGCAATCCATCGCTGATGGATGGGCCCCATTAGCATGTTTGATGAAAGTCTAATTTAATTCAGAGTATAGGGATGAGATATTATGTAGGTTCTTGTCCACAGACACCCACTTCAGAGATAGCCCTGCCCAACCACCAGTACCCACATTCTTCATCCATTAATAAAGTTAGAACTACATTTACAACTTTTGTTACTGTTAAAAATAGCTATACCTATTTCTGACACTTTAGTTAACATCCCATCAATATAACACAACTAAAAGCCAGCCACTGTTAGGCGTTGCATGACAAGCACAGCCCTTCCCATATAACTCACATGTGGAGTCAAGGAAGAATCTAATATATGTACACTTGCTTTTGTGAATCATTCTCCCAACAAGAGTGGATGACAAGGTAATAGGTTAATGGGATACTTTTAACCTCTGATGGGATATTACCACTAAATATCTTTTACTGATGGTTTCACCAGCTACCATATGTTCACTTCACACACAATGACCTCTCAAGGAACTTTACCATAAAGGTTTTGGATGGCCAAGATATCATCAAAGTTCAGGACGTATTCCTTGCCCAGCTTCTTGTAATATGGAGACATGAGGGCATTTTTGGAGGGTGAGTGTTGGAGTCCGAGGGTGTGTCCAATTTCATGCGCCAAGACAACAAACAAATTTCTGCCCTTCCCATTCAAAGACCAGTGCTCAGCATTGTCAAAATGAGCTTCTCCTCTTCTCGGGAAGAACGCATGTGCCAGTGCACCACCTGTTCCATACATGGAAAAAAAACAGCTCTTGAGTGTGGACCTCTTCAGCTTCTACCTGTCATTTTGCAGACACAGCCTGTAACATGACAGATAGGAGTTGATTGGTTGGTATTTTATCGCTCTACAAGCTTTGATAAATTTCCCCTAAAGCATGAAATAAGATCCTCTCTACAGGTTATTTATATAATTAACGTACCAGAGAGGAACAAATGTTATAAAAGCACATGGCTGTAACATAGCAGTGATAGGTTCCCTACGGTCTAGTCACACTAGTGTGTGGCATTGGCAATACCACTCCTGCAGTCACATAGTGATCAGATTTACTGATACCCCTTTCACACAGGAAATTGAAAATCATTGGTAATTCACTTTTATCCGGTAATTTGCTAAACAACCCGAGATGTTTCCCTGTGTGAAAGGGTCATCCTGGGATTTAATTCCCGGGTCTATGACCGTGCAAAAAAACAGGGTCGGAGACCTGGGAATTTAGTCCCAAGATGACCCTTTAACACAGGGAAAAATCCTGGGTTGTTTAGCAAATTATCGGGTAAAAGTGAATTACCCGGGATTTTCATTTTCAGTATAACACAAATGGCCACCTATTAGGGATGGCCATCGACAAATCATAATTATTGATGGTTAATTACCGATGTTGAATGCTTTTACCATCGATGGGGGAAATCTCCATTGATGTATAAGCATGACCGAATGTTTTTTTGTGTTTTTTTTACAAGGTGCCAGGACACGCAGCATAGCTCTGCCCCGGACACCCACGAAGCCACACCCCCAGGTTCTGATTGGCCCATGGGCCAAAGTCAAATAACAAGGATGACCATTGGTTGGTGAAACAATTGATGGTCATCCATTGAATAGGTGGTAACCATCGATGGCTACTTGCTTTATCGTCATTGAAGGTAACCATCGATGGTAATCACACTAATGGCCATCCCTACCACTTATTACATATACTAAATTTGTTGATTCTCTGATATATTTCCTGATTTAGGGCCTTATTAAGTTTGGATCGCCGTTGGTTCAACGGCGTTGCAGGGGCATGCATAAATTATGAACCTGGATGCCCTATGCAGCCTGACAGGGTGCGCTGAGGTTAGCAATTTCTGAGTAAGGTCAGGGCTTGTGCAAGTGTGCATGAGGCAGCGATGGTACTCGAATTGTACCGATGGTTTCACAGTCCTGCAAAACATTACGGATGTGTGGTACGTAAAGCAGGCGTCCTTATGTTATGCTGCGAGGGCTAAGCGATCGCAATGTATTAGCATACTATCGCAGTTGAACTGTGTGCGTAATCGCAGCTGTGTGAGTCAGGCCCTTAGTTCGCTGTTCCTCTCCCGGTTGTTTGAATTGTTGCGTCAGGCAATATAAAAGTCAGTCTCAATAGGGCAAGAAGGCTTCACCGAAAAAAAATAAAATAAATCATCAGTGAGGCCTATGCCACAGTTTAGGAATATTTGGGCTATGGTTTAGTTGTGGTCGACATTAGAATGTGTGTGATTTAAATATTAATTCATGTATTACCTTTACCCCTCCTCTTGTTTCATAAGTACGCTGCTGTAAAGTCAGTATCGAAGTCAAGATATTTAGAAAAATGAAGTCTGTGACTTTACAATTACAGTGATGGCAATTCAGCTATTTTGTCTGTTCTGGTCTCTTGAATGTAAAATAAAATAATTTTTAATGAATTTATTGAAGTGGGAGTGCAAAGTTGGCCTAATTAACTGATTAAAACATTACTATACATAAAAAAAAAAAAAAAAAGCTTACAAGAAGGAATAGTTTAGCACCTGGTCCGTCAAATGCATGTCTAGCGCCATCATTGTGTTCTCCATCAAAGAATGCCAGGCGAATGTCCGCCGAGTCGCTTATTTTCTCCGAGAAGGTGAGGGATGAGACATTACCCCACAACTGAAACGCTGCAGTAACCGCCTTTCTCACTTGATCCTGGGACAGGTACCACGGCCAGTTTACTATCTGGAAAGTCAGATGGCGTTTATACCATTTATCTGAGGGACGGGAGACATGAACACAGATATTTTAACAAAGCAAATTATGGGGATTTCCCCCCCCCCCCAGTAAATTTTTATTGAAACACTGCACATATTCACAATCAAAAGCTTCAAAAACAACAATACAATGAGTATGATAACATTTCGTATGAAATTGCAAATATATAGTATTGTCAATGTATTCATAAAATATTGAGATCAAATTAATCAAATAACTGCATTATTCTATCAAATGTTTCGTAATTATAATTTTCGTGAAGGTACAATGTGTTTTTTTAACTGTAATACAATACAATTCTACAGATATTTAAAATTTTCAATATCCTAACACATAATCAATATCAAGTATTAACTAAAAAGAAAAAGAAATAAATAAATACATACTCTCTCCCGCCCCCTACCCAGAAGTAACAAGGCTCCTCCCACATTCAATATGTTTAGGGACCAACAGAAGTGATATCTATTGGAGGGTTGCTTTCAATGGTCTGAAGTGTATACCATGAGGTATCTTTCACACTATTATAAATTTGACGTCGCATTTCTAGGGATAAAGTAGATATAAATGACTCCCACGTATTGAAAAAATTTTCTACTTTAGTTTCTTTTTCTAATACTACCTCTACCCAATCCATTCATTATGGGGATTTTTATACATACATTTTTTAACAGAAAATCAAAACTAAAATAGTAACATTACAGGAGCTGGTTTGATTGTCTGTGATTATTATACAAAAAATTATACAAATCATACAAAAATTATACAAAAGATACAAGATGCAGTGGGGTTTCTGTGATCCAATTGAGGGCCGATGCTTGCGCAGATTGAGTGATTGTTAACCATTCTGCATGCGTGAAAGCCGCACTGTGCACACATAGCAATTGTATTGCGATTATGCTCACACAGAGGATTCACCCGCAAAGTTAGTGACAGGTAGTCAGCGTTTTGGGGAGGTAATGGGGGGTGTTAAAAAAAAAATGCAGCTGTGTCAGGCATACTTGCCAACTCTCCCGGAATGGCCGGGAGGCTCCTGAAACACATTAGGCACTCCCAGCTGCTCGAAAAAGAAGCAAAGTCTCTGATACCGGCTGCTACCCCAGCCGCCCACTTCACTCGGGACGCGAGGCTTTGCTGTGAATTACATCATCTTGGCCCCGCCCCCGACGTTAGAATGCTGTTAATCTCGGCATTGTCTAGCGGAGCACAGATGACGCAATTGCAGCACCACACCCCCAGTACAGTCCACTTCAGCTGGTCCACGCACCCCACAGTACCGACCTGGCTGCACCTTCCCAGAGGGGCAGCCCAAAGGTTAGCAAGTATGGTGACAGGACCGTTTAAAGTTAAACACTGTTTTTTGGCCGTCCATAAAGTAGTCACTGCATTCCTAATCGCAGCAGGAGAGCCATCAGGAGAAGGCTGATAGCTGCCTGATCTGCTTTCGATGTTTCTGGTTTTGTGAGCGGGCGGATGTGAGATACTTTTAGTGGTCCTCTCTAAGCACTGAATGATGGGTGAGTCATTCGCATATTATCGTAATTGCGATCCATGAAAGATCCATGACATGTTACCCACAGCAACCAATCAAATTCTTCTACTTAAAATTTGTCTAGCACCTTATAGAAGATAATAGAATCTGATTGATTGCTATGGGCAACATTTACACTTCTAAAATCCCACACCAGTAAATATATATAGCCCTATGAGTCGTTTAATTATTTGGCTTCACTCACCCAGAACAGTCATCAGAGAACAGTCTGACAATGATGGCCAAACTCTGAGATTAGAAATTAGCATGTCATTTTTTAAACACTGCAAACAATTATATAGGTTGCAAATTCCAGGGCATAAAAGGTTGAATTTAGCAAACTGACTGATTGATTAATTATTATTATTATTATTATTATTATTATTAACATGTACTTATATAGCACCAGCATATTCTGTTGTGCTTTACAGCTGTAGTAAAGTTCCTCCAGTTTTTCCAACTTATCAGCTGGCCAGAGGAAACTACACAATTCAACACACCACTAAAATGAGTGATACTCTCCACAAGGCCCTACACTGGTTTCCCTTCCCCTTTAAACCCAATTCAAACTCCTTAGAATCACATACAAAGCCCTATAAATAAAGGATAAATAAAAATAATACTATTTACTGTTTTATTTTGTTTTATAGACAAAGTAATTGCATGTTTGCAGCAGACAGGGTCGAAACTAGGGGTATGAGAGCAGTGCTGCCGCCCAGAGCAGTGACTTGTGGTGAGGTCAATGGCTGGGGAGGCACACATGGAGATGGGTTTGAGTGCTGGGAGCCTGTCTCACCCCCTACTCATTGTAACTCTCCCCTCACTACACTAAGCGTCTGTGTGCATTGATTCTCCTACATGCATCACTGTCTCTTCTCTTGCTGCTGCTGACTGAGCTCTGATCTCTAAACACATGACACATCCAAGGTGTCCATCAGTGCTCAGGGCACATCCCCCATACTCAGAGACACGCCTCTATTAGCTCTCTTTCTGTGTAGCTTATTGCCCGTGGTGTGGCCCCGTCCCGTCTGACTATACATAAGTGAGGCTAAGCTGTTGCTGCCTCATCTCTCGTCTCCCTGCAGTCCCTGGGAGCTCCACAAAGCTAGTGAGTGTTAACTATAAAAATTATTACAATAAACAAAGATGATGCTTATAAGTTATATATAGATTCTTTGTATTATTCTAATTCTTATTTTCTATCAAATATCAGGAGTATGACAATGGATACTTTGTGCCAGGGACGTGTAGGCAGGGGAGGCAGAGTGCGGGGCTCTGTGGGCGACACCAATGCTGACCCACGATCCCTTCATCTGGCTAGCACCGTGCAGCCAGTGTCACTCTGTTGGACGCTCCAGGCATGCAGCTGGCAACCTGTACAGTATCGCAGGAGCATCCTTAAGATGCTCTGGCGGTGCTGCTGTCCTTACCGGTTGTGGTGGCCCCACCCCCTCGGCATGTTGTCATGCGGTCGAGGTGTGTGGCCGACACAGTGCACCTTAATAATCTGTTACAGCTCTGGCAGCAGATTATACAGTTCTAGAAAGATCATGTGTACATCTTTTTTTAATTTTATTTATTGGATGACACCAGGGCCGGATTTTCCGCTACCCATCCTAGGGGCTTGCCTAGGGCCCGGCAGGAACCAAGGGGCCCGTGGATGGGCCCCTTTGCCTGAAGAAATCCCGTGATTGCAGCGCTCCCAGAGGAGCACTGCGCGAATACCGCGTGACGTCCGTCATCGTCACGCGGTCCGTCATCGTCACGCAGGCCCGCCTCCACTCCACTACACAGAGTCCCGCACGGCTGTAGGTGCTCTCTAGGAGAGCTTGTGTGTGTATGCAGCCGCCAGCTGCACAGAGTAACTCTCCGGGGACCCGCCGCGCTGTCTCTCCCAGCTAATCCGTCCTCATACAGCTAGCCCTGCCGTGACCCGCCCCAGCAGCCAAGGCCAGGCAGGCAGGGACTTGTATCAAATACCCTGATTAGCTACCACATACACACACTATATATATATATATATATATATATATCTATATATATATATATCTATGTGTATCAGACTTGCCTGCTTTTGAAAAAGCATTTCAGGGAGATTGTGATAGCAGCACCTATGAGCGTGGCGGTAATGTGGGCGTGTACAGCTATATCTGAGAGGC
Organism: Taudactylus pleione; assembly: GCA_031769625.1. Taxonomy (NCBI): domain Eukaryota; kingdom Metazoa; phylum Chordata; class Amphibia; order Anura; family Myobatrachidae; genus Taudactylus; species Taudactylus pleione. The sequence continues at coordinate 7,145,929 of JAUIMM010000396.1, forward strand.
GTGTCATAAAATTGATTTACATCCACATGTAAATGAGCCCCAAAGCAGCTAGTAACATCTACTTGTTGATGAAAACACACTGATACTTCTCAGAAAAAACATGTAGGCATAGGGATCATTGTGCCTTATAACCAATACAGGGAAATTATACTAATGATCCCATTTGAATGTATATATCTCTGCTTTTTCTTTTATATAACAGTGTCATAAGGTGAAATGAGGGAGATTGGATTTTTTTTTTTCTCATCTAGTGACATTGTAAAAACTGTATATATCCAGTAGTTGTCACTAGGTCCTGGATATATGCGCAAATTTTACAATGTCACTAGATTATTTACATATAATATATATGTGTGTGTGAATATGTGAATATGTGTAATATATATATATATATATATATATATATATATATATATATATATATTACATATATATATACATACACACACACATACACACATTATATATGCACATTCTGTTTGCACTGTGTTTTCATTTTCTATTTTAATGTTTTGATGTCCGTAATGTTTAAAGCTTTAAAAAGATAAATATATGGAGAAAAAACAAAAAAAATGATGTAAGGGCATGCATCAGGAACTCACATAGGGGGGAATTCAATTCAACGCGATGTTGAATAGCCGTGGGAGGGAGCTTCCGCAGCTATTCAATTCACTGCGCTGTTTGGGTGCGCTAAGGATTTCTTCTCGCACCCCGTGGGGATGCGAGGAGAAATCCGACCAAAGTGCTGGGCACGCAGCTGTTTTTCTGCTTTGCGCTGCCCTAACAGCCGTGTGCCCGGCACTTTGGTCAGAGAATGCCGGTTAACGTGCCTTAACATTCTCCGACCACACAGCGCACTGAAATGAATGGCTCAGGGAGCTCGTTCCCAGTGCTGTTCAATTCGCGTTCAATTGAATTCCCCCCATATAGTGCTATGGATTGTTTGAGAGAGGGGGGGCCCCAAACTAGTATCTTGCCTAGGGCCCCGTGAGGTCTAAATCCGGCTCTGGATGACACTACCTTTTATCTGTTCTACACTATAACCATCACCATGGATTACATTAGTGCCCTGAAATTAACACCTGAATGTGAAACATCAAAAAGACAGGAAAGCAAAGCTGTGAAGAGTCTTTGGAAAAGCAGCTAATTACAGGGACTCACTGGAATGTGATAAGAAGACAGGATGAAGTCAATAATTAAACAGTTGAGATAAATGGAGGATACAACACATCAGCCTAAAGCTGGGTACACACTAACAGATATATTGGCCAATCAATTGATCGCCAAAATATCTGGTGCCCGTCGGCCAGTGCGTACCAGCTATACGTCTGTGAACGTCGTTAACAGACATATCGCGTCGGCTGTGCTGCACAGTCAATGGACAGATATATCTGTCCACTGGCAAGTGTGTACGTACACATGCAGCGGCAGCCGCGGGGAGGGGGCGGACATGCCCCGACCCACCCCCCGGCCAGCGGCACCCGTGGCTGCCTGTAAGATGATGGTCTTCAGTGTATATGAACGACCATCATCTGCAGATATATCTGTGCAGTGTGTACCCACCTTAAGAAAAACTATTAAATGCATCCGAATACTTAATTAAGTTTGAGGATAGATAAGCACCCTGTTTGATATTTAGTTTTGTTAGTTAGTTAAGGGTTAAGGCTTGGGCGAAGGTGTGGTTATGGTAGTGGTCATTTGGGGGAGATAGGCCTATCGTAGGATTTGTGGGAGTGTTCAGGGTACCCATATAAATAGCCTGGTCAGAGGAGCCATTTTCCTCTTTTCCAGTTTCTGCAAACACCCACCCACCCACCCGACTAAGCTGGTTTGTATGCTTTATTGTTTTGTTGGATTGTACATTTCAGTGTTTTCTTCCAACAGGTAGAAGTGCAGCCTGGCGGGAAGCAGTGCTCCTGGGCGGCCTATTATTTAGCGCAGGAGTGCCTGGGGAGCATTCTTTCCTTTGAGAGCGGCAAGTTGGTCACCGCCCAAAGGGGGGACCTGGTCCCTGTCCAAGGGAAGGGCCGAGGCTGTGCCAATTAAGGTGGGATGGTACTTCCTCAGGTCGGGCTGCGCAGGGCGGGGATCCGCCCCTGTTATTTATTATTGATTTCCATAGGGCTGTGGCCTCGGAGCACTGCTTTCTTCCTGCCACCTATTTCTAATTTCAATTCGATCAATAAATTCTGGCTGTGACCTCTTTAATTGCATTACATTTGTCAGTGTGTTCATTTCTAGGCTTAGGTTAAGATAAGTTAACAAAAAGAATGGTAAAACAAATGGGTGACTTAACAGCATTCTGACAGTTAAACTCTGTATGGAGTTAGATTAAAATCTATTTAGTCACAATACTGTAACTAATACCAGGCCCTGCTATGATGAGGTTCAGTGACTAACTATGACATTGGGACATCATCATATATATGTCTGCAGCATTACTCATCAGATAAACCTCACACATAGCAAACAGTCAGAACCCAGATTACCTAATACAATACAGTGTTATGTCATGTGATACATTATTAAAGTCTATCATCTGAATTGCAGCTCATTTTGTACACTATACCTTTAAGTGTATCTCTAACAGACAGGGAAGCAATATATTGTATGGAAATAGTTTGCTATTTACACCTAAAGTTTCTTTTCTAAGTATTAATATTTCTAAACAATTTGTGTAACTGCTTATTATTCTAGTCTGCCTGACACTTTGAGGCTTTCTATGCCGATGTCAGTTATGTGAGTGAGCTGACACTGCAACCTTTATCATACCATCTGGGCTGTATCATACCTTATACCGTTAACAGATAAATCATTAATTATATGCACTTACAACTTTGCTAGGGGTCTCACGATAATTAACCTGTAAGTAGACAATCTATAAATTCACTAAAATTTATATCACTCTGTATGTTCATTTTATTGAATGTTGATTACATTTGAAGCCTATTATTCAGATTAAATCCATGCTGTGTTTTTTTTACAATATTAAACACTGCTGAAGACATGGAAACATAGAATTTGACGGCAGAGAAGAACCATTCAGCCCATCTAGTCTGCCCCTTAAACAACTGTTGAACCACCTATGATTTGTGATGCTGGGAAGGGGTGTAACTAGGTATTTGAAGGCCCCATAGGAAAAGTTTGCAAGGGCCCCTATGTACCACCCAATGGTGAAACATGTATATAACACATGTAACTGTAACAAGGAAGATGGACCCCTCTAAGCTCTGGGCCCCATATCAGCTGCACCCCTTGCACCTATGGTAGTTACGCCCATGCTGGAAACATCTTTTGGTAATATCACTTTCCAGAGGAAACAGATGGGTAATCCAAGAAACGTGTAAAAGTGATTTTTCCTTTTACCAAAGAAATTTACAATCTGTCCACAATCAGAGCCAGAAAAGTGCTGAAATTTACAGAACCATATGGAGGATTATTATACTGGATAGCCTAGAGTTCTAATTGTACAGTGGTGCTATATTCTGGAAATTTAATAGATAATTGTTATTAATACATGCTGATGATGGCAGATACATCTCTATATACTATGCTAGGCATTTCTGTCATATTCCTATGGTGAGTGATTATTTATAGGAGTTATCCATGTCACCTTAGCTTACACAAAGAGCACTATATTGCTTTTCTTATTTCTGTTTCACTCCCTGTAACCAGTCAGAGAAACAAGTGTCTGGGAATATAAAAAAAAATGTCACTACACTATGAAATACGTGAGTGCAATTGGATTTAATCCATTACACACAGACTTAAAATAGAGAGAGAGCAGTATATTTCCTTCTCCTTACCTCCATGTGGGCTCACATTAAGAACAACCTAATACAGATAAGAAATTAATGTTCTTTTCAGGACTAGCTCTCAGCAGCCGAGGTTATTGCAAATTATTCTGCACATTGAAAATTAATTTATAAACTCACTGTAATTTTTTTTTTTTTCCCCCCTGGTGTTCACTTCTTTCTTCAGGAGAGGCATTTCCCCCACTATATAAAGACACTTACCTGAAGAGAATCAATTGAATGCATTTTACACTAATATTTTAATTTACTGTAAAGGTTTCGGTTACTGGTGCCAATCTTCTCACAATCTTGTTTGAAAAAGTCACAAGTTACCTTTTCCAAATTCAAATAATGTTCACTGAAAGTTTGATTAGTATTCTTCTGGTACTTTAAAAAGTTAAATATCTGACTTGTAAATTAACATATCAGTATCATTTTACCTGCAGTCGAAGCCATGGCCAGTAAAAACACCATACTACCAAATGTACTTGTATTATCAACTAGCTGAAGTACCGACGTTGCCCGGGTGTAAATCTTCAAGATATTAAGTTTTATTATGTGATGTCATTCAAATTCGTCCAGTGGAAGGCCCAGAACAGGCTCCCTGGGTCAAATTTTTGTCTGGCGCACACCGCCGTGAGGTCCGACCAGGGGTTGGGTATGAAATCCCGGCTGTTGGGATGCCGCTGGTTAGAATACCGACAGCGGCATCCCGACTGCCAGAATCCAGACACCCATAGCAACTAACGGTAAGTGATTTCCTAACCTCTACCCTAACCCTCCCTCCCCGGTGCCTTAGCCTAACTTCTCCCTGCACCCTAAACCTAACACCCCCTCCCCGATGCCTAACCATTACTCTCCCCCTAGTGCCTAACCACGCACCCTAACCTCTCCGTAACACCCCAATACTTACCTTCGGGAAGCCGATGGTCAGGATACTGATGCCAGGATCCTGACCTGTCGGAATTTCGGCACCGATATTTAGACCGTTGACATCCCACACGCTGCGATGCTGACTACATCTCCTGACCAGGACCCCAACCACTCTATTAGGCATCCCAGACCAATTGCCACCCTCTGAAGTTTTCATCCAATCCATCCAGTGGAAGACCAAGAATAGGCTCCCCGGGTCAAAGTTCTGCCCAACGTATACCAATGGGAGGTCCGGCTGGGAAGTCAACCCCCTAGTATTTCTTCTGGGATCCAATGTTACCACTCTGAAGTATTCGTCCAATCACATCTGGTGGAAGGCCCAGAACAGGCTCCCCGGGTCAAAGTTCTGCCCAGCGTACACCAATGGGAGGTACGACCGGGACCCTTACCCCTGTAACACGTGGTCAGGATACCACTGGACCACCTCATGTTGGTTTCATCCCAATCGGTGCAGGGGTGTCCAAATGCATAACCGGATAAACAAGCAAACCAATGAATGTTATATATAAAAGATTGTACATTATATGCAGGACCAGTGTAAATCCTACAGGTATTCTAGGTAGTTGTTCCCCAGCTCCCACACTCAGAAGTGGCAACCCCGCCCCCTGCTGCTTCTTACCTTAGGGCAGAGGTCCCCAAACTCTGCCATGACAGTACATGTTTTAAGGATATCCATGCTTGGAGTACAAGTGACTTAATTAGTACCTCAGTCAATTAGATTGAACCATCTAGACTCAAGTATGGATATCCTTAAAATCTGGACTGTAATGGCGGAGTTTGGGAACCTCTACCTTAGGAGATGGAAGCAACATCCTCTGTTCCTCAGGCAGGGAGTATAGCACTTGGGTGTGTCCTTATACTGCCTAGGTTCACCTAATGGTCACTCTGATCCTGATTACATGGTTTGTGCGAGTGAAAACTGTAAACAGTGTCTCTGCATCTCAGTAGGCTTAGACAGTGTGGTCAGAAAAGATACCAATTAAGGTATGATACAGACAGGATAATTGCTGTGCTTAGATGCATGAATTACGAACACAACAGTTATTTAACTTTATATAATATATATATTGGATGGGATGCATGACACATCGCACTTGGAATGTGATGCACTCCGCCGGTTTTCGCATACATGCTGGTGTTGGCAATGCCGGTATGCATGACGATCACCGCAAAGGGCCGCTCTCTCAGTAAGAGCAGCCCTTTGCGACGGAGGGACTTCCAGGTCAACGACCCAGAAGCCCATCCTGCGTCCTTCTGCGCATGGGCAAAAGGACGCACATACTGCGGGGAGTGCTGGGAGGGATACAATCGGATACCTCTTACAGCACTCTGTGGAAAGAAGCCCATAGGCTTCCATGGGTAACACCACCATCAGGATGTTAGCGATACCCACCGCAACCAAGCCCCGGAGTGCATCGCATTCCGGGGCTTGGTGCATTTGAGAAATGCTGTCCAACCCACAATTTTGGGATTTGACAGCATTTCTTACCTTGCTGCATCCCGCCCCTTTAACAGCAATGAACAGTGCACCTGAAGATGTGTCAACAAATCAGAACAGATATATGCAAATGACCCATTTGTTATGGTGTTTGGTGTAAATATATAACTATTACTCCCGGTGCTGTAAACATTGATTTGTAGGGGATGCTATTGGGGCGGAAATAACAAAGAGAAGGGATAGACAGCAAGGGATGCGGTTTATAGACGGCGGACTAAATGCCGCCGGTCTATATCCTGACAGGAGGAGCCAGACAGGGGACTTAAAATAGGCATCGAAATACCCCTGGGGCTAGGTTAGTGTTAGGCACCCCACCCGGAGGGTCAGGTTTAGGGTGCGGGAAGGGGGGTTAGATTTAGGAACCACCGGGGGGGGGGGGGGGGTTTAAGATTAGGCACTACCCCGGGAGTTTTAGGGTTAGGCACCCCTAAGGGAGGGTTAGGGTACTTACCAGCCGGCGTCGGGATCTTCTCCTGTCGGGATTTAAACCGGCTAAACAGCAGTCAGTATTTCATACTGATTCCGACAGCAAGATAGATGCTTGAACAGGAAATACAATGTGAGTCTTCATATAAGACTCCACACTGGCACAGCCTAGTACTACAGTGAGGTCCCTGGTGGCCTGGTCCTGGATATATCTAATATTAATGCACTGCCGAAATATCGCAAGGAAATTATTGCACCAGCGTACACATTTTCCTGATTTCAGGCTGCGCTCACAGTGGGTGTATCTAAAATTAACATAATAGGCAGGGAGGGGGTGCGATTATGAGACCAAAACAAGCCTACGTGAATATTTTCAGAGCTATCACGTCCGTTCATTTCTGAACTAAAAGGTAAAAGGACGTATGCTTGTGTCCACTATCAATTGCTTTACTACACAGCCCAGCAAGTTGTGGAACTACACACTCCAGCAAGCCAAGCCTTGCTGTATAGGTGGTGGAGTAAAGGTAACAAAATGTCGGATATGTACATGTGAGCGTGGCACACAGAATGCTTCCTGAACTTCCTAAGTGTAAGTATGCATGCCCAGAGAGGCAGCCCCAGGTTTGATGTACAATCATAACAACAGTGGAAGGTGCATACACAGCACTTTCGGTATGACCAGGCCCTGTCAAATCGGATAAAAATTAAACTGCACAGAAGATGTGATCCTCCGATTCGACCAGTTTTCATCCGACAAAACAGGAGCGATCTTGCGTACACACTCTTTCGATAACGAACAAACGGTTCGAAATCGAAACAACGGGCCGACGATTGTATAGGTGTGTACCCAGCTTAAGTGAGATTATCTCCAGAGTCACATTGTGCAAAAGTATAAAATGTTGTGTCCAATCTCTTTTGCTGACATTTCATTAGGTGCAGCCTTTACATAGGAAAATATGGTAAATGACCTCTGCTCTACTGTGATCAATGAATGAATCCATTAATCACTACAAAACATTGGTCTTCTTTTTCACGTTGTAAAATTAAAATCTCAGCATTTTTCTGCATTCCCAACCTAAGCCCCGGGGTGTGGTTTGTTCTATTCAGGTTTGGGGAAAAGGGTGTGTACTGTATGATGAAAGCAGGTGACTGGAAGCCAGAGATATACAGTCAGCTGATGTAACACAAACATCAAACACTTAACTTGATTTAAACACATATGTATCTGTAAAGCCACAGAGCATGTTCATTGCATATAATACATAGACTGACACCATTATGAAATGAACAGTTTATAGTACACTTGGTGGTCTATTCATTATCACTTAATTTCTACAAAAGTAGGTGAAAAATAAGAGTTATGGTATAACATACCTTTGTTAACTCTTTTTCTTCGAGGTCCATGGGGTCCACAGCCATTACGTTGGGTATAAATCCTGGTCACCAAACAGTTAACACAAACAAGCTCTCTGCTCCCAGGATGCACCGGGGTTCCTCCTCATATACCCCACCCCCTGCCTCAGGTAGCCAGTTCATTACCAAGCTCAAGCAGGCGGAGACAAACAAAGGGTAAGAAAGAAGAAACCCATAACTCATGAGTCAAGACTCGAGAGGAGAAACTACGGAAACCTCCCCCAGAACTACAGGTGAGTCTGGGTGGGTGTCCTGTGGACCCCATGGACCTTGAAGAAAAAGAGTTAACAAAGGTATGTTATACCATAACTCTTATTTTCTTCTTCGGGGTCCATGGGGTCCACAGCCATTACGTTGGGGATATCCCAAAGCACTAAACCTACGGGTGGGGACGCTCCTGACTCTCGGAAGAGAGGAGAACCCTACGCCCGAAGGAGGCATCCTGAGAGGCAAAAGTGTCAAAGGCATAACAATTGACAAAGGTGTGGACGGAAGACCATGTGGCTGCCCTGCAGAAGTATTCAGCCGAGGCACCCCAGCAGGCCGCCCACGAAGGCCCCACTGACCGTGTGGATGTACCATTACTGAGTCTGGCACCACCAGACTACTCTGACCTGAGGAATCGTCATATGAATCCATCTGACCAGGTATCGGCTGGCCAGTCTTATGACTGTCATGCAGTACAAAAAGGAACCTACTTCCTCATGCTGTTGGCGCGATCCACATAATTATGTAGCGCACGGCCAACATCCAAGGAAAGCCTCACCTACCGAGAGGCTTGTAGTCTGAAAGCTGGGACCACAATCTCTACATTCATATAGAACCAGAATACCACTCTTGGAAGGTATTCCGCCCTAGTATGAAGTACCGCTCTCTCCCGATGACTTGGGAAAGCGGGAAGAAAGTGCTGCTAGATCAGAGACACTCCAGTCTGACGAGAAGAACATACTCGAGAAATCTAACCCCCTAGGGCCACATTTTCTCAGTTCACCCCAGAGAACATACAAAGTTTTAATAATAATCACTGATATCACCTGGTTACAATTGTCCCTCGATAGTTTCCACAGTTCGTATACTTTAGTATGGGGATGTTGAAATTATGAAATTCATCAAGTTCCGAAAGAGCATTTTTTTTCGGAACTTGTCAGTGATGCTGTACGCCACCCTGAGATGGGGCACAGCGATCTGAAAGATCCCTCCTTGCTGTGTCATCTTACCTTGCTGGAGCTGCCTCCCGGCTCCCCGAACTCTCACCAGTGAGCCAGGAGCAAGGGAGAGGACACAGCAGCAGCAGCAGCGGGGGACTGGTGCTGCGGAGCTGCATGATGTCAGTGGGAGTCTGTGATGTCAGTGGGAGGCTCGCGGTGGCTGCAGCTCTGCAGCGGCGGGGGGGGTTTCAAATGAAAGGCGGCAGGGTCAGCCAGGGACCAGCAACGAGTGGAACAGGTGAGCGTACAGGGGGGAGGGGGGTTGGACTCCTTCTGCTGCTTCACTGTCTTTTTGCAGCCTGTCTTCAAGCTGTGCATGTGCAGCTTGAAGACAGGCTGCGAAGGTACAGTGAAGCAGGATAAATGTCCCCTTTTTCCGAAAAGCTGTCTCCGCAAAAGGAAGGAAGTGATAATTAAGTATTGGAGACACAATGAATGTCTCCAATACAAGGATTTAACTTGCAGCGAGTTCAATCCTTAGTTATCACAGGGGATTTGATCCCTGTTTGTATATTGAACTCTATACTGTATAGATTATTAAATGATGCATGCTTCTCAACAGAAGAGAAAAGTGCACAGAATTCAAAATAATAACCAACCTACACATGAAATTCAGTTGGCACTCCCGAATCACCGCAAGAGGGGGCAATATTCCCGGTCCGTTGCCGCCCACGGAAAATATCTCCCTCCCTCCCCACAGCCATTGTGAAAGTGGGCAGTCCGGGGGGGATGATGTGATTCACGCTGAGTTGCATAATCATAGCCCTGCCCCCTGCGCCAAGTGTGATATACCCATATACATAGTTATTTATAGTTCCATATACACTGCTACCCTTTATTTGTTCTTTATTTTACTTTCGATAAACTCAGGACATATTAATACTTAATAGTAATATTATACATTACATAGACATATGTACATACGAAATCGGTATGAAATACCGTCGGAGGAAATGCCGGCTGTCAATAAACTGACAGCGGCATCCCGATTGTTCGAATCCTGACAGGGGAACGGAAAGTAATGTTCCCCTGTCCTATTTACCCCCTAACCCTAATCCTCCTTTTTTGTACCCTCATACTAACCCGCACCCTAACCCTCCCGTTAAGTGCCTAAACGTAACCTCCCCCTCCTTAGTGTCTAACCCTAACCTCCACCTCCCGGTGGTGGCTGGACCTAACCCCCCCTGCTTGGAACCTAACCTCCCCCGTCCCGCAGCCTAACCCTAAGTCCCCCTGGGGTGCCTAAACCTAACCCTCCACCCCCCCCCCCCCCTCCACGGCTGATACTTACCTTGCCCCAATCTCCTTACTATCAGGATTCCAGAAGCCGGGGTTTTCGTGTCAGCATCCCCAGTCATTTTGGGATTCTGGCGCCGGTGTTCTGTCAGTGATCGAGATTCTGGCGCCGGGATTTCGGCAGCCGCCATCCCGATCGTCGCAATATTAACTACATCTCGTAAATACAGTACTTATACAGTACATACATATATGCACATTTAGGGCCTGATGTACTAAGCATCACATCCACGATGCCGTACATTCCTCCTATTATCGGTTACATACCGGCGATAATATCACCGGTATGTACCTAGAAAAGCGATTAAAATCGCAAAGGACAGCTCTCCTGGTAAGAGCTGTCCTTTGCGATAGAGGGACTTCTGGGTTTATGACCTAGAAGCCCCTCTGGCGTCCTTCTGTGCATGTGTAGAATGGCGCATGTGCCGCGGGAGTTGCTTGGAGGGACCCTATTGGAGGCACAGCTGTGACTGAGATGCATGGTATCACTCTGGAGGCCATACTCGGATGGATGGAAAATCTGCACCTGCTATAGGGCTGGTTCAAACATCAATGGTGCAGACTGATGGTGGTGTCTAAAGACACACCAGGCAGTATTAAAGCATCTACAGATGCTGACATTGGCTGTCTCATGCCGGCCATACACTAAGATTTTTTTTATACGATGTGCATGATTTCGATCAATCGCAACGATCAATCATGCATATCGTGTGTGGTTTGGCATACTGTACGACGGCGATGTGCGTCCCACATCGGCATCATAGATCTTATGGAAAACCCATAAGATCTGCGATCCGTCATGCTGTTAAATAGGTAACCAAAGCATCTTGTAAGATGCATCGTTTACCATTCACAGCAGCATGCGATGCATCGGGCTGAATTTGAAAACGTACCGTGGTGTCGTACGCTTTCAAATCGCCTCGTGTATGGCCCGCATTAGTCCTTGTACATTCATATACAGGGAAGTACACACAAGAAAAAAGGACTTTGAGGATGACGTTGTTGTGCTATTTATCAAGCACCGAAAACAGAACTTTGGCTCGCTCCCACCTATGGTAAGAGGGTTCGGAGTAAAAAGAGGAATCCAATTGGATCCCTCCACCTCCTCTGGCCCTCAAAGTGCAGGTAGCATATTTGTAGTAATATTGCCGGGAAAGGACTCTGCAGTGTAAACTTTCGGTGCTACTATTACTGTTAGTTGGGGGGAATGATAAATAACCCCAACACCTGTTCCTATCTTGCTGCAAACAGGAAAATTAGGTTTCAGCACATGTATCACTAGATTAATAAATAGGCCCCATAGTGAGTATATTAGATGTACAAATAGGTGTACAAATAACACTAGTTCCTTCCAATACAATGGTAGTGGTTTTGCAATATGCAATATGCACCTACAGACTATGGAAACAGTGGCAAACGCAGGATTTCTAGAGAGGGGTTTCCAAATGCTTGATTTTAAAGCAAGTGTGACCAGTCCATGAAGAGGGCATAATCATTACTTAACCAGCTATAATATATGTCATACGAAGATATGTAATAATTCTGACATATACAGGGCCAGCAATCACAGTATGCCATTATACAGTATGTGGAAGTAGGGCCATCCTGCCTGAGCTAAATGTTATTATTTCAGATGTGGGCTCCATTCCAGATCATTTGAGCAAGTTCATCTTGATGGGGGGCGGGATATAAAAAGAATCTTGCACTGCCCTGGACATATATGTACAGCTTGGTCTCCTTATGGGGATGTAGTTAATAAACCGGTGGACTAAATGCCGCCAGTCTATATCCCGCCTATCTTCATCCCGACGCCAGACCGATTGAGGAGAGTCCGGCCGTCCCTAGCACTTATCCGCGGGATTTTTAGGCGTCGGTGGGGGAGACTTAGGGTTAGGCACCACCCTGGGAGTTTAGGGTTAGGCACCCCTAAGGGAGGGTTAGGGGGGGAGAGAGGGGAGGGTTAGGTGACTTACCTGCCACTGTCTGGATTTTCTCCTGTCGGGCTGACACTGTCGGGGTTTGAACTGGCAAAAAAGGGCGGCCAGCACTGGATAATGTATTATTGCAGTTTACACCATTAATAAGTTACCCTATGGATGGTCTATATCAGTGCCCTCCTAACAGTACATGTTTTCCAGATCTCCTAGTTGGTGCACAAGTACTGTATATTCAATGCTACTTGACACATTTTAAAATATCAACAGGTGGTGCTAATTATTTAATTTGTGACACTGAGGGGATCTTAAAAGCATGCAACTTAAGTATTATAGGCTATTTCTATTGTGGACATCATGATGTGGGTTAGGAGTGGGGTTTCCAGGCAACCAGAACCCCCCATGCGTTTGCCTATGGGAAACAAGTCATGTATGAAATGTAAGTTTCTATTTATACATGTCCCTGAAGATGGACCTAACATTATAAAATCCCACTAAAAAGTATATATATTGGAAAACATATTAAGTTTGAATGTACCAGGATAGAACAAGAAAACGACATATGGTTATCATTTCCCTTGCCTATTTTTCCAATCTATTAAACAGATGGGTAAAAGACTAAGATAATATGTGGAAACAATATCAAGACTTGAGTTTCACTTTAACGAGAGATCTGACTGTAACTAATTACATTATTTCAGATTGTATGTTCTATTCTTCAATTACAGTAAACATTAACAGTGTATCTTATATCTGAGGAAACTGTGTAGGCCTTTATTTACTGAGGGAATTAATTGGTCCTGTGTTGTTCTGCTTGGATGAATGTGATGTAAACTGGGGAGGTCCACAATTAGGGATTCTTTGGTTCCCATTTGACACAAATGGCAAAGGGGAAAAAGAAAGGAATTGTTGAAACTGGCTAAAGGTCACCAAAGACGGAAATACAGAGTTTTCATCTAGAGCATGAAGGTCATACAAAGCGGACATGGAACAAGGACAATAATTCATTGAAAACACAAATCATTACGAGTGTGTTTTTTTGTTTTTAGTTCTTGAAAATAATGATGAAATTATAGAATTAACTGCTAATATAGAAGTGACAACTAAAAACACTGGTGTGGCCCGACTCTCCCAAATAATCTACTTGTGGTTTAAAGAGCCACACTTCAAATATCTAATCTAAAGAAAAACAGAATATCATGCAATTAATTATATTTTCAAATACATGAGATTTACTTAGACTTTAGTAATTTTGTTAATATTAATAAAATGTTAATAAAACAAATCATAATGAAAAACTAGTATTTTGGACCTGCCATTCACCTGGTTGGTTACCATTGTGTCCGCAATTGAGAGGTTTCCCTCTCTCTTTCCCATTATTCACCCAGGTCTACAGATCTTCCTCCCATGTCTCTCTCTCTTCCATTTCTCTTTATCTCTCTGCCACTCTTCCTCGCATTTTTCTCTCTCTCCCTCCCATCTCTCTCTCACTCCCACCTCTCCCTCTATCTCTCTATTCCTATTCCTCCTTTCTCTCTCTCCCCCTCTTCCTCCAATTTCTCCCATTCTCCAATCTCTCCCTCTACCTACATCTCGCTATCCCTCTTCCTCCCATCTTTTTCTTCCTCCAATCTCTTCCTCTACCACCATCTCGCTATTCCTGTTCCTCCCATCTCTCTACCTCTTCCTCCCATCTTTCTCTCTCACTCTTCTTCCCATCTCTCCCTCTTACTCCATCTCTCTCTCCCTCTATCCCCCTCATTAATGTACAATCAGTTTTGCTCTCCTGAGTGTGCGCTGAACTGTGCAGCTGTGATCGTACACACCCCCCGCTTCTGCACCATGTTTTTTTTATCACCTAGCTGTGTCTGGTCCTGGTTGTGGCTCTCCTCCAGGCTTTAGACACTTCAGGAACAGAGTCCTGGGTCCTACCAAGACACACTGCACAATGTGAAACTTCATGGGTGGTGTGGAGCCCGGTTCATGACCCTTTTCTGATTGGGGTTTGGGACCTTCTTCCTCTAGCTAGTAGTGGTAACATGATTGTATCCTCGCAACCTGTGTGTTTATGCTTTGACTGCTTGAAGAAGTGGACCGGCACAGAGAAACAGGATGTAATCAGCTGACCGGTGGCCGCGAGGTCTGAATGCCGACGCTGATATCCAGACAAGGGAGTTAAGATAGGTGTCGGTACTGACACCTATCTTAGTCTGGATGGCGGAAAGCAGACTGACGGATGCCTGAACGAGGTAAGTCTGGGTCGCCCGTCCTCTTAGCTGCTGGGGGGGGGGGAGAGAGGGTTTAGGTACTAAGGAGGGGGACTTAAGTTCAGGAACTAACAGGGAGGGTTAGGGTGCAGGGTGGGGAGGGTTAGGCTACCAGAAGGGAGGGATAGGGTTAGGGGGGCAGGGTAAGTATACTTACCCGACCCCTGTTGGGATACCAACCATCGGGATGCCGCTGTCTGTAATGTAACAGGAGGCATCCCGACAGCCGGCATATCATACAGATTCCCAGAGACACACCTAGCATATTTTAGAGGGACTTTTTGTTTTATGCTTTATTTTTGCATTTTATGCCATTTATTTTACTTTACTTTATTATACTGTGGTCTTATTTCCATTTTATTGTTTATTGATTCTTTTATATATGTTTTGATGCAAATATGAAATAACGACAAGTGTGTACTCTATTCTCCATGACAATTTGCTAATTATTTAAAAAGAGCTACTGCAGGTTTATTTCCTTGACTCTAATCATAAATAAACTGATTTTTCTGTTGAGGAGTGCACTCTCAATAGTAACTACAGAGGTGTGCTGCTGCATATACGCGATCTCCGACCTAATGCACATTCTGCGAATGCACACCTTATCACATGTTCTCTTCTCTCCATACTCCAAAGTAACCAATAAGATTAAACAACATTTATCTAGCACCTTCTACAAGATAATAGCTAGAATCTGATTGATTGCTATGGGCAAAATCTCCACTTCTAAAAATCCGCACTTTAGTACATATACCTCTTAGAGTCTCTCTTTAGGAGACAGTGCATCAAAGATACTAGTTCTACATACAGCAGTGGCGATACCACTACACACCATCATGTCACCATTGCTGGCCGTACTACTAGTCCCGCTGCATGCACCTGGAGATTTGCACTACAAACACCACATGCCACCTGCATTAGCCTGTTTCTGGATGAATCTGTCTCCCATTGCATGTTTCTGCATTGTGCTGCATCAAACCTGTGTTGTCTCACATCCTGCTGTTCTACCTGTGTAATAAACCAATTCCTGGTTAAAATATTAATTGTGTGGACTGAACTCTATCACACACCATGATCACCTATCAACATGTATGTGCAGAATAGTGATACCAATAACATAGCTGTAACAAAACAGAATAAAAGGATCGGAGTCAGTAAATAAAAGACCTTTAATCATACCCTGGGTGAAAGTGTACAGTTTAAATGCAAGTTTGGGATTCGCCAAGATAATGGATTCACAGACCTACGCTACAAGGAAGTTCACAAAACATATGTAGTTTAAGTGGGAAAAATTGTAGAAAGTCACTAGTGATCCCGGTGAAAACTCCAACCCTGATGATGTGCATAAGGCCACGGGAACCATAGGTTAAGCTGTAGAGTATGTGTATTACATTTTTCACAGAAAGGTGACAGCATATGAAATGCAGGTAGCAATAAAGACGTCCTATGAAGACAAAAGCTAGGAGATGGAGACAGAGATGGGAGGAAGAGGGACAATGAGAAAGATGGGAAAAAGAGATGAAAGGAAGAGAGACAAAGATACTGTATGGAGGATGAGGTGCACTTTGTACTGTCTACTACCGAAGCAGAGTATGTGGCACTCACAGAAACAGCCAAAGAGGCTTGTGGCTGAAGGAGACTGTGTGAACTGGGTCTTTTTATTCCAAATTACACTATCGGTATTGCATGCGACAATAAAGGTGCATTTAAATTATCTTGCAGCACCAAACACTATGGCCAGTCTAAGCACTTGCCATAAGACACCATTTCATAAGAAAGCTGGTGGACAGCATTTTAGTCAGAGTGTTTTATGTAAATAGTAAGGGAAACCTTGCAGATATGTTAACTAAGGGTCTGATGTCAAATGTGCTCAATGCCTTACTACCAAAATGTGGACCGGAGTGCATTAAGAAATGGTGATATGGTATGTTATTCTCGTGTCCTCTTGTGTTTTATTTACAGAAATGTCTTATTGTCATGTAACCAGAGACAGCCATGAGTGTGGAATGGGGTGTTGAGGAGTGAACTCCACGCTGTCTTCGTTGGTCCCACGTCCACAAAGTAACAGAAGTGAGCTGCTGTACATGCACAACCTCCAACCCAATGTGCCTTACCTCACATTCTTCATCCTCCGAACAGTTAGGTGCCTCTGAGTGTCTCTCTCTTTCTTAGACAGTGCTTCAGAGATACCAGTACCACATACAGCAGCGGCAATGCCACTATACACCACAATGCCACCACCACTTGCCGCATTACAAGTCCCACTGCCACCACTGCATGTATCTGCAGGTACTACAGACACTGCATGCCCCCTGCATAAACCTGCTCCTGGCTGATCTGTCTCCCATTGTGTGTTCCTGCATTGTGCTGCATTAACCCTGTGTTGACTCACATACTGCTGTTCTACCTATTAACCAATCCCTGGTTAAGTTATTCATTGTGTGGACTGACCTCCATCACACACCGCTGACACCTACAATATCAACATAGGTTCTACCAATAGTTTCAAACTTTATGTGAGTAAGGTACTGAGAATCACAGTGTCTCAGACACCCCTTCCATAAATTACTTACATTCATGTGAAACAGAGGTATTACCCCAAAAATAATTAGTGTCATAGACACTATCGCTAGTTGAATTTTTAAACAGAATTCCAGTGTCATAGACACCGTCTCTAGCAGATTTTTAATTACATTTGAATGAAGTATTCTTATCAACACGGGAGAGTACTTTTCATTTTACAACCTGTGTGTCCTGGCAGCCAGTGAGAGCTGTGAGGGGAGAGAGGAGGTGGGGCCTCCCCCAAGTCTCTTCTGCACAACTGCTTAGCCAGACAATCACAGCATTAAATAGTTGATGCTGTGTTGTTGTTTTTTACTACTCCAATCAGGGCTATGCATGGCATTGGATTGTGGTTGGGTTAGCGTCCAGCCTACTGTCATTTAAGATGTATTTTTCTATGTTCTTCTTATCCACTAAGCCTTGTCATTTCACTGTAGCTTACATATGAGCTTTTTTGGTGGATATGCTGATAATGTAATCACTTGAACAGGTGGACGGTCCTTAAAATTATGGTGAAACTCAATGTTTGCCTAGTACACAAATACTTGCAAGTGATTAAACCAAATATAAATAATATATTCCATAAATTGTCATTGTGTTCCTATTTTTAATGCACTTTGTCGTATATGTTAAGAACCATTCATTCAGATAATCTGCTTCAATTGTAAAGTGGATGTAGCTGTTACATTCAATGTTTCCTAATAACATAGGGAATTTAATGCTGGGTACACACTGGCAGATATATAGGCTCAATTGAACGGCCGATATATCGTGTGGTCGTCGGCCAGTGTGTACCAGCGATAGGTACAGTGAAAGACGTAGTTCACAGACATATCGTGTCGGCTGTGCTGCATAGCCGATGCCCAATATATAATATCTGCAGATATATTGGGGCATCGTGCTGTGTGTACGGGCGGTCAGCCAACCGCACATACACTGTCAGCAGAGGCCGCGGGCAGGGGGCGCGACACGTCAGACGACAGATGATTGTTGGTCAGTATGAACAACCATCATCTGCAGCTATATCTGCAGATCACTATCTGCAGATATACTGTATCTGTTGTTAGGTGTGTACCCAGCTTTTAAGAGTCTTGGGGCCTGATTCATTACCGTTCTCAGGATGTCAGTGTGTTTGAACGCTAGTTACAGGGGCGTGCATAAATTATCAACTGCAATGCCATACGCAGCTTGGGCTTTCATTGCGTGAAGTTAGCAATTTCTGAGTAAGGTCAGAGCTTGTGCAAGTGTGCGTGAGGCTGCAATGGTACTCTATGTTACCTATGGTTTCACAGACTTGCTAAGTATTACGGATGTGTGTAAGGTAAAGTGAGCCTCCTTATGTTTGGCTGTGATGGCACTCATTAGCATATTTTCGCAGTGAGACTGTATGTACTCCATACTGAATCAGGGCCATGGTTGGTTCTTTTGCAATGTATCACCCAAATTTCTGAAATCTACTAATGCTTATACCTGACCAAGTTTATTACTATTTAGACACTGGAACACAAAAGCTGCTCCCAATACACGTCACAATTAGTCTGCTTGTTTCTGCACGTACATACCTGTAGAATTATTATGTAGGTATCTATACTCCAGGCTACCCCCCAATCATTGCAAATTATAATCTGCCACTGTACTGTACCTGTTTCAACATGGAAGCAGCATTGTTTTTATGGTTCACTCTGACTCGAGATCACAATGGCCCCAGGACACTGGTCAGAGGTTACCCATAATGGTGCTTGTTTGTGAGATCGTAGAAACATCCTTAAGAATCTATTCACGTTTCATGATAACCGCAACATAAAACCTCTCACCTTGTAATCTTGTATAGGTTGAGTCTCCCATATCCAAAATGCTTGGGACCAGGGGTATTTTGGATAACGTAATATTCCGTATTTTGGAATAATTGCATATCATAATGAAATATCTTGGGAATGGGATCCAAATATACACACAGAATGCATTTATGTGTTATATACACCTTATGCACACAGCCTGCAGGTACTCTTATACAATATTTTCAATAATTTTGTGGCTCAAGCAAAGTTTGTGTACAGAAATTAAATTAATTTATGTTTCATATACACTTCTACACACAGCCTGCAGGTAATTTTATACAATATTTTTAATAATTTGTACCTTAGACAAAGTTTGTGTACATTGAACTATCGAAAATCAAAGGTTTCATTGTTTCAGTAATTCCAAAATAATGCCGTATTTCGGAATATTTGGATATGGGAGACTCAACCTGTATAACAAATACTGTATCTTAAAATAATAGGTCTTTAAAAAAAATGGGTATAATTATTTATTTATTTTACCTAAATGCAGATGGAGGAAATTATTTTACAATAAAGTATGTGGTTTAAGAGAATTCAAGTTAGCCTTAATTGCGGAGGACAGCTGGAAATCATCATAAGGTCTCACTTACTTTTCATTGTATATCGCTTCCTGCGGTGATTTGTGTAAAGAGCACTGTCCAGCAGCCAGTTTGTTTGACTAACATCCTTCATACCACATCTTGGCAAATGCATATGATGTACTGTAGCTTCATTCAGTTCCCCACTGACTGGAAGGTGTGAAGACCATTGGAAATCTCTGTAATCATACAACAAGAATGCACTGTGAACAGAGCAGTATACAATATTACACCCATATTATTAACTGAAGCAAGAGAAGCTGGATTTTGACTTCTCAAGAACAACAAAAGATCCTAGCCTGTATCTACAGACTCTGCAATAGCTGCTATTTATTTTGTTGTTATACGACACATATCTTAGAGCCTTTGGGTGTGAATTCAATTGGAAGAGAGTTTGTGAAAGTAAATTAGTATCATAAAACTTGCAAACATTGCGTGAGTGTGCACACAGAGAAATGCAAGATTCACTTAGAAATGCAGATTTGCAGCACTTGCATTAAGGTTGCGTGACTTTTCTACAAAATGCGACCTGGGAGAAGTGCAAGAAAAAGTGGGGAAAGTATCCTGGACCCCAAAATAATTGCAACTCATTTTGTATTTTTTATTAATAGTCGAAAAATGATAGGGAACAAATCTTTACAGTATTTTGGGTTGCAGAAAAAGGTCAGGAAAGTGATTTTTATTGTGGTGTTTTTATACAAGTTTGTAATTAAATTCTTTGTTTGTACACTGTACAGTACCCTTCCTAAAGTTCAGAGTGAAAGACTTTCCCATAATGAGAGGTGCAACTGAGTGCTAGCAAATGATATTCCAGAAGAAGACTGAAGCCCAGTGAGAGGCAGGAGTCAGTGATACCACTGCGAGTTGTGGCGAGTTTGGCATGTGCAGGCAAGCCAACTGCTGCCAGCCTGGATCTGAAAGTGAATTGTGTGAATGTCCACTATGAGAAGCATCCTCTGAGGAGCATGTGTATACAGGCTGCCCAACCTGTGAGTGAGTGACCCAGACACAGGAGCTGATGGCATTAGGTTCCCTGGAACTAGACAGAAAAGCACAGAGTGACAATCACAATCAGCAAGAATGTCAGCTGTGGGGACAAATTATGTGACGTGCTAGTACCCAACAACTACAGATGTGTCCTTTTATACTGTGGCTTCAGTCGCGCCAAATAGCCCATCTCTGTGAGCTAGGCCCTGTGCGACTCGGCCGCACCGAGCATATTTTGCACTCACAATGTGCGTCTTCTTATCTTAAGTAAAAAACTGCAAGCAACAAAACTCCATTGCTAGCATACACAGATCAATGGGGCTTGTGATATTTGTACATCTATCTGTGGGCGAGTCTGAATCTGTGTAACAAAGGCTCTGATGCCAGCAGCGCGGCTTTTCAATATGCCAAGTTTTCGTTGTGCTTCATCTGTGACTTTATACGTGAGTAAAACCAATTACTGTGCAGTTAAAGTTGCAGCCTAGCGTTTCTGGTACACTGTGAGGGCCTTTTCGCTGTGCCTTCAATGCAACTAAGACACAAAATGTAAAGAAAAACAGTGCACTCAGTTGCCCTGGGTGGAATCGGTATGAAATACCAACGGCTGAATAGCCGCCGGTTCTCATACTGACGCCGGAAACCCGAAGGGAGAACATCCCGACAGCGGCTCATAAGTGTGCTAACCCATCCCTGTCCTCCCCTAACCCTCCCTAATCGTCCCTTGGTGGGGCCTAACCCCAAGTCCCTCCCGGGGGTGCCTAACCCTAACACCCCCTTCCCCTAGCTTAACCCCAGCCCTCAACAGGGGGTGCGGCTGCAACCTAACTATCCCCGGCTTACCTCGTTCGGGATGTCGGCTGGCGAGGTTTCGGCGTGCGACTAAAGATAGGCGTTGGCATTTTAACACCTATCTTTATTCCTGGGTCGGTCTTCTGCCGTCGGGATTCCAATGGCCGGCATTCCGGGCGACTGTAAACTAACCGCATCCCGCATAGGGGACCTAACGCCGTGTGGCATATAGTGCTCAGTGTATGAGGACATATCTGTATGATGACTCTGGCTAGCGGGATGTCTGGAACGGCAATTTGCAGCTAGGATCGATGCGCCAGTGCTGCCCCAAGTGTCCTGCCGTGTTCACAGGTGCTCCGGGTGCTAGCGGCCCCCGCCCTCTATACATGCAAAGGGGACAGTACAGGGCACAGTAAAGCCCTGTTGCGGCGCTGGTTTTCTGTATAGTATGGTGGTCACTAGTATGCTCTCTATATTGTAGATCAGTCTTTTTGATCCACTCAGTATTTTATGTGACTAGGATGCTCTAAGTTTTGGTTACAGGTAGGCAGAGGCAATGTGTTTTTTTCCTCCCCTTTTACACAACTAGGGAAAATGTATTTTAACTCCACCTACATTTGTGTTGAAACTGCAAACAGTTGATTTGGTCCCACTCACATGATGCCACTCAATTTATTCTAGGGCCACTTTAATTTCCTAGTCAGTCACTGCCTACAATAAATCTTTATGCAACCAGAATTTTTTTTTACTATAACTGCCATCACAGCAGTTTTCAGGTCTTTATGAGGCTGCATCCTTTCAGTCACATACAGATGGTTAGTGAATGTCCCTTTACTATGCCAGATTGAAGACAGCTGGGCTCTGTATGGAAAATAAAATATCCTGTTAATAAAATGCACACCAGGTGTGCAAAGTCGTGACAAAGTCAGTGTGCACACCAATAAAGGGTTCTCTTTTTTCTGTAAAACATTTAGGAAATATATGTTGAATCAAAAACATTAGTTGTCAAAACAATATACCAAGTAGGGATGTGCGCCGGACCATTTTTGCCGGATTTGGATTTGGTTCTAATTCGTCGTCCGGCTTTGGATTTGGATTTGGATTTGCCAAACTGCGGTGACTGGCTTTGGATTTGGATTTGGATTTTTTTTACAAAAATTGACAAAAAAAGCTAAAATCACATAAATTGGTCTTTTTTTTCTTCCTAGAGTATTATTAACCTCAATAACATTAATTTCCAGTCAATTTAGACCATATCACAGCTTATAATATTGTTTTCAACATTATTGGCCAAAGGTTGCAGTGAGCTGACTGGTTACTAAGCGACAAAGCAGCGGCACAATGACACAGACACCACAGTATAAAGCACATCTATGACACATTGCCACACAGCAGTGGCAGAAATGAAAAGTAGTGCACCCACCCAGTGGGTACGGCCAGCAGAGTCACAGTACTTGTTTACATAGTGGGCTACGGCCCAAAGAGTCACAGTGCACAATCTTATTCACATTACACCGCACATAGGGCCTGATTCACATTACACCATAAAGTAGTGTCTCTTATTTATGTTACGACACACAGTAGTGCCCCTTTTACACAATGCCCACAGTAGTGCCCCTTTTACACAATGCCCCCAGCAGTGGTGCCCCCTATGCAGTCCCCTTAGTAGTAGGGTCCCCTATACAGTGCCCCCAGTAGTATGCCCCCCAGTAGTATGCCCCCCATTAGCATGCCACCCAGTAGTATGCCCCCCATTAGCAGGCCCCCCCAGTAGTATGCCACCCATTAGCATGCCACCCAGTAGTATGCCCCCCATTAGCAGGCCCCCCCAGTAGTATGCTCCCCCAGTAGTATGGCCCCCCCAGTAGTATGCTGCCCCAGTAGCAGGCCCCCCTCAGTAGTAGGCTGCCCCAGTAGTAGCCCCCCTGTAGTATAGCCCCCCCTGTTGTATGGACCCCCCAGTAGTAGTAAGCCCCCCCAGTAGTATGGCCCCCACAGTAGCAGGCCCCTCAGTAGTATGGCCCCCCCAGTAGCGGACCCCCCCAGTAGTATAGCCCCCCCCAGTAGCAGGCCCTTCAGTAGTATGGACGCCCAGTTGCAGACCCCCCCAGTTGTATAGCCCCCCCAGTAGCAGACCCCCCCAGTAGTATAGCCCCCCCAGTAGCAGGCCCCCCCAGTAGCAGACCCCCCCCAGTAGCAGACCCCCCCCCAGTAGCAGACCCCCCCCCAGTAGCAGACCCCCCCCCAGTAGCAGACCCCCCCCCAGTAGCAGACCCCCCCCCAGTAGCAGACCCCGGCCCTTGCACAACTTTCACAAGTTAAAAAAAAAAAAAAAAACTTACCTGATTCCTGATTCCCCGCTCCCGCGCCATCCGCTCTGCTGAGCCTGTCACACACTGCGGAGGGAGCCGGAAGACGGAGCTCATGTGTGAGCTCCAGCCGGCTCCCTCCGTGCAGCAGCCAATGAGAGTCTGTGTGACTCTCATTGGCTGCTGTAACAAACACACAGCTGCCGCTGGCGGCTGTGTGTTTGTATCTGTGTAGGGCAGACCGCTATCACAGCGCTCTGCCCTACACAATAGGACACCTGATGTCGGATTCTCTAGTGAGAATCCGACATCAGGCGGCCGCCGTTCGGCCCCGAACGGGGATCCGAGTCAGGCGGTGAACACCCGAACAGGGTTCGGGTGGACTCGAATCCCCAATGTTCGGAGCGGTCGGATTCCACAGAATCCGAACCGCTCATCTCTAATACCAAGTCTCTTATAAAATAACAATAAAGGTGCATACACACACACAACGATTTTTTTGAACGATTATTGATGCAGATATCGTTTATCGTTCAAATAAATCGTTCACTTTCTGAGTTAAAACGATGAACAATTATCTTTCATGTGCGTTCACATTTGTAGTTTAGTCAGACTGACCAACTCAACGATTTTCAGTAAGGAAATATGCAAAAATAGTTTGTAGTTAAAAAAAAATCGTTCATTATATTTAGTAAATCAACGATTTTAGTAAACGATTTTCGTTTGAAAAAATGAACGAAAATAGTTTACTAAAATCGTTCATTTACTAAATCGTTGTGTGTGTAAGCAGCTTAAGTTAACTGAACTAACAGAGGCTAATATAGGAGACACATTTCCAGACACAGATAGGAGAGTTGTGAAAAATATAAATCAACCAAATGGGTTATGGAGGAGTAAAAAATGCCATTCCCTGTATGTAATGTATCTAACTTAGCACGCTATAATGCAAGTCCCATACAAAGCCAAAATAGCATTGCTTACACATTAATCATAGAAATGCCTAATTTAATACTCATTTTCATCTATATTTTACCAAGCAATTATACTTTTATGCAGCTTTTGCAAATAGTTTTTCAGACACAACTCTGAATAACTAAGCTTTCAATCTGATGCCCGTGGCACCATGGACACAAGAATGCAAAAACTGGATTCAACCCATGATCTCCAGCAAACCTGGCAGTGTCATTATTAAATGGTCATTGCTCTTAAGCACTGACCTTCTTTCTCCCCTCATTTTAAACTTTAGCTACTTAAATTAAGTAGGACAATTTTTTTTTTCCAAAATGATTACTAGCATTGGGA
Organism: Taudactylus pleione; assembly: GCA_031769625.1. Taxonomy (NCBI): domain Eukaryota; kingdom Metazoa; phylum Chordata; class Amphibia; order Anura; family Myobatrachidae; genus Taudactylus; species Taudactylus pleione. Next base: position 7,171,066 of record JAUIMM010000396.1, read on the forward strand.
GGTCACTATAGGCAATGCATGGAAGCAAGTATACAAACATACAAGCAGTGTCGGACTGGGGCATGACTGGAAATGCAATGGTAAGGGCCCAAGCTTAAAGAGTGTGGCTAGCCACTAGAGTGGGTGTGACCAGCCAAAACAGATGGACTTAGCCAACCATTAGAGAGGACATGCAAAGAACAGGACCCCTTTATACAAGAGAGGACAGGGGTGTGTCAGCACCATAAAGTTTGATCCGTAGTAGGGCTAATCTTAGTGTAGTTTCCATAGAATCAAATCAAACAGCCAAGTGTAACCATGGTCCTGCTCCACCCCTAGAGGAGGGGTGGGCCCTCAGGCAGTGGGGCCCACCGGGGATTTCTCCTGTAACCCTGTTGGCTAGTCCGACCCTGCATACAAGTGGGTATGGTCTCATTGGAAACAGTGGGTCTATGGGACTGATTCGGAGATGTACACAAACCTAATGGTTTGCGTACATCTCCAATGGCAGGAGGGCTGCGCATGTGCAGAACTGGTGATGCGTCGTCACACGCAGTGCCCTCTAAGCCACTGTCCGATTTACAGGCTGCGGCCATTTGGAGGCGAGGAGGGAGCGGCGCTGCTTGCTTTCCGGCAAACAGGGGCATGTCGGATCCATTTTGTGGGAGTGCCGAGGCCAGTGACAGTCTTCCAACGTAGATTTACTGGCCTCCCAAGCGGGCAGAAGGTGGCCATGTATGTGTAATATATGTATGTGAGGGTGAGATGTGCAGCTCTTGCACACCACAGAGGTGTGTGGGAGGGTGAGGGGAGTCTGTGACCGGCAGGAGCTCAGGACCCCACAAATGGAAGAAATAAAAACACAAGGAATTGCGCTGTGCAGTAAAGTGAAATATAATAACTAGTGCACAAACTATCATCACTGAGTGTGACCAGATCCCCTGGTTGTGTAACAATAATCAAATTATATGCACCAGCAGTATAATAATCAGAGCTCTCAACATGGTCTCCTGCAGGGTGAGGTGATACTTGGTATTGGAAGGAACAGGAGCAGGGGGCGCAGGAGGGTGCGGCAGCTGATCTCATTATTATAGTATAATAGTGATAATTGGTACCAGCAGGATTGAACTTTGATATAAGACCATGGGACTCCCTCCTCACCCAGAAGTTAACTGTGCAATCCAAACTGATATATATGCCCCTGTTATTCCTGCAAGGTTCCATCTTAGGAAGACTTCTGCTCAGTCTTTATAACTTGACAGGGGTGGAGTAACCAGAAATTCCTGGGCTCCCTGCACTCTGTTTCTAAGGGCACAGTCACACAATCAACAGCTGTGCTCTTCTGCCCTCCTCCCCATCACTCCCCCTCCCGGTTACCTTGCTGCCCGGAGCACAGCTCCCACCACAGGGCACACAGTCACACACCCTGAGCACTACTACTAACTACTTACATGTGTCTGGGCAGGGGGGGAAAGAACAAGCCGCTGCTGCTGCCTCTGACACAGGAGAGAATAAGAAGCACTTGTCTCTGCCTGCACTGATGACTCACAGCCTGGCTCTGCTGGGAGAGACGGGAGACGCTACCCACAACACTGCAGTGCATGGCCAACCTATTTTGCATACTGACATCAGGCCGATCACATACGGTCACACTCTTTACATCACTGCACTCTTTAGGTAGAAATGTAAAAAAGGGGCACTTGCAAAGAAACTCTGAAAACAGACAGATAACGGACCATCATAATTCAATATTGTTGGTAGGGTCATGCACATGACTAGACTCTTAACAAAATTCACATTTTATTAAACAACTGTAGACCAAGCTTGTTAATTGCCAAAACCAGGGCACCAATGTTACAAGTGGTCATATTTTTAGATGGAATCGTAAAATCAATAGGGAAACTCCTAAAACATACAACTACCAATACATATCTTCAGAAGCCGAATTATCAGGAACGGAAGATATTGACCTCCTCACAAGCGGTCCAGGTGCTTCCTCTTTTTTAGAGAATCTCCGAGGATCAGGTGCACAATACAGAACACAAAGAGGAAACGTATGAGGAGGGTGAAGAAGAACAGGGGAAGAAAGATTATGGGAAAGCCCAATGCCCCAACGACAGTCCCAGCGGACCAAGCAAAGGAAATAATTACAGATAACTTGCAAATCATAAATCTTTCCAATATTCAATTATCGGATGATCATATTTCAGTCCTACAAAAGGGTCTTACTTTTTCTCCCACTACAAATTTTAACAGGTTTAAATGGGAAAAAGATTTACATCTCTTTGGGAGAAAATTACTCCTTAAAAAGTTTTTTGCAACAAAGGATAAATCCAATTTTGATTCTAGCCAGGATGACATGTCTAAATCAGACGAAGGAGATATTACATCATCACTACATCATATGGGACGTTCCACTATGGAACAACTACTCCTGATCTTTTTCCAACATGGTCTGAAGAAGAAAAAGCAAAATTAAACATATTGGATGAACTTGGAGAGGACATACAATCTGAGGAGACTGAATATTTTATTGTACAAGCCAGACCAATTTGCCAAAGAAAGTCCCCTTTTTTCCCCTCAGGAGAACATCTGTCCTGAAGTCCGCATATTCATGGATCTAGTATTCAGAGACATGGACAAGTTAACTAAGAAAACCTGTATTGGTTCTAGTTGGGAAGGACATCGAAACTTGAACAAACAAGAATATAAAGCTTTGAAAGAAATCAGTGAACGGCCAGGAGTAGTAATAAAAGCCTCATATAAGGGAGGGAATGTGGTCATTTGGCCTACAGATATGTATCAAAAGGAGGCCTATCGACAGCTTGGGGATGCAGAGTGTTACCGACACAATGTTTAATCCCATACAAAATCTTATGTCCCGTTATAATGGGATAATAGATGAAGCAAAGGCAAATGGAGTTATTGGGAAACAAGAACATGAATTTCTCCAGGTGGTCCACCCCAGGATTCCAACATTTTATTTATTACCTAAAATACACAAACATGGAGTGGAAACACCTGGAAGACCCATAGTGTTGGGGATAGGAGGATTATCAGAGCAAGCAAGTATTTTTGTGTATACACACTTGCGACATCATGTGACCACTCTTCCTTGCTATGCTCAAGACACTTCTGACGTCCTCAGATGGATACATGACATCACATTGGAAAAAGGCCATTTTCTAGCTAGTATTGATGTCGAATCATTATACACCAGCATTCTTCATACTCAAGGCATTGAGGCTACATGATTCTTTCTAAACATGGAAGGTACCTCCGACTTCAATGACTTGGTTCTGGAACTTCTATCGTTTGTTTTGAATAACAACTATTTTGTTTTTAATAACAAATTTTATTTACAAATAAGGGGGACAGCCATGGGAGCTGCATGTGCTCCCACCTACGCCAATCTATTTTTGGGGTGGTGGGAGCATTTTTGTGTGTTCAAAGAAGTGAACGAGGTATACACCATGCATGTTCCCATGTAGGTCCGATATATTGATGACATCTTTGTGATATGGACGGGGACAATGGAAACATTTCAGGACTTCATGATGAAGCTTAATAACAATAGTCTTAATCTCAAATTTACTTTTGAGATTCATCCTGATACCATAAAATTTTTGGACCTCAAACTCACCATTGATGAACAGGGCAATCTGATATCGGACCTTTATAGAAAACCTACCACAACTAACAGGGCTATTCAATATGGGTGCGATAACATCGTTTTTGCGTTAATATCGGAGGTATGACGTCATTATCGCAGGTTTTACTTTTACATCGTATTCAATTTCAAAGACTTATCGCAGTTTTGAAAAGTCTTTGATAAAAAACGGGGATAAGTTTTCACCATTGAATAGGTGTCGAAAAAAAGTGCAGAATTGGGGTTTAGGGGTGCAAGCTTAAAAAAAATAGCCTGCACCCCTGGGAATGACATTTAAAAAAGAACTGTCAAAAAAAAGTTTTAAAAAAAATAAAAATAGGGACACCCCAAAAAATTAATTTAAAAATTGGGGTGAAAAAAAAAATGGGAAAAAATTGTTTAACAATAGGGAAATGGGTTCAGGGCTATTCTGCAAGTATGCGGCAGATGTTTTCTAGAATAGAATTATAGCAGCAGGTGCACAAATGCAGAATTTTTAAAAACTTACTTTAGGGACACCAAAATATGCTAGTACCCATTTTCATGTACCCCAAATTTGATGGGACCACTTAAAAAAACGAAAAAAATAACCTAAGTGCTCTTCTGCATCACTTATTCAATGTCGGGAAAAAAACACCTGCTGCGGCTATTTAAATCCCCGACTTTAAATTAAAGGCTAAAACGGGGGTACCCATAGTGTTCCCCCATATTTTTACAACTTTAGGGGGGTCTTACAATTATTTTAAGGAAAAATTTGTAACTTTACGCAAATCCAACTTCGGAGTTTCCCGTTTTCGTTAATTTTATATTGAATACGGGGATAAGCGGGAGCGCGCACCATACCTTAACGCAGAAAAAAACTCCGATATGAAACGTTAACTTCGACAGTGAAGTTAACGTTTCATATTGAATACCCCTCTAAGTCTCCTACATTACAACAGTCATCATTTTCCACCAACCATTCATAACATCCCAAAAGGCGAATTTCTGCAATTGCGTAATAATTGCTCAGATGAGAAAAATTTCAAAATTCAATGTGAGGACCTGGGCTGACTAGTGGTCAGGGGCGCTGCTTCGGCTGGGGGGCCCGATGAAAGGGCTTCCCTGGCTGTGGTATCAGCCCCCTGCTAGAAAGAGTCCAGTGTTGGTTCTGGAGATTACAGGGGAACCCTACATATTTTTTACCCTGAATTCCAGAACCAGGACAGGATCAGTGCTGGTTGTGCTAAGTACAGGGGGAACCCTATGCAATTTTTCCTCTGTACTTACACAACTAAGACTGGAAAACTGAAAAGTCCAGGGCTGGTTCTGTTTTAGGGGCTGACCTACGTAACTTTTGTATTATTTAACTATTTCTAAGCTTTTTACAGTAAGATACATGCATGCATCTCACTGATGTATGCATGTATCTGTAAAAACAAACTGCTCATGCTGAAAATTAAAGCATGAAGCAGTTCTATTCAGTCGGGGCTTTGAAGTTCGTTTTTAAGTGGGATTTGCTGTTCGATTTGTACATGAACATGCAAAATCGAACAGCAAATCACTGTTCAAAAACTAAACCAAATCGAATTTGTTTTAGAAAATGCTTCTAAAATAGAATTGTAGTAAATGAGGGATTTGAAAATTTGATTCGATTTGAGGAGAGCCAAATGGCACATCATATCGAAATGTAAATAGAATTTTGATAAATATACCCCTCAGTGTTTACTGACCATGCAGCAGATTCTCTCTTTCCTGCTCTCCGCACCATCAGGTTGTTTACACTTCACTTAAAAGTCATTTGTCACTCTCTCCCTCTGGGCATAGGCATTACACTCAGGTTACAATTCCCCTGAAGCTGTCCAAACACTGCACATTAATTGTGCAAACCAGCTGACCAAATGACTGGCATAAATGATTATCGTTCAGTATATGGCACTAAACTATAATTATTTACAGTCTGCAAATGGCTGAAAAATGGTCTGGAATGTTTGGTTGTCAAACTTGTCCGATCAGCCAACTTCAGACTTTGTATAGACATCACCTCTATACATCTTGCAGTGTATGGAGGCTCTCCAATTATCGTCTCATCGCTCCAACCATTGTCTATGTTGGCTGCACAATAATGTGAAGTCTATGGCCAGCTTTACGTTTGTTTGTTTTTTTTTCTTGGGGAGAACTCTACTTGCAACTTAGGCCAATTGAATCTGTCACACATCAGGGTCTTAACAGCAGCTGCACTCACATGACCTTCCCAGCCAAGAGGCGGTGGTGCGCCCTATTTAAACCATCTCCTGTGTCCAGCTATTTGCAAGAACAACTCTTTTCTCTCTGGGAGCAGGCTCCTGGTTGCAGTGGCCGCCAGCTCTGTTCCAGTATTTGCATCAAACTCAGATTTTATTGTCCTGCTCTTACAAACTGCATCTGCATCTGAATCAGCTTCCAGTATCCTGCGCTTACAAAGTGCATCAACATCTGAATCCAGTGTCCTACATTCTAGTGCATACTGACTCTAAAACCGGCTACCTGTGTATAAGTGCTTCCTGCACCCATTCAGTTTGCATTCATCCCAAGCATCTACCATCTGGGCAGGCCTAGCGACACGGAGTACAATTGTACCGGGCCCAGAGGTCCTAGGGGGCACCGGAGTGTACCGTTGCCTGCACTGCTGCTGCAGTGATCAGCTGGGTGCAGGCATGAAATTAACTGCAGCCGCATGCTGCATATACATTACTTATACTAGCAGGGCCGGCCCGGTCTGTGTCACACTTACTGTCTGCTGCAGGTGCTTGGCGAAGCTCAGCACTGTGGTAGGGACGGGGCTGCTGCCTGATGACTCCTCGGATCTCTCAGCCAGTGATCCAAAGAGTCTGATGCAAGTGGAAGGGGTATACAAAATATATGATCGGGGATGGGACAGGAGAGTGTGAGAGGGAGGATGGGGGAAGCACAGTGTGAGAGGGGGGGGTAGCACAGTGGGGGATGGGAGGGCACACAATGAGGGATGGGAGGGCACAATGGGGGATGGGATAGCACAGTGTGAGAGAAGGGATGGGAGAGCACAATGGGGAGTTTGATAACACAGTGGGGGGTGGGGGATTGGATAGCACAGTGTGAGGGGGGATGTGATAGCACAGTGAGGGATTGGATAGCACAGTGTGAGAGGGAATGAGATAGCACAGTGTGAGAGGGGGATGGGATAGCACAGTGGGGGGATGGGGGATTGGATAGCACAGTATTGTGAGAGTGGGGATGGGATAGCACAGTGGGGGATGGCAGAGCACACAGTATGGGATGGGGGTCACAATGGGTAATAGAAGAGCACATTGTGGGATGATGTATAAGCGAGTATAGTGTCAGATGGGGGAGCACAGTGGGATATGGAGCTTATGTGTAAGAAATAAAAAAAAATATTATAATATAATATAAAAATATGCTTATATAAAATATGCTTATGCAGAGGAGCGAATACCAGCCCCATGCTGCTTAGGTTAAGTAATTTGAGAATCAAGTAACCGGCAGAGTTAAGCCAGAACCGAGAGACAAGAGGGGATCCAGCACATGACAAGCTGAGGAAAAGACACCCAAGCAGAGATGCAGCAGCAGGCATACATAGAATAAGATCAGTGTGGAGGGACACTGTGAGGGCATGGAGGGAAACTGTGGGGGCTCAGAGGTTCCCCAGAAATACCACATATAGGGTAAGGCAGACTCTCAAGCAACTGGCCTGTTTCTGCCAGAAACCCTGGAATGGGGGCCCCTAAAAGAATGGGTGTACCGGGCCCCATGATTTCTGTTGCCGGCCCTGCACCTGGGCTGTTCAGCACTTGGCATCCATTACAGCAGGTGTCCCACTACACATCCATCTTTCAGTACTGTGCAGCACTCCACTTTCATCATCTCCTGCAGGCTAACAATAGTACTAAAAGCACTTTACAGAGTCAGGTAGTAGATGACCACAGCACACTATAGTTCTGAGTACAGTATCAACAAAGATTATACCAGTCATGCTTCCAGTACACTATACAATTTTGTCCTAAAAACTATTCGCTTGATTCAGAGATGGACGCTAACGCAATCCCAGCTGCAATTTGGTATGCGATCGCAGCTTAATAAATATGCTAATAGTTCCAAAGTTCACCCGAGCATAGGGTCACCCACTGACACAAAGCTCTCATGCTGCGTATGTGAGCACAACGGCTAATTTATGCACGCCCATGTAATGGCAATTAAACGGTAAGACACACCTGCGTTTTTCTGAACCCCCCCCTGTTAACTCCACCAAATGCTGACTACCTGTCACTCACTTTGCAAACTGGTTCTCTGTGTGAGCGGAATCACAACACAATCTACAAATTCCCAGTGATGTGGCAGCGTCATTTTGAGCTTGGCACACTATCAGTGTGTGGGTATTAAAATGCTTCATAATCCTCAGAATACAAATGTTCAGGTAGACATTACTGGGGAACCCAAATTGAAAAATTATTTAGTTATAGGACTTTATTTTCAAATTTATGTTTTAAGGATACCCAAACAGGAGGCCTACATACAGGAGGTATCTTGCATAAATATATACACTCAAGCCACTTGAACAGCAGCCAACATAGACATGTGCAGTAAGTCACTCCTGCATGAGGGCTCTTATTATGATAGGCTGTATCCACCTCATATTTAGCTGTTACATTGTATTTCGGGGCCTATTAACTAATATTTGCAGGTGCTTTTGGGGAGGGGGAGGGGGTACTAGCAAATATTAAGTGTCCGGGGCATTTACACGCAGGGGACCGCAGATATCTGCTGTGTTTCAACATTTTCGCTCGCAAAAAGCAGCAACCATAGGTTTCTATGAAGGCTGTTTTTTTTATGAATTTACCAAGCTCCAGGAAGTATGGGCCACGATAGACTATGGAAGGTGTGGCCAAACCGGTCCTCGAGATCCCCTAACAGTTCATGTTTTCCAGACCACCTGTGGATCTGTAGAATGTGACAGTTAGTAATGACTAGACCTGTACACCAGCTAGGTGGTCTGGAAAATGTGAACTGTTAGGGGATCTCGAGGACCAGGTTGGCCATCCTTGGCCTATGAGCTCCACTTTGCAAAAAGCACCAGGAGGGATCTGTTGGATCAGGTCACAAATGCGCAGTAGTGCACACGGCTCCCAAAGAGGTAGTGAAGGGATTGCTAAAGAGTGATTATTAGTACATCTGAGTGATCTGTCATTTGTTATTGCAATAATTATTTAGAATTATCGGGTCTAGGATCCTATCATTAATAAATAACTCCCTTAAGGTGAAGAATCCTTTCATAATCCCTTCCTATTGCCTTAGAAGTGTCACAGACAGAAGCAGATATGAAAATGGCAATAGAAAGGATGAGAACAAGACATCAAGTGTTTTTTCTCTTCCAATAGCAAGCCCTTTGTTTTATAAACCAGTAACAAAGAGAACAGTGTACAGCAATGCTAGAGGGAGGTGGGTGGGGTGGTAACTGGTCTTTATGACATTATACCTACTACATTATACCTACTTTACACAGGAAGACATATCCCAGGATCTATCACACACTTAGCACATAAGGCAGTGAGGTATCACAGTAAGGACTACTTCAGTTCATATATTCAGTTTGTAGAGTGTTGTGCTGTCCAAATTACTCCTGTCAGCAGCATGAAAATCAAGCAAAAAAATAACTAACTCGTTCCTATACTATGGAAAGTAGTTATTGTGTTGACCTTCATGCTGTCAACAGGAGGATATCGATGGGACAATGATGGCTGTTGTAATATTACTGAAGCATTACAACAGTATGAAGGCCAACTTACATTTTTATAACCCCAACTGGAGCACAAACATCTCCAAAAACATACCTCCTGGTCAAATACAATTATATTGCAGCCTAAATATTTCAAAAACATGACCTTATTCAGATACTGAGGATTATAGCAAGCATGTAGAATGAGCAGAATGAATACACATAAGTAAATAAACACTGAGAAATGCATGAAGCATACAAAACAAGAAAGGAGATACAATGTTGGTAGAACAAGAGACATGGCACTGTGTAGTTGGCCCTAAGTTAAAAAAATAATGATAAAAAACCCTTTGAAATCCTCTTTTCTATGTAGTCATCCATTGGTCTTGTTAAAATAATAAAATGAGCATCGAACCCCATGGACATGTATTGTACACTATGTACTGTTCATAACCCAAAATTACTGGTCACTGCCATTGATATGAAAAGGGAAAGCGTGGCTGATTGGCTGAGAGCATGAAAGCACAAAGTCAATCAGCGCTTCTCCATTCATGACAATGGTAGTGACCAGTCATTTTGGGTTAAGCACTGTACAGAATGTGCAGTGCATGTCCGGTGGACTCGTTTGCATTTTCTTTATTTTACCAAGATCTATGGATGCCTACATGGAACAAAGAGGAGTCCACCCAATGGTTTGTTAAGTATGAAATAGTTTCTAGTTTCTTTTTCATTATTATTATTATTTATTTTTATTATATTTTTATTATTATTATTATTATTATTATTATTATTGTGAAGAATTATAACCTTCAGTATGTGTCTGTACTGGGGTTATTTTAATATTGTATTTACAGACGGACTACAAGTGCCAGTGAGCCCATATTGTCCGAGCATGTTGGCACATGTTGTTCCACAAGTGCCGGCATGCCAGGGCAGGCTTGCTTGTACTTGTAGCCCACCTTTAACAAATAATATTAGTAACTATTCTGAAAACCCTGCATCCACTGTCACCAGGGAGGCAGGGAATAGCCCCAGGCTGGCGGTCCCTCGGGAGGGAGTATCCCATTTTATTTTTGGGGTCCCCTGGGCCAACCAGTTTCTAGAAATATTGTGGAGGTGGATTGCAGGATTGTGATAGAGACTGTGTGTGTGGGGGATAAAGAAAGGGCAGAATCAAAGGTGACACCCAGACACCGTACTTGGGGAATGGAGGAGAGCAAAATGTTGTTAACAGAGTGAGAGTAGAGGGAGTAGAGGGGGCCTTGGCTGGGGGAAAGATGAGGAGTTCCGTTTTTTGCAGCTTATTTAATTTATGCAGAACAGGTGCTTCATGTAAAGATGCAGAAAAAAGTAATTAGTCTGAGCATGATTAGATAAGATAGTTTCAGGTTATTTATATAGAAGTGTATGTGATTGCTCTTAAAGATATATTCAAGTGGTTTGATGTAATCTGGTAACTGTTTGTGGCTCATCAAAAATACAGCACTTCATCAGCAGAAAAGTGTCTACCGATTTATGACCCCATTAAGTACAGTATCCTTGTACAGTAACTTATATGTAGTTTGAAATTCAGGACATGCAGGCATAGGCAAACGCAAAGGGGGGTTTCTGTCTGCCTGCAAACCCCCCTCTCCAGCGCACACATGACCACAGTAGAAATAGTAATATAATAGATTGTTACTAGTGCTGCTTGTTCTTCTCAGTATCACAAATGAAATTATTAGCACCACCTGTGGATCTTTTAACATGCATCAGCAAGTAATAAATAACCTGTGCACCAACTAGAAGATCTGCAAAACATGCACTATTAGGGATGCACTGCTATAGAGCCCAATATGTACATATATGTCCAGGGCAGTGCTAGGTTCTTCTGCTGCTCCTCCAGGCTCCCGCACCTGCTGCAATGGTCTGGAATGGCGCCCACATCTAATATAAACACATCCAGCTCAGGCAGGATGGCCCTACTGCTGCATCTAATGGCTTATTGTGATCGCTGGTCCTGTATGCTTGGAATTAATACACACAATACACTTTGTATGACGCATATTAAAGCTGGTTAAGTACTAATTCTGCCCTCTTCATGGACTCACCACACTCGCTTTAAAATCAAGCATTTGAAAACCCCCCTCTAGAAATCCTGTGTTTGCCACTGGCAGGAGAGTAATGGTCACCCAAGTTCCCATGTACACCCCTATGAGACAAGTAACCACATGTGGTTACTGAAAAACTTTCTCTGGAGCTGTCCTCGCATCTTTAATTTTTTAACTTAAAAAAAAAATATATATATATATATATATATATATAATTATATATATATATCAATAGTACTTAAAGACAGGCAGAAAAACACATACGCAGCCAGAAAACATGTGGGCTGTCATACTTAAATCTACAAAACTGTGTGATAAGCATAACAGGTGGCTTTACTTGTAATCTGACCTAAAATCATATTTATAAACTGACATTTACTTAAAACTTGACTAGTCTATACTCTGCATGATACAGTATCTTAAGTTTCCTTCCTCTTCGGAGAACACAGGACCAAATATGAATGGTGGTGACAGCTCCCGGGCCCCTCAGGATCGTCCACAGAATGAAGATGGCTGCTGTTCTGTGGTACCTTCACTATTCCTGTCAGCTCTTGTCTTTCCCTGAGCTCATCTGATACACAGCTCTCTCTTTCTGTCATGTACTGTATCTCTGGCTGTGTCTCATTCCTCAGACCTCTATAATCACCTCTCTCTCCTATTACTTCAAAGACCTCTGACTCCTCTGACTCCCACTGCTCAGCTGCATGATCAGGTAATATTACCATGCCAGCTCACACACAAACAATTCTTCAGACCACTTCAGCTTCATCAAAATAATATACCTTTAGTTAGAATACCCAATATGGCCAAAAATACCAACACCAAATACCACTATATCAATATAAATTCTTACCCAGAATTCTATCAGGTTTCATTTCAGTACACAACAATTATTAGTAGGACTCTGCAGTTGTCAGGGAGCTTCTTTTAGCCCCTTACAGACAAATATAAGAAGGTGACCAAGTGCTGTAGCAGGACACTAAGACGCCTAGGGTCTCATTCAGACCCGCTCGCGAGCGCAGGACGCTCGCAAGCGGGTCGATGGTACCCAAATGCACATGCGCACGACGAAGGGAGCTCTGGCTCTGATAGAGCCAAAATCACTCCAGGGCTTGCGGCAGCGAGACCCTACCGCAGGGTCTCGTCGCAAGCCCGATGGTCTTGACCATCGCGACCATCATCATGGACGCTCGCATAAGCTGTGGGTGGTAACCCACAGCTATGCGAGCGTCCAAAAGGCCGCTCCAAATTTAACTAGGACGGCCCTGATTCAGAGCGAGCGCTCTGGTCAGAGCGTCCGGCTCTGAATCAGGGCCCTAGTCTCCAGTGTGTGGATTTTCAATATTTCGCCTAAAGCTTAATTTTACAGCCATGGTTTTTTATCATTGCATGCATGAGGAACTTTTTTTCACAGCTAGGGGTATATTTACTAAGTGGAGATGTTGCCCATAGCAACCAATCAGGGCCGGGAGGCAAGCTTTCTTTTACAGGAGGTCGGGAGCAGCACACGATTTTCGGGAGGCTCCCAACCAAATCGGGAGAGTAGGCATGTATGCCTTAACATTGCAAATTTCCCTGCAAATAGGCTGCTGCAAACCAAGAAAACCAGTAAAAAAAAAAAACACTCAAAAGTGAAAGGAAAAACACCCAAACACTGTTCCCCACAGGCAGGAGCTGCTAGTGCATAGGCAAGAATCTGCTAGCACACAGACAGGAAGCTGCTAGTGTGGAGAGACCACTATATAAAATGCTCAACACACACACACATACTTTAGTAATTTCTTCCCTGGGAGAAGCACAGAGAGGAGATATAGTTGGGTGGTGATGGTAGCGGGTCACTAGGTCCCATCCCCACACTTTTTTTAAATTGAGTATTCTTTTATAATTTTTCAAAAACAAACATAAAAAAAAATTAAGTGGCCGAGATGCGGGAGGAGTACCTTCTCTTCCAGGGGTGCGGGGTGCTACCCGAAAAATCAAGAGCCTCCCTCAGGTGCTGGGAGTGTAGGTTTAGGAAACCCTGCTGTAGTCACTAGAGATCCTGTACACTGGAGTAGTAATTTATGCCCCAGCATTGGCATTGAACCAGGTTTAAGTCAAACAGCACTGGGAAGCCTGACGGTTTGAGGAGGCATAGATCAGGAGAGAGAAGAGACCTTAAAAATACCTTTATGTGAACAATCAACTATTATTAATTGTGAGTAGGGTGCATACCACTTGCATCTATATAATCTCTCTACACGGGTGGTGCGATAATTGAGCCGTAACATACAATATTTTGCACATAAAGATACCTTTATGGCAGGGTTCCTCTGTATGAATTTAAATCTCTTACACGGATTGAAGATTTTACCACCTCTTTGAGAGAACTATTCATTGTGTGGGAACATACTACACGATCAACCTTTTTCTTTTCTTTTTTCCCCCATTTAATTTGAGGATTACCCTTTTGGGGAAGAAGGTCGACTAACTCGCAACTAGGACATTAAGGACACGTTGCCTACAATCGATCCAGCTGTATAGTTGATTCGGGTTGGAGACCCTACCTCCCTAGATTCCTTTGGACTTATAACCATTGTGTATGCCCTCTTTATATTCGGAGGATTCATGTTTTTTAAGCTTTGTTTATGGTTTATTATTATTATTATATTGTAATAACTAGGGAAGCGCGGTTTGAGTGAGTCTATTTGCTTTTTAACTTATTTCAGTGATTGACCGTCTGCTGCCATTTCTGGATGGGGAGCGGGTGGTGATGGTCTCTGTTTCCCAAAACAGAGGCGTATCGACACTGTTGGGGGGAGTGGAGAGCCAAGGATCTCCATCAGCTGACAGAGATTTCCTGGCCTTTTACCCATCTGCGGTGGCCGGCTTGCGTGATCCATGGTCACTCAGCCCACCGAAGGGATCACAGATGATCAGATGCTGCATCCTTGGACGCAGCTCGGATCAGTAACGCATACAGGAGGAGTAATGCCTCCTGCTGCATTACCTTAATGCAGCTGCATAGTATATCCGTCCGCAGCTGGATTGGTATCCGGTCTTTAGGTCTACAATAAAAAGGTAGACAATGTTTAGGTAGACAATACAAGTTAGACAGACAATAGGTCGACAGGGTCTGAATGTCGACAGCGTCTTAAGGTCGACACAGTAACGGTCGACATGGTCATTAGGTCGACACACAAATGGACGACACTTTTTTTTTTGTTAGGTTAGGCACTTAGCACTTACCCCGACGGTTAGGGTTAGGCACCAGGAGGGAGGGTTAGGGTTAGGCACTAGAAGGGACGGTTAGGGTCAGGCACTAGAAGGGACGGTTAGGGTTAGGCACTATGAGGGAGAGTTAGGGTTAGGCACCAAGGGGAGGGTTAGGGTGAATATTAGGGCTAGAAAAAAAAAAAAAGAGAGAGAGAGAGAGAGTCGACCATTTATGTGTCGACCATTTATGTTTCGACCTAATGACTCTGTCGACCGTCTTACTAGTCGACCTTTAGTGTGTCGACCTTCAGAACCTGTCGACCTATTGCCTGTCTAACTTGTATTGTCTACCTAAACATTGTCTACCTTTTTATTGTAGACCTAATGATCCACACGCAGCTGAATCACCCCTTCTGTTCTGCAGTGATTTCTGAAACTCAAGTGGAAGCTATACTGATTTATTTTCTGTAAGTCAGTCTACTCCTGATATACCCCATTCCAAACAGTATGAGAATACACCTGTCTGCACTGTCATTTACTCCTAATTTGCATAATTATCCAGGTTATACAGTAGGTGAGGACAATGTAAAAAAATTAAGGCTGCAGGTGTACTTCAGGGTCCAGTCTTTAACCTGGGTAACAAAGAGTATCCCGGCTAATGAATAAGAAAAAAAGGTTTAGAATATGTCATCTGGGTAGCAGGCGGGCACTCCTAGGGGTTGGCAGGCTGAGCTTGGTGGTGGATTATATCGAAATTGGAAATTGTATTATTTTTATTTTATTAATATAGAGATCACTGAACATGATTGTTTTTTTTATACTATAGAATGCTATGTACTGTAAACACAGGGCCTGATTCAGAGCTGCTCACTAGATGCGATCGCTCGCACGATGTGTATGCAAATTGCGTAGGCAGTGCTATCGTACAGCAATGCATTAGCACGCCCAGTATTTCTTAGAGAGCGATCACATAGTGTATGCAGACACCCACCAGCCTGTTTTAAGACGCCCACTTGTGCACGTCATATCCAGGAAGTCTATGCAACCATCGGTACATAGGATGCCATCGCAGCACATGAGGTTGACCATACCCTACCGCAAGCACTGCGAGCACTTCAGTGTAAAAACAAGCCAGGTGACGTGTACTATGATGCGGTCTTATAATTATGCACACCTCTAAAACGCCATTGAGATGCTCAGGCATACCTGCATTTGCACCTCCACTCCCCCGTTTTTAATGTCCAGCCCGTTACCACCTACAAACGGCTTCCCCGGTCACTCACTCTGCTGGGCTGTCTATGTGTAGCGAGCGAATGCATTGTGAACTTTCACTAAGGTATGCGCACAATGCATACGCAAGCGTACAATGCATACCATCGACAGCAGCGAGAGTATGCATCTCAGCGATCGGGTCTGAATCAGGCCCACAGTGCTCTCGTCCCTATATAAAAGTTCTACAGTACCCGCAAATAATGATGTGTAAGAAAATAACCTAGAGCTACCAGCATGACAAGAGAAAATTCTCTCCTGTGTGTAGGTGCTTTGTTTCTCGTGGAAAGGCTAAAGGTATAGTTGCTGGTACAGCTTTGTATCTCAGTATTAGTAGAACAGTGTTTCAGCACCTTTACTTTTTCAAAACTCTCAATAAAAAAAATAATAATAAGATTTAACTCCTAAAGATACGTTTCACATTACCTCACTGCTGCTGCAAGCTGTGATGTGCTGTAGTCCTTTTCTCCTTTAAGGTAACCATATTTCATGAGAAACACCTAGAAGGAAAAAAAAAACCAAGAGAATAACAATAGAATTAGGGTGTGCATTTCATAGCAACTATTTATGCTTTATAGACACAATCAATATTTTACCTCTGAATAATACAACCAGATGTAGCACATAATACTTTTGCGGATAGGAATATGCCTGCTGCATTAGACATTAAGGGGGAATTTAATTGATTTTTTTTTTAGGCGGCTTAACTAATGGGTGCACAACAGAGTAATTCAATTCTTGCTCCGTTTCAGCAAGAGAGCCGCCGGTGTCTACATTTCTGTTTGCAGCTTCCTGAGGTGACGAGAAGAAATGTGCAAAAAGTCCAGGGTTTCAGCGACCAAACGCCAGGTCTGAGGTCTCTGAGGAAATCATGAGCTTTTTCATGATATTGGAATTACTGCATCACATTGGATCTATTGCACCCAATATTTAAAATTATATGTGATTAATGCATCAATCGAGGGAGACACTAGAGTGTGCTTCATGATGTAAATTTTGCTTGTATTATTGAGTGATGCCACATTATGGTGTCCAATCTGCTTTTGTCACTGAATCTGCATAATATGACGTATAGATGCACATCCAAGGAGCCAACGATTCCTTGTAACGTCAGATGTTGGCAGTAATGCCAAAAGTAAAACAAGTTGAAGAAAAGTGAAGTAACCAACCTTTGGCATTCCAGCCGCAGCTGAAATAGTTATACCACCACGTTCATGATAGGCAGCTTGCAGTAAAAGTACAGTTGGGACCAGTGATGACTGTAAATGCAACGGGTACTGTGTGCCAAGCTAGTGACCACTGACAGATTACCAATAGGTTCTAGGGCACACTGGAGGGCTAGCAGGGAGCAGACAAACGTCTCTGTGCTCTAATATGTATTCAACTCACTTTCCTTGTGTGGCACCTTTACCTACTGCATAGGTTACACTAGACCCTTTCTAAACATGAGTTTATCTTAGTAACTGTAATCATATGAATTTCCTATTTGTGTTTGTATACATGGCTAATCACATTTATGTGTATTACATAAACAACAATATCCACCATAACTTCCTGACTTCAACACATTAAGACAATATGCAGAGGAATTTCACACAACAGAAATGGCTACATGTCACCATCCTCTGTCCAGGATATTGGTAGAGACAGAGGGAAATTAGGATTTTCCTGTAAGATGATTTGGGAGCCAAGAAATAGCTCAATGAGTTTTTTGTTCCATGCAAGAAATAAAACAAAGAACATGGTTTCCTCAACAGGATGCCTAGTCAGACCTATATGTTTGTGGTGTGTGTATATTACACTTTGTAGCTAACATACATGGTCAATATACTAGCTGTCAGTTATTTTGATATAATGTTAAGTAAAAAATATATTCAAGGATTGGCCACATTGATCAGTTACTGTAAAGTTCGACGAGGATAATTGTAGTGACCTCAGCTCATTTGTGTCATTGATTTTTGTTAATGAAAGGAGAGAATAGTAAACTATTTCCTGCACTTTATGAAAGACTCAGCTGCCCTCCTCACCCATTGACCTTAACAGTATAAAGAATCTTTTTTTTCAGTCTGTAATAGCCAATGTTGTTAAATTACTTGTCCAATATGACAAGATAGTGATTTCAGCAGAAGTTACTATTTTTGAAGACCATGTATCTTTAGGGATATACCTTCCTTCTACAGTATTAGTACAGAATGGCTCAGCATTTACAGAGACATGACTTTCTTTTTAAACCTAAGGAGCATGCTCCAAATTACTCAGTACAGTGAAAAACAACTTTGCTGGGGGCTTGGGTCATTGGACCTTCTCCAAATGAGAAAGGCCCCATTTCTCCCCATCCCTCTGGCACCAAAGGTCTATGTAGGGGCGGAAGGAATTTTCAGGCTCTATTTCATCAAAGTTAGGAGTTCCATTGACATCTCTGGCCCCTGGAGCCAAACGCACCCTGAGGGGGCAAGGGTCCTCAGGCTTCCCTCTGCTGCAAGATGCTCATGGTTGCCCCTTTCAGGGTTGGCCTACGCTTCCCAGACTAAACAGATTCTTTAGCTCTCCCTCTAAGGATTGAGACACCAATTACTTGGGTCAAGAGTCGCCCATAATGGCCTAATCCAAAACCCTTCCAAAAATATGCGCACACATACGCACTGACATAAAAAGGTGCAGTGAAGGTGTAAGAAATAAAAAGTGCTAGTTTAAAAAAAAATTAAAAAGTGCCAAAAGTCCCAGTTTTACTGCTGGGGTATAAGTTTTTTTCTTGTATAGCCATAACCCCAGGGCAAATAAATAAACAACATTGTAGGATATTCAGAGTTCATAGTACTCTCCTGTCTTTACTCTAGATTTTGGCGTCGGGTCCTTCCTTCCTCCACTATGCATTTTCATGCACCCATGGGGCCTATCAACCAGGAGCACTGGCAAATCCGGATTCCTGCAACCTTCTCATCAGCTTCGACCAAGGCACCACTGCTCCATCAGGATGATGACAAGGCCTTCCCAATGAAAACATATACTAGACTAGTGAGCAGATACTGTATACTAAGCCTTGGAGAGAGAGATAAAATGGAGAGACCTAAAGTACCAACCAATGAGCTCCTAGCTGTCATTTTTCAAACACAGCCTGTAGACTGACAGGAGCTGATTGGTTGGTACTTATCTCTCTCCATTTTCTCTCTCTCCAAGGCTTAGTACATCTCTCCCCTTAGTCTTAGCCAGAGTATGATAAGCTGAGACACGTACTTTCATTTTAGATACACTAAATATAAACATGGATGGTGTAATGCTTAGCATTACTGACTCGCAGCACTGAGGTCGTAGGCTTGATTCTCACCACAGCCCTAACTGTATGGAGTTTGTATATTCTCCCTGTGCTTGTGTGTGTTTCCTCAAGGCACTCTGGTTTCATCCCACAAGCCAAAAATAAATATGCTGTTTGGTTAATTGGCTCCAAACAAAAAAAAAAAATTAACCCTAGTGTGTATGTGTACATGTGGTAGGGAATATAGATTGTGAGTTCCTTTGGTGCAGGGACTGATGTGAATGGCCAAATATTCTCATTGTAAAGCACTGTGGAATATATTTGCGCTATATAAAATAATTTAATAAATAAATCAAATAAATACTATTCGTGGAACATAGTGTGACAAAACCACAAGGTTTTTAGCTGGTCTGTCAGAAGCTGATTACCAACCTTGATTGCTAGACCACCTGTGAGAGGCTGATAAAGGGTGTGTCGGTCTTTCACTGCCTGGGGAACAGGTCATAGGCCTGTTGAGAGACACTACTATTACTGAATGTAAGTGCTGTGCTAAAGACTTGTTTTGTGAGGGGGACGTTAAGTCTCCCCATTCTGAGAGAGGGAATAATTTTGTTTAGTTAGAGCCGGACAGGCCAGCATTTACTTTTATGTTTGGTTTATTTTTGTACTGCTAATAAAACTAGCTGCGGATACTTGTGCCAAGGCCCTGAACTGGTATACTACTAATTGGCTGCTGCATGACAAGTCCAACCATTTATCCCCAGGAAATGGCACCCTTACCCTGATCTTGCCTCAATAGTAGTAATCAACAAACACAGAAAGAACGAATCTTTGGATTTGACATATCACAGATAATAGTATCCAGTTTATTCAAAGCTGTATAGAAAACAAAAATTTGTAGTAAACTAGTATTGAAATAGTGAGATATCCACACATAGGGACGGATTCTGAGTTGTACACAAAAGCATACTGTACATAGCAGCGTCCACCGACCCATCTGGGAGTTTATGAAAATGCTCTACACATCTGGCGGCTGAATGTGCAAGGACTAAGACGCCCACTTTTAGAGCTCATGCCAGTGGCGTAACTACGGAGGGTGCAGGGGGTGCGGTTGCTATGGGGCACAGCGATTGCACCCCTGCACCCTTCACTTACTGGGCGCCCACTGAGATTGTATTACCAGCGGGCGTCTGGCTCCTTCTCTTCTCTCTCCCCCCCAGCACCAGCGGAAGCCAGAGGATGGAGCTCACTCCTGAGCTCCGGCTTCCTGGTTCTGCAGTGCACTATGGGAGTGACGTCATGCCGTCACTCCCATAGTTACGAAGAGCGGGCGCCGGGGACAGACGGCAGCAGGCACTGGAGCAGGGTTTAAGGTAAACATGTGGGGTTTTTTGTATGTATGTCGGTGTGCGGGGGGGCTTACTACTGGGGGCATAATACGGGGGCATTACAGGAGCCTGCCTTACTACTGGGGGCATAATATGGAGGCATTACAGGGGCCTTACTACTGGGGGCATAATATGGGTCACTACAGGGGCCTTACTACTGGGGGCATAATCTGGGTCACTACAGGGGGCACTACAGGGGCCTTACTACTGGGGGCACTGCGTAAGGGGCACCATTACAGTGGGCATTGCATAAGGAGCACCATTACAGTGGGCATTTAGTGTTTTAGGGGAACTACTGTGGGCATTGCTTGAGACCTAAGTTAAGGGGGGGGCCTTAAAAATTTTGCTATGGGGCACTAAAAGTTCTAGTTACGCCCCTGGCTAATGCATACTGTAATACCAATTAGCGCTTCCTTACACGCCACAATTGTTGCACCATTGAAACTTGCACTAGCCCTATGGCAGGAGCAGTTTCTCTATTGAGCATGGCCTCCTAAGTGAGCGGTCGAACATCTGTGAACAGCCATTTGCATAGATACTCCCTTGACCCTCCCATAATACATGCACTGAAATGTCCATTTTTGTCCATTTTACTTGCTACCTCTCAGTCATCGCCCAGCAATGCCCATCACTTCTCTGCCACTTTTCCGATACTGGGCCGTATTCAATTTGAGCAGTAAAAGCCGTTTTCGCAGGTTTTTGGTGGAAACTTTTCGCCGATTACGTAATTTTCACCTGTTTTGATTTTACTCCGTATTCAGTTTGGAAGACTTTTCGCCTAGGAGGAAAGTCAATGCAATGTAATAGGCGGAAAAGTTTTGCTTATGAATAGCAGGCGGAAAAAAGTGCAGAATTGGGGTTTTGGGGTGCAACGTTGCGGGAACCCCCTGTGCAGCCTTCACACAGTCCCCCAAAATGTAAACTGTGTCAAAAAAAAAATTACAAAAAAAAAAAAAAAACAACACCCCAAAAATCACTGAGTTTGGGGGCAAACAAAAAATGTTGGGGGACAAAGTTAAAAACTAGCGAACTTGACTCTGGGGGGGGGTCCCCAAGTATGCCCCAGGTGTTTTTTTCATTGCAGGGTCTTGCGGAAGGTGGATTTTTCACGAGTTTTTCAACATAACAGCAAGCCAAATCGGGGGGTACCATACCTAACCCCATGTCAGAGCATCTTTTGGGGGGCTGTCAGGCTAATTTCCCCAAATCTGACAGTACTTTCCGCTTGTTTATGTTTTGCCAGGTCCCGTTTTCGCCTACTTTCAAATTGAATACGCAGGCACGCACGCAATACTTGTCCGCCTGTCAAACAGGCGAAAAGTCCGGGAGGCGAAAAAGTATTGCGGATCCACTCAAATGGAATATGGGCCACTGTCTGAATCGATCACAAAAGCACCTTTGTGCGTACACTCCCTGTAAAGCATGCAGAGTACGGTTTTAAAATTTTTGCGAATGCACAGTTGCAAATAATCGCTCCAGTACGCGTACATTGGCCCTGTGTGCGGTTTGCGTGTGCGGCTCATAATCAGGCCCATATAATTGATCAGGATTAAAAAGAAACCCTTTACATCCTCATCTACAGTACTGGTGATATCTTGCCTGTAAATCCCTGAAGCTTCCATTTATGGGAACAGCTGTCTGGGATGACACTGATACAAAAAAACAATTGAATAAATATTAAATTGCCAGACAAAAACAAAAATTGGCAAAACCCTTATCAGATTGTAATCAAATATATAAATTGCCCAAAATGCATTTTTAATTAGTTATGTAATTAAGTGGAATACAGGCCCACTGAATGTTACAGATACTGCCACTGTTGGGGAGCCAGGACAGACTATGAGAGAATGGCTACCATTGAATCATTGCCTCTGTACAGTTGATTAGCCAAAATCTACAACCTATATGGGACCTAAAGCAAGGCATATACCCTATCAAATCTGATCAGTTTTACCAAGTTGAAACATAGGCCCTCATTCAGAGCCGGACGCTCTGAGCAGAGCGCTCGCTCTGAATGAGGGCCGTCCTCCATAAAAATGGAGCGTCCTCCTGGACGCTCGTATAGCTGTGGGTCACCACCCACAGCTCATACGAGCGTGCAGGATGATGGTCGCGATGGTCTTGACCATCGCGACCATCGCCAGTGCGACCAGAAGCCTGTGGACCACAAGCCCTGGAGTGATTGTGGCTCTATCAGAGCCAAAATCACTCCCACTGACATCACTAGTGATGTCAGTGGGCCGGCTTCTGACGGTAGGCGTTCCCTTGGGTACGCCCCCCTGTCTGGGAGGCACGCCCCCGGCACGCCCACCAAAGGGGGCGTGCTGTCAATCAACATCGACAGCACGCCCCCTTTGATCAGACACAACGAGCGAAGGAAATTCCTTCGCTCGTCGCGTCTCGCGCATGCGCACGATGGAGCTCCCTCCGTCGTGCGCATGCTCAGTGCAGACCATCGACCAACTTGCGATCGGACAGCCGCTCGCGAGTGGGTCTGAATCAGGCCCATAATTGTCAAAATGGAATCTGTTGTCAGATAATCTGACCTTGTAGTGCAGACTGCAATACATTTGGTTTGGTGCAGAGAACAACCAAGCATAATCTGCCTCTAATATGAGCTGCACAGCCAACAAGCAGCAAAATAGACATGTGATGTAACCAAATGGTTCCAATGACACTCCTATCATACAGAGCACCTCGCCCTGCAAAAGTGTCCCTTTAGTCTAATAGTATGCAGTATCCAGGTCTCCTAGCGTTTTGTACTTCTTATGATTGCCGGGTGGTAGTTAATTTACCACTTGAATGTTGAATTCCCCTTCCTTATGTTATTTTATTTTTTTTTCAATATTTTTTTATTTTCCTTATGTTATATAAACTGACCTCCCCTTCTCTTCTCTCACCTTTTATTTACGTTCTGTCCTTTATTTTATGAGGTTTTTATATTGTATGCGGAAAGAAAATAATAACATTCTATAGTTGAAAAAAAAAACAGAATTAAACATGAAACAAGCATTGAATAATAATGAATGTGTTAAGTTGTATGATATAATGCAATAACAAATAAATGGTGTTTAATTGATGCACTAAAACAAATGATAGATAGATAGATAGATAGATAGATAGATAGATAGATAGATAGATAGATAGATAGATAGAATTTTCACTCTCATCTCCCCTTTGGTACAATGTACATCTGGAAAATGTTACCCATCACATGTTTTGAACTTCTTGGAAAGTATCTATAAAGTCATCCAGAGTGAAAACACATTAACTGCTGCTTGGGGTGGATAACAGAAAAAGATTCCTCATTATAAATAAAATGAAACATGCACCTTGTAACGTAAATAAAAATATTTGTTATTTGTAAATCTGCATACACACATACACAAACACACACACACAACGATTTAGTAAATGAACGATTTTAGTAAACGATTTTTGTTAATTTTTTTTCCCTTGAAAAACTTAACAAAAATCGTTCATTTACTAAATACAAACAATTTTTGCATATTCCCTTACTGAAAATCGTTGAGTTGGTCAGTCTGACTGAACTACAAACGTGAACGATAATCGTTCATCGTTTTAACTCAGAAAAGTAAATGTTTTTTTCAACGATTGAATGATAAACGATAGCGTTATCGATAATCTTTCAAAAAATCATTGTGTGTGTATGCACCTTTATTATTATATTTTGTCCAATGATGTTAAATTATTTAGTATTTTCCAGAAATGATCTTATATATAAAATCAAACAGAACTTACTAAGCAAGTATTGTATAATTATTAGCAAATAATTATGCTTAAAAAGAAAAGTATGTTTTACATAGTGTACATAATGCATAACTCAGACTCACAACAACCCCTGTTTTAGTACTACATTTACTTGTATAAAGCCACAGAATATTGGGCCTGAATCAGAGTTGCAGGGCCGCCATCAGGGGGAAACTGTTGGGACTACTGTACCGGGCCCAAAGAAGGGGGGCCCAGCCTGCTCCTACCACCCACCCGCCGCTATTGCCAGAGCAAGACAAAAAGGGGCCTCCTGTCTGATGCCCGGCCACTGCAAATGAATGAGGCCCCCCCGCCGCTACTGCCTCGCACGGCATGTAAGAGGTGCCTGTCCGCATGAACAATAAAGTTTATTATCCGGCGTTTGTGACGTCACGACGTCTCCACGCCACTAAAGGAGAGAGGAGCCGCAGCGCCCTTCTAGACAACCCTAACCATGGAACAGAAGACCGGACCTACCCTGGAACAAAAGGTAAGAAAATTCATATGCTGCCTGGCTGAGGAAGTAGGGGGCTGGCTGGACCAACACTGTGCATGCTGCAGTGTGGCAGAAGGGGGCTGGAAACGGCAGAGCGCAGGGCTGGAGAGACAGACTGTACTTCCTCACATAGGCTATATAGACTTAGTCAAAATATATATATGTGTGTATGTAATATACTGTATATATATATATATATATATATATATATATCTGTTTGGAGGCATATCATTGGCATCTCACGGTTTCTGTACTGTATGGGAGGGGGGCTGCCTATTTTGACAGTCCTGGGCCCCACAATTTCTGATGGCAGCCCTGCAGAGTTGTGTGCCATTAGTAGTGTAGCTGCGTCTGTGGACACAGCAGCGATGTTAAATGTCTTTAGAGGATCTGTCACCACAGGGGGATGGTTGATAATGCCACTGGAGGATCAATTGGCACAGGGGGAAGGTAATAACATAATGTTATCTATTTACACCTGAGTGGTGGTGCACCCCTAGGAGTACTTTTTTTTTTTCAACATTATTTGAGCATATTAAAAAATGTTTTTGACTAAATAAAAAAAACAACATTTTTGAGGTTACTTTTGAGAAAAATTGTCAGTTAAGTTGTTAATAGAGTTAAAATAGGAAAGCTTCAAAATTGAGTGAGTACACATCATATAAAGTAATCAGCCTTGTGAAATACACTAAAATTATATATATATGTCGGAGCTGCCAACCTTGACATACATTTTAAATTAGAACTATTATATTTAAGTGTACTTGTAGCTAGCATTTTTCACTGACACATAGGAAACTGAAAGCAAAACCATTATTTATCTTACAATGTAACCAAGGGATATTATATAAAGGTGTACACAATCATTTTGTTATGAATTTTACTGAACCCTATGTTCTTCTTACTGATGGTTGTAAATATTTGTTGCTACTGTCGGTAACATTGCAACCCTCTTCAATTAGCTGCCCCTGTAACCGTACATTTGTACATGTAGTTGATGAATGGATCCTTAAATATCTAATGGCATACCTAGGAGGTTGTTCAATGTTGTTAGTCCGGGGAACGTAATCATGTCCTTTATCTCATCTCTCTTATATGTTGTATGTAGTATCTGCAATTTGTGCCGCTTCCCCCACATATAATACTTTTCTCTACAGACAGAAACATTTATGTCCCAGCTGGCAATGCATATTTCTGAATCTACGCCCAATTCTTCAGGACATGAAAGGCTTCCTGCTGTAGCAGCACTATACAATGAGAGAACACATCAGGACGGAGGAGTATTGTAGCTCAGCATGCTGTCAGTCTGCTCAGCAGAAACATACAAGGAAAGTTTCCCACCAAGAACAACCAGCCAATTCCATTGTATAATTCTCTTCAGTAAGGCTTGAAAAAATGCAGTTGCCTTTAATTAGTATTTAGTTATTCTTTAATGTGAAAATCACTTGTACATGGGAAAAGATTAAAAGAATGATTGTCTGGTAATACATTCTGATTTTTTACTTTGCTGTGTAACTATTATAATTACCATTCAGGCACAATCTATGTGGAATAGTTGAACAACAGACAGAGGGGTCTATTTACTCAGCTGTGTTAGGAGATAAAGTGAACGGTGATAAAGGTACCAGACAATCAGCTCCTAACTGTCATGTCACAGGCTGTTTGAAAAATGACAGTTAGGAGCTGATTGGCTGGTACCTTATCACCGCTCACTTTATCGATCGCCGCGCAGCTGAATGATATTATTATTTTTTTTTTTTTTGAGAAGGAGCAGCCGGAGTTAAGCTGACTTACAACTGGCTGGGGCTGTGCTGCTGGCTGAATGTAGGGGGCGCTGTAGCAGCAGCATGCGCCATGCAGCTCCTCCCTGGCAGTTCCGATGGGGCAGCGTGAGAGGCAGCTGAGAGGCTCTCTCTATTTCCGGCACTCTATCTTGGAGCCGCAGGTGAGGGGGGGTTGCTGGGGGTGGGTTTCTTTGATAAATGATGCTGTCTTTGTTTGCCTGTATGTGTGTGTGTGTAGTCTGTGTCAGTGTGTGTGTGTAGTCTTGTGAGAGTCTATCAGTGTGTGTGAATCAGAGGGGTACCTCTGGAACTTATGTACCGGGCCCGGGTTCAGATGATCCTGCCTGGGAACTGCTACAGGCAGATGTCTGCCTGTATGTACAGAGCAGTTTGCTGTTAGGGTCAGCGGCGCCCTGCGGGCCCCCTGTTACTGTGACTAGCTGGCACCCTTCTAATAGGAGGGCAGAGCAAAGGCTCCAGCACTGCTCTGCTCCATTCACAGTCTGCGACATTGCGTCTATGCAAGGCCACCTGTCCTCCTTTCTTCCCTGCAGGGGATGAGTTAAGTCCCCTCTCCCCCCCATATCCAAGTCCCGCCCCCTCTCTACTGCTCTGCCTGGCCTGTCTGTCTCTATGGCAGATGGAGTGTGAGGTCCTTTCTCCCTGCTTCTTCCAGAGCCTACTCCCCTCTCTACGAGGCCCCGCCCCCTCCTGCTGTGATGGGCCTGTCCATGTCCCATGCAGGCAGCAGCTGGTGTGTGAAGGACACACAATGCTGCAATCAGAGGTAAGTACCTTAGGGTGATGTATCTATTCATGTTATGTGGGTGAGGTGGGGGTATATAGTATATACCTATACTACCTGGAGCCTGGTGAGGTGGGTTGAGGGGTGTAATGTATGGGGGGGGGGTAAGCATATTGTATGGGGGTTGAGGAGTGTAATGTATGGGGGGTAAACATTGTCTGAGGGGGGTGAGGAGTGTTGGGGGGTATAGTAATGTATGAAGGGGTAAGGTGAATGTATCTGGGGGTGTATAGTTATGCATCAGGGATGGGGATGGGGATGAGAGGTATAGTAATGTATCGGGGGTGTATACTTATATATTATCTGTGAATTGAGATAGGCTTAAGGATGTAATATATCAGGGGGTGTGTATACCTATTTTATCTGGTAGGGAAGATAGGGCAGGGTGTGTAGTATTGTATTGTGGGGGTGTCATATACTACTAGCTTTTTTGGGATTGAGATATACTACAACCTGTAACCTATCTGGGTGGTTGTGCAGTAGTATTTTGTGCTGTGTGGTATAGTAATATGACGGGTTGTATACTAGGTTCTTTCGGGATATATTGACGTTATTTGGCAAGTCTATAGTGTATATATATAATTATGTGTGTGTGTAATTAATATAGGTGTTGCTCAGTGGGTAGAGGAGGTGGAGGGCCCTGCTTTTTTTGTTTGTACTGGGCCCCACAATTTCTGATGTCAGCCAGTGTGTAGTCTGTGTCAGTATGTGTGTGTGTAGTCTGTGTCAGTATGTGTGTGTAGTCTTTGTGAGTGTGTCTGTCACTGTGTCAGTGCATTTGTGTAATTCTGAACAAATGGTAAAATATATATATATTAAAAACAACAAGTGCTGCTGCTTGTTTTCATCTGGTTTCATAACAATTCTTTCCAGAGGTCACCGTTGGACACTAGTAAGACTGTGGGAGTGCTGGGCTATTGGCATATATACTGTGTGTGTGTATAGATCTGTGGATTTTTATTTTTTTAATTGGCTCTGTATTCGGTATTTGGAAACCCCCCTTTCAAAATCCTGCTTTTGCCACTGCCTTTGCTAAATTTATATTTTATATAATTCTTCTTGCTGAACAGAACACAACAAAATACACTGATGTTTAAACATATCCTACCATTTCCATGAAATTACCACCATGGGAGGCATTTAGGTCTACATGTGAAAATATGAGATATGGTAAGAACTTACCCTTGTTATCTCTATTTCTACGAAGTCCATAGGGTTCCACAGGATACCTTGGGGTATAGGTGTGACGTCAGTCGCAGGGCACCAAAGAGTTAAGCTTTCAGCCTCCCAGGATGCACTAGGTCCCCCTCCTATACCCCGCCCCCGGGCCAAGGCACCTCAGTTAGTTACCAAGCCATAGGCCGGAGGAGGAGAAGGAAGAGAGAGAACAAAGATCTGGACACATACAAGAATCACATTCTCACCAGAGAGAGACGGAAAACCGGTGACCAGAGCAAAGCCCATCTGCAGCACAGGTGCGACAGGGCGGGAGTCCTGTGGAACCCTATGGACTTCGTAGAAATAGAGATAACAAGGGTAAGTTCTTACCATATCTCATATTTTCTACTTCAGGGTCCATAGGGTATCCACAGGATACCTTGGGGATGTCCCAAAGCAGTATCCTTTAAGGGTGGGGACGCTCCTGTGCAGAAAGGAGAATCCGCCGCCCGAAGGAAGCATCCTGAGAGGCGAAGGTGTCAAACCTGTAATACCTCACGAAGGTATGGACAGAAGACCACGTAGCAGCCTTGCAGATCTGAACTGCCGAGGCACCACGTCGAGCTGCCCACGAAGGACCCACAGACCTAGTGGAATGAGCCTTCAGAGAAGGAGGGACCGGTAGGCCTTCATGAAGATAAGCTTCAGAAATAGCCATACGGATCCAGGCTGCCAAAGTTTGCTTTGAAGCAGGCCAACCCTTTTTACGGAAGCCATAGAGGACAAACAAAGCGTCCGACTTCCTAAACGAAGAAGTGCGGTCAACATAAGTCCTTAAGGCCCGCACAACATCCAAAGAGGCCTCACCCACGGAAAGACCCGGTGAGTTAAAGGCCGGAACAACTATTTCCTCGTTAATATGAAACTGGGAAACAACTTTGGGAAGAAACTCGGGCCGAGTGCGGAGCACTGCCCTGTTCCCATAAAAAACCAAGAAAGGGGGTCTACAAGAAAGAGCCCCTAACTCAGAAACACGTCTGGCCGAAGCAATGGCCAGAAGGAAAACAGTCTTAGCTGTTAGCCATTTAAGATCCACTGAGCCCAGTGGTTCAAACGGCGGTCCTTGGAGAGCCCTCAGGACCACAGCCAAATCCCAAGGCGCCACAGGTGGAACAAAGGGCGGCTGAATGCGGAGAACACCCTGCATAAAGGTGCGCACATCCGGGATTGTAGCAATCCTACGGTGAAACCAGACAGATAGGGCCGAAACCTGTACCTTCAAAGAAGCAAGGCGAAGCCCATGATCTAGTCCCGCTTGCAGGAAGGCGAGAATCCGAGACAGACGAAACTCCCGCGGTGCATAACCTCTCGGTCGACACCACTGGAAGAACGTATGCCACACGTGATGGTATATCCTCGCGGAATACGGTTTCCGAGCTCGTAACATGGTACGCACCACAGAGCTGGAAAACCCCCGGGACCTCAGCATGGCCGTCTCAACAGCCACGCCGTCAAAGACAGCCGAGTCAGGTCCGGGTGAAGGCAAGGACCCTGAGACAGAAGGTCCGGTCGTAGCGGCAACCGCAGAGGAATGTCCACGGACAGACCCTGAAGGTCTGAGAACCAGTGCCGTCTGGGCCACGCGGGAGCTATCAACAGGAGCGTCCCTCCTTCCTGTTTGAATTTCCGGATTACCCGTGGAAGAAGGGAGACCGGAGGGAACAGGTATGCGAACCGGAACGTCCACCGGACGGACAGAGCATCCACCAGAGACGCCCCTTCGTCTCTTGTGCGAGACCCGTACACCGGCAACTTGTTGTTGTGCCGGGACGCCATGAGGTCGATTTCTGGAAGACCCCACCTGTCCACCAGTAGTTGAAAAACGTCCGGGTGCAGGGACCATTCCCCCGGATGAACGTCCTGGCGACTTAGAAAGTCCGCCTCCCAATTGAGCACTCCCGGGATGAAGACCGCTGATATGGCCGGAAGATTGCGCTCCGCCCAAACCAGGATCCGAGAGACCTCTACGAGAGCCGCCCGACTGCGAGTTCCTCCTTGCCTGTTTATGTAGGCCACGGTGGTAGCATTGTCCGACTGGACCTGCACCGGGCGACCCTGGAGAAACCGCTGTGCCTGCTGGAGAGCATTGAAGACCGCACGGAGTTCCAAGATATTTATTGGAAGCTCCGCTTCTGTCGGCGTCCACCTACCCTGGAACAAGTGTGGACCCGAAACTGCTCCCCAGCCCCGAAGACTGGCGTCCGTTGTCAACAGGACCCAATTTGGAACCCAGAACGGACGTCCCTTGTTGAGGTGGGTCGTCTGTAACCACCACGTAAGGGACAGGCGAACCTCCTGGGTGAGCACAATCGTCTGGGACTTCAGAGACTGAGTCAGCCCGTTCCACTTGGACAGGATCAGGTGCTGCAGAGGTCTGGAGTGAAACTGGGCGTATTCCACCATGTCGAACACCGACACCATGGAGCCCAGTAACCTCATCGCCGAGTGTAAGGACACCCGGCGGCTGTGCAGACAACTGCGCACCCTTGACTGTAAAGCAGAGATCTTGTCCTCCGTCACGAAGATCCTTTGCTGTCCCGAGTCCAATAAGGCTCCAAGATGCAGAATCCTCCGAGACGGGATTAGAGTGGACTTCTGCCAGTTGATTAGCCAGCCGTGCCGTTGCAGCAGTGCAATGGTCAGGTCCAAGTGGCGTAACAGGAGCTCTGGAGATCCTGCCACCAATAACAGGTCGTCCAAATACGGCAACATGCGGACTCCCTGCAGCCGCAGAGAAGCCGCCATGACCGCCATCACCTTGGTGAAAACACGTGGTGCTGTTGCCAGGCCAAAAGGTAACGCCCGAAACTGGAAGTGGTCGCTGCTGATTGCAAACCTGAGGAACTGTTGATGGCGCCAAAGAATAGGGACATGCAGGTAAGCGTCCTGTATGTCCAATGACACCAAGTAGTCCCCAGGTTCCAGCGCCAGAATGATGGACCGTAGGGTCTCCATCCGAAACTTCGGGACCCGCAAAGACTTGTTGAGTGCTTTGAGGTTGAGAATCGGACGATATGACCCATTGGGTTTCTGTACCAAAAATAGATTTGAATAGAAACCCTGGCCCCTCTGGGAGAATGGAACCGCCACTATAACTCCAGCCTGGAGCATAGTGTGCAATACCTTCCGCAGCTCCGTAGCCTTGTTCCGGTCTGATGGGAGACCCGTGGTGAAGAAGCGAGCCGGGGGTCTGTGCCGGAAGGAGAGGGCGTATCCGTGGGAAACCACCTCCAGAACCCAAGTGTCTGTCGTAGTGGTCGACCAACACTGGGCGAACTGTAGCAGGCGGCCTCCCACCCTGGGATCCCCCAAAGGGAGGCCCGGACCGTCAGGCCGCAGGCTTGTCATCTGGCTTGGGGGCCGGACGTCTGGTACTCCATGCCTGCTTCCGGGGCTTGACCGATTTCTTAGGGCCAGCCTGTCAAGGAAACGACTGTGGTTTGGGCCTGCCCTGGGCCCTAGATGACCGAAAGGATGATGGTCCCGAACCAGAAGGAGCAGCGGCCGACGGGAGACAGGCAGATTTGGCTGCCGCCAGCGTGGCCACAATCTTATCCAGATCCGGACCGAAGAGAACTTCTCCGGTAAACGGCAACGCTTCCAGACCTTTCTTGGAATCTGCGTCCGCCTTCCAGGATCGCAGCCACAAGGTGCGACGAGCAGCTACCGCTGCTGAAGAAATTCTAGACACCAGAGTACTAATGTCTAGAGCCGCCTCGTTGATGTAGGTGGCTGAATCACGGAGATTGCCAATCAACTCCGCCTGATCGGCCGGACAGTCGGATTCAAAAGAAGCCTCTAATGAATCCGCCCAGCGCTCCATCGCTCTGGCAACCCAGCAAATGGCCATAGCCGGCCGTGCTGCCCCCCCTGCAAGGGAATAAGCGGACTTCAGGCAGATTTCTACCTTGCGGTCCGTAGCATCCTTAAGGGAGGACATGGATGGCATCGGCAATGTGGCACTACGGACAAGACGGGTCACGTGAGAATCCACCTGTGGAGGGGATTCCCACTTCGCAAAATAATTATCCGCGAACGGATAAGCCACCGCCAGGCGTCTCTGCGGCTGGTATCTTTTGCCAGGTTGTTTCCACGCCTCCTCTAAATGGTCCACCAACTGACCCGAAAGAGGAAAGACTGTGGCATCGCCCTTCACATCTTTGAAAAAGGCATACTTAGATTTAGCCGCTGGGGGAACTTCGTCCTCAATCACCAAGGCTGTGCGGACCGCCCGAATAAGTCCAGGAATATATACTTTGGACTTAGCATCAGCGTCCTTAGTATGGAGAGGTTCCTGATCGTAAGGATCTAGAATCTCCCCATCATCAGACGTCCCTTCGTCATCCTCATAAGGAGCGGACAGAGACGCCACCGGCCTTTTATGAGACCGCATCACAGACTCCCCTTGCAACACATCCGACAAGTGCTGTACAGAACTCGTCAGGGAGTTAACCCACGCTGGCTCCTGAGAACCCGGGAGCGGGGAAATAGGGAGACTGTGGGGTACCACCAATTGTCGTGGGAACCC
Organism: Taudactylus pleione; assembly: GCA_031769625.1. Lineage (NCBI taxonomy): Eukaryota > Metazoa > Chordata > Amphibia > Anura > Myobatrachidae > Taudactylus > Taudactylus pleione. Next base: position 7,204,219 of record JAUIMM010000396.1, read on the forward strand.
CTGCATGGGTGACGACACCACAGACTGCTGGGACAAACCCATCGGAGTAAACGCGGGCTGCGGAGCTAACTGGCCCACTAAAGCTGTTAACGCCTGAGCGAAACAAGCCCAGGGCGGCTCCTGTACCGGTGCTGTAAGCGTAATAGGCCGCGCCATGGACAAACACTGCCGGCAAAGGCCCTCCGCGCTACCCTCCCCCTCCGCTAACGGTACTTTGCACGTGGTACACTGTAGCCGGAGGGGAAAATCACTTTCAGACATGATGGCACCACGTATGTGACCTCTCTCACCAATTAAGTATTAAATAGGCGAGAGACCACCCTGCAGCACCGCACCGCAAGGGCTTTAGCAGAAAGAACAGGGACAGTAATAAAGCTGACAGTTTAGAGAAGAAAAGATTACAGGCAGCAGCGCTAGCACAGTCACATACAATGCAGAAAAATAACAATTCCTGCACTAACAGCGCTGATCACTCAACTACACAGACACAGGGCCTGGTAGGACACAGCGCTGCATACACAGACCTGACCACAGCGGAGGAGAGGTATGCGGGGGGACCCAGACCACGATGCTTCCGTCCAGCGCTTCCAGCAGCGTTCACCATGCGTTCTGGAGAAGATGGCCGCCGAGGAGCAGAGAGGAGGCTGGCCTGGGGGAGGAGCGCTGCCACAGGACCAGTCGGCAGCATGCAGAGAGGGCTGTGTGCAGCGGGGGAGGCGCCGGCTGTGAGACAGGGAAGGCGCGCTCCCCTGGCATGCATTTAACCCCTGGGCGGTCCGCTGTCCCAGGGGGTAGTGGAAGCGCAGGTTGGTCGCCTGGCTCCACGCTGCAGCCAGTCCCCAGGGAGCCCCCTGCCTGGGGACTTAGGACCATGTGATCAGCGGGGACCCACCGCGGGACCCCGCTGCTTACCTCTGTCCCCCTTGAATCCGGCCATGGTCCGGAGCATCTGGGGTCACCGCTAGCTGTGACCCCAGACGCCCACCAGCATCCCCGGATCAGTACCGGCGTTCTGGTACCGGCGGGGTGTAGGGAAGACAGCATGGACGTCAGGACTGACTGTCCATGCTGTTCATCCAGTTGTGCAGCCACAGCTGCATGAAGAATAAGCTTCAGGGGCTCTTCTAGCCCCCACTCCAACAGGTGCACCCGACTCCGGCCGGGCACCAAACTAAACTGAGGTGCCTTGGCCCGGGGGCGGGGTATAGGAGGGGGACCTAGTGCATCCTGGGAGGCTGAAAGCTTAACTCTTTGGTGCCCTGCGACTGACGTCACACCTATACCCCAAGGTATCCTGTGGATACCCTATGGACCCTGAAGTAGAAATGTAATTTTATCTCAGCCAAGCAAAGAACACTATAGCAGCCATTTACAGAAATTAATGCAATGAAATAAAATTACCTGGCAGAATTATGCCAATTTTATTATCTATATAATTAGCGAAAAGCGTGTCTGTCTTTCCTTTATGCACGGCCAGCGTTTTGGACCTAGCTCCACCAAATTTGGCATGCTGGTGTAGTTTGACCAGGATTAGGTTTTTGACTAGGTTTGAACTCCGTCAGGGCCACACACTGTCAAACAACCCCTAAAAATGGGGACACTCTAAAAGTACACGGGTTTCGGGCTGGCTCCAGTGGAAATTGTCAGTCTGCCAAAAACCTGTGAACAGCTACAAAAGTATTCTTTTAAGCTCAGTCTGAGCAAAATTTGATGACTCATACAAGTTCATATTAAATCCAGAGCCTCTGTGTTTGCATGCAAGGGCATAACTAGAGTGTTGTGGGCCACATAGCAAGATCTTAAAAGGGACCCCCCCAGGAGGTAAAAAAAAAACAAAACAAACAAAAAAAAAAAAAACACATACATTTACCCCCACCCAGAGCTCATTCATGTTATGCCACACAGTGCCCATTCAGGTTATTCCACCCAGTAGTACATCTTATACATATTATGCCATGTAGTAGTAGTGCCCCTTATTCATTATACCACACAGTAATGCCCTTTATAGATTATGCTACATAGTAGTAGTGGCCCATATTATACACATTATTCCACACAGTAGTAGTGACCCTTACACATTATGCCTCCCAGCAGGTGTGGATTTGGGGCCTGGCCACCAGCTAATTTACAGCTGACGCACTGGCAGGCGGCAGCAGACATGGACTGACAGCGCCAGCACAATTTGAACCTGCTGCCAGATGCGAGTCAATAGAAGCTCTCGTACTGACAGCCAATCAGCCAATCAGGAGCCGTCATAGCTGATTGACTTTCAGTCTGTGAGCTCTGATTGCCTCACAACTGGCGGCACTGTCTCTCCATGACTGCCTGCCAGGGCGCCAGCTGTAATCAGCTGGCGGGCCAGCACAAAATCAACATCACTGACACCAGGCCCCCCTCGATGGCCCTGACTGGACCAGCCTACCTTGTGTGCGTGACTGTGTGCAGGGGGATCAACAGGCCACAGAGGCAGCTCGGCCACCATAGCAGCCACCCCCCGTGCACCCATGGTAGTTACGTCACGGCTTGCATGCATGTTATCAAACAGTGGGGTCCTTTTCAGGATCAGTGGAATGGGGTTATAGGTGCGGACAATGTAAACAAATAAAGGCTGCAGGTGTAATTCAGGGTCCAGTCTTCAACCCAGGCAACACTGGGAATCCCAGCTAATAATGAATATATAAAGAAATTAAAGCAATAAATAAGGTGTTTTTACAATGACTAGCTCTAAGATCAGCTATTAATATTGTATATTCGATTTCTTTCACATATAGCTAAAAAATGTTTCTCCAGCAACTTCCACCATACAGTCATATGTATTGTCGCCACTGTAACAGGAATTGGGACAGGGATACAATTTAGATCTGCTGACTTTGAAGGATTTTCAGCAAAACAATACTCACATCTCCGTAATAGTATCTTTTGTTTTATATGGATCCAGCACTAAGAGGGCAGTGTATAGTGTCCACAGTAATATAACGTTAAGCAATACAGTGTGTAGATAGGTGGGAGAGATGCATGGAGAAGCCGTTCCCATGCACAGAGTAGAGAGTGTTCTGTGTGCTGCACCCCACTGGATCATCATTTGTTTTGTTGACCCGCTTAGGGAGCATGGAGGGGCAAGAAGACTGACCCTATTCCATGTACTTCAGCATCGTTTACCATGGCAATCAGAAAAGAACTTTGTACACAGCAGCTGGGTAGCCAAAACCCACTAAGCAGACAATAATAAAGTGTTGAATTGGCACAAGCAGGGGGGGTCTCACCCTAACAAAAATAACTGTTGACATGAGATAGATGTCATAATAGCACATAAAACACAAGACATTCTGGGGACCAGTCTTGGCAGCCTTCTGAAACATTTTCTTTCAAGTTTCCATCTGTCTCTTTGGATTCTCCTCAAAGTATTTGTATTAACTCTTCATACCAGGCTTCGGTATTAGGAGCTGGGAAACATTCTTGTACAGATATGGCTTGTAGTAACCCTCAAGGATGTGGGGTCTTTTGTCAGGATTTATTTAATTATATTGATTTGACCCACTAAAATCACTATTTTCAGAGTTATATATAGCTACGTGAACACATCGGGAAGTACTGACTATACGACAGACCTACGGTTATTTTCAATATAATAAACAGAGCCATTTCTTACCCTTACACTGCCCGAGGCGGACACCATTACCTCCCTCTAGCCAACTTATTTTAACTTACTTGCCAATGCCAGGCAATGTCTATGCCTCCCCATTTCATAAGGCCTACTTTGCTCTCCTTCCCTGACAGTCACTGGTACACTCCAGAAACTTACAGGTGCACACAGGGGCGTATCTACCCATTGGCCAGGATGGCACTCGCCAGTGGCGCCGGCCGAGGGGGGGCGCCGTCCGGCAGTGCCTCCCATGGTCAAGGGGTAGAAATAGACAGGACTGCCGCGGAGTCCCAGGTACGCCCTATGATGTCTGTCCAGGGCCTGGGAGCCGCTAGTGAGTGAGAGGGAGTCACCCACCTCCTAATTTCCGGCACCACCTCAACCGCCCCAGCACCTCCCCGCCCGTCCTCCCCCAGCCTCCACCTCCCTGTCCCCGGATCCTCCCCCGCTCGGCCTCCCCGGCAGCCGCCGCTGACTCTCCCTCTCACATTCCGCCGGGCACCGGGGAGCGGAGGATGTAGGAGTGTACCTGCCGGCTGCTCCTGTGCGGGCTGACAGCGGGACCCCAGAGGTATGTGACAGGGTGTAGTGTGACAAGTGACAGGGTGTAGTGTTACAGGTGACAGGGTGTAGTGTGAGTGTGTGACAGGGTGTAGTGTGAGTGTGTGACAGGGTGTAGTGTGAGTATATGACAGGGTGTAGTGAGACAGGCTGAGTGTGAGTATGTGACAATGCGTAGTGTGAGTGTGTGACAGGGTGTAATGTTACAGGTGACAGGGTGAGTGTGAGTATGTGACAGGATGTAGTGTGAGTATGTGACAGGGTGTAGTGTTACAGGTGACAGGGTGTAGTGTTACAGGTGACAGGGTGTAGTGTTACAGATGACAGGCTGAGTGTAAATATGTGACAGGGTGTAGTGTGACAAGCTGAGTGTGAGTATATGACAGGGTGTATTGTGACAGACTGTGTGTGAGTATGTGACAGTGCGTAGTGTGAGTGTGTGACAGGATGTAGTGTTACAGGATGTGTGAGAGTGTGGGGCAGGGTGTAGTGTGAGTGTGTGACAGGATGTAGAGTGAGTGTGTGACAGGATGTAGTGTTACAGGTGACAGGGTGTAATGTGAGTATGTGACAGGGTGTAGTGTTACAGGTGACAGGGTGTAGTGTGAGTATGTGACAGGATGTAGTGTGAGTATGTTACAGGGTGTAGTGTATGTGACAGGATGTAGTGTATGTGACAGGATGTAGTGTATGTGACAGGATGTAGTGTGAGTATATGACAGGGTGTAGTGAGACAGGCTGAGTGTGAGTATGTGACAGTGCGTAGTGTGAGTGTGTGACAGGGTGTAGTGTTACAGGTGACAGGGTGAGTGAGTATGTGACGGATGTAGTGTGAGTATGTGACAGGGTATAGTATGAGTATGTGACAGGATGTAGTGTGAGTATGTGACAGGGTGTAGTGTTACAGGTGACAGGGTGTAGTGTGAGTATGTGACAGGATGTAGTGTGAGTATGTTACAGGGTGTAGTGTATGTGACAGGATGTAGTGTATGTGACAGGATGTAGTGTATGTGACAGGATGTAGTGTTACAGATGACAGGGTGTAGTGTGAGTATATGACAGGGTGTAGTGAGACAGGCTGAGTGTGAGTATGTGACAGTGCGTAGTGTGAGTGTGTGACAGGGTGTAGTGTTACAGGTGACAGGGTGAGTGAGTATGTGACGGATGTAGTGTGAGTATGTGACAGGGTATAGTATGAGTATGTGACAGGATGTAGTGTGAGTGTGTGACGGTGTAGTGTTACATGTGACAGGATGTAGTGTGAGTGTGTGACAGGGTGTAGTGTTACAGGTGACAGGGTGAGTGTGAGTATGTGACAGGATGTAGTGAGTGACACGGTGTAGTGTTACAGGTGACAGGGTGTAGTGTGTGTGTGACAGGGTGTAGTGTTACAGGTGATAGGGTGTAGTGTGAGTATGTGACAGAATGTAGTGCTACGGGTGACAGGCTGAGTGTGAGTATGTGACAGGGTGTAGTGTGAGTATGTGACAGGATGTAATGTGAGTGTGTGACAGGGTGTAGTGCTACAGGTGACAGGGTGTAGTGCTACAGGTGACAGGCTGAGTATGTGACAGGGTGTATTGTGAGTATGTGACAGGGTGTAGTGTGAGTATGTGACAGGGTGTAGTGTGAGTATGTGACAGGGTGTAGTGTGAGTATGTGACAGGGTGTAGTGCTACAGGTGACAGGCTGAGTATGTGACAGGGTGTAGTGTTACTGTAACTGGCAGGTGAGACATGGCTAGGGAGAGGTTTTAAGTACAGTGTGTGTATTTATATAGAAAATATAGGGGGAGGGGGCGCCATTCCATTACTTTGCCATCGGCGCTCGGACCCCTAGATACACCCCTGGGTGCACAGTGATTGGTCAAAGCATGATGAAGTGATCACCACAAGCTTCCTCCTGCATCAGTGCACAGAGAAGAGAACCACAGACTGAGGAAAGCACTAGGCACAAAGTAGAACTATGCTTAATTATTGGTGTAACATTTGTATCAGACTTTTATCAAACTCACGCAGATTTACAGAACGCTGGCTTCAAAGTTCTTATTTAAAATAAAGCTGATCACTTGAGCCAACATTCACTATTGTGTAACTCACGTGTAGATTGCAGATGAATTTTGTTTAAATCAACCTTGTCAGTGGAAGATGCTGTTTTATAAAGGTACCACAGTGTATTAATAAAATGGCAATTTTTTTCTATAAATTGATTGGGGCCTACATTGTCAATTCATTCTGCGCTGCGGTGGCTTTGAAGTCTGGACAGGATAACATTTTATAGAATTTTACTAGGCTGTCGCCCCCCCAGCTGGAGCGGGATGCCGATGGTCTAAATGCCGACCGACGGCATCCTGACTGTTTAATCCCGGCAGGTGTCTAATGGCCAGTGTCGAAAAACCTGACGCCGGTCATTACACCTACGCTGGGAGCCCGACACCTGGCTTACAGATCGACAGTAAGCCCGGCCACAGGCGCGTACAGCCGCAGGGGGGGGGTGTTAGGTTTAGGGTTCCCGGGGAGGGGGGGGGGGGGGACGACTTCAGGTTAGGCACCCCCCCCCCCCCCGGTTTAGGCTAGGGGAAGGGGGGGTTAGGGGGGTAAAGTTAGATTAGAACATACTTGCCTTGGGCGATCTGGATTTTCACCCCTGCCGGGCTCTGAATGTCCGGTCATGCGGCCGGTCGTATGTATTCCGCTGGAGTGAGTGAGTGAGTGAGTGAGTGAGTGAGAGTGTGTGTGTTACTCACTTTTTATTCCATAAGAGGAGTCCTCCGAAAAAAACACTAGTTAAACACGTTCATATTTCACATGTAATATCACTGGTGTTTGAACGTTTCATTGTTCAAAATAAATAGCAGTTGGTACCAAGGGCCGTATTCAATGACTAGGGTCTGATATTCAATGACTTTATTGGTTCCCAAATAAAGCTCTCTCTTTACTAAAACGAGAGTTAATTCAACAAGAAAGGGAATCTTGTCAAAGTCACAAATATATATATTAATGTTCGTAGACACTTTTAGAACTTCAACTACTTGTATTCGGCTTGCAGATGACTACAGAAATCAGCCTTTACACACTGTAAAACATTTAAATGCATCCACCAAAAAATCCTAAAACATTCTAATCCCTGCCTATCAGGACTGGTGCAAGGTTTCCTGATCACCCTAGGCAAAACGTCAGCCTCCCTACCCCCCTCTCCCCACACACAAGTCAATTATACACTTCCCCCCAGTGCCTAACCCTCCCCCTAGCCCCACTACTTACTGTCGGGATGCCGGCGCTGGGATTCTGACTGGTGTCAGGATTCCGATGCTGTCATTCTGAGCGCCGGTATCTCGACAGCCAGCATTTCAACTACCTCCCTTTTTAGCCATATTGAAAGTTAAGGAAATGTATAGTAATAGAAGTGATCAGCTCTTAATGCTCCCTGACCTGTACAAACCACACCCATTTTCAGTAAGGACATTCCATTTTTGGGTTACGGAAAACTTGGACAGTCATGGGAAATTGTGAATCTTGGTAACTATGCTCTAATAGTACAATTACCATGGTTACGGATTCAATAATGCTTTAAGGCAGGCCTGGCCAACCTGTGGCTCTCCTGTTGTTGTGAAACTTCAAGTCCCAGCATATCCTCCCACCAATCAACTGGTAAAGCATGCTGGAAATTGTAGTTTTGCAACAGCTGGAGAGCCAAAGCCAAGTGAGCTGGAGTATAAATTGTTCCCATCAGGACAATTTATTTACTCATTTAGGTCAGTGTGTAAGAATGTGGTGTGTACTTTCAAAGGGTATACAGTCTTCATGTCACCATGAATAATATCAACATTAACAATGTTGACACCAGAAGGTCGACATTGATTATGTAGACATCATTAATGCCAACACCTGCATCGGAAGTGTCGTCATTGTCATAATCAATGGCAATATTTCCATTAGGGTAAGCATTAACATTGTGGATAGAATTATACACAAAAAAAGACATGTTGAAACATATCCGATCGGCATTCTGGAGAGCATGCACCAAATACCAAACTGAAAAAAGGGGAATTGAGATTCTTCTCCGAGAACTATTCCACCAATTTCTACAAAATCAGTCCCTTATGAGACACACTTTACTACACAGTGCATGAAGGGGAGGGGATAATGCTTCTGTGGGATTTACCGCCATTAGGGGGTGAGGTAATGGCACTGAGGGATCTGTTGCTACGGGGGGGTAGGATGAGCCATATGGACACATCGGGCAGGGGAAATGGTTAATGCTGCAATGAAGATCTATGGACGAAGGGGTGGGGGTGGTAATGACTAGAGACAAGCAGGTTTGGATTTACTCGGTTCTCAAAACAGCATTTTATTGGCTATCGGCTATCATGTGTTTTGAATAGCCAATAAAATAAATCCAAACTAATCTGAACTCGCGGTAAAGTGGTGAAAAGAACCGAGTAAATCCGAACCCGCTCATCCCTAGTAATGACCAGTGGCGGATTTTACCTAGGGGCAGCAACCACCCTAGGAAAATCTGCTATTTCACTGTGCCACCGCCGCTCATGCCCCAGTCCCTACCAGATTTATTGCGCAGGTGCCAGGACCGGTTTGGCCTGAGCCCCCCTCAGGTAAGAGGACAGGAGCAGCTGCTGGTAATGGCACGGGGATTTATAACTACTGGTGGGGCAAATGCCACTGAGGGACTCTATTGCCATTGAGGGATGGGGATAATGCTATAGTGAGGACATTTGGACACTGGCGGGGGTGGAGTGGGGGGTGTAATGCTACAATGGAGACAAGAGTGAGGGGATAAATCTATAGGGGCATCGAGACTACAGTGAGGGGGAAGCCATAATTGTTATAGTCGGTCCTGAGGGAAGGATGTGTTATTACAGAGGCAAGGGAGGGAGATTTCTACAAGGGAGAGTCATGGCTCACTCAGTATAACTTCTCCATGGGATGGCTCATTTAGCTGACACACCGCTACTTTGCCACATGCAAACAGTTCTGTCCCTATCAGGATTATTATTATTGAAGCATTAATGCAAAATATATATATATATATATATATATATATATATATTTATTCTAATGAAATACAAAATACCAAAATGACAATCTCACATATAGACTAATAATATGAAAGAAGTAATATCCAGGTATTCGTACATACATAAAATAATTATTGTACCTATGGAGATTATATAACAAAGTTGAGGGCTCTGGAGAAAATGAGGTACGTCATACCTCAAAAAGGTTCCTCTATTAAAATCCATGCATTTACATGTTTAAGCTAGATATGTTTTATTGTGACCATTGGACAATAAAATAAAAAGGTTATAAATGTAATAGAAAAAGTATCCTTGGAAACAGCATTACAATTTTGTCAGTGATCAAAGCTATAATGTATAAGTTTACATTTTATATTAAGTAATATGCAATAAAGCACACAAAGCTGTAAATTAACTCATCAAGTCATAGAAAAACATATGATTATCTTGTTAAATGTCCTTGTACTACATTACAGCACTGGAAACCATTATATTTGGCTGTTTTCTAGAAAAATTGGCTGCACCCTTTAACTCAAAATATACTCTCTGTGCAGCTGTTGTATCTAGGATGTGTGTGACAGGAAGTTGGCAGAGCCAGCTGCAATTACTGTGCTCTTCCAGCTACATGCATGTAAAATATACAGTCAGGTGCATAAATATTGGGACATTGACAGAATTTTCATATTTTGGCCTCTATTCACCACCACAATGGCTTTGAAATGAAACAAACAATATGTGCTTTAACTGTAGACTTTCAGATTTAATTTGAGGATAATTACATCCAAATCAGGTGAACGGTGTAGGAATTACAACAGTTTCTATATGTGCCTCCCACTTTTTAAGGGGCCAAAAGTAATGGGACTATCAACTCAAAAGCTATTTCATGGACAGGTGTGGACTATTCCCTCGTTATTTCATTATCAATTAAGCAGGTAAAAGGTCTGGAGTTGATTCTAGGTGTCACATTTGCATTTGGAATTAGTTGCTGTCGACTCTCAATATGAGATCCAAAGAACTGTCACTATCAGTGAAGCAAGCCATCATTAGGCTGAAAAATCAAAACAAACCCATCAGAGAGATAGCAAAAACATTAGGTGTGGCCAAATCAACTGTTTGGAACATTCTTAAAAAGAAAGAACGCATCAAAAGACCCGGAAGACCACAGAAAAAAGAAAGAACACCAAAAGACCAGGAAGACCACAGAAAACAACTGTGGCGGATGACGGAAGAATTATTCCCTGGTGAAGAAAGACCCCTTCACAACAGTTGGCCAAATCAAGAACACTCTCCAGGAGGTAGGTGTATATGTGTCAAAGTCAACAATCAAGAGAAGACTTCACAAGAGTGAATACAGAGGGTTCACCACAAGATGTAAACCATTGGTGAGCCTCAAAAACAGGAAGACCAGATTAGAGTTTGCCAAACAACATCTAAAAAAGCCATTACAGTTCTGGAACAACATCATATGGACAGATGAGACAAAGATCAACTTGTACCAGAGTGATGGGAAGAGAAGAGTATGGAGAAGGAAAGGAACTGCTCATGATCCAAAACATACCACCTCATCAGTGAAGCATGGTGGTGGTAGTGTCATGGCGTGGGCATGTACGGCTGCCAATGGAACTGGTTCCCTTGTATTTATTGATGATGTGACCGCTGACAAAAGCAGCGGAATGAATCCTGAAGTGTTTCGGGCAATATTATATGCTCATATTCAGTCAAATGCTTGAGAACTCATTGGACGGCGCTTCACAGTGCAGATGGACAATGACCCAAAGCATATTGCAAAAGCAACCAAAGAGTTTTTAAGGCTAAAAAGTGGAATGTTATGCAATGGCCAAGTCAATCCCCTGACCTGAATCCGATTGAGCATGCATTTCACTTCATGAAGACAAAACTGAAGGGAAAATGCCCCAAGAACAAGCAGGAACTGAAGACATTTGCAGTAGAGGCCTGGCAGAGCATCACCAGGGATGAAACCCAGCGTCTGATGATGTCTATGCGTTCCAGACTTCAGGCTGTAATTGCCTGCAAAGGATTTGCAACAAAGTATTAAAAAGTGAAAGTTAGATTTAGGATTGTTTAGTTTGTCCCATTACTTTTGGCCCCTTAAAAAGTGGGAGGCACATATAGAAACCGTTGTAATTCCTACACCATTTACCTGATTTGGATGTAATTACCCTCAAATTAAATCTGAAAGTCTGCAGTTAAAGCACATCTTGTTTGTTTCATTTCAAAGCCATTGTGGTGGTGAATAGAGGCGAAAATATGGAATTTCTGTCAATGTCCCAATATTTATGCACCTGACTGTATATCCAATTAGACATGTAAGCAGATTTTGGCTCCTTTGTGGGGTTTTCAATTTTTGTATTATATTGGTATTGGCTAAATCCTATGAGCAGTTTGCAGTTGAAGTGATAGAAATAACAGGGACGTGCAGTCAGGGTAGGCAGAGCCTCCACTATCATACTCCCCAGCCATTGCCCTCACCGCACGTCACTGTTTTATAAGGGCCTCCATGTGCCACCTAAGGGTGAAGGGCTGACATATACACCTGGAGCTTTTACAGGGAAGGCAGGCTCCTCTCAGCTGTTGGCCCTCCATTGGCTGCACTCCGAGCACATATGGTAGGGACTGCCCTTAGGAGCCATCATTCTGATTTTGCCCAAGGAACCAGGAGCCGCTAACTATGCTACTGCTTGAATATTCCAGTACTTCTAATAATCCTATATTCATTTTTGTTCTATATCTAGTCAACACACCTTGTACGTGGCTACAGATGGACTTCATAATAATTGAATAACCATACATCACACTCCATTTACCGTTCAACCTGCCTCCCTTATCCACAGTGTTCAATACGGGCTCTTGCATCAACGTTTATATATACAGATCTTTTGTAAGTAAACAAAGGTTTTGTATCTACACTAATTTGTGCGGAAGGGAAGGAACAACATGAAAATTGGGAGGGTGTCTACCTCCTTACAGCAGTTCTGTGTGGAAAACTTTAAAAAAAAATAGTATAAGAGTGACAACTGATTGTCTATGTATAACAATGTGGAGAGGCATCAGTCTATATTTCAACATGCTTAAAATCTAGATAGATCTTTAGCATTTTCAAATATGGGCCGTTCACCTGATCTACTACCGGCTACAGTATATATGAGCCTGTCCATGGTACCTATGCGAGATACCATCACCTTTTGGAGGTACAAGTAGCACAACTAAGAAATAAATGACCCAACACTTAACACATTTGGGGATAACAATAATCTCAATGCTCTTAATATAAAATAAGCAATTAACAACAACAATCTGTAGAGGAACATCTTAATTTTTTTCCCCCTAGAAAATGCTAATTCAATGATAAGAAATTTCCTGCAAGGATAAGTAGACTTACTGTAAAAAAGGGAAAAGATGGCAAGTGGATATAGGACCTGATTCAGACTTAGAGGGGTATTCAATATGAAACGTAAACTTCGCCGTCTATGCGTGTCGAACTTTTCGCCGCATATCGGAACGGCACTAGCGAAAGTGAAATCAGCGAAAACTTTGCTGATTTTTGGAGAAATCACCCTAACACCCCCAAAAAGATGCTCTGACATGGGGGATCACTCTGGCTACCCCCAATTAGCCCTGCTGAAGGTTTTTGGGGTCATTAAACGGGCTCAATAGCTGCTATTTTGGGGATTTGGGAAGGTGGTGAAGAATAGTATTTAGAAGTTTTTTTTGCTGAAAATAAGTAGTCCCAGCAAATTTTGGGTACTTGAAAATGGGGGTGAGCATATTTAAAAGTTGCTAAAGTGAAGTTTTAAAAAACGTGAAAAATCCACCTGCCGCAAACACCTGCAATGAAAAAAACACCTGGGGCATACTTGGGGACCCCTCTAGATTGTAGTTCACTGGTTTTTAACTTTGTACCCCAACTTTTTTTTTTCCGCCCCCAAAATGAAAGTGCTTTTTTGGGGTCTTCTGAAGTGTTTTTTTAAATTTTTTTGACACAGTTTACCTTTGGGGGACTGTCTGAAGTTTGCAGGGTGGTTTCTGAAATGTTGCACCCCAAAACCCCAATTCTGCACTTTTTTTCGCCACCCATTCCTTGGTGATACTTTTTCGCAGGGTCAAATGCAATATACTTTTCGCACCGGCGAAAAGTTTTCAAATTGAATATGGTGTAAAAGCGCCGAAAATGACATCATCCGAGCAAAATCATCGCAGATATTGATTTTTCGCTCCATATTGAATACCCCTATTAGGGATAGAGTGAGATATCTCTCTCAACTGATCATCTTGGTAAAACCATGCTGCACTGCAGGTGGGGCAGATTTAAAATGTGCAGAGAGATTTAGTTTTGGGAGGAGTGTTTCCAAACTGTCATCTAAATTGTAGAGTAATAATAAAGCAGTGCAGTATTTGTGGGCTACATGCAAAATCAGACAGTATTTACCCCACATGTAAAAAAATGTATGTATTCTACACCCTTTGCAATTGCAATATGGTTTGTTCAGGTTCACAGTTGAGAGAGATATCTCACTCTATTCCCAACTCTGAATCAGGCCCATAGTCCTCCATTAGGAGGTTACACCAATCTCTCTTCTTACCTTTGCAGTGTGTACAGTCTCCTCAGTGGCTGGATGAATGCATGAGCACAGAGTCAAGAGAGCAAGAAGGAAAAGCAGGGAGAGAGTTCCAGCTCTCATTCTTAGGAATTGTCACAGTCACTCTGTCCCTTAATCCTGGTTATATTTCCAATGTATTCATGAAACCATCACATCTGCAGCAGACACCTGTCCCGTCTTCATAGAATACTTAACTTTATACAACCTAGATAGTGTGAGGTCAGTCTGTTAACCAGTGTCACAATGTTATCTCCACTTCAGCGATTCTGTTTAACATTATTTACAACCATTTCTCTTTCTCCTATTACCATGTGCTGCAATTATGGAGATTTAAATCCATCTCTACATTAATCTTGGAAGTGACAATGATCTGAACTTTTCTAGCATGAGTGGAACTTCTTCAGCATATTATCCCAAAGCACTAAAAAAAACCCTCAGCAATATGTCCAACTTGATCCTAGAGTTATCTACTCAGGAGAGATATGATAGAGCAGTCCAGCAGCTGAGAGTATCAGGCATCCAGTTGTCCACTGGAGTAGTTATTATGCTCTCTCTGCTGTGGGATAAGCAGCTACACATCCTTCACTGATTACAGAGTCAGGCACCTCCCCAGGCAGGAGGAGTCCCTGATGTAGAAGTATTGCTAATCAACAGCAGTCTGGGAAGGAACTTGTCTCTGCAGTGCTCACAGAGTGAATCATTTTAAACATTCTTAACTCTTTCCAGGCCCTGGTGTATTTCCTTGCCTATTAACCCCTTCTCTGTTTAGCCTATTTTGGCTTTTTGGGAGGGCTGATCACATTCCAAAACCGGTATTTATTTATGCAGTAGCCACACAAATTATACCTTATTTTCTTCAGAAGACTCTGAATTTCCTGAAAATCTCAAGGTAAAATAATCACCCCAAAATGGTAAAAAAAAAAAAAATGATTGAAATTGCAAAAGTATGAACTAAAGATAAATGTGTGTCTATTGTATTCTAATCATCACCAAGGTATACTTTAAGGTTCTTGGTTCAGCATTAATCCACCTTTACAAAGCAGCAAAAGGCTGGATTCTACACAACGGGTTTCATAATAAAATCTGCACTTGCATGTGACAAAGCATGTCTTTTTTATGTGTTGGAAGACAGGTAAAATGTGTTGGGATAATATGATAGTACAACAGGGCATGCCATTATTAATATATTCAGCTTGCAGCATCAAATAATCTGGGAGATCTGGACATTAGAAGCCCACATTTCTGGACTTCTTATCACTTCCTATAGGGTAGGGTGGTATTGTCTGTGGACCACAAGAATATAACTACTAAAGGTGCCCATCCACTAGAAGACAGGCAAAAGACTGCACGATTACAACAATGGAATTGTGCAGTCGTTTGTCAGTCTGTGATGTGCCTACACTGAACGAGCCGTCTTTCAGTGTAGGCGCAATCAATTATCTGCAAACAAGCTGAAGGATGTACAACATATTTGTACAATGATAGGTGTCTAAATGACCAGCATGAGCGCACATCGCTTGTCGTTTTAGACAGTTTTAAAACAAGCTGCAAACAATTTTCAAACGATTATCGAACGATCGAAGAGTACCAGATTGTTTAAAAGACTCTCAAATGAGGGTGCCCCCAAGTCTGTAGGTGCCAAGTTGGGTGAAATCATGAACATTAAGTGCCCTCTCCCATCCCCCAGGTATCCTAGAATTTCTGCAGTGCAGGTTGGTATTGTCTCTGGATCAGATTATAACCACTGAGGGCACACATTATTTGAAAGAGGGGACTCTCCTATTTCTAATAAGGCTGAGTCTGTGGGTACTAGGATGGGGGAAATAGAGAACTTGTTTTGCCTAGAAAATCAAATTTAAAATGTTTTGCAATGTTTATCCTGTGGGAGCATTGTATAATGATGTCATCGTGAGTATGAAGTGATTGCATCACTGATCCTCACCACCTACCAGGTCCCAGTGACCAACTATAAAGGGGAGACTTTTAAGTAAGTACCCCTATTTGAACCCATGCTGTACATAGTAGAAGTCCCAATAATCCATAGCAACAAATGGGTTATTTTACCCACTGATACATGTACAAAATATAAATAGGAATTCTTATACTGAACTGCCTATGTCCTAATGAAAATACATTAATACTAGCTCTTAAAAGGGGAGATTTATCATACCGAGGAGTTGCCTATAGCAACCAATCAGATTCTAATAACTATTATTTATCCTTTACAGTCTATAAAATGATAGCTATAATATAATTGGTTGCTCAGGGCAGCTCCTCCACTTGTCCTCTTTAGATAGTTTGATAAGCTCGCCCATAGCGACCAGACCTGTGCTTGGTGTATGTGCAGAGAGCGATTAAATCTGTATCGTACTGAAAGGTCTATTTACTAAGCAATGTTAGGAGACAGAGTGAAAAGTGATAAGGTGCCAGCCAATCAGCTCCTAACTGCCATCTCACAGGCTGTGTTTGAAAAATGACAGTTAGGAGCTGATTGGCTGGCACCTTATCACTTTTCACTCTGTCTCCTAACACTGCTTAGTAAAATAGACCTCTGAGAATGCTTTGCTCTAATTTGTCTACTTTTGTATAATGACAGCAACCTGAGCATTACTCAAAGATGAAGAATACATTGGGGCCACACTCCCAGCTCATCACACATTGGTGTTCATGCTGAATTGGACGCACTTTTGTACTGTACATGCTCACAAAGGTGTATACGCTACATACATATGCAGATTCTATACTTGCTCCTCAGAACGGGCGAAGGAGGGACATACACCAACTACTGTGTCATTGCATAATTGCAAACTGAGGCAAACCCTAATGGAGACACAAATCCACCTGATAGCAGCTGACTTAAGCTGGGTAGACATCAGACAACCAGCAAACGATGCAATGGTCATCCAGATTTCCCTTGAACCCCCGGACAAACCCACTGTGCAATCTTCCAGACTACTAAAAGATATATTGTGCGTCGTTCGGTCGTTTCATCGTTAACTATATAATGTCAACATATCGCCTGGTCGTCCGGTAGTGCGTACACACTGTACGATTTATACAAAACCTTTAAAGAGATTGTCAGATTAAGCTGCCTTTAGGGTCGACGTATGACACCACGGGAGCGCGCATAGTGCATACACACTTGTCAATTTGATCAATTTGTCGTTCCGATCCGTCGGAATCGGGTAAATCTTTCAAAAAATTGTCTAATGTGTACCCAGCTTTATACTGCCAGGTGCCCAAGGACAGGTGTACATAGATGCTGATTATCATAACTGTACCAGACACTTTGGATTGGCTGATTGTGATTCACCTAAAAACAAAAGTGTTGTTTTGCTATCAAAGCAAGTGAAAAGAATAATTTTCTTGTGCTTATGTCATAGTAATAAGTACAGTAAGTGTATCTGATGTACCCCTGATATAAACCTGGAGTTTACGCTACTGGTTGTTTCTGGAGATGCCTCTCACTCGGCATATGGGTGTAAATACGTTGTTTTATATCCATTTGATTTTAGCCTTTATTTGAAATGCATATGCAGCCAATTTCAGCTTATTCTATATGTGGTATGTGTAAGATTTGAATACATTGCAGTGAGTAAAACCATAGATTATAAGACTGGCCATTAATTAGTTGGCTACATAACTGATTAGTTCAGTGCCTACTTGGGGGTGATCTCCCGGCTTCCCAACAGAGTTCGCCAAGCTCACATAAAGTTGGCGGTCGGGAATTTGGATGACGCGACTCTTATTGAATTGTGTCACCCTATCCCCACCCCCTCTGTAATTATACAGCAAATTGCGAGGTCACGATGACTTGCAGTATAGTCCCCATTGTAAAATTATGTGAACTGCGGCTTTACACAGCAGAGGGTGGGGCTAGGATGATAAGATTGATGTGTCATGCCCCCTGCCCATCAGATAGGGTTGCCCCCTCCAGGACTCTCCCATGGAGGTTATGTAGAAAGTCGGTAAGTATGTTGTGAACCAGTAATGGGAAGTACATAAACAAATCTAGAATATGAAACACATAAGTAAATATTGACTTCATTAGTTATGGAAAAAAAGACATGGTCTGGAATCATGGGAAAATTAAATTTTTCTATATTTCATAAAGTCCACATATAAATCTAGGTACTGAATTTGAATTACTTATTCAATGTATATTTCATTCAGTAAATTAGTTGGTTTGAAAAGCAGAAAAACTGTTGTTCTTTAGTGATTACATAATGTTTACTAATTGCCATATATCATTAAACTTAGATTCAAAAGTTGCATTTATCATAATAAATTCATAATTTGTCAAAAACCAACAAATATAGAAATGAATGAAATGACAGTGATTTTCACATGATATATGCGATAAGATATTTTATAATAAATAATAAAAATACACAAGAACATGCACACAAATAAATCTGTGCAAGGACTTGTATTAGTGGAGTATTTGCAATTAGGAGCGTTTACTACTGTTTGCACTGTAAAGTAACATAGATAGAATGCTGCCACCCCATGGCCAATTTATAATACACAGAATGATAACCTTCGGATAGTGTTTGTCATAAAAAAAAGATAACATTTTAAGTAATAGAACAAATACATATTTTATAAACATTTCAAATTAAAGATGTAAAATAATGTTTATGTTTATGTAATGAACTTCAATAATTTGTCTTTAAATTCACAGTCCCCAAATAATATATGGAAGTATTTTTTTTCTTATTTAACTGTAATGAGAACGTTGCACAATATGGTTTGGCATTTTTTTTTTTTACATTTCAAGAGAAGGGACACATAAGAAAATGAAGGTGAGGTAAAGGGGGGAATTCAATATGAAACGTAAACTTCGCTGTCGAAGTTTACGTTTCATATCGGAGATTTTACCTGGGATAAAGTATCGGGCGCGCGCCCGCTTATCCCCGTATTCAATATGAAACTAAGGAAAACGGGACCTGGCAAAGTGGGATTTGCGTAAAGTTACGAAATTTTCCTTAAAAAAATTGTAGGACCCCCCTAAAGTTGTAAAAACATGGGGGATCACTATGGGTACCCCTGTTTTAGCCTGTAAATTAAAGTCGGGGATTTAAATAGCCGCAGCAGGTGTTTTTTTCCCGACATTGAAGAAGTGTTCCAGAAAAGCACTTAAGTTATTTTTTTAGTTTTTTTAAGTGGTCCCATCAAATTTGGGGTACATGAAAATGGGTACTAGCATATTTTGAAGTCCCTAAAGTAAGTTTTTAAAAATTCTGCATTTGTGCACCTGCCGCTATAAATCTATTCTAGAATACACCTGCCGCATACTTGCAGAATAGCCCTGAACCTATTTCCCTATTGTTAAACAATTTTTTCCCATTTTTTTTTTTTCACCCCAATTTTTAAAATAAATTTTTGGGGTGTCCCTATTTTTTTTAAAAACCTTTTTTGACAAAGTTATCTTTTAAATGTCATTCCCAGGGGTGCAGTCTATTTTTTTTAAGCCTGCACCCCTAAACCCCAATTCTGCACTTTTTTTCGCCACCTATTCAGTGGTGAAAAGTTATCCCTGTTTTTTTTCAAAGACTTTTCGAACCTGCGAAAAGTCTTTGAAATTGAATACTGTGTAAAACTAAAACCTGCGATAATGACGTCATAGGTGCGATGTTAACGCAAAAACGATGTTTTCGCTCCCATATTGAATACCCCTAATAGTGCAATATTTGGTACAATCAACATCATACTCTAAAGCTGGGTACACACCACACGATTAGTCATGCAATCATGATACCAGCGACCATTCTGCACGACCATCATGTAGTGTGTACACACATTTCAAAGTACAAATATATTGTGATATCAGCTGAGACGATGTTTTGTATGATGCATACGATATATTGTGTTATTGTACAACAGATTGTGAATTGTGTACGTTAATGCAATATATCTGCATACATATATATGTAATTGCTTCAAATACCACTGCAAATTCTGCACTTTTGCCAAATCAGAATCCTTAGCTATTAGGAATAACTCCCAAGTGCCCTGCTTTCAACAAGATATACCTAATTTTGGGGGATATGTCCCTCCGATCCGATCAGTAAAGCTATTTTCCCTAATCTGGCAGACGGTTGGGGTGGTATATAATTTTTGCTGCTGCCCTGCATAACAGAGCAGTGGTGAACATAGGCCATGTGCGGGGTGTGCAAATTGTCTTTTTAGGGGGCGGGGGGGGGGGGGGAGGATCAGGACCTTGTAATGTGTGACCACAAACCTTTTAAATGTGGTAAAGTTAATCAGTGATATGATACTGCACCAGTGATATGATACTGCACCTGTATCATGTATCAAACGGCACCTGCAGTCAGTGTCAGCCCAACATGCTTTACACTGACTGCGAGTAGTGTTTTAAATTTTCACCTGCAATCCATCGGGAAGCAACAGCTTACAAAAGCCAATGCTTTGTGAATAAAGCCCAATATATCTATAGCATTATTAGGATTCATAAACTATAGCTATAGAAACTTATTATTAACAATATATATAAAAGTTTGGGGGAATTGAAACTTTTTTCACAAAGCTCAATCTCTGACCTAATTTTAAGTCATGCTGTGATATGGAATAAATGCTGGTTCTTAACATTATTCTCTGGCAGTGCAGTATCTGGGCAGCAGTGTGCTCTGTGCCACACCCTGAACACATTACGTCTCACCAAAGGGGGCAGGGTCACTAAAACCGGGAAATACATCACTGCACAGTTTGGGTTGGATGCCTGGAACATGCAAAGGACGCTCTGGTCGGCAATGGAGCAGCGATATTGGCTTCAGGGGGTCGTTCCAGGCACTCTGCTAGCCAGATGTAGGGACCGTGGGGCACCGAAGGTGCAACTCCCAGAGCCCTGCACTCTGGGGGTCATTCAGACCCGCTCGCAAGCGCAGGACGCTCGCAAGCGGGTCGATGTTGCCCCATTGCGCATGCGCACGACGGAGGGAGCTCCGTCGTGCGCATGCGCGAGACCCGGCTGGCGATGGGCTCTCCGTCGCTCCGGGTCTCGCACCAAAGGGGGCGTGCTGTCGATGTTGATTGACAGCACGCCCCCCTTGGTGGGAGTGCCGGGGGCGTGGCTGCCAGATGGAGGCGTTCCCATGGGAACGCCTACCGTCTGAAGCCGGCCCCACTGACATCACTAGTTATGGCCTCTAGTACCAACCCCTAGTTGGTACCAAATCCCTAGTTATGGCCTCTGGTACCAACTATGACATACTCTTATTGAATAACCTTCCATCTCCTTTCTCAGGGTTACTTAAAACAATTACACACTATCTCCTTGTCTCCTAATTTAATTTTCTCACTTACTGGATAATAAGTAAACCGTCTCACCACACCATCTGATATTAATAACAATTATTCTATTAGTAACACACATATTTCTCAACAAGTCTCTTGAATTAACTATAGCAATAATAAGGCAGAGACTCAGCAAACTTTCTTTAAATTCATTCTTCAATTTCTTTTCCACTTTGTTTTAATTTTTGCTTTTTTGCTAACTAATATCTCTCAACTATACAGTTTTATTTTAAAAAGTAACATTTTTAAGTATCCCATTTCAAATAAGGATTTTATTCTTACAATTGTGTGACGAATTATGGAGTGGCAATAAGACATTCTTGACTAACAAAACACTGTACCGTGCACCAACATTCCCATTTCTTTTGTTTAGTTTCTGAATCTTATCAGGGTCAGTCAGAGGTCTTCGATAAGATGATGCAACAGGTCATACCTCTACAGGAAAGCAAGTACTCAGTGGTGGCTTAAAATGGACACTCAGGGCCTGATTCAGAGCCGGACGCTTTTTCAGAGCGCTCGCTCTGAATCAGTGCCCTCCCTCTCTTTTTTTAGAGCGGCCTCCTGGCCGCTCGCATAGCTGTGGGTGAACACCCACAGCTATAGTGAGCGGCCAAAAAGATGGTCGCGATGGTCAAGACCATCGCGACCATCTGGCTTGCGACGAGACCCTTGTGGTAGCGTCTCGTCTGCCGCAAGCCCTGGAGTGCTTTTGGCTCTATCAGAGCCAAAAGCACTTGCACTGACATCACTTGTGATGTCAGTGGGGCCGGCCCCAGACGATAGGGGTTCCCATGGAAACGCCTCCGTCTGGCCATCCATGCCCCTGGCACGCCCGCGAAAGGGGGTGTGCTGTCACTCACCATCGACAGCACGCCCCCTTTGTAGCGAGACCCATAGCGACAGCTTGCCCGTCGCTATCTGGGTCTCGCGCATGCGCACTGGCCCAACATCGACCCGCTTGCGAGCGCTCAGCGT
Source organism: Taudactylus pleione (assembly GCA_031769625.1). NCBI lineage: Eukaryota > Metazoa > Chordata > Amphibia > Anura > Myobatrachidae > Taudactylus > Taudactylus pleione. Next base: position 7,226,369 of record JAUIMM010000396.1, read on the forward strand.
TCGCAAGTGGGTCTGAATCAGGCCCTCAGTCCTCAGCAGGATGCATCCAATAGGCTGCCAACACACTCAGGGAAGACCATCCAAAAGGCTGATGCACGTTTCGCAGCAACCAACTGACTGATGTCTAGCAAACTCTCAAACCAGATTTTAGAGATTTCACATTTTATTCCCACCCCAAGGGGAATTACATATTTTTTTTTTAGGTCATAGACATTTGCACATTAAGAGATACTCTCTTTAATGTAAGTTGAGTCATTACTACAGGGCATATATGGAAGATCTCAAGTGGTGGAGGGTATCAATGAGTATCTTGTCACCCATCTCAATAAACAAACAAAATGAAGCCCAAAGGGAGGTTCTACTGCAAAACAAATAAAACTCTAGACACTGCACACAAAGGTCCTCATTCAGACCCGGTCGCAAGCGCTGAGCACTCGCAACCGGGTTGATGTTTAGGTCCTGCGTACGCGCAGCGGCCGCACTGCGCGTGCACAAGCCCCGGAGCGAGAATGGAGCTCACTACAAAAGGGGCGGCTGTCGATGTTGATCGACAGCTCGCCCCGTTTTGTAGGCGTGGCGGGGGGGTGGGTTCACAAACTGAGGCGTTCCTCAAGAAACGCCTGCCGTTTTGTGGGCGGCCGCACTGACATCAGCAGTGTCAGTGGGGAGCTTCCTGCTCGATCAGAGCAGGAAGCTCCCTGGGGCTTGTGGTTGCCGAGACCAGACCTTAGGGTCTCGTCGCAAGCTCCGATGGTCGCGATGGTCTTGACCATTGCGACCATCAACCTGGTCGGTCAGCTTAGCTAGTGACCAGGAGGCCGCACTTAAAATAATAAGCGGCCGCCCTCATTAAGAGTGAGCGCTCGCTTCTTGCGACCGCCTCTGAATGAGGGCCAAAATCTCTCTAGAGATACTCTTGCAGAATTAATAGTGGCTAGAATGCCTTCAATAAACTACTAAATAAAATGATCATATAGAAGGTGGTATAGATTTTTACACTGTGTTAAGAAACAAGGAAATTTTAGCTAGATCAGTTTCCGTTATTCATTCTGATTCTGTCTAGTCTTATTGCTCTAATTTATACAAATTATCTGGAGAAATGACCCAGCTGAGAATGTATCCAAACAGGCAGCTATTTGCTCATATTTGAAGATATTCCAGGGCTTTCAGCAGAGAAAAAAACAGCATAGACCCATTTCCTCTTACAAATCAGAGAAAAGAAAAATACACCTGGACCAGAAGTCTGCACAATCGGCTACTATAAAGCTTTTAAGGTTAAACTTACAACACTTATGGAGGGTACACACGGTCAGACTTTAAAGACTGTCAGATAACGACAACGATTGTTATCTGATTGTCCTGCATGTGCTGGGTGTTCGATATCGAACATCCAGCACATGCCCTAAACACCCACTACTATAACGACACCGCGATCAACGAACGCTGGTCGCTATGGTAAACAGGCTAGCCTGGTCGATATCAACCAGGTTGGCCTGCATACACGGGCGATGGTCGATATCGACCATCGATTGGTCGTTGAAGGGGCCCGTAAACAGGACGATATAAATGATGGAACGATAAACGATATCGTTATCGTTTAGAAATTCGACCCGGTATCAAAACACATTGGTAAGACACTGTCTGGTTTTTGTTCCTCTGTGACTTGGGACACCTGGTTCTGATTTTAACAACTGCCTTTATGTCTACCTGCCTGCATGTGTAGACTCAACATCTGATAGGAGTCCATCATTTTATGTTCTTTTTAAGTATTCTACTAAATAAAACAGTGTTAAACTACTGGAAGCTCTTCCTTCTATTCTGAGGGTGATCGATATCACTGTTTGGAGAATGCATTCTGACTGAGGACACAGATATCCTGAGTGGGCAGTGCTCTCACCCTACACGTGTGTTTTTCTCCCCATATGTGTAGTATCATCGTTTGGTAGTCCAAACGATGATACTACATATAAAGGGAGTGGAGCATATTATCCACAATATATATGTTTGTATAAGAAGATCCCATCCATCTGGTATATTATCATTCATCCCTACAGGAGGATTTCCTATATATAAGGAAATTATGTTTTAATATCTATAGCCCCTGTGTGCTTGTTTGTGATCTTATTCTAACTGTACATTGTTTGGAGTGTGGGTGACACTTCCCCACTCAAGGGCTATATAGGCTGCTTTTTGCACACCATCTGATCAACACCATTTGTCACTACTGTTGCACCACTTACTAGATGCATGTTAATACCATATCATCAGACCATGTGTCTCTCAAACCAACTGCTAGAGACGCTCATTTCTATAATTCCTATAGAGGGAAAGACCCAATAATCTTTACTAAATGTCAGTGTGAAATTATTTGCTAAACTACTAGCAAACAGACTGAAATGAATACAGAGTGAACAAATGGTGTTGGAACGGGGACACAAGACTTTAAATAACACAATGAAAGTGCTGGACCTCGTATGTAACATATTTTAGGTTCCAGCTCTTCTAGAGTCCTCCATTTAATGAATGCAGAAAAAGCCTTTAACAGGGTGAGAGGAGGTTTATGTCAGTTCAAATTGTTTACTGAGCATTTTCACTTTGTATAAATTTTGATCTTCTAGAATCAAAATATATAGCTTACCCTCACTCAACATCAGAAAGGGTAGTAGGAAGGGACGTACTCTTTCTCCTGCTTATCCTCGATATGGAAGCCTTGACGTGATCCTTTATGATAAATACAAACAGGGTGGTCTCCAGCATTCTAATGTAATTGCTTGCTACCAAATAAATTTGATAAATAAGATGCTAGGAATGGACTTGTAACAATAGACATCAGGAGCAGGTCATGCCATAGCAGTAGCAGGCAGGGCCAGCTTTAGGGGTGTTCGACCAGTGTGGACGAGCAGGGGTGCCACCCATAGAGGGCACACCCCTCCCCAACATCCGATTTCAGCGGACAATATTGTCCTGCTGTTCCACCCGTGGGCCGAAGTAGCGCGCGGCTGGTGAAATCGGGAGGTCGGGGACCCCCACCGCCGCAGCTGTGTGGCGATGCCGGACCCCCGGATTGTGAATGGATGCAGCGCGCATGCGCGCGTCATCCATTTGCAGACGGGAGAGAGCTGGGGGAAGCCCAGCCAGTGTCGGAGGGCTGGGCTTTACCCCCAGCCTGATGTTACTTGGAGGCGTGCCATGCGGGTACGCCTCCAAATAACGTCATGTAGGGGTGTGGCCTATGGTAATGAGGCCACACTCTCAATTTCGGTCGCTTCAGGTAGGAGAGCTGGAATATTTACAGATCTGCCTTTTTTAAGTGCAAAAACGAAGCTGGACGGCTATGTAGAGACCTTTCCTCTTTTAAACAGTTAAGTTCAAAATCCCCAAAACATTGAATTTCCCAGCTGTATAACTTATTACAGAAGACTCGTACCGTGCTACCACCATACACACTAGAGCTTTGGAGAGACACTTCAGACATTCATTTCAGTAGGGTAAGTGAATATTGATGGCTAATGCCAGGTATAGTAATTGCTCTCACCAAATCAAGGGAATGTAGTTTCTTCTTTTATCACCCACTAGCTGTGTGTAAAAAGATGGTTAAGCAAATCTACTTGTTAAATATGAAATACAGACACCACTGTTAAACAAAAAAAAAAAAGGTTGTATTGGTTCTTGAACCATTTTGTCAGAGACAGTTAGAAAGTGTTCATTGCACAACAGTGACTCTCCAACCCTTCTAGCAGAATTGCCACCTTCATTCCAGTATTGTCTTGGCATTTAAATCACATTCTGGCCCTCCTGTAACAATGCCTACCAGTATGACCATACAGTGCCTATAGAAAATAATCATACCCAGTCAAAATCCTTAGGGCTATTTCACACACAACAGATTTGTCCGACAGGGACAAAAAAACAGTAATTTTTTTCCATTGTTTAATTTCAGTGGAAGTTACATATACATGGGGGCTTTCACACTGCACGATCACGGCACGGTCGCCGTGTTACAGCCATGATAATAACTGACTAGGACGGCTGCAGTCCACGGTCTTCAGTTTGACAGATTGAAAAGAGATTCAAACACATGGCAAAAACATTACACATGGCACAAAACCGTTGCTTGTGAAAGGGACTGATCTACAGGAGAAAACCTGATGGTTTTTCTCTGTCCGGACAAAACCATTGCATGTGAAACTAGCCTTACTTGTTATATTAAACCCTGGAAATAAAACTAAATAAAATCTAAATTTTTCCAGTTTTATTTACACATTATAAGCATTCAACATGAAAGTGAAAATATTTACACAAAAGTTTAATTAATATAATTTAATTACTAATGTACTTGGTTTAAGTGATCATATCCTTAGAATAACTATTATAAACTTGCTCAGAGCTCAGGTATAACCAATGACCTTACACATCACAAAACAGGCTAAGTGGCCACCACATGACGATTGTAGTGGTTATAATTACTTCATAATAATACCAGCTGTTCCTTGAGGATTCCATTAATGTAGTGCATGGTAATACAAAGAATTCAGTATGGTTGCAAAAAGGCACAAGTTCAAAGGATACAAAAAAGATTTCAAAGGCTTTTACTTGCCCTGAATTCTGGTCAAAGCATTATTAAGAAGAATTTGAAAGCATATGGCACCGATACCTTTCCTGGATCAAATCATACTTACAATCTGGATGACAGAGCCAAAAGGATATTGAGCAGAAAAGCTACAATTAGTCCAACAGCAACTTTGAAGGACTTACAAGTCATTGGGGTATATTTGCAATTTATGTTTATTGAAAGCCATCACAAACAAAGTTCAATTATCATGCCATATCCACAACAGAAACAGCAAGAAATAATCGATAGCGTACAATCTTCAAGGAAAAAAAAAAAAATCACATAATAAATACACAAACAACAAAAAAATACAGACTTAGGGCCTGATTCAGACCCACTCGCGAGCGGCTGTCCGCTCACAAGTGGGTCGATGTTCTGGACTGAGCATGCGCACGACGGAGGGAGCTCCGTCGTGCGCATGCGCCAGACGCGACGAGCGAAGGAAAGTCCTTCGCTCGTTGTGTCCGATTAAAGGGGGCGTGCTGTCAATGTTGATTGACAGCACGCCCCCTTTGGTAGGCGTGCCGGGGGCGTGCCTCCCTGACGGGGGCGTTCCCACGGGAACGCCTCCCGTCAGAAGCCGGCCCACTGACATCACTAGTGATGTCAGTGGGAGTGATTTTGGCTCTGATAGAGCCAAAATCACTCCGGAGCTTGCGGTTGAAAACCTCAACCGCAGGCTCCGGCTCGCAAATTCGATGGTCGCGATGGTCTCGAGCATCACGGCCATCAAAATGCACGCTCATATAGCCTGTGGGTGGTGACCCACAGCTATACGAGCGTCCAGAAGGACGCTCCATTTTCATGGAGGCCGGCCCTCATTCAGAGCGTGCGCTCTGCTCAGAGCGTACGGCTCTGAATGAGGGCCTTAGTCAAAATACGAATAGAGAAAAAGAAAGGAAAAGGAAAGAAAGAGTCAAAAGAAAAAGAGAGATCCTCACAGCCAAGGAAAGGCATCTGCCTCTTCCCACTTCAGTGTCCTTACCCCCTGCAAAGTGATTTGTAATCAGATTCTTTGTATAGGAGCCAGGGGTGCCAGATCGCTGTGAAATCTTGATAACTATGTGGTAAAGACAATATAAAGTCATCCATAGACATGTAATGGTAAAGCCGAGCACACCATTCTTTCATGTTGGAGACAGTAGCAGACCTCCAATGCACCGGGATGACTGCTTTTGAGGCACTAAGTATATGACGCAATAGGGTTTTCTTAAAAAGTGCCTGTGGTCTTTTTAAGAGATTCAAAAGCCAGAAGCTAGGGCTACATGGTAAATCCTCCTGAAGAATAACACCTGCAGTCTCTCACCTTATTCCAGAAGCAACACAATAATGGGCATTCCCACCAGATATGTAAAGGAGTACCCAAAACCTCATTACATGAATTAGGCACCCCATTTTAGCTAATATATTAGGACAGCAGTACCAATAAGATAACACCTTATAATGCGTTTCCATCACCAACATATTAAAAGAGCTAGGGAATGTGTTACGAAAAATTTCGGACCAATCATCCTCTCCCACCAATCCATGCAGATCTACCTCCCAATCCTTTGTGAATTTAGGCCTAGTGGAGAAGAGGTGATCTATAAGTAATTTATAAATAAAAGGTCAAAGGGTGTGAGGGATAGGAATGTGATGTGCACATAGTTTCGACTGGTGTGAACCCATGGCGAGAGGCACAAGAGGGTCCCAATGCTTTATGTGGAGATATTTCCATATCTCCCTATTAGGTAAATCCCATTTGGCCTGAACTAAAGGGAAACTCATTACACCAGAAGAGTCAAGCAATTGGCCTACAGACAAGATTCCCCGTGAGCACCAAATAGAAAATGATTTGGGCACAAGACCTGGAGGAAAAGCTGGGTTTCCAAACAGTGGAGTTAAAGGAGAGGGGCCGGGTGAATGAGTGGTTGGGACAGGAAACGCCGCCAGCAGAAAAAAGTGGGGCCTAGCAGAGGGTGGGGTGATCTTGGGAAGGAATGAAGCCAGGGCAACCTAGAGGTCGAAAAAGGGAGAGGCAGCTTTTATCACCACCCATTGTTTTCTATCAGTTACTCTGCACCATTCCATAACCCTTGTGAGGAGCACAGCATGGTAATAAGAAAGAAAATGAGGCAGTTGTAAACCCCCCAAGTGTTTTCGTTTATATAACACTTCATTCTTAAAACGTGGCCTACGGTCCACCCACACGTAATATCTAGTGACCTGGTGTAATTCTGTGAACCAAGAGTGTGGTATTGAAACAGAGAGAGTCTGCAGAAGATACAGGACCCTAGGTAAAATGTTCATTTTAATTACTCCTATCCTTCATGAGATCCTCTTAGAGTGACAGGTTTGAAGATCTGACTTAATCTTAGTAAGTAATGGTGGGAAACTAGAGGAGGATATTTGGGAAGGGTTCCTATGTAAAATAACCCCCAGGTATTTAATCTGTGTAGGGTGCCACTGGAATTGAGAGACAGATTGTAAACCTTGCAATGTAGCCTGATCCACAGTGAGATTCAGGGCGACTGATTTAGATCAATTCACCTTAAAATTAGAAATGGAACCAAAGCATTCAAATTCATTAAGAAGGTTGGGAACTGAAATCAATGGGTTAGTTACTATGGCTAGAAGGTTGTCTGCGAAAAGGGCCAACAATTATTTTCACTGTCACCCAATGATATTCCTGATATATTAGTGGTCTGCTGAATGGCCCTCGCCAAAGCCTCCATACAAAGAACAAATACTAAACGAGATAAAGGGCAGCCCTGATGAGTGCCATTCGAAATCAAAACAGGGTCCGACAGTTCTCCATTTACCCTAATACGAGCCGATGGAGTGGAGTAGAGAGCTCGTATCCTCTGAATACCAATCCGACCCAGACCCAAATGTCCCAGTATACCCAGCAGAAAGTTCCAATCTGCCCTGTCAAAGGCTTTTTCTACATCTTTAGACAAGAGAATAGTTGTGATCTGTTGACGTGAAGCTACATGAATTAAGTCCAGAACCTTGGTGGTATTATCCCTCGCGTCTCGACCAGGGACAAATCCCATCTGATCTGAATGTATCAAATTAGGAAGAAACAATTTAAGTTAGTTAGACATTAGTTTGGCAAAAAGCTTCAAATCTACATTTAACAGGTACAGGACCGCCATCAGGGGGGACTGCCAGAACTAGAGTCCTGAGCCCAGACAGAAAGGGGGCCCGGGTGGCAGCAGAGTGGATAAGCGCCGGCGGTATTTTCAGTTTGGAGCCAGCCGCAAGCTGATCAGAGCTTGCAGACCAGCAGCCAATCAGGAGCGGCCGCAGCTGCGGCTCCTGGTTCTCTGCCGGTGTGCAAGCTCCGATTGGCTTGCAGCTGGTGCTAAATTCAAAATGCCGTTGCCTGCACCCCTTGTCCCTATCCCTGTCTGGGTAAATATGAACTGCATTTCACCCTGCTCTCACACCCTCACCCTGCTCTCACACTCTCGCCCTGCTCTCACACTGATACTCTGCTCTCACACCCACACCCTCGCCCTGCTCTCACACCGACACCCAGCTCTCACACCGACACCCAGCTCTCACACCCACACCATCACCCTGCATTCACACCCACACACTCACCCTGCTTTCACACCCACAGACCTCACCCTGCTCTCACACAAACACACCCTCACCCTGCTCACACCCTCACCCTGCTCTCACACCCACACCGTCACCTTGCTCTCACACCGTCACCCTGCTCTCATACCCACACCCTGCTCTCACAACCTCACCCTGCTCTCACACCCACACCCACAACCTACTCTCACACCCACAACCTACTCTCACACCTACACTCTCACCCTGCTCTCACACCCTCACCCTGCTCTAAAACCCTCACCCTGCTCTCACACCCATACCCACAACCTACTCTCACACCCACAACCTACTCTCACACCTACACTCTCACCCTGCTCACACCCTCACCCTGCTCTCACACCCACACCGTCACCTTGCTCTCACACCGTCACCCTGCTCTCACACCCACACCCTGCTCTCACAACCTCACCCTGCTCTCACACCCACACCCACAACCTACTCTCACACCCACAACCTACTCTCACACCTACACTCTCACCCTGCTCTCACACCCTCACCCTGCTCTAAAACCCTCGCCCTGCTCTCACACCCACACAAAGCTCTCACACCCACACCATCACCCTGCTCTCACACACTCACCCTGCTCTCACACCTACACACCTCACCCTACTCTCACACAAACACACACTCACCTGCTCTCACACCCACACACTGACCATGCTCTCACACCCTCACCCTGCTCTCACACCATCACCATCACCCTGCCCTCACACCATCACCTTGCTCTCACACCACACCTTGCTCTCACACTCACACCCTCAGTCTGCTCTAACACCCTCACCCTGTTCTCACGCCCTCAGTCTGCTCTCACGCCCTCACCCTGTTCTCACACCCTCGCCCTGCTCTCACACTGACACCCTGCTCCCACACACTTACCCTGCTCTCACACCCTCACCATGCTCACACCCTGCTCTCACAACCTCACCCTGCTCTCGCACCCACACCCACAACATACTCTCACAACCACACCCTCACCCTGCTCTCACACTGATACACTGCTCTCACACCCACACCCTCGCCCTGCTCTCACACCGACACCCAGCTCTCACACCCACACCATCACCCTGCTCACACACTCACCCCGCTCTCACACCCACACACTCACCCTGCTCTCACACCCACAGACCTCACCCTGCTCTCACACAAACACACCCTCACCCTGCTCACACCCTCACCCTGCGCTCACACCCACACCGTCACCTTGCTCTCACACCGTCACCCTGCTCTCACACCCACACCCTGCTCTCACAACATCACCCTGCTCTCACACCCACAACCTACTCTCACACCCACAACCTACTCTCACACCTACACTCTCACCCTGCTCTCACACCCTCACCCTGCTCTAAAACCCTCGCCCTGCTCTCACACACACACAAAGCTCTCACACCCACACCATCACCCTGCTCTCACACACTCACCCTGCTCTCACACTTACACACCTCACCCTGCTCTCACACCCACACACTGACCATGCTCTCACACCCTCACCCTGCTTCACACCCTCACCATAACCCTGCTCTCACACCATCACCTTGCTCTCACACCACACCCTGCTCTCACACCCACACCTTGCTCTCACAACTTCACCCTGCTCTCGCACCCACATCCACAACTTGCTCTCACACCCACATCTTCACCCTGCTCTCACACCCTCACCCTGCTCTCACACTATCACACTGGTATCACACCCTCACCCTGCTCTAACACCCTCACCCTGCTCTCACACCCACATCCTCACCTTGCTCTCACACCCTCACCCTGCTCTCACACCCTCACGCTACTCTCAAGCTGCTCTCACACCCACACCCAGCTCACACCCACACCCTCACCTTGCTCTCACATCAACACCGTCACACTGCTCATACCGTCACCCTGCTCTCACACCCACACCCTGCTCTAACACCCTCACCCTGTTCTCAAACCCAGACCCTCACCCTGCTCTCACACCCTCACCCTGCTCTCACAACCACACCCTCACCCTGCTCTCACACCCTCACCCTGATCTCACACCCACACCCTTCTCTCACACCCTCATGCTACTCTCACACTCTCACGCTGCTCTCACACCATCAGACTACTCTCACGCTGCTCTCACCCTCACGCTGTTCACCCACATTATCCACAGCGACGCCCACCTCTGACAAACTGCCTCCCCCATCTAAGGCCCTGCCTATTTTGTCAGTCCTGGGCCGCATCATTTCTGATGGCACCCCTGAACAGGGATATGGGTCTGTAGCTGGAACACTGAGCTGGGTCTTTCCCTTCCTTCATTAGGACTGTGATATGGGTGAGCAAGGTTTGAGAGGAAAAGGGAGAAAGATCTGACACCTCATTAAATGCCCGAAGCATCAAAGGGGAGATAACGTCACTAAAGGTTTTATAATAGGCAATAGAAAACCCATAAGGGCCCAGACTCTTCCCGCTCGGGGTTGACTTAATGGCCTTCTCTAATTCAGGCAGTGTAAACGGCTCCTCAAGGGCCTGTGCATCAGTGTCCTGAAGAGTGGGAGAGCCCACGTCCTCGAGATAAGCTTTAATGGCGGCTTATTTTAGCAAAAAATCCTCATCAGTTCTCAGTCCCTTCAAATGATATAACTGGTAGTAATATGAGTGAAAGCCCGAAGCTATATCCTTTGTAGAATTACAAAATTAACCAGATTTACCTTTTTTTTGTGGGCTATGTAGCCACCTGTTGGGTATGGAGGGCCCTCACCAGCATCTTGCTGGGTTTATTTCCCCAAAGAAAATAATGATTACGACATTTCCGAACATCTACTTGGATTTTTAGCCACCTGTTGGGTACGGAGGGTCCTCACCAGCATCTTGCTGGGTTTATTTCCCCAAAGAAAATAATGACTACGACATTTCCGAACATCTACTTGGATTTTATTAGACATAAGAGTATTAAGGGCTTGGCGAGCGTCTGTAAGAGACTGAAGAGTCTCCGCGGGCAGAGTGGACTTGTGGATAAGTTCTAGGGACTGTATCTTCCGCAATAAAGCTTCCCTCTCTGCCAACCGCTGTTTTTTTAAGTGTGTACCGAGCTGCATAAGTTTACACCCGAAAAACACATTTATGACCTTCTCAGATAGTTACCTTGGATGAATCTGGTAGATCATTTGTGACAATATAATCCTCAATAGCTTCTTTAATTTGTTGCCTGCAGACAGAGGGCCTGATTCAGAGGCGCTTGCAAAAAGCGAGCGCTCGCTCTGAATCAGGGCGGGCACATGTTTTTTTAGTTGCGGCCTCTTGGGTGCTCGCATAGTTGTTGCGAGCGGCCATGATGATGGTCGCGATGGTCAAGACCATCGCAACCATCGGGCTTGCGATGAGACCCTTGTGGTAGGGTCTCGTGGCCGCAAGCCCCAGAGAGCTTCTGGCTCAAATAGAGCTGGAAGCTCTCTCACTGACATCACTGGTGATGTCAGTGGGGCCGCCCACAAATGGCAGGCGTTCGCTTGGGAACGCCTCAGTTTGTGAAGCCACCCCCCGGCCACGCCTACAAGACGGGGCAAGCTGTCGATCAACATCGACAGCCGCCCCTTTTGTAGTGAGCTCCATTCTCGCTCCGGGGCTTGTGCACGCGCAGTGCGGCCGCTGCGCGTACGCAGGACCTAAACATCAACCCGGTTGCGAGTGCTCAGCGCTTGCGACCGGGTCTGAATGAGGACCTTTGTGTGCAGTGTCTAGAGTTTTATTTGTTTTGCAGTAGAACCTCCCTTTGGTCTTCATTTTGTTTGTTTATTGAGATGGGTGACAAGATACTCATTGATACCCTCCTCCACTTGAGATCTTCCATATTATGCCCTGTAGTAATGACTCAATTTACATTAAAGAGAGTATCTCTTAATGTGCAAATGTCTATGACCTAAAAAAAAAATATGTAATTCCCCTTGGGGTGGGAATAAAATGTGAAATCTCTAAAATCTGGTTTGAGAGTTTGCTAGACATCAGTCAGTTGGTTGCTGCGAAACGTGCATCAGCCTTTTGGATGGTCTTCCCTGAGTGTGTTGGCAGCCTATTGGATGCATCCTGCTGAGGACTGAGGGCCTGATTCAGACCCACTTGCGAACGCTGAGCGCTCGCAAGCGGATCGATGTTGGGCCAGTGCGCATGCGCGAGACCCAGATAGCGACGGGCAAGCTGTCGCTATGGGTCTCGCTACAAAGGGGGCGTGCTGTCGATGGTGAGTGACAGCACGCCCCCTTTCGCGGGCGTGCCAGGGGCATGGATGGCCAGACGGAGGCGTTCCCATGGGAACCCCTATCGTCTGGGGCCGGCCCCACTGACATTACAAGTGATGTCAGTGGGAGTGCTTTTGGCTCTGATAGAGCCAAAAGCACTCCAGGGCTTGCGGCAGACGAGACCCTACCACAAGGGTCTCGTCGCAAGACCATCGCAACCATCGGGCTTGCGACAAGACCCTTGTGGTAGGGTCTCGTGGCCGCAAGCCCCAGAGAGCTTCTGGCTCAAATAGAGCTGGAAGCTCTCTCACTGACATCACTGGTGATGTCAGTGGGGCCGCCCACAAACGGCAGGCGTTCGCTTGGGAACGCCTCAGTTTGTGAAGCCACCCCCCGGCCACGCCTACAAGACGGGGCGAGCTGTCGATCAACATCGACAGCCGACCCTTTTGTAGTGAGTCCCGGAGCGAGCGCTTTTTGTGCTCGCTCCGGGGCTCGCGAGTGTGCACTGGGCCACCATCGACCCGCTTGCGAGCGCAATGCGCTTGCAAGCGGGTCTGAATCAGGCCCAGAGTCCTGAAGCAGCAAATCATTCAATCTCCAAGAATAAGTCTTTTGGCAAGATGAAGGCAATCTAATCTTCATCGAAATAGAGGCATGGTCTGACCAATAAATAGTGCCTATTTTGGTATCTATTGCTAAGTGTAGACACCTGTGCGGTAAAAAAGATAATCGAGTCTGGTGTAAACCTTGTGCGGATGTGAGTAAAAGGAGTAATCTTGCATAGTGGGGTGATGTATACGCCACGTCATTAAATTGATTTTCATGTAAGGAACATTTGAATCGACGATGGAGTTTATAGGAGTATCTAGCGAATGGGTTCGATGAATCAAGGGAAGGATCTAGGGACCAATTTAAATCACCCCCAGCACCAACACCCCCTCAAAATGTGGTTGAACTAGATTGAAGACCTTGCTTAGGAAGGTTGGCTGAGCGCTATTTGGGGTATACATGTTGACAAAGGTAAATACCTGAGAGTATATTGTACACTTTACCAGCAAAACATGGCCTCAAAGTACAACTATCTGGAGAGAGGTATCAGCTACAGGAAGATGGCGAGCAAATAGGATTGCGACTCCGAAAGTCTTACCTTCAGGGTTATTAGAAAAACACCCGCATGGAAAATCTCTATACCTGAGAGGCACCTTTAAAATGAGTTTCCTGTAAGAAGGCAACATCAGCCCTCTCCACTCTCAATTCACGTAACGCATGAGATCGCTTCTCCGGAATTTTGAGTCTCTTAGCATTAACAGAAACATTAATTAATTGAGACATTGAATGGTAATAAAATACATAGGAGGGATGAGTAAGTAAAACAAACATGTGAGAAATATATGGTAAACAGTACCCCGGCAGTGAGGGAAGAGAGAAAAAAGAGATAGAAGAGGAGACAAAAGTTTAAAAAAAAGGGGGGGGGGGGGGACAGGAAGCACTAGAAATGAAAACATAGTAAAAAGAAACACAGAGAGAACAACACCGCTCCTGAGCAGCATAATGCCAACATCCAGTTCTGCCACTAGGCCCAAGACCAAATTTAACGGTGTAAGGTGGTAACTGTGGAGAAAACGTCTGAAACCCCCGACACACAACCGCAATAAAAATTACATACAATAATATATTTTCCCAATATGACAGATACATACATTAGATCAGAAAAACCCTGAAGAAAAAAAATATATATTTTCAAAATTAGCGACTAAAAAGTCCTAGTAAAAAAGAGTGAGTAATACACAGAAAATGAGGAACCCACCCACCCATCAGGAAAGAAAGTAAGGGACATATGTATCTCCTCTGACTATAAAGAGGGGGGGCAACAAAGTTTACAATAAAAAGTCTTGCAGTGCCCATATGGTCTAACCAAAGGGATAGAAAATAAAGCAAAGCCATTAGATCACAAGGGAGGTCTCTATATATGAGTTAGGTTATCACAGTTTTAGAGAGACCAGGCAATGACCCGCAACTTATGTGACTCAACCCCGGAGGGCCAATAGGTGTAAGCTGATTTTCAGACATGGGTTCCCAAAATGTTGAACAGGCCCCTCAAGGTCAAGGTCCAGCGGCTGGAGAGACAGCAGATGATGTAGGAGTTAGATGGTGGCATCTTGAGATCTAGGAGAGGCTCCCACAATATGAAAACGGGCCATCTTAGGAGAAGCCACAGGTGGAAGGAGGTGAGTCTGGCGAGCCCGCCACTCTGGAACCTGAACTTGAACAATGTCCAGGGCTGAACAAAAGGTGGCAACATCTTCAGCAACACGGAGAGTGGCAGATTTACCTCCATTAGTAGCTGTGAGACTAAAAGGGTAACCTCAGCGGTATTTAATGTTAAGGGATCGCAGGCTGTCAGTCAAGGGTTTAAGTTGACATTGGGGTATATTGAATTAGGTGCGAATTTACAAAAAATCTTGCACCTGTGGGTTTTTTCCTGCAAGTACACAAGTGCAAGATTCCGACTGGGCAATTGGTCAGGATTATATGGATGGTGCCAAGTACACCCAAATTCTTGGAGGAAAAACCTGCTACTCTCTGCTAGACAGTTGAAGATAGGCAGGTGGGTTCACCTAGCATGACAATAATCCATTGTCGTGCTAGGTAATAATAAGAGTTATGGTATAACATACCTTAGTTAACTCTTTTTCTTCGAGGTCCATAGGGTCCACAGGAACTACTTTGGGGTATGTAGTTGGAGTGATCCATTGCACCAAACAGCTTAAAGCTTTCCAGCCTCCTCCCTATATACCCGCCCCCAGCCACAGGCATTCAGTTTGTAAACAAGCCTAACAGCAAGAGACGGAAGGTGGTGAAGGAAGTATATTGTACACAAGAAACACTCTCAAAAACCAAAAGAGGGAATCAGAAATACAAAAAGAAAGAAACAGATCCCAACTGAGGCCAGGTGTATCAGGGTGGGTGCCCTGTGGACCCTATGGACCTCGAAGAAAAAGAGTTAACTAAGGTATGTTATACCATAACTCTTATTTTCTTCTTCAGGATCCATAGGGTCCACAGGAACTACCTTGGGGACGTCCTAAAGCAGTTTCCTTAACGGTGGGGACGCTCCTGAACAGAAAGGATAATCTGCCGCCCAAAGGAAGCATCCTGGGAGGCAAAAGTATCAAATGCATAGAATTTGATATAAGTGTGGACTGAAGACCAAGTCGCCGCCTTGCATAATTATTCTGCAGAGGCGCCATGTCTAAACGCCCACGACGGTCCCACAGACCGAGTAGAATGTGCTTTCACCGTGTTTGGAACAGGGAAATCAGCCTGAGTATACACATGAGAAATAGTCATACGCAGCCACCGAGCCAGCCTGCTTGTTAGCTGGTCAGTTTCGATTATGAAAGCCATATAACACAAAAAATGTATCAGATTTTCTGATGGAGCTGGTACGATCAACGTAGATATGAAGAGCTCAAACCACATCCAGTGAAGCTTCACCTACAGAAAGGCCCGAAGACTGGGACTACAATTTCTTCATTCATATGAAAACGGGATACCACCTTTGGAAGGTACCTCGCCCTTGTATGGAGGACAAAAATGTTCTAACATCTGGCAGGGTGTAAATTCTGCATTGGAACCAAACTGACAATTCAGAAGCCTGAACTCTCAAGGTAGCCAGATAAAGACTTAAGTCTAGTCTGGCTTGAAAAAAAGAAAGAACTCAGGAGACCCTGAAAACCTTATGGTCATATTTTCTTTGGGAACACCAATGAAAAAATGAATGCCAAATCCTGTGATAGATGCGGGCGGAAGCTGGCTTCCTTACCTTAAGCATCGTCTAGATCACAGAAGAAGAAAAACCTTTGGCCCTTAAGACGGAAGACTCAAAAGCCATGCTGTCAAAGCCAGCCGAGATAGATCCGGATATAGACAGGGACCCTGCACTAGCAAATCCGGTCGTAGAGGCAGTGGCAGTGGACTGTCTATGGATAGGCATGTCAGATCGGTGAACCAATGTCTCCTGGGCCAGGAAGGAGCTATTAGTATTATCCTGATGCCTTCCTGCTTGAACTTTCTGACGAGCCTTGGGAGGAGAGAGATTGGAGGAAACAGGTATGCCAATCTGAAGTCCCACCTTACCACCAGAGCATCCACAAAGGTGGCTGAGGGGTCCCTTGTACTGGACCCATACCTGTACCTGGGGACCTTGTGGTTGAGAAGTGATACCATAAGGTCTGCATCCGGTAGTCCCAACTTGTCCACCAGGAGTTGAAAGACTTCCAGATGAAGAGCCCATTCTACGGCATGTATTGCCTGATGACTTAGGAAGTCTGCTTCCCAGTTAAGGACTCCTGGGATGAATATTGCTGAGATTGCTGGAAGATGGCATTCTGCCCACAGCAGAATGTTCGCCACTTCCTTCATGGTTGACGGACTTCGTGTGTCTCCCTGATGGTTGATATAGGCCACTGTAGTTGAGTTGTTGGACTGATTCTGGACAGGCCTGCCCTGAAGGAGGTCCTGCGCCAGAATGAACACCCTGTGCACTGCATGAAGCTTGAAAATATTTATTGGTAGGTGAGCCGTCCACCTACCCTGAAAGGTGTGACAACCTGTCAATGCTCCCCATCCTCACAGACTTGCATCCGTGGTGAGGAGTACCCAATCTGGGACCCATAACGGACGACCCTTATCTAAATGAGTCCTCTGCAGCCACCATGCCAGGGAGAGCCGAACCTCTGTCGAGATGCAGATTATCTGAGACTTTATCGGATGATATTGACCATCCCAATGAGACAGAATCCATTGTTGCAGGGACTTGGAGTGGAACTGGGCATAAGCCACCATTTCGAAGGTGGATACCATGGAGCCCAGTACCTGCATTGCCAAGTGAATTGATACTTTCTGCTTGCAGAGTAGACTGGCACATGAAATTATAGTGCCGCAATCTTGCCCATTGGTAGAAGAATCCTTTGCTCCAAGGAATCCAGCAGTGCCCCCAAGTGCACCATCTGCTGAGTTGGAGAAAGAGAAGACTTTTTCCAATTGATTATCCAGCCATGCTCTGCTCCTGTATGTAGCCAATAGTCATTGGATATGACGTTGTAACACCTCTTGAGATTGTGCCAATATCAGGAGGTTGTCCAGATATGGCAGTATCCTGACTCCTTGTCGTCTGAGATGAGCCATCATGACTGCCATTATCTTGGTAAATACCCAAGGGGCTGTGGACAGACCGAAGAGTAGATCCTGAAATTGGTAATATTGCTGACCTACAGCAAACCTCAGAAACCTTTGGTGGGATCACGCAATAGGAACATGCAGATATGCATCCTGTATGTCCAGGGAGACCATGAAATGTCCAGGCTCTATCTCCAGCATAATTGACCATAGGGTTTCCATATGGAACTTGGGCACATGGATGAACTTGTTGAGAGACCTCAGATTCAGAATAGGGCGATGTGACCATTTGATTTCTGAATCAAAAACAAATTTGAATAATAACCCCTTCCCTGTTGCGTCACAGGAATGGGGATTATAACTCCTGACCTCAGGAGGGCCCCAATAGCCTCCTGGAAAGCCAAGGCCCTGACCGGGTCTGAAAGAAGGGTTGTATCAATGAACCTCTGATGGGGATGCCTCAGCAACGTGAGGGCGTAACCCTGGGGGACCACCTCTCGAACCCAGATATCTGTAGTTGTCTGATGCCAGGCCTGAGAAAACTGTAGAAGTTGTCCTCCGACCCTGAGACTCCCCCAGGGGGAGGCCCGCCCCATCAGGCAGTGGGCTTACTGTCTGGCTTAGAAGCTGGATGTCTGGTTGACCAAGATTTCTTGGTCTGTGGTTTCTTGTGGGAAATATTCTATCTAGAGGAAGACTGCCCCCTTTGCCCTACTCTGTGAGCGAAAGGACCGAACTGACGACTGCCTATACTTAGGGGTAGTCGTAGATGGCAACCTAGCAGATTTAGATATTGCCAGAGAAGCCACTATGTCATCCAGTTCTGGCCCAAATGGTACTTTCCCAACAAAAGGCAAAGATTCCAGAGCCTTCTTGGACCCTGTATCCGCCTTCCAGGTTTTTAACCAAAGTGTTCTCCGTGCTGCAACCGCAGTTGCCGACACCCTAGAAGCCAAGATACCCACATCAATAACAGCTTCCCCAACATAAACAGCTGCCTCTCGCATCTGACAAAGATAAGATAGCTGATCTCTGGTAGCATCAGGCATGCTATCTTCCAGAGATGTCGTCCATTCTTCCATAACTTTGGCTACCCAGGCCACAGCTATAGCTGGTCTAGTAATAGATCCAGATAATGAAAACACTTGAGACATGAGAGCCGTCAGTTGCTCAGACTGAGGGAAATAATCTTTAGCCACCTTCTGATGCCTAAAGACCAGAGTCTTAGATTTCGGCAGTAGAGACAAAGATAAATATATTCAGCACTCACCCAAGTGTGACACAATTAAATTTGACAATATTATAAGGTCAATAATTGTCTGACTGAAGTAAATATAAAAGTATTTATTCAATAAAATATACTGTATTCATAAAAAGTATAAATTTAAACACAGATATTATAACTAATTGGTTAGGATACAAAGTAAAGAAATTTTTAAGGCTATAATGATATTTGAAGTAACAACTTAAAATTAGCTAAATTATATAACACCTTTCAGGTGTACTTGTGCTAGCATGCAAATGTATATGGTGGTGATACAAATGGATTGCCTAATAGCGGTATACAACATTAATTGGACACAGAGGACAAAACAAAACATACAATAAAAATAAAACAAAGATTCTTTAAACTTCGGTTACAAGAAAGGGAGATAGAATTATAACCCCTTCTATTGCGAGGTGACTTTTCCTCAATAGTCATTAAAGGCTGTCTTCATAGCAAAACCGTATTGCCAAGATGGGGCACAATTGCGACAGTCTAAGATGTAATAGCAGGTGATACTCACCCGTTCAGGCTGAGAGTGAGAGGCTATCTTCCATATTGGAGAGAAGCTCTGTTAGGTCTAGTATAAATATTCAAATCAGCTGCTTGCAGGAGATCTTCCTGTCGGGAATGTGGAGGACCGTTTGTGTCTTTACTGTTCTCCGGAACAAGAGTGGGCTGTTCGCTTGTCTCGGGCGCAGCCAGTGTAGGAGGTAAAAGTGTAGGACAAAGAGGTCTGCCGGCAGACTTGCACTGTACGGTGTATCAGAAAGTGTCCATGTCCGTGCATTGTGGGAACCTTTGGACACGGACATTTTCGGAAACACCGCATAGTGCAAGTCTAATTGTGTCACACTTGGGTGAGCTCTGAATACATTTATCTTTGTCTCTACAACCTAACCAAGCAGGCGGGGTGGCCTGCACTTTATTTAGCAGCCCCTTCTCTTCGTGTAGTTACAGCACAGCCTCTTCCCATTCTATAAATTAGATTAGAATTTCCTCTTCTTCTATAATTAGGACAGATCTAACCGCTCTCACCAGAGAGGGGACATCCACTGAGGATTGATGGTCTTCCACCACTGAGTAAAAACGAGAACTCTGAGTATCAGAGTGCGATGAGGAGGCCGAGTCAGAATCCTGAGGCAACGTCTGAAGGGAACCTACCTTATGCCCCTGCTTTACTGCCATTGGTCTATTTGCCTGCATTAACTGCTGTGGGGCTATAGACGGCAGCATACTCTGACTTGGGTGAGGAAAAGAATCAAACCAGAAGGGATTCATGGGGGACATATACATAGAAGGATGCAAATGCTGTGGGTACCCCATAGCAGGAGCTCATGATGCTGCAGCCCTGTTCACTAAATGTGACAAAACCTGAAACCAATAGGCCACCCAGGATGGTTCTTGTGCCGGTGCAGGTGCACCTGATAGAAAAGGTGGCTGTTTACAACAGACACTACACAAACCATCTTGCACAAAATTCTGCTCTGACAGGCCTGCCAAACAGGATTTACATGATCTCAGTGCCGGAGGCTCACCCTTCTTCTCTTTACCTTTAGACATTCAGTAGCAATGTATAACAGGTATAAAGTATAAATGCAATGTGACCCTCTTCACATTTGTGAAAAGCCAATGAAAAATCCCCACACCTTTTCAGAGGGATAGATATATCTGACAGTTTGAAAAACAAAAGGCCGTATAAATACAGAAGCTAACATCACAGTCACATAAAATGCATATATACATTCAAATGCTAATGTAAATGGACTCTGAATCAACTGACAAGCCCCACCAAGGTATTGGCAGGATCTAGAGTGCTATATACCTGACCCAGGGAAGAGGTATACAGGGAGACAGGCCAGACCTCTGAGACTAACAGCTTTCAGCAGTGCACCAAAACGGACTATGAGTGTCTCACACACGAGGTGGTCAGAAATAGCAAACCAGATGCGGGAATCCACACTGGAAGTTGCGTCTGGGTTGGGGGAGGAGCGGCCGGGGGAGCGCCTATCTCCCCTAAACTGCGATTTTGACGGCACGGGTATGCTGGTCTCACAGTAGCAGACGCTTGCTAGTGCGCCCTAATGAGTCTACTACCTATCCCTGGCAACAGACGATATGACCCCGACCATCTTAGTGAGGACACGCTGACGAGTCCCTCACCCACAGCAACCTCCGATGTGTCTCCTAACCGGAGGCCCTTACTGCAGCGCACGATTCAACGAGGAATTGCCTTACCATCTCTGTGAATCCCATCGTAGTCTTGACCCCAGCAATGCCGCCAGCTAAGCCTCGCTGTGGTCCGCCGAAATCCCCAGGGCATATAGTGATACTGGCGTTTCGGCATCGGCAGAGTTAGAAGGAGTCGCAGTACATGCATCCTATTCGGCGCCTAGTACCGCTAAACTCAGTAGTTTCCAAAACTAAGGTAAATAAAAAAAAGAAAAGCCTGGGACTGCCTAAGCAGTCACGCTGTTATAACCGGTGCGTTTGGATACTTGCCGTGCACCAAACAAAAAAACTGAATGCCTGTAGCTGGGGGTGGGGTATATAGGGAGGAGGCCCTATGCATGCTGGGAGCTGGAAAGCTGTAAGCTGTTTGGTGCAATGGATCACTCCAACTACATACCGCAAGGTAGTTCCTGTGGACCCTATGGACCCTGAAGAAGAAAGAACATCTGCGGATGGACTTGGACAGCAGTTCATCGCCGCTCATTACAAAATATAACTGAACTTTAACAATTCTGTAAGGAAGCAATGGACAAAAAGTCCCCAATCTAGGTGCTCAAAATTGATCCAAACAACTGATAGCTGTAATTGCAACAAAATGTAACAATACAAAGTATCACATCAGGGGACTGATCACTTTTCCAACTATGTTATTACATTTTTATTAATTTTCAGGAAGGCTGCCTTTTTTTTTCATTAGATATTTTTGTAAGGCAAAATGGTTAAATAATGCTGGAACAAGTTTGATTTATTTTACAAGATGTAATGTAACAAAAGGTAAGTATTTTGACAGGATATGATTTTCTATAGGCACTGCATCTTGACCCCCTGCTTCCTTAATTCAGCAACTTTGAAAAGATTCTTGAAGACGATACTTGGCCAAAAGGCAAACTGTTGAATTGAAAGTGTTGACCAATGACCCAGAATCTCAACCTCCAGTGCTGAACTGCAAATTGAAAGTAAAAATCTTGATCTCTGGATGTGAGAGTCTCCTTTGAGATGGTCTTGAGGATAGAATTCCCCAATTATATTCAAAACAGTCTGGAATTGACAAATTTGCTAAATTGCTTCAGCCCAGAATAGTGCAAAATGATCTGAATTAACTGGGCCGACTGTTCACTGTGATTAGAGCTTGTAGATCATTTTGCAAAGCCTCTAGCTCTGCAGAGTCTGATGGAATCCTGGAATGTACATGGACACTTTCTTTAAGATACTGCTAAGCCGGGGGGCGTGGCTTGGCTGCCGATCGGGTAGGACGCATCTTTCAGGAGCTCCTGCCTTACTGAATTTTGGAGACCCCCTCTCATCCCTACTTACCTTTCCTTCCCTGCGGCCGGTTCGTCTCCCGATTCCCAGTGGTGGTATTCAGCGCTGGGGCCTGCGTGCCGCGCTAATGCCATGGCCTCGATGTATTCCTGCCACCGGAGCGGCCGGGGCTGCCATACCTGCCCGCTGGTGACCTCTTCCTACTGGTCCCGCTCTCTGCTGCCTGATTCAAGCACCGAGGATAGCGGTGCGCGTGGGTGCCTTCCGGCGTTGTATGTGCTCCTGGTGGGGACCGGCTGGCTCCTGCTACTGGGGGCTGTGACGGAGCATGGTGCTCTGCCTGCATGGGGCTGTCTCATCTGGAGGAGGGTGATCCGGCTCACCACGCACTGACTCATGCTGGGTTGTACTGATTCCCTTCGGTCTCCTCCTGGGGCTGTGGCTGTCGTCCTAGCCGTCTCTTAATTCAGCCTGCTACAGGGCTTCACCATCTTGCCTCCCCCTAAACCCGTGGTTTGTGCTTCACTGCTGGAGTGATTTGTTCTGACAGTCACCATCACCACCACCTGTCAGCTTACTATACTGGTGTCACTGCTGGTCAGGTCACTAATTCTGGAATCCTCTCCTATGTGATTGCAGTCCTTATATTGAACCACGTGGAATCCTGACTTTTCTGGACTTGGTTAAACTACTATAAAGCTATGCTATTTTATATAATATGAATTACAAGCCATCTAGTGGTCGTAGTTTATATTGCAAGACCAAAGTGATTTGGAGATCCTCAGTTGTGATTTTGGCCTTTTGACCCTTTATTTTGAAGAATGGATAAATATGTGGCTTCATTGTCCACTCCTAAAACTCAGCGGGGTAAAAGTGGAGTCAAACATGCGGACGCTAACTTGCAGCGTGCTGAAGACATTTCTGCGACTCCTGATTCTCACGACACCCTCTCAGCTTCGGACTCTCTGGTACACCCTGTTCTTTTATCGTATGCGGAGGTGGTCAGAGCCATTCAGGACACTGTTGGACCATTATTACAAACACAAGCTGACAAATTTATGGGAGCAGTAGTGGACATAAAATCAAAATTGTCCTCTATGTCTCATCAAATCTCTAAAAATGAAAATCGTATTCGGGCTAATTTTCACGACATTGCGGAGTTAAAACAGCAAGTGTCATCACTTACTACCACACAGCAACAGTTACTCTCCAGGGTCGACAACCTTGAAAATAGGTTGAGACGTAATAACCTACGCCTGATAGGTCTGAGCGAATCTGTCAGGGGCCCTGATATTGCTAAATTTCTACTATCTGACCTTCCTGAGCTCCTTGGCATTTCAGAAGAATTACAGCTTATGAAGATTGAACGAGCACACCGTGGGCCCTTTTCGTGACTCTCATAACACCAGGCCACGCGCAGTCATCTTCAAGTGTCTAAATTTTTGCCATAAGGAACTCATTTGGTCTTCAGCCAAAAAGAAAGGCCCTCTTTCCTGGGATAGTAAACGTATGTCTATTTTCCAGGACTACTCCGCAGAGGTCTCTAGAGCTCGCAGAGAGATGTCTCCGGTTTGCTCTCAACTTATTCAAGTTGGTAAATGATTTGCTCTTCTATATCCGGCTCGGCTGCGAATATTTACTTCACAAGGTCCTAGAGACTTCACCAATGTAGCTGATGCACAGGCTTATCTTCAGGAAGAGGATGGCGCCGCACCGTCCTCCGATATGGATCAAAATACTTGAGTATATTGTTTCGTAATGTATATGCCTTTCTTTTATTGCTTAATATTTTAAATGGTTGGTCTACATTCGATTTGCCACTTATTTGGATGATATCTTTATAGTTCACAGTTGAAGATTTTCAGTTAATTATACCTAGAATGCCTTCGCAGATACGTATGTCCACATATAGGTATATGCCTACATATATATTTCTACTTATCAGCATTATGTTTTTTACATTACTTGAATCTATTATATTGGTTTTGAATGTATTATTGATTGTACTCTATATCTTCATTTGAAGTGTATTCTCTTTATCCTAATTTTGCTGTTCCGATTTATCATTGGTCTATTAATTCTCAATATTTATTATTTTCTATAACTATGTCCACTAGATGTTGCTTTTCTTTTTCAATTACATGTTTTCTATTTCTGTGTTTTTTCTTTTCTTTTTTGTCAGTACTTTTTTATTTTTTCTAGTTTTTTTATTTTTCTATTTTTCTGTGTCTGTGTTGAGGGCCCTGGTGCAGTGTATGGTCTATTTTTGCTCGTTATTAGATGTTCAATCTGTATAATTTTTCAGATTTATATCCTGTTCAATTTGAATTATGTCGCAACTTAAGTTGTGTTCATGGAATGTGTGGGACGTAATTAATTCTCCTATGAAAAGGAAGAAAATACTTTTGTATCTTAAAAAAGATGCAGATAGATATAGCATTACTGCAAGAGACGCATCTGACAGATAGTGAGGTTGTTAAATTGTCTTCACTGGGTTTTACATTGGTGGCGCATGCCTCTTACAATTCCAAGGCCAGAGGGGTGGCGATACTTGTCAGGAAAGATTTATCTCCCCAGGTTCAATCTAATATAGTTGACCCTGAGGGCCGATATGTTATTAGCACTGTATCTGTTTGGCTGAGACGCTGGTGCTTTGTAATATCTATGCTCCCACAGTTTATTCTAAAATCTTCTTCTGGGGATTGTTGGCAAAGTTATACCCATTCACTGATTCTCAGTTATTGGTGGGTGGGAATTTTAATTTAACTGTATTACCTGCTATGGATAAATCTCATAGCCCTAAACGGATCGCCACTCCTCTGAAATTAGGTTTACAATTTTTTATTTCTCAGTTAGGTTTAGTGGATAGTTGGAGGATGCAACATCCTACTGATAGAGACTTTACGTGCCTGTCAGCATCACATGGTACCTTGTATCGACTATATTCTGCCGACCAAATTTTTATTTTCTAAAGTATTAGATACTGGGATTGCCCTATATGTCTATCTGATCATGCACTTGTATGGTGCACTATTGCAACATCAGTAGATGTGGGATCTTGTCGCCAATGGCGCTTCCCATCTTATCTTTCTTCCTCCATTCAATTTCGGAATATGATAGAAGCAAAGTGGTAGGAGTATGTTCATGATAACCGGGAACATATTTCTAACCCTTTATTGTTTTGGTAGACGGCAAAGTCTGTTTTGCATGGAGTAATTATTTCTTACCTTTCCAAATTTAGGAAAAATATTTCAGCTTTATATCTGCAATCCCAGAAGAGATTAACTGCCACCTGCCATCAGCTATCTCTTACCTCTGTGCTGGCTTCCCCTGACTTCCTTGTGGTCAGACGCCTGGTGCAATGAGGGGTGTGATGCTGAGTATTCTAACTTAGGCGCTTTTGCGGACTTCCATGGTTGGCTGTGTGTTTTGGGGATCGAAGTTCCCATCATGGGCGCCACCATGACAGTTCCTCTCATGTGACAGTCCTCCTAACCAATGGTAGCATGATCTCAGTCAGCCGATGCTGTGCTCCAGTAATCTGCTACCCCTGGGTATAAATCCGCCTCCAGAACTCCAGGAAGTTGCCTGATCAACAGTTGTCAATCCTAGTTTACTAGTTGAGTTTTGTTTCAGGTTCCCTCGGATTCCAAGCCTTTGTTCCAGTGCTTTCCAATGAGCAGCAGAGCTATAACATTCCTGCCTGTGTTCCAAGCCTCCAGTGTCATTCCTGTGAGCCACAGAGCTATAACATTCCTGCCTGTGTTCCAAGTCTCCAGAGTCATTCCTGTGAGCCACAGAGCTATAACATTCCTGCCTGTGTTCCAAATCTCCTGTGTATTATCCTGTGAGCCACAGAGCTATAACATTCCTGCCTGTGTTCCAAGTCTCCTGTGTATTCCTGTGAGCCACAGAGCTATAACACTCCTGGAGTGTGTATCTAGCCTCCAGCGAGCTACAGTGCTTTTATAGCTCTGTGTGTGTTGGAGTTCCAGTGTCTCCTTTCAGCACCAGGGTGATTAATATATCTACCTGTGCATGCTGTTTTGTGATTCCCAGCTACAAGGTTATCCTGAGTGTTTCACAGCTGCACCAATTACAAGCTACAAGTGTTCCTGTGAGCAACAGTGCTGATTACATCCCAGCCTGAGAGCTTTGTTTTCAGTGACACTGCAATTCTATCTCTGCCTGAATATTTGCTACCAGTGTCTCCTGTGAACTACAGTGCTATTCCATCACTGCCTGAATATTTGCTACCAGTGTCTCCTGTGAGCTACAGTGCAATTCCATCTCTGCCTGAACATTAAAGTTACCAGTGTCTCCTGTGAGCTACAGTACCATTCCATCTCAACCTGTGTATATTACCAGTGCCATTCCGTGTGGCTAAGTGTGCCCACACACCGTTCCCTGTGTATCCTTTGTGTGCCACCCCACAGTTCAAGTGCTATTTACAAGTACCTCACAAACAGCATCTCCTGGTGAATCTCCCGGTGCAATAGTGCCTTGGTTAGGCACTTCCCTTGAGCCACTGACATTCGAGTCTCTATTCCCACGGGGCTTGGATACCTGGTCAAAGGACCGCGACCTGCCTGCAGGGTGCAGCTAAGCCCATATCCCACTTGGAGGGGTCACTGGCGAACACCTCCCTGCAGGTTACACTCCGCACCTTTGACCAGGTCTCGTCAACATCCAAGACCTGTGGATTAGGAGTCCTGATGTCCAGGCCAGTTCCCCGAATTCTTCCAAACTACCATCACAACCCCTCACTAGGAGATTCCAGTACGTCAAACCTGACAGTTTGATCAGGCCACTATGGAAGTCGGCAATTCCCTGGATATCGAGGCTAGTCAAGATATTACCTTTCATCTGAGAAACCAGGAAATAACACACTCACAACTTTTACAGAGTTTTCAAATACTGACTAAACCGTTTAACACCTTCGAGTCCCTCCAGTGTTCTAAAAAATTTTCTTCGGGTCAGCTGAATACATTCCAGTATTTACTAGGGCAAGTACAGGAGTCCCTCATACATTTTTTCAAATTTATCCCTGAGTTTTTGGGAATTACTTCTGAACCCTCTGGTGTTACCACTAATGTGTCTAAAAATTCCATCAAAGAAACTGAACGTCAGCACCGTCAGGAGCTGCATTTATGTTTGTACTGCGGCTCAGGGGATCATTTCATTAGAGACTGTGTTCTTCGTCCTTCCAGAGGTGGGGATAAAGGGGTGCTCCTTACAGGTGGAACTTCCAGTCCTTCCCTGTCTCCATTGGTGACTCATACTCCTCCAATTTCAGACAAGAAGAGGACACTTGTCAAGGAAAGTTATAATTGGGGCCCAGCTACTAGATGTTTCTTTCCTTGTGTAGGGAAGATAGGAGGAGTAGGTCATCCTCCCAAAGTCAGTGACATATCTCCAGGTGGGGTTTTTAGTTTTGCCCCCCAGAAGGGAATTACAAGTGTTACACCCCAAAAGGGGATCTCAAGTGTTTCCGTCCAGGAGAGTGTTTCTACGCAAATTAAAGTTTCAGGTCATTCACCCCAGGAGGGGGTTTCCAGTGCCGTACCCCATGAGGGGGGTTCAAGTCTTTCCCCCCAGGAAGGGATTACAAGTGTTGTACCCCAGGAGGGGACTTTCCTTACAAGTTTCATGCCCCAGGAGGGGGCCTTCGCTTCGTGTTTCACGCCCCAGGATGGGGTCTCAAATCTCTCACCCCAGAAGGGTGTTACAAGTATGGCACCCCAGGAGGGGGTTACAAGTGTTGTACCCCAGGAGGAGACTTTCATTTCAAGTTTCACGCCCCAGGGAGGGGTCTTCATTTCGAGTTTCATGCCCCAGAAGGGGGCATTCATTTCAAGTTTCATGCCTCAAGAGGAGGCCTTCATTTCGAGTCTTATGCCCCAGGAGAGGGCCGTCATTTCAAGTGTTACTCCCCAAGAAAGGGTCTCAAGTTTCATACCTCAAGAGGGGGTTTTGAGCCACTCACCCCAGGAGGAAGTCTCTGTTCTTGCATCCCAAAAGGGGGTTTCATATTGCGTATCCCGAAAGGAAAAGCCAAGTTAGCTTCCCCAGAAGGGGGTTTTAGGTCCCATACTCCAACAGGGAGTGCCAAGTTCTGTGCTCCAGGGAGGGGCCTTGAATCTCTCACCTCAAAAGAAGGTTTCAAATCTTGTTTCCCAGGAAGGGGCCTCAAGTCAAGTACCCCAACAGGGGTTTCCTGATGCTATACCCCAGGAGGGGGTTTCAAGTGTCATACCCCAAGGAGGGGCCTCGAATGCTATACTCCAGGAGTTGGTTTCTAGTGTTATGCCCCAAAAGGGAGTCTTAAATATTATTCCCCAGAAAGGGATTTCAAGTATTCTACCCCAGGACAGAGGTCCAAGTATATTACCCCAGGATGGGGTTCTTAGTGTCATACCCCAGGAGGGGAATTCAAGTGTCTCACCCCAGGATGGGGTTCCCAGTGTAATACCCCAGGAGGGGATTTCCAGTGTTACGTTCCAAGAGAAAGTTCTTGTTTCGAGTTCTTCACCCCAGGAGGGAGTTTTAAGCCTCTTACCCCAAGAGGGGGTTCCTAGTATCTTCCCCCAGGAGGGGACTTCAAGTGTCTCACCCCAGGATGGGGTTCCCAGTGTAATACCCCAGGAGGGGATTTCCAGTGTTACGTTCCAAGAGAAAGTTCTTGTTTCGAGTTCTTCACCCCAGGATGGGGGTGGGGTTTCCAGTGTTATACTCCATGAGGGGAGTTCAAGTATTACGTCCCAAGAGAAAGTTCTTGTTTCGAGTTCTTCACCCCCGGAGGGAGTTTTAAGCCTCTTACCCCAAGAGGGGGTTCCTAGTATCTTCCCCCAGGAGGGGACTTCAAATGTCTCACCCCAGGATGAGGTTCTCAGTGTTATACCCCAGGAGGGGATTTCAAGTGTCTCACCTCAGGATGGGGTTCCCAGTGTTATACCCCAGGAGGGGATTTCTAGTGTTACACCCCAAGAGAGGGTCCTCATTTTGAGTTCCTTACCCCAGAAGGGGGTTGCAAGCATCATACCTCAGGAAAGGGTTTCTAGTTCTATACTTCAGCAAGGGTTTTCCAATGTTACACCCCAGGAGGGGGTATCAAGTCTCATACTCCAGGAGAGAGTCTCAAGTCTTACATCCCAAAAAGGGATTTCAAAATCCGTATCCCAGGGAAAGATCTCTGGTTCTTTACTCAAGGAAGAATCTTCTAGTGTTGTGTCAAAGTCAAATGTTTTAGTGCCCCATCAGTTAAGAGGTTCACAAGATGACGCTACCACTACATCTATAAATGTCCCTCAGGATCCATCTGATGTTTCTATGCCCATTTTTTTGATGGAGATATAACGCAGTATTATGCCTTGGTGGATCACTTCATCGCTATTATGAAATCCTCTCCATGGTCTGAAATCAAGCCTACTAATGTCGTTAAATTTATAATTTCGTCTTTTCGAGGTAAAGCTTGGGACTGGGTTGAGCCTATTTATGATTCAAAGGATCTGATGCTGTCAGATTTAGTCACTTTTTCAGCGGCAGTCATTAAAGAATTTAGTCCAACTTATCCTGACAGTTCTCTCAGGGATACTCATCTCAACAAAGTCTCATGTTCTGGGGTACCACCCTCTACTATTAAGCTCAGACACATTTCTTTGAGTCCTTCTCAAATAGATCCGGTACAACCTGTCCAGAAGGATAAGACTCAAGGAGGCATAAGGATGATGAATTATAATACAGATTCTGACTACGATCCTGAGTATGATGAAAAATGATTTCGGTAGTTCCCGTGAAAGACACTTTGCAACTTAAATCTTCTTCTAGTGGTTCAAAAAAGTCTCGGAAAAAGAAGAAAAATCGATGACTTCCTGATGACCAACCTTTCTATGACTAGTTGACCATTTTTTCCAATTATTTAGTCCCAATTGAAGTTTGGGAGACCATTTGGTAGTTGTGTATCTTCTTCTTCTAATCTTCAAAAATCATCTTATGTCTTCAAGCAAAGATTTTTAGATGTTTGGATTATTGACTTTCCTGTGTTTTCAAGTATTTTTTGTGTCTTTCTGAGGAGTTCCAGCTGAGCTTTTATGGATGTTCGGTGCCCACCCTAAAATGAGGGGGTACTGTCAGGGTTCAGCCTAGGATCGGCTATCTCTTACCTCTGTGCTGGCTTCCCCTTACTTCCTTGTGGTCAGACGCCTGGTGCAATGAGGGGTGTGATGCTGAGTATTCTACCTTAGGCGCTTTTGCGGACTTCCATGGTTGGCTGTGTGTTTTGGGGATCGGAGTTCCCATCATGGGCGCCGCCATGACAGTTCCTCTCATGTGACAGTCCTCCTAACCAATGGTAGCATGATCTCAGTCAGCTGACGCTGTGCTCCAGTAATCTGCTACCCCTGAGTATAAATCCACCTCCAGAACTCCAGGAAGTTGCCTGATCAACAGTTGTCAATCCTAGTTTACTAGTTGAGTTTTGTTTCAGGTTCCCTCGGATTCCAAGCCTTTGTTCCAGTGCTTTCCAGCGAGCAGCAGAGCTATAACATTCCTGCCTGTGTTCCAAGTCTCCAGAGTCATTCCTGTGAGCCACAGAGCTATAACATTCCTTCCTGTGTATTCCTGTGAGCCACAGAGCTATAACACTCCTGGAGTGTGTATCTAGCCTCCAGCGAGCTACAGTGCTTTTATAGCTCTGTGTGTGTTGGAGTTCCAGTGTCTCCTTTCAGCACCAGGGTGATTAATATCTCTACCTGTGCATGCTGTTTTGTGATTCCTAGCTACAAGGTTATCCTGAGTGTTTCACAGCTGCACCAATTACAAGCTACAAGTGTTCCTGTGAGCAACAGTGCTGATTACATCCCAGCCTGAGAGCTTTGTTTTCAGTGATACTGCAATTCTATCTCTGCCTGAATATTTGCTACCAGTGTCTCCTGTGAACTACAGTGCTATTCCATCACTGCCTCAATATTTGCTACCAGTGTCTCCTGTGAGCTACAGTGCAATTCCATCTCTGCCTGAACATTAAAGTTACCAGTGTCTCCTGTGAGCTACAGTACCATTCCATCTCAACCTGTGAATATTACCAGTGCCATTCCGTGTGGCTAAGTGTGCCCACACACCGTTCCCTGTGTATCCTTTGTGTGCCACCCCGCAGTTCAAGTGCTATTTACAAGTACCTCACAAACAGCATCTCCTGGTGAATCTCCTGGTGCAATAGTGCCTTGGTTAGGCACTTCCCTTGAGCCACTGACATTCGAGTCTCTATTCCCACGGGGCTTGGATACCTGGTCAAAGGACCGCGACCTGCCTGCAGGGTGCAGCTAAGCCCATATCCCACTTGGAGGGGTCACTGGCGAACACCTCCCTGCAGGTTAGACTCCGCACCTTTGACCAGGTCTCGTCAACATCCAAGACCTGTGGATGAGGAGTTCTGATGTCCAGGCCAGTTCCCCGAATTCTTCCAAACTACCACCACAACCCCTCACTAGGGGATTCCAGTACGTCAAACCTGACACCACCTATGTAAACTTTAAATCCTCCCCATCCCCTGGTAATAAAGCCGCTTATAGGCAAAGACTCAGTTTGAAGCGGTGTTGGCACAACAGTCTACTAGACATACCTTAAATTTTATAAGCATGGAAACAAATTGGGTCGACTTTTGTCTAACCTAGTGTGGAATACATGTTCTTCCACTGTAGTCCTATTGACGAACGCCAAAAAGCTGATTTTTTTGGACAGATATTTCCACTCCTCGTATTTCTGAAGAACAAGCTGAGTCCTTGTTTGCTCCTATTACTAAGGAAGAAATTCTTAAGACTATTGGGGGATTGAAGCCTCTTAAGGCCCCGGGGCCGGATGATCTTTCCAGGGAATTCTGCAAATTATTAGCTAATAGAGCAAGTGACACACTGTGTTTGGTCTTTAATTTAATTTTGAAAGAACACAGATTACCCTTATATTTTAATTCTGCAGTTATCAGAGTTCTGATTTCCTGATGAGTTTGTGTCACTATTACAAACTTTGTATCGTGACCCACTCATGCAGGTTTCCACTAATGGTTACTTGTCTACCCCTTTTGAAGTTCAGAAAGGCACCCGACAGGGTTGTCCTCTCTCACTGGCCTTGCACTGGCCCTGGAGCCTCTTGTGATAGTTCCTCGCCAACATGAGAGATTTAGAGGGATTTCTATTGGGAAAGTAATGTTGAAGATGTGTCTCTTTGCGGATGACATGCTCTTGTTTGTGTCAGATCTCCCAAACTCTGTTCCTACTATTTTGGCATTGCTGTCACGATTCGGTTCTTTTGCTGGGTATAAAATTAACCTACATAAATCGGAGGTCCTTTATATGCATGATTCAGGGTCCTCGTCTATGTCTCTTTCTGCTACATGCTTGGATCAATTCCGACTGACTAAGCAAACTATTAAGTATCTTGGAATCTATATTCCGGCTAATATCTCTAAGTTATTTACTGTTAATTTCACTCCAGTGATAGCCGACATAACTAAACTACTGGATATTTGGCGACACCTTCCATTATCTCTCCTGGGTAGAGTTGCATTGCTGAAATCTGTTATATTCCCTAAACTGGCCTACCCTATTCAAATGTTGCCAATACGATTAACCCGTTTTGATATTACTCAAATTACTCGCCTATTTTATAAGTTTTTATGGAGGGGTGGGAAACCACGTATATCTGGAGCTAAGATGTATTTGGGGAAATCTGATTGCGGATTAGCTGTTCCATATGTCTCTGCATTCACCAGTACAGTATTTTTTTGATATATACTCGATTGGTTGACGGGTTGTGAGGCCTATACCCATAAATCCCTGGAGGAAGAAATAGTTTTTCCCTATTCTTTATCTGCTCTCCTTCATACTCCCAGATCACATCTCCCACCATTAGTGCAAAATAATATTCTATTTTTTAACACTTACCTAGTTTGGCTACAAATAAACCGAAAGCTTCACAGGTGCCACAATGTGTCTCAATATAATACGTTCTGGGGTAATCCTATGTTTAGTCCTGGTCTAGAATACGCTGAGTACCTGGTCTGGAGAGTGAGGGGCATCGCTGCCATTCGTGATGTGTTTGATCCAGGGGGCCAAATGTATTCTTTTCAGGATTTGAATTCTAAATTTCTTCTTACTAATAGAGATTTTTTTATGTTTTTACAACTTTACCCCCTCCTAAGCTGCGGGAGGAAGATAATGATATTTTATGGCCCTTATTTAACTTATCCAATACTGGGTATTACAAGACACTGTTGTTGTATCCCT
Organism: Taudactylus pleione; assembly: GCA_031769625.1. NCBI lineage: Eukaryota > Metazoa > Chordata > Amphibia > Anura > Myobatrachidae > Taudactylus > Taudactylus pleione. Next base: position 7,259,999 of record JAUIMM010000396.1, read on the forward strand.
ATTTGCTTCCTGCGACAACGGGGGTTTTATGGGAGAGTTGCATCCAAAATTGGTCCTCAGAAATACCACAGGTATATTCCCCTACTGTTCTATTAAAGCATACAGAGAAGACTCTGAGAATTCTCCATTCAGCTGTTTGGCAGGAAGTACATATTAGGACCATTCACAGGGCATATATGTCCCAGAGTCAGAGGCAACATGTTGTTGAGGAGGAGTCAGGCTGCTGCCCGAAGTGTAAATTCTCACGAGCTACTTTCTTACATAATATGTGGGAATGTGGGAAAATTAGAAAATTTTGGTATAAGATTATGGTATTTCTAAATAAGATATGCGCCTTACATCTTATGAAGGACCCATTGGCTATGTTATGCGCTAATTTTATGAATTGGGACCTGCAGGGTCATAGGATGGAATTGTTGACCTTTCTTATGGTAGTGGTAACTGTGGCGAAGAAAGCTATCCTCCGTATTGGACAGTTTCCACAGCACCTTATCTTCAAGCAGTTAAAACCATTTTACTACAAATACTTTATTTTGATAGACGGGCAACTATACCTGATGTTGAGAAGGGGGTGGCTCGCTTTTATGCTAAATTGGGTATATATATCGACTCCCTGGATGCTAGAACACATATAATGCGACTATTCGAGACTACGAATTGGTCTCTACTTCGTAATTTGGAGTGATGTTGTATATTTATGTCTTTAAATTCTATATTTACGGGTTAGGGGATAACCTTCCTTGTTTTTTTGAGAGGAACAATGATATCTCCTCCAGGGTAGGAGTATCCTACTAATGGAAAGGTCAAGCTGCACCAGGGTTCGGGGGGTGGTATGTGTTTTTTTTTATTTATTTTTTATTTTATACATATATATATATATATATATATATGTATAAAATATAATATATATATATATTGTTTTTGTCTTCTGTTATTATGGTTCTAATTGACTTATATATTTAATCTCTGTGCTTATGTTTAAGAGTTATTTTTGATTAGCTATATCTTACAAGGATGTTTTTGTTTGATGTTGCTCATGAACTGTATTTGTTTGTACAGTTTGCAGTTATTATTATTATTATTATTATTATTATTATTATCCTTTATTTATATGGCGCCACAAGGGTTCCGCAGCGCCTTACAATGTACATAAACAAATGAGCACACAAGAAAACAGTTCTTAACAGTACAAACAATGCAGGACAGATACATGATTAATATATTGCTGCATAACACTTAGATAAGCAGCATGGTGTCGGCAACCAAGGGTGGGGTACTGTTGTATATCAAAGTAAAATTAAGTGAAGGAGAAGCACATGAGGGAAGAGGGCCCTGCTCGTGAGAGCTTTCATTATAAGGGGAGGTAGTTCTGTATATGTGTGTATATGTATTCATGCAATATATCCATATGTTTGTATAAATATACATGTACATGTGTGATTGCATTTGTGAGTATATAAAATAAAAATAAAAATAGTTTTGAAAAAAAAAAGATACTGCTGAAACCATCCTGTATCCATGTCTTATGCCTAACACCCATTATTCCTAAATACTGCCCTCTACTGGTGTGATGGGATTGATTCAAACAAAATGCTAAAGAAAAAGTTTTGTCTAGAGCAGGCCCGGCCAACCTGTGGCTCTCCAGCTGATGTGAAACTACACATCCCAGCATGCCCTGCCACTGTTTTAGCATTCCCTAATAGCCAAACTGAAACTGTGCATGCTGGGACTTTCACAACAGCTGGAGAGCCACAGGTTGGCCAGGCCTGGTCTAGAGGTAGAAGGAACATCTTTCCTATTGTACTACCTGTCACGGCCAGGGTATTTCAGCATGGCGCTAGGCGGGTGTTACCTGTGAGGTCGTTGTGGCGCGGGCTGTCTGGCGGCGGAGCTGGTGTCTGGCGGGGGGCTTTGGCTGCACACGTTGTTGTGCGGGCCTGTTGTCACTCTGCGCTGCTAAGGCCTGGAGGCGTCTCCGTTCCGTTTGGTATGGGCGCCGCCATCTTGCCTTCTGGCCATGTGATGCGGCTGGCCAATCCTGGTGAGTCACATGTTCCCTTCGGCCAGTAACAGCACGGCATGGGGTATTTAGGAAGGGTCAGTGCCTGCCTACTTTGCCAGTGCAACGTCAGCCTAGCTGAGAGGGAGTTCTCTGTGCTTATCCTGTTCCTGTGAATTCACTGTCTGCCTGTCAGCTCCTAGCTTCCGCTGGACTACCCCGCTTCCTCCATCACCCTTGCCCATACCTGAGTGCCTGAGCCTGCTGACATCCTGCTCATTGCCTTAGTTCACTACCTGCATACCTGGCTATTATTTTCCTGCATCACTACCTGCATACCTGGTTGATTATTTTCAGTCTCACTACCTGCACACCTGGACAGCTCTAATTGTTTCTACTTGGACATTAACCCATTACTCCCACCACAGAACTCTTGTGCACATTTATATATTCCTGGACTTTTATTTACTGCCAAGCACTTATTAAAAAAAACTAGTTTTTTATTCAAATCCGCTTCTGTGATCGCTCCTGCTACCACCCCGGGTCCACAAACAACCCAGAACATAACAGTTTGCACTGGCCCCATGGAGCCGGCCACGGATCAGGAGTCAGGAGTGGATTTGTTCCGGTGCATTTCTGGTCGTTTAGAAAATCTGGAAAACATGCAGCATCAGATGGCTCAATTTCTGCAAGAGATGTCCAAGCGACAGGATAGTTTGCAAACTTCCTTTTCTACCCCTGTAGTACCAGCATCTACATCCGCATCAGCGTCTGGGAATACAGGAGGCAGATCATCTCCCCGCTTACATCTTCCTTTACCAAGTAAATTTGACAGCAACCCTAAACTCTGCCGAGGATTCCTAAATCAGTGTGACATACATTTTACCCTGCAGCCTGACAACTTTCTAACTGCAAGAACTAAAGTGGCTTATATAGTCTCTCTGTTATCCGGCCAGGCCTTAGAATGGGCTTCCCCACTCTGGGAGCTCTCAGATCCGTTGCTGGATAATTACGCAGGCTTTGGGTCATCTTTCAGGAGGATTTTCAATGAACCTGGGCGTACTGTATCAGCATCATCAAACATCATGACACTGAGACAAGGGGTCCGTCCTGTCAGTCAATATGCCGTGCAATTTCAAATTTTAGCATCAGAACTCAAATGGAATGAGGAAGCCCTCACCTCGGCCTTCTGGCATGGGTTGTCAGACCGACTAAAGGATGATCTAGTCACTTGAGAGCTTCCCACTAATCTGAACGACATGATTTGGTTGTGTATCAAAGTTGACCTACGCTTCAGGGAACGTCAGGCTGAAAAAAACAGAACTGACCGGCAAAGGTCATTTGCCCCCTCCATTTCTACCCGTCCCATTCCTTCTCCTATTGAAGAGGAGCCTATGCAGGTGAATCATACCCACCTCTCCAAAGAAGAACGTCAGAGAAGAATGCAAAAAAACCTCTGTCTGTACTGCGGAGAGTCCGGACACCTGCTGATCTCCTGCTCCCGTAAACCGGGAAATGCCAAATCCTAACTGACCCTGGAGACATCAAGTTAGGAGTTATGAGCCCCGTCTCCAAAAATTAAAGATTTCACGATTACCCTAGCGTTGGATCTTAAACCCAAACCTGTCTTTGCTATTGCTCTACTCGACTCGGGAGCAGCCGGAAATTTCATAACGTCTAGTTTCATAGATAAATTTCAGATTCCCTGTTCGTCTCTCAACCATGCCATCTCTCTGACCTCTATAGACGGACGCCCTCTAACTAATGGGATAGTCACCAAGGAGACTCAACCAGTATTGGTCCGAATTGGGGCACTTCATTCTGAGTCCTTAAAATTTCTGGTGATATCAGAGGCCTCTCAAGAAATTGTTCTTGGTCTACCCTGGTTGCGTCAACATAATCCAAGGATTGATTGGAGTTCTATGCAGATTCTGTCATGGGGTATGGACTGTCAGAAATCCTGTCTTCCAAAAATTTGACCTGTAAGAAAGACAGTTCCAATAGTTTCTTCTGCCATTCCCAAGGAATATCAGATGTTCGCCGACATGTTCTCTGAGCAGCAAGCAAATACCTTACCTCCTCATAGGGAATGGGACTGTCCAATTGAATTGATACCTGATAAGACACCACCTCATGGTCGTACCTATCCACTGTCCTTGCCTGAGACTCAAGCCATGACCGAGTACATCCGGGACAACCTGGCAAAGGGGTTCATTCGCCCCTCTACCTCACCTGCCGAAGCTGGGTTTTTCTTCGTTGGCAAGAAGGACGGTGGTCTAAGACCATGTATTGAATATCGAGGCCTTAATGACATTACTGTAAAGAATCGATACCCTCTTCCCCTGATTACTGAGTTGTTTGATAGGGTCAAGGGCTCTGTCATTTTTTCTAAATTAGATCTGAGAGGGGCTTACAACCTCATTCGTATCCGAGCTGGCGATGAATGGAAGACCGCTTTTAATACCAGAGATGGACATTTCGAATATTTAGTAATGCCTTTTGGATTGTGCAACGCCCCTGCTGTCTTTCAGAGTTTCGTGAATGAGATTTTCCAGGATCTGTTATATGTTTCGGTTGTCTATCTGGAAGACATACTGATTTTTTCTCCCTCCGTGGCTAAACATCAAGAACATGTTAAAAAAGTTTTGACCCGTTTGAGAGAAAACCACCTTTACTGCAAACTGGAGAAGTGCGTCTTTGGTGTGCCCAGTGTACCTTTTCTAGGCTACGTTATTTCTGGCTCCAGTTTGGAAATGGACCCCAAGAAGGTACAAGCAATTCTGGATTGGACCCGACCTCAGACACTGAAAGCCATCCAGAGATTGTTGGGCTTCGCCAATTATTATAGACGCTTCATCAAGGGATTTTCTACATTGCTGGCTCCCATTACAGCCTTGACCCGCAAAGGTGCTAATCCTTCCCAATGGTCACCTGAGGCAGAGTCTGCCTTTCATCTTCTAAAACAGGCCTTTATCACAGCACCAGTTCTTCGACAACCAGATCTGGACAGGCCTTTTTTGTTGGAAGTAGATGCATCATCTGAAGCTGTGGGAGCAGTCTTGTCTCAACATTATGAGGACAACCGAGTCCATCCTTGTGGGTTCTTTTCTAAAAAATTCTCACCTGCCAAAAGGAACTATGCCATAGGTGAGCAAGAGCTACTAGCTGTTAAGTTGGCGATGAAGGAATGGAGATATTTACTAGAAGGTGCTAAGTTCCCATTTACTGTATTTACGGACCATAGAAATCTCCTATTTCTCAAAAACCTTCAATGTGTGAGTCCTTGTTTAGCCCGCTGGGCAATATTCTTTGCCAGGTTTCAGTTCACCCTGACCTTCCGGTCTGGAGCACTTAATCAGAAGGCTGATGCCCTATCGAGATCTCTCCTCTGTGATGATCAATCTGAAAATCAAAGCAATACCCCTGTCTTGGAATCAAGAGTCTTTGCCGCATTACAGCTTCAGCCTCCTATGGGAAAATCATTTGTGGCCCCGGAATTAAGGAAGCGGCTTCTCACTTGGGCACATTCCTCTCACTTCGCAGGGCACTCAGGCACTCGGAAGACCTTGGAGTTCCTGAAAAGACACTATTGGTGGCCGTCTATGAAGGCAGATATAATGGAGTTCATCTCTTCCTGCTTCTCCTGTGCCCAGCATAAATCATCACGACAAGCTCCAGCTGGGGAATTGCTTCCACTACCTACTCCATCACGTCCATGGACGCATCTCTCCATGGATTTCGTCACAGACCTGCCAGTCTCTCAAGGCTTCAACACTGTCTGGGTTGTAATAGACCGATTCTCTAAGATGGTCCACTATATACCGTTGAAGAAGTTACCTTCTGCCCCTGACCTGGCACAGTTGTTTGTCCAACACATATTTCGTTTACATGGCCTTCCTGCTGAAATTGTCTCTGACCGTGGTGTGCAGTTTACTGCAAAATTCTGGAGGGCTTTGTGTTCTGTTCTTCAAGTGAAGTTAAACTTTTCCACGGCCTACCATCCGCAAAGCAATGGCTCCACCGAGAGAGTTAATCAAGATCTGGAGACTTTCTTAAGAATTTTTATGTCATCTTCCCAGGACAATTGGGCTGTCTTGCTGCCGTGGGCCGAGTTTGCACACTATGCTTCCTACCACTCGTCAACTAACCAAACACCATTTCAGGTTGTTTATGGCCTTCATCCTCGTGTTCCCGAATTCCGAAGCCTGCCTGTTTTTGTTGTTCCGGCCGTAGAGGACACGGTGTGGAATTTTGCTGCCATCTGGACTCAAGTACGGTCTGATTTGTTGAAGGCATCCTCTCGCTATGAGACCCAGGCTGATAACAAGCGTAGAATAGTTCCACGTATGCAAGTAGGAAACCAGGTCTGGTTGTCTACCCGGAACCTTCGTCTAAGAGTTCCTTCAATTAAATTTGCACCCCGCTTCATCGGTCCCTTCACCATAACAGAAGTCATTAATCCAGTGGGACCGTTTACAGTTACCCCCATATCTAAAAATTCCTAATTCCTTCCATGTTTCCTTATTAAAGCACCTGGTCCTGAATAAGTTCCATAATGCTCTACCTGCTTCTCCTCGAGTCCAGATGGAGAGAGGAGTTGAGTTTGAAGTCGCCCAGGTCTTGGACTCTCGTCTGAGCAGAGGTCATCTACAGTATTTGCTGGACTGGAAAGGTTACGGTCCAGAGGAACGTTGCTGGACCGATGCTCGTGATGTCCACGCTCCCACGCTCAGCAGGAGATTCCATTCTGCCCATTCGGAGAAGCCTGGTGAGTGTCCTGAGGCCACCCCAAAAGAGGGGGGTACTGTCACGGCCAGGGTATTTCAGCATGGAGCTAGGCGGGTGTTACCTGTGAGGTTGTTGTGGCGCGGGCTGTCTGGTGGCGGAGCTGGTGTCTGGCGGGGGGCTTTGGCTGCGCACGTTGTTGTGCGGGCCTGTTGTCACTCTGCGCTGGTAAGGCCTGGCAGTGTCTCCGTTCCGTTTGGCATGGGCGCCACCATCTTGCCTTCTGGCCATGTGATGCAGCTGCCCAATCCTGGTGAGTCACATGTTCCCTCCGGCCAGTAACAGCATGGCATGGGGTATTTAGGAAGGGTCAGTGCCTTACTTCTTTGCCAGTGCAACGTGTATCTCAGCCTAGCTGAGAGGGAGTTCTCTGTGCTTATCCTGTTCCTGTGAATTCGCTGTCTGCCAGTCTGCCTGTCAGCTCCTAGCTTCCGCTGGACTACCCCGCTTCCTCCATCACCCTTGCCCATACCTGAGTGCCTGAGCCTGCTGACATCCTGCTCAATGCCTTAGTTCACTACCTGCATACCTGGCTATTATTTTCCTGCATCACTACCTGCATACCTGGTTGATTATTTTCAGTCTCACTACCTGCACACCTGGACAGCTCTAAATGTTTCTACTTGGACATTAACCCATTACTCCCACCACAGAACTCTTGTGCACATTTATATATTCCTGGACTTTTATTTACTGCCATATATTATGTCTTCTCAAGCACTTATTAAAAACCTAGTTTTTTATTCAAATCCGCTTCTGTGATCGCTCCTGCTACCACCCCGGGTCCACAAACAACCCAGAACATAACACTACCTGCCTGATTTACAGCCACTTGTATCTCTGAATTCCACACATGATTAGGGAGGATGAAAATAATCCGACCTTTGCTCCTGTGGCAGGAGATTTCAGTATTATATAATTAATAAAGTCCTTCAAATAGGAATTTAACAAAGCTATTTTTAGATTTTAGTAACTTTACCATCACCTGCTCACTCACAGCTATAATGAAAGTCTTGGACCAAACATTTGACAACTTTAGACTAAGCTCCCATCAGTCGGAGACAGTTGGGACTCATTCCTCAATCCACTCTGTTTTGGTTATCCAGCTATGGGAGATACAGATTATTTGGACCCAGAGCTCAATTATGACAGTGATAGTTTCATTTAAAACCCACTCCTCAGGCTTGGATATATATTTCCAAATATCCCCTACTGGTAAATGGTTCTGGACTGGATTTCCATTATAGGGGTTTGAGACTGCACAATCATTATCTAGGCTGCAGGTCTGGCTGTAGAGTGCAGTTTTCTAAAGTGCATAACTGTAACATTATACCTGTGTTATTAGTTATATCTTCTGCTGATCTTGAATGAATTGACCCCTCCTCTCTCCTTGTCTTCAACAGGTAACCAGAATTTTTTATATTGACCTATACTGCAGAGTATTCCACCTCTTGTGCCTGGTTGATTTAATTATCTTATTAGGTAACCAGAATTTTATATACAATTGCCAAAGGTATAAAGCATGTGCTATTGTTCCAAGTGCCTTATGATCTGTAAGTGTAGTTAATTTGCTATAAGGATTCTCTCCAGTATATAGACTGAGTTAAGGCATGATTTACTTCGGGAAGTAGTCAGCTGCCGATGCTGATGTCACGACAAGGGAGTTAAGATAGGTGTCGAAATACTGACGCCTATCTTAATCCCGATGCCGGAAAGCAGATGGACGGCTGCCCGAACGAGGTAAGTCTGGGGTGCCTGTCCTCTTAGCCGCAGGGCAAGGAGGGTTAGGGTAGTTAACGGGGTTAGCGTTATGTTTTGGGGGGAGGTTAGGGTTAGGGTCAGGCACCACTGGGGGAGGTTTGGTCTAGACACTAAGGGGGGAGGGTTAGGTTTAGGCACGAGGGGGGAGACTTAGGTTCAGGAACTAATGAAGAGGGTCAGGGTTAGGGTGCGGGGTGGGGTGGGGAGGGTTAGGCTACCAAAAGGGAGGGTTTGGTGGGGGAGGGATACCAACCATCGGGATGCCGCTGTTGGTATTCTGACAGGAGGCATCCCGACAACCGGCATATCATACCGATTCCTTTATTTCAAGTCCTACATTTTTGGTATGTGTTGTCTGTTTACTTAAGCCATTTTATTGCTAGGTTTCTTACTGGATGGGCAGAGGGGGGTTTTAATTAGTGTGCCCATATGCCTGCATCTCTGTATAAGTATTATTATCTAGGCTGTAGGGTGGAGATTTACAAAGTACATTAACTGTAGCATTATACCTTCATTATTCCGAAGAGAATCCAGCCGGATCGGACGACATGTCGACAACATCGTCTAGTGTGTACACTCAATTGTCGCTAACGATGCGCGCTCCCGCGTATCATTGGTCCAACGGGCTTTACTTCCTACTTTCAACAATTAAATCAATATAAGGACAAATTTTGCATCAACAAAAACTTTTCACTACAACCTGCATTCTGCATATCCAGGAGCGACAACTGGACTCCCTGTTTGATCACGTCATATTGCTGACTTTGTAATTTTCACAATCATCTCAATGCATACTGTATCTGTGCCTATGTCATTTTGCCTCTTTACAATTTAAAACACTGGCTTTTCACCATAGCTCTCTTGCCTAGCCTCCCATCCTCTATCTGCTAACACGGTCTACTTTAATATTCAATTTCTGCACACATTAAATCTCCACTTTTATTCCACTCAATAATAAACTTTTGTTGTTGTGCATACACATTTACCAACACTGGTCTTTCACTTGCGTTTCTGCAAATCTCTTGGACTTTCTCTCGCATTCATATTTCATTCCTACCTCCAGTTTTGTCCCCCTAGTTACCTCATCCACATCATGCATGGCAATGTTTTCTTCAACTCCTCCCTTCACTCAGTCTCTACCTAAACCACTGTTATGACCCTTGCTTCCACCTTTATCCTTTCCCCCTTGTCTCCTCCCCTTCTCTCCACTCCTCTGTCTGCCTTCCTTCCCCTCCCTCCCGTTACTCCACTTTCATACTGTCTACCCCACCTTGGTCCTACTATCCCACCATTAATCTCTCCTCCTAAACTCTTCTCCCTGTCACTTCACCCCACCGCCATCCACATCTCATTAAACTCACTCCCTGCCCACCTCCTACATGTTCCCTCCATAGCTCAGGTGCCCACACCATCGCTACACTCTATTCACCTCGGTCCCCCAAATTAATCTCACCTCCATGCTACGGAAATCCTGATAATCTCATTCACATCTCTCCCACAATTGCTGTCCGTCTAGTATGCCAGATTGGTCTGAAATAAACTGGTATCCACCCATGACTTTTTTTTATCTCCAACTCCCTACATCTCCTAGACATTACCAAAACCTGGATTTCACCCTCTGACACCACATCTCCTGCAGCTCCTCTGGGGGCCTCACCTTCTCTCACACTCCCCAACCAGGTGGTCACCATGGTGGTGGTGTTGGGGTCCTTCTATCCCCTGGTTACACCTACCAACTCATATCCTCAGAACCATCCCTTACATTCTCTACATTGAGGTTCATGCTATACGCCTCTTCCAACCAGTACACCTTCAAGTAGCAGTCATTTATTGTCTCCCTGGCCCTCCCTCCACATTCCTTGACAACTTTGCCTCCTTGCTCCCTCACTTTCTCTCCTCAGACCTTCCCTCCATTATCATAAGTGATGTCAATATTCCAATTGAAATCCCACAGAATCCTCTTCCTCTAAACTCCTTACCCTCACATCTTCATTTGGTCTCTCCCAATGGACCTCCTCACCCTCCCATGTGAGTGGGCACTCACTTGATCTGGTCTTTATTCACTGCTGATATTTCAGATTACTCCAATTCATCCTCTCTGACCATCACCTTCTCTTTTAATTTATCCATCTCTCCTTCCCATTCTCTACCTCCTAAGGCCACTATCACTGTTTTTCCTCCCTGCTTGACTCTCCCCTATACTTTCTCTCTCCTGCCCTGAACAAGCCACTTCTCTGGCATTCTAAATGCACCAGATAACTGCAAAAGTGTTCACGAATTGCAGAGCAAGTGGAGGAAATCATGCACTAAGGCAGACTTCATTTTAAAGTTATGCTCTCATCCTACACTGCTGCCCTGCCTCAAAACCCCAGGCATCTCTTTGCCACTTTCAACCCCCTCCTTGCTTTCTGTCCTTGACTTTGCCACCTACTTTACATCTAAAAGTGACTCCATACATCAGGACATCATATCCCACCAGACAATCAGCACCACTCCCCATCCATCTTACAAACTCTGACATCTTTCTCCCCTGTAGCTGGAGAGGAAGTCATGAACCTCATATGATCCTCCCCCCTTTTACCTCCCCCTTGACCCTATCCCTTCCCACCTCCTCTCCTTTTGCCTGTTCCTATCTTGCCCACCTCCTCAATCTCTCCCTCTCATATGGCACTGTATCTTCTGCATTCAAACATGCTCTTGTCTCCCCAATTCTTAAAAAAAAGCTACCCTTGATCCTAACAAACTCTCCCATTTCCGAACCATCTCTCTCCCCCCTTTTGCTTCCAAACTCCTTGGGCGTATTATTTACAACCGCCTTACCTTCCTCCCACTCCCTCCTTAACTCATTTCAATCTGACTTCCGTTCTCTCCACTCCACTGAAACTGCTCTAATGAAAGTCAGCAATGACCTCCTTGCTGCCAAATCCAAGGGCCACTACTTTCTGCTCATTCTCATTGACCTCTCTGCTGCTTTTGATACTGTGGACCACCCTCTCCTCCTGCAAATCCTTCACTCCCTTGGTCTATGTGACACTGCCCTCCCCTGGCTGTCCTCCTACCTGACCATTGCTTCTGTCTCCTCTCATGACTCCTCTTCCACTAACAGTAGGTGATCCTCAAGGTTCTGTTCTTGGACCTCTCCTATTCTCCCTATATACATCCTCTTTAGGTGAACTCATCAACTCTTTTGACTTCCAATATCATCTCTATGCTGATGATACTCAGATCTACCTTTCCTCCCCTGACCGCTCCCCCTCTCTCCTCACCCGTATCGCCAACTGTCTCCCTGTTATCGCTTCCTGGATGTCCCAGTGCTTTCTTAGACTTAACATGTCTAAGACTGAGCTGATCATCTTCCCACCATCCCGCTTAACCTCACTTCCCACAATTTCATTATCAATTGATGGCTCAACTATCTCCCCTAGCCCCTAAGTGCATTGTCTTGGAGTTATCCTGGACTCTTCCATCTCCTTCAAACCACACTTTTAGCATCTTTCGCAGTCCTGCCGTTTACATCACAAAAATATTTCTAGGATAAGACCCTTTGTCAGCCTGGATGCTACCAAAACCCTCATCTGCTAATTGGTCATCTCCAGATTGGACTACTGTAACCTCCTCCTATCTGACTTCCCAGACTCCCAGATGTCTCCACTCCAATCTGTCCTCAATGCTCCTGCTCATCTTCTTCTCCAAATGTTCTACAACTGCCTCCCCTTCCCCTTCAAAACCCAATTCAAGGTTCTCACACTCACTTACAAAGCCCTCACCCAATCGACTTCCATTTACATCTCTGACCTCATCTCCTTTCACACTCCAGCTCCATCCACTTCGCTCAACAAATGCCATCTCTCTTGCTGATTACTTTCTCCCACTCCAGTCTCCAAGATTTTGCCCGTGCTGCTCCCTACCTCTGGAACTCTCTCCTTCTCAGACTCTCCACCTCTCTACAAATCTTCAAACAGGCTCTTCAGACCCATTACTTTATGAAGGCCTTCCAGCTCTCATCCTAGCTACATGCTCTTTGCTCCCTGTCTACCCCATCTTTGTCACACCTATTGTCTGCCCCTCCCCTTTAGAATGTAAGCTCTCATGAGCAGGGTCCTCTTCCCTCATGTGCTTATTTTTACTTATACTTTCTTCTACTCCTTACTCCCAACAAGGGCACCTAACCCTTGATTGCTGACTCCCTGCTGCTTATTTTGAGTGTCATAATTGCTAATGCAGCAATGTGTATAAACCATGTCCTTGTCCTGCACTGTAATGTACTGTACTGCAAGTCACTGGTTTATTGTTCATTTATTTATGTACTTTGTAAGGCGCTGCAAACATTTTTATTCTTACCTTCCCGGGTTCATATACAGGGACTGGTCCATATAAAGGATAATAATAGTAGTAGACTAAGTTTATGTGAGAAACATGTGGGTATGCAAGATTATATCAAACAGCCATTGCCTTTAGCCTATTTCTGGTTACAAGTTGCATCAATTGTTTCATTTAGAAGTAAAACACATTCTCTTTTGACTACAGTATTTCAATTAGGTTTGCACTGTGGTTTTTTTTTATATATTTTTATACTTGGTATTTGCTGGATAGGGATGTAGCCCAGAGGGAAGTTTTGGGCAGTACTGTTAATGCTATAGATCTTGCTGAAGGGGCAATGTTGTCTAAAAAAAAAGCTTTATGCAGGAACGTAAAGAACTCGTAAAGAGCACTGTCTTCCCCATAATAAATGTGATCCTCCAATATTTGACACTCTATATCAGTCTCCCACACTCCAGCAGATGGGTCTTTCTCCGTACGATACATCCTGAGGAAGGACTTCGATCTGAAACGCGTAGATGCATCACTGACTTAGTTTTTATTCTTACCTTCCCGGGTTCATATACAGGGACTGGTCCAAGATGTGGACCAGAGAAAGTTAGACTCCTTCTTTGGTGCACTCTTATCTTGAAAAAAACAGTTAAAATATAACTTTTAATATAATTTTTTAAGAAAAATTAGTGAGGACACAAATACATACCAAACAAATAACATTGACATTGATAACATTGTCAATAATCTTATCAATATTAACTGTATATAACATTCCAATTATTGTATATATTTAAAAAAAATCCTTGAGGAAAGTATATCATCTCTCTCTATAGAATAGGTATGTCCATTAGCAGGGATTTGGTAAGTGAAATTATAAGTAATTCAATCCCTCCACTGTAAGGTAAAATATCTAGATTTGTATTCTTATCGTATAAAATGAGATACCTAGTGTCAGGGAGCAGTGGGTACACCGCTCTGATGTTTAACCTTATTAGGTAAATAGCTTCCTTTTGCTTCAAACAAAGAGACATACAGTATAGTAAATCAAACCTTATTGCCAATACTTAAAAAAAAATAATAATAAAAAAAAAATAAAAATATATATATATATATATATATATATATAGACACCATCCATATATTCCAAACATAGGTAGCAGATCTATTTGAGACACACAAGAGACAATGTAATCACTTCAAGATCTCTACATTGTAGGAGTGACAGTTTACCAGAGATATGTATATATAATTCCATCAACATCTAATAGGTCAGTTCAGTAGATCTGTAATCGCCACAGGTAACAACGGTGTAATGTTCACACCCTTGGATTGTCCTACATCTGTTGGCGTACAGTATAATTCTGTTAAGAAAGAGACCTCCTCATATCTATTGGTGTTTTTCAAAGGTTAGTATACATTGTAAATTTTTTGCATAAAGTTTATCAATCTTTGTTAGGCAACTTATATACAGGTAGCTTTCTGACAAGAGTTAATAAGTATAATACTGGATCATAAAACAGGACAAGAATTTCACAGGTACATAGTTATTAACAATATAATGTTCCCTTATGTGTAGAGCTAATCATAATTTTTAGCATACATGCAAATATTTTTTCAGTCATAAGAGAGAGTGTGCAATAGGTGTTCAAGCCTGATTGGCAAATCACTTCTGCTTTTAGCCAGTGTGCCAGGCAATATGCTTGGCAGGGAACCAGTTAACGAGAGAGTTTAATGTCTACAAGTCATGAACAGAAAAAAGTTATTATCTTCCCGGGTTCATGTAAGATAATTTTTTTGGCTCACTGGTCAGTTGTGTTCATGTCCGATTGGAGAGATTTTGTTTTTTAAACTTTCCGAAATAAAAAAATACCTTTTTAACTATTGAGAGGATTGTGGCATCTTTATAGCAAGACCTGATTGCATCTGAGGGGTCGCGAATGAAAGAAACATTTTGAGCATTGACACAAGGGGTGTTGAGGTGAGTCCACTTCCATGTGTCTGGTGGATCGTAGGGAGAAAGACCCATGTGCTGGGTGTATATATATATATATATATATATATATATATATATACATACATGAAGCTTTTCAAAACACTTTCCACTTCAAGGGGAATTGTAGTTCTAGCAGACATTATGGCTGCATGTACTTTAGGAACCTGACTTCAATTCAGCATCAGTATTAATAAACAGTTACAGATACATGCGTTTTAGCTTTAGATTTACATTTTTGTAACTATTCCCTTTTATTCATTACCTTTACCAACTTATGTGCCAGTCAGACTGTGCTCAAAGAGATCTTTGTGCTGATATGGACATTGTGGGGTTGATTCAAATGTTGCGAGGGAGGTGATAATTAATGAGCGCCCAGTTTTGCAATTCAATTGTTCTGTGCGCTTATTAATTATCGCCCTATTAGACCGTGTGACCTGTCATCAGTTTTGAGCCTTGTCTACATCCGAAGGATGTAGCTGGAAGATCTGCGGTTATCTTTTGGTGACCATTGTCCCTGGGCTAGGGGCGTTTTACATCAGTCTCCCAGACCCCAGTAGGATGCAGTGGTTGTCCTGTAGGTACTTTGGTTTCAGCATTTACCTCCCAGTTCTAGGGGGCTGCGTCCCATTCCCTTTGAGGGCTGTAATCGGAAAGCAAAAATGGCTGCTGAAAGCCATGTTGTGTTCAGTGCTTTTATGAATGTATCAGGCATTAGATGGTGGTCAGACATTAGGTGGTACAACACGCCATAAATCCTCAAGGCGTTGCCTTTAGGTATATACGCATGCATTAGTTTGTTAGAGCTTTCTTATAAGTATTTAACCAATATTGTAGTTTGAAATAAACTTAAACCCATATTTGTAAGTGGTGTCTGGAGCCTGATAACAGGATTTGTATATAAGTTAAGGACAAAGGAGATTCAGTAGCCTTAGCCTGTTCTGCAGACAGTGACCAGGAATTGTCATCTTGGTATCCAGCCCCACGTACGGGGATTGAGGCTCCTGGATTCAGTGTTAGCTCATCTACTTAGGGCATAAATGGTTAAGGAGCAAGTTAAGTGTTTATAATATACTTTCTTTTTCTTTGTAATAAATGTCTATTTAACAGAAAGATTTGTTTCTGTGGCTTGATTAATGTCTTTGTATCCAAGAATCTTATCTTGTTCAACCGAGAGCAATGGTTGTCAGAAGTGGGATACAAAGGGTTGATAGCCATAAATCTGCTTTTTTTTTTTGTTTTCACATTGATTATTTATTTGAGTATTTTGATTTAATTTTGGTTTGTTTTTGAGTTTATTCTGATTTTCTTTATACATGGTCCTACTCCTACTTTTAGTTATTTTTCACTCTTACTGTTTGCCATATACTGGAGCCCATGTTCCAGATCTGAGCAGGTTCAGTACCATTTATTCATATCTCGAGTGATCGCAGTATCACCCCACTGTATTCTTTGGTTTGTTTAGTTTTATCCCTTTTAAACCCCATACGTTAAGATTTGTATATTATTCATGCAGATCCGATATTTGAGTAAAATTCTTTATGATACTTATCCACTGATTTATTTGTATACTTCTACATGGTATCTAGAGGACATATACTTACATTGGGTACACACCATCACCAATAGGGGTTTTAGAGCGCATTTTATCTTATTGTATCCACAACATTGATTTTCTATAAATCTGCTTAGGATGTGTAGTCGATGGTTTAAAGGTTGTGAAAACCCATTGTAAATTGTCTTCATGGTTCAGTAGCTTTAGATACTGCTGTGAATGGAATGTTCATCTGTCTCAATCTAATGAGGGAGGTGTGATCTGATCACTCACAGTGTGTGTGTATTTTACTGTCTTGGCCTTACTGAACAAACAAGAAAAATGCCTTTAAAGTTTCTTAAAATGTCTAATATTGTGAGGGATAAGTTGTAAACTCAGATGGCTGATTTCCAGAGAAAGTATAATGTGAACAAGCAATATGTTGGTTAGAGTCGATTTCTAAAGAGTTGCCGTCCTTCGATGCTGTGAAGGGTGGGGGGAGTCCAGAAGTAGAATCTATGCAGAAGAATGCAGCTGTGATAAGCATACCTGTCTCACAGACAGAGGAAACCTGAATCTACATTGTCTATTGAATTCACAAGGGAGGGATAGTGAGGTGGTTCATTACTCAGCAGCTGCTAGTGAGAAAAAGAGCCCTTCACAAACAGATCTAATTGAGAAAAAGGTTGTAGATAGAAACACTGAATGAATCTGACGATTCCTGTGATATTGAAAATGAGGTTTCTGACAACATGCCATTGGTTTGTGAGATGAATGATGGTACATCTGAATTACCAAGCACTGTCTAGTTTGCTATGTGTGGTGAACTGAACGAGAAGTGCTTGAGTGCCCATTAGAATTGGTGGGGCCAAGTGATGATGGGGGAGTAGTTATGATGCCCATTGAGAAATGGGAGTTACCAAGAGCCAGGGGGTGTGAGATAGGTAGGATTGCAAAGTCCATACCCCTGAGACAGAAGACCCTTGAGGATATTTCATTCCCCTCCCTTTTAGAATGTAAGCTCTTATGAGCAGGGCCCTCTACCCTCTTGTGCTTCTCCCTACTTTAGTTTCATCTACTTCTTTCTCACCACTAGGGCACCTAACACTTGGTTGCTTATGCTCTGTTGCTTATCTGGGGTTATGGTCGCTAATGTAGCAATATATATTATCCATGTCCTGGTCCTGTATTGTATTGTTCTGTAAGTCGCTTGTCTACAATTTGTTTATGTACTTTGTAAGGCGCTGCGGAACACTTGTGGCGCCATATAAATTATAATAATAATTTATATGGCATGATTCCCAGAGAGTTACTGTTAAGTTGCATGATGAAATAGCATGCTTTACAAATTACATTTATGGTCAGCTAGTAGTGTTGGGAAACACACCGATACTGATAACCAGTGAGCCATCACATATGGCAATGCACAACAGTCTTGCACCCACAACATACAAACTGATTTATTAAGTGCTGTTTGTTTACATCCCAAATTGTTCTCTGTTATCAGTTTTATTTTGCAGAAAAGCTAATTGAGAGCTAAAGGAAATACACTGGGGTCTGATCTGACAAAACCTGATCAGTCAATGGTTTTGAAGCAGCTGAAAGATGCACAATCACCAACAGCACTTATCAGAGCTGACATGTCGCTTGCGGAGGAGGTCAAAGCAGAGGAATGGATTGTGCATAACAGAGGGATGCAAAATCAGACTTTAAAACCTGGACTATGGTACTTACAAGAAGAGATACGCATGAAATGACAAGGCCCTTACGTTGTACCCATTATACCACAGTTGCTTGCTGGGCTTCTCAAGTTTAAACCATTGTTGCCAAAGATACCAGGACTGGATTATGGTGCAGCCTGCACCGATACAGAACTATTATGGACTCTTTCTGTAGCAATTTAGCCGTCTTTTTAGACTGTCAGAGAGACAGGTGAAGAAAAGGAACTACCTCTACTGCAAATAGGTAGGAAACTAGTTCAGGTGGCAATCATATGCTAACTTAAAAGACCAGCTGCAATATTTGTGGTGCACAGATGGATCAGCCACATTGAAATCGCAAGGGCGCAGCTGAACTGCAGCAGCTGCATTCCAGTTGGATTAAGGCAATATGCAGAACTGCGAGCTGTGGTGATGGAAGAAACCCAAAGCGCTATGGTCCTCTACACAGACAGCTGGGCCATGTTCAAAGGCCTAACCATTGGATGCCAATATGGTAGCTGAAAAACTGGCAAATCCAAGACAAAGTAAGCTGGGGTGACACTGCCCTGTGGAATGAAATTTGGAATCAATGCAACCTGTGCTGGTGGGCCATGTCAATGCCCACACTGGACTAGATGGCAATGAAGTTGCAGATGCACTGGTTCAAGTCAGAAGAGTGGCGCTTAATGCAGAACAACAGAACTGTACAATCTGAGAAAATGGGCTCATGTGCAGTGCGGCCACAGAGGAGCAGAAGGCCTGTATGCCTGGGCTCAGAGAAAAGGAATTTCCATGACAGTTGATGGTGAGACAAATGTGGAACAGTTGATATATTAAACCGCAGTACACCACACAGATTATATTCGACAGCCACCCTAAGTATATACAAAATGTATACAGTATATTATCTCAATTCCTATAGTGTGTGTGTAATATATAGTCAGATGCATAAATATTGGATCATTGACAGAATTTTCATATTTTGGCCTCTATTCACTACCACAATGGCTTTGAAATGAAACAAACAATATGTGCTTTAACTGCAGACTTTCAGATTTAATTTGAGGGTAATTACATCCAAATCAGGTGAACGAAGTAGGAATTACAACGGTTTCTATATGTGCCTCCCACTTTTTAAGGGGCCAAAAGTAATGGGACTATCAACTCAAAAGCTATTTCATGGACAGGTGTGGGCTATTCCCTCATTATTTCATTATCAATTAAGCAGGTAAAAGGTCTGGAGTTGATTCTAGGTGTGACATTTGCATTTGGAATCAGTTGCTGTCGACTCTCAATATGAGATCCAAAGAGCTGTCACTATCAGTGAAGCAAGCCATCATTAGGCTGAAAAATCAAAACAAACCCATCAGAGAGAAAGCAAAAACATTAGGTGTGGCCAAATCAACTGTTTGGAACATTCTTAAAAAGAAAGAACGCACCGGAGAGCTCAGCAACACCAAAAGACCCTGAAGACCACGGAAAACAACTGTGGTGGATGACAGAAGAATTAGTTGGCCAAATCAAGAACACTTTCCAGGAGGTAGGTGTATATGTGTCAAAGTCAACAATCAAGAGAAGACTTCACAAGAGTGAATATAGAGGGTTCACCACAAGATGTAAACCATTGGTGAACCACAAAAACAGGAAGACCAGATTAGAGTTTTCCAAACAACATCTAAAAAAGCCATTACAGTTCTGGAACAACATCTTATGTACAGATGAGACAAATATCAACTTGTACCAGAGTGATGGGAAGAGAAGAGTATGGAGAACAAAAGGAACTGCTCATGATCCAAAACATACCACCTCATCAGTGAAGCATGGTGGTGGTAGTGTCATGGTTTGGGCATGTATGACTGCCAATGGAACTGGTTCCCTTGTATTTATTGATGATGTGACTGCTGAATGAATTCTGAAGTGTTTTGGGCAATATTATATGCTCATATTCAGTCAAATGCTTCAGAACTCATTGGACGGCGATTCACAGTGCAGATGGACAATGACCCAAAGCATACTGCAAAAGAAACCAAAGAGTTTTTTAAGGCTAAAAAGTGGAATGTTATGCAATGGCCAAGTCAATCCCCTGACCTGAATCCGATTGAGCATGCATTTCACTTTATGAAGACAAAACTGAAGGGAAAATGCCCCATGAACAAGCAGGAACTGAAGACGTTTGCAATAGAGGCCTGGCAGAGCATCACCAGGGATGAAACCCAGCGTCTGGTGATGTCTATGCGTTCCAGACTTCAGGCTGTAATTGCCTGCAAAGGATTTGCAACAAAGTATTAAAAAGTGAAAGTTAGATTTAGGATTGTTTAGTTTGTCCCATTACTTTTGGCTACCTTAAAAAGTGGGAGGAACATATAGAAACCATTGTAATTCCTACACCGTTCACCTGATTTGGATGTAATTACCCTCAAATTAAATCTGAAAGTCTGCAGTTAAAGCACATCTTGTTTGTTTGTTTCATTTCAAAGCCATTGTGGTAGTGAATAGAGGCCAAAATATGGAAATTCTGTCAATGTCCCAATATTTATGCACGTGTGTGTGTGTGTGTGTGTGTGTGTGTGTGTGTGTGTGTGTGTGTGTGTGTGTGTATTCTAGGGGTGTGCACCGGCCCCTTTTCGTGTTTTGTGTTTTGGTTTTGGATCTGGATCTTTCTTCGTGTTTTGGATCTGGATTGGTTTTGCCAAAACCACCCTTCCGTGTTTTGGGTTCTGGGTTTTGTGTTTTGGATCTGTATTTTTTTTTAAAAAAGCATAAAAACAGCTAAAATCACATAATGTGTTGGTTTTTCTGCTCCTATGCTATTATTAACTTCAATAACCTTAATTTCCACTAATTTCCAGTCTATTCTGAACACCTCACACCTCACAATAGTGTTTTTATGTCCAAAAGGTTGCACTGAGGTAGCTGGATGACTATGCTAAGTGACACGAGTGGGCGGCACAAACACATGACCCATCTAGGAGTGACACTGCAGTGGCAGACAGGATGGCAGTTTGAAAAACTAGGCCCCAAACTGTACATAATGCAAAGAAAAAAAAGAGGTGCAAGATGGAATTGTCCTTGGGCCCTCCCACCCACCCTTATGTTGTATAAACAGGACATGCACACTTTAACAAAGCAATCATTTCAGCACCAGGGTTTGCCACACGACTGTGGCTGAAATGATTGGTTCGTTTGGGCCCCCACAAAACAAGCTGGCAATTAATCTGTCCCTGCACAAACTGGCTCTACGGAGGCAAGATGTCGTCCTCATCCTCCTCATCCACCGATTCCTCACCCTCTTCAGTGTTGTGTACATCCTCATCCTCACAGAGTATTAACTCGTCCCCACTGGAATCCACCACCACAGGTCCCTCTGTACGTTCTGGAGGCTGGTCTCCCTGGAAGAGTTGATAATTCATTTTGATGAACATCATCTTCTCCACATTTTGTGGAAGCAACCTCCCACGCCTTTCGCTGACAAGGTTCCCGGCTGTACTAAACACTCTTTCGGAGTACACACTGGAGGGGGGGGCAACTCAGGTAAAATAGAGCCAGTTTGTACAGGGGCCTCCAAATTGCCTCTTTTTCCTGCCAGTACAGGTATGGACTATCTGACATGCCTACTTGGATGCTGTCACCGATGTAATCCTCCACCATTCTGTCAATGGTGACAGTATCATATGTAGTGACAGTAGACATGTCAGAAATTGTTGCCAGGTCCTTCAGTCTGGACCAGATGTCCAAACTTGGTCCTGCCTGCCCTGCATCACCGCCAGCGGGTTGCTTAGGATAGCTAAGTTTTTCCTGGCAGCCCCAGTTGCGGGAGAAAATGAAGAAGGAGCTGTTGACGTGTCACGTTCCGCTTCAGCTGACAGTGTGTTCACCAGCAGGTCTTTGCACCTCTGCAGGCTTGTGTCGGCCGGAAAGAGAGACACCACATAGGCTTTAAACCTAGGATCGAGCACGGTGGCCAAAATGTAGTGGTCTGATTTCAACAGATTGACCACCCTGGAATCCTGGCAAAGCGAATGAAGGGTTTCATCCACAAGTCCCACATGCCGAGCGGAATCACTCCATCTTAGCTCCTCCTTCACTTTCTCCAGCTGCTTCTGCAAAAGCCTGATGAGGGGAATGACCTGACTCAAGCTGGCAGTGTCTGAACTGACTTCACGTGTGGCAAGTTCGAAGGGCTGGAGAACCTTGCACAACACGGAAATCATTCTCCACTGCGCTTGAGTCAGGTGCATACCCCCTCCTTTGCCTATGTCATAGGTGGATGTATAGGCTTGTATGGCCTTTTGCTGCTCCTCCATCCTCTGAAGCATATAGAGGGTTGAGTTCCACCGCGTCACAACCTCTTGCTTCAGGTGATGGCGGGGCAGGTTCAAGAGTGTTTGCTGGCGCTCCAGTCTTCGGCACGCAGTCGCTGAATGGCGAAAGTGGCCAGAAATTTTTCGGGCCACCCAAAGTGTCTCCTGCACGCCTCTGTCGCTTTTCAGAAAATTCTGCACCACCAAGTTTATTGTGTGAGCAAAACATGGGACGTGCTGGAATTTGCCCAGATGTAATGCCCACACAATATTGGTGGCGTTGTCAGATATCACAAATCCCCAGGAGAGTCTAAATGGGGTAAGCCACTGGGCGATGATTTCCTTCAGTTTCTCTAAGAGGTTGTCGGCGGTGTGCCTCTTACTGAAACCGGTGATACACAGCGTAGCCTGCCTTGGAACGAGCTGGCGTTTCTGAGATGCTGCTACTGGTGACGCTGCTGTTGTTGCTGCGTAAGGTGATACATCTACCCAGTGGGCTGTCACAGTCATATAGTCCTTAGTCTGCCCTGTTCCACTTGTCCACATGTCCGTGGTTAAGTGGACATTGGGTACAACGGCATTTTTCAGGACACTGAGGACACTTTTTCTGACGTTTCTGTACAGTCTCAGTATCGCCTGCCTAGTGAAGTGGAATCTAGACCGGATTTGGAACCGGGGACACACTACCTCCATCAATTGTCTAAATCCCACTGCACTAATGGCGGATACCGGACGCACGTCTAACACCAACATAGCAGTCAAGGCCTCAGTTATACGTTTTGCTTCAGGATGACTGCTGTCGTACTTCATCCTCCTCGCTAAGGACTGTTGGAGGGTCAATTGTTTAGTAAAAGTAGTGGTGTTCCTACTTCCTCTCTGGGATGATGAATGACTCCCAGCAGCAGCAACAGCAGCAGCAGCAGCAGGAGGCGTAGCAATGCAGGATCCTCCGGAGGAATCCCGGATAGGAGAGTCAGTCATGCCAGTGACATGGCCTGCACGACTACTTCCGATCCTGACTAAGGAGGAAATTGACGAGGAGGGAGTTGACGGTGTGGTTTGCAGGTGCTTGGATACAACAGGACAACGGGATTTAGGTGTCCCTGGACTGCTTACGGTCTTAGCCAAAGTTTCTGAACTTGACAGTAACTTTTTATGAACGCGCTGCAGGTGCCGTATAAGGGAGGATGTTCCTAGGTGGTTAATGTCCCTACCCCTACTTATTTCACCTTTACATATGGTACATATGGCAAGACAGTTGTTGTCTGGATTTGGATAGAAATATTGCCAGACCAAAGAGGTGGAATGTTTGGTCTTCTGCCCAGGCATGACCGTGATGGGCTTTTTCATCCCACGGACAACAACTGTCTCCCCCGGAGCCTGATTTAAACAAACCACATCACCATCAGAATCCTCCTCGCCAACTTCCTCCTCAGTGCCAGCTACACCAGTATCCTCATTCTGTTGTACTTCAACAGTGACATCTTCAATTTGCATATCAGCAAGTGGACTGTGGGTGCTCCTTTCAGCACTTGCAGGGGCCGTGCAAATGGTGGAAAGAGCCACCTCTTCCCGTCCAGTGCTGGGAAGGTCAGGTATCGCAACTACCACCACACTTGGACTCTCCTTGGGGATTTGTGATATCTTCTTAGAACGCACAGTTCTTCGCTGTGCTTTTGCCAGCTTAACTCTTTTGATTTTTTTAGTGGGAGGAGGGCTTCCATCGTCATGTGAAGCTGAACCACTAGTCATGAACACAGGGAAAGACCTTAGCCATTCCTTGCCACTCCGTGTCGTAAATGGCATATTGGCAAGTTTACGTTTCTCTTCAGATGATTTAAATGTTTTTTTCAAGGTCATTTTCCTGAACTTTGCCATTTGGGATTGTATGTGCCCTCTACTATGACATTGGGCATCGGCCTTGGCAGACGACGTTGATGGCATGTTATCGTCTATGTCATGACTAGTGGCAGCAGCTTCAGCACTAGGAGGAAGTGGTTCTTGATCTTTCTCTATTTTATTTTTATCGGAGAAAGTTTGGTCTTCTATTTATGTTATATCGATTTGATATATACGTGCGGCTAAGGCGCACACAAACACAGAAAATATTTTTTTATTTTTGCTGGAAGGTAGTGCACTTTGTGGGTTACACCACCCTTTAAGAAATGAGCCAGCCGGCTCTTTACTTATGGGACACAGGCGCACGCTTGGCACTGCTCCTTTGTTGATGCACGTGTGGCTACTGCGCACACAATTCACAAACACAGAAAAATTTTTTTTATTTGGTTTGGAGTGTACTTTGGGGGTTACAGCACCCTTTAACGGTCAAGCCAGCCGGCCCTTTACTTATGACACAGGCGCACGTTTGGCACTACTTTGTTGATGCACGTGTGGCTACTGCGCACACAATTCACAAACACAGAAAATATTTTTTTATTTATTTTGGAGTGTACTTTGGGGGTTACAGCACCCTTTAACGGTCAAGCCAGCCGGCCCTCTACTTATGACACAGGCGCACGCTTGGCACTACTTTGTTGATGCACATGCGGCTACTGCGCACACAATTCACAAACGCAGAAAATATTTTTTTATTTGGTTTGGAGTGTACTTTGGGGGTTACAGCACTCTTTAACGGTCAAGCCAGCTGGCCCTTTACTTATGACACAGGCGCACGCTTGGCACTACTTTGTTGATGCACGTGCGGCTACTGCGCACACAATTCACAAACACAGAAAATATTTTTATATTTGGTTTGGAGTGTACTTTTGGGGTTACAGCACCCTTTAACGGTCAAGCCAGCCGACCCTTTACTTATGACACAGGCGCACGCTTGGCAGTACTTTGTTGATGCACGTGCGGCTACTGCGCACACAATTCACAAGCACAGAAAATATTTTTTTATTTGGTTTGGACTGGAGTGTACTTTGGGGGTTACAGCACCCTTTAACGGTCAAGCCAGCCGGCCCTTTACTTATGACACAGGCGCACGCTTGGCACTATTTTGTTGATGCACGTGCGGCTACTGCGCACACAATTCACAAACACAGAAAATATTTTTTTATTTGGTTTGGAGTGTACTTTGGGGGTTACAGCACCCTTTAACGGTCAAGACAGCCGGCCCTTTACTTATGACACAGGCGCACGCTTGGCACTACTTTGTTGATGCACGTGCGGCTACTGCGCACACAATTCACAAACACAGAAAAAATATTATTTTTTTTAGCACTTGGGGGGAGCACCCCTGACGCACAGAGCACCCCCTGGACAACACTACAGCACCCCTTTAGGACTGGGACACTGCACAGGACTTTGTAGTGGACACAGCCCCTATGGACAACTGACTGCACAACACAGTCCAGCCAGCCCCTATGGACTTTGAAGTAGTGGACACAGCCCCTATTAACAACAGCAGCACAGCACAACACAGCCAGCCCCTATGGACTTTGAAGTAGTGGACACAGCCCCTATGGACAACAGCAGCACAGCGCAGCACAGCACAACACTACTCTGCACTACACTACACTACACTACACAGCCCAGCCAGCCCTAACTCCCACCCTCCCTCTTCACTGTCCACAGCCGAGTGAGAAAATGGCGCCGACGCGGGTACCTTATATAGGATCCAAAACCCGCGAGACCCGGAAGGCGGGATGATGACGTTTTGCCTCGATTTCAGATCCGAGTCAGGCGGGAAAAGTCGAGCCTGACTCGGATCGGCCTCGGATCGGGG
This sequence comes from Taudactylus pleione, assembly GCA_031769625.1. Classification (NCBI taxonomy): domain Eukaryota; kingdom Metazoa; phylum Chordata; class Amphibia; order Anura; family Myobatrachidae; genus Taudactylus; species Taudactylus pleione. Next base: position 7,286,113 of record JAUIMM010000396.1, read on the forward strand.
GGCTCGGGGGGGTTCGGATTTCAGAAATCCGAACCCGCTCACCCCTAGTGTATACATATATATATATATATTAGTGTGCTACCTACCATTTTTCATATACACAAAAGAAAAAATAAAGGAGTACTATATTGGTGCACTAGTTGAATAATTCCAAAAAATAACTGCTTGAATATACGTTAAAATATAAAACCCCTCTAGGAGTCAATGAAGCGGCAAAGTATTAAAATTATAGACTAAAGAAATAAATTTGAATTAAAATAAATGTGCCAAGCGTCTTATCACATCATCAGGCATACTTATTCTAATATCAGGCATACTTATTCTAATATCTTCATCAAGAAATTGACTATCAGGTCTGATCATTAGTTGGAATGTGTATGCAATTATGTCTGCAGATGTATTTTATCAATTATGATGGATACGTAGTTCATATATATAAATGCATCACTTAAGATTCTTGTGTTTAATTCTATAATCGTATCCTTCATTCAACAGAATATATTATGAATTTATCTTATGTATAGGTATTGTTTGCAATAGAAGTCCTTTAGTATTAAAGACTGACTTATTTTCTCATAGGTTAAACCAGTGATCTTCCAAATAAATTTGGTTAACTGCGACAGGTTAAGGTTTAAATGTGATAAAATTCTCCTCATTATCCTCTCATATAACTCACAACAAATAATGTGAGCATGTGCTTAGATAGTGACTATGACATCTTGCAATTGTTACAACTTCAGACTGGGACAAAGGGATGTGGCGTTGTCTTTAGGTATATACAGATGCATTCGTTTGTTAGGTATTTATCAGTATTTAACCAAGTGTAGTTTGAAACAGATTTATGCCCATATTTGTAAGTGGTATCTGGAGCCTGATGTATACAAATCCTGCTAAGTTCAGGACAAAGGCGATTCAGTAGCATTAAGCTGGGTACACACGAAAAGATATCAGCAGATCGAGTGATCTGCCGATGGTGGCCGTTCATACACACTAAATGACCATCATCTATCTCTGGCCATGTGTCACGTCCCTCCCCGCGGCCTCTGCTGCAAGCGTCTGCCTGTATACACCGCCCGATGGACAGATATCTGACATTGGCTGTACAGCAGAGCTGATGCAATGTGTCTGAATGACGTAATTGACAGACATTATCGCTGGTACACACTGACCGACGGGCACCCGATATATTGGTCGATCAATTGATCGGCCAATATATACTTCAGTGTGTTCCCAATATTAGCCTTTGCCTGACGCTGATATGCAGACTGTGACCAGGAATTCTCAACTTTATATCTAACCCACACTAGTATAGTGATTGAGGCTCCTGAATCCAGTGTTTGCTCATCTACTTAGTACATAAATGGTTAACAAGCAAGTTAAGCATTTATAATATACCTTACTGTGTAATAAATGGCTTTTTAATTGAGATATGTGTTTGTGTTGCTTGATTACAATCTTTGTATCCAAGAATCTTGTTGGCATTCTCTTTGGGTCAGAACTAGCAGTGCTTATGGGTGGTAACAGTACTTCCCCACTAGTCTCTGCACCTAGTCCATGTGTCCTAGGTATTCGTCCTTATCATGAATTGTTATCCCTGTAGCGGTTTTCAGTCCTTAGTGGCGGTCCTGGTGCTACAACTTGTTTGCAGTGGTGCTTAAATCCTAATTAGGGCATCACATTTGGCAGCAGCATGGCCACTACCTGCAAGGTCCCCTTCAGGAAGATGAGAAGGGTAAGCTACTGCCTTATTTCAGGACTTGCTTTGATGCACCAGTTTTTTTCGTGTAGTCTCACAGGGACCATGGGTTCTGATATGAGGGCCCAGGAAAGTCTTTTACATCTTGTTTTTCAGTTTGTTTTTTTATTCCAGCACTACAGCAGGACAGAGTCTACAGCCATGGCCAAAAGTTGAGAATGACACAAGTATTGATTTTCACAAAGTCTGCTGCTTCAGTTTTTATAATGGCAATTTGCATATACTCCAGAATGTGAGAATATGAAGAGTGATCAGATGAATTGCAATTAATTGCAAAGTCCCTCTTTTACATGACAATGAACTTAATCCCCAAAACAGCATTTCCACTGCATTTCAGCCCTGCCACAAAAGGACCAGCTGACATTATGTCAGTGATTCTCTCATACACACAGGTGAGTGTTGACGAGGACAAGGCTGGAGATCACGGTCATGCTGATTGAGTTAGAACAGATTGGAAGCTTTAAAAGGAGGGTAGAGTTTGAAATCATTGTTCTTCCTGTTAACCATGGTTACCTGCAAGGAAACACATGGAGGCATCATTGCTTTGCACAAAAAGGGCTTCACAAGCTAGTGAGAATGAACTTCAAGGAAAGAGGTTCAATAGTTGTGAAGGAGGCTTCAGGGCACCCAAGAATGTCCAGCAAGCACCAGAAGACTTCTAAAGTTGATTCAGCTGCGGGATCAGGGCACCACCAGTGCAGACCTTGCACAGTAATGGAAGCAGGCAGGTGTGAGTGCATCTTCACGCACAGTGAGGCAAAGACTTTTGGAGTATGGCCTGGTGTCAAGAAGGGCAGCAAAGAAGCCACTTCTCTCCAGGAAAAACATCAGGGACAGACTATTATTCTGCAAAATGTACAGGGATTGGACTGCTGAGGACGGGGGTAAAGTTATTATCTCCGATGAAACCCCTTTCAAAATTGTTTGGGGCATCTGAAAAAACGCTTGTCCAGAGAAAGGTGAGCGCCATCATCAGTCCTGTGTCAAGCCAACAGTAAAGCATCCTGAGTCCATTCATGTGTGGGGTTGCTTCTCAGCCAAGGGAGTGGGCTCACTCACAATTTTGCCAATGAACACAGCCATGAATAAAGAATGGTACCAAAACATCCTCTAAGAGCAACTTCTCCCAACCATCCAAGAACAGTTTGGTGATGGACAATGCATTTTCCATTTTTCGTGTGATGCCCTGGGGGGTCCTGGGAGGCGCGGGGGGGGGGCGTCAGCCATGGTACCGGCCCACCCTAGTTAGCCAGTGTAGCGCCGACCGCAGTGAGTGCGGTTAGCGCTACACATTTACACAGGACCAGCGCTAGGCTTCCAGCACCGGTCCTGTACTGCACAGCTGAGCCCTTCCCTCCCCGAGTGCTTGCCCAATAGTGCCAGGAGGGTGGCAGGTGGGCTCAGGCTGTGCATAACACACACATCGCCGCCAGCACTGGTGGCGATGTGTGTGTTAATCAGCAGCCAATGAGAGTCAGACAGACTCTCATTGGCTGCTGCTGCACACACATCACCGCCGAGCGGCAGCGATGTGTGTGTGAATCAGCAGCCAATGAGAGTCAGATAGACTCTCATAGACTGCTGCGCGCCCACTGCAAGAGCCGGGCTTCCGTCCGGCTCCTGCAGTGGGTAATGGGAGAGACGTCATGACATGATGACGTCTCTCCCATAATGCAGAGCAGCCCGCCCGGGAGGATGGACGTGCGGACGGCGGCGGGAGCAGGAGCGTGGATACAGGTAAGTATTTTTCTTTTGTTTAATTTCAGTGTGTATTTCAGGGGGGGCGCGCTCTATTACAAAGGAGGGGACTACTACTGGGGGCACTGCTTCAGGTGGGGTGAACCACTACTGGGGACTACTACTGGAGGGATACTACTGTGGGCACTGCTTTGGGGGGGATACTACTGGGGGCACTGCTTCGGAGGGGGGGACCACTACTGGGGGGGGATACTACTAGGGGCACTGCTTCAGGGGGGCCCACTGCTCGGGGGGATACAACTGGGGGGGATACTACTGGGGGCACTACTTCAGGGGGGGACCACTACTGGGGGGAAACTACTTGGGTGGACCACTACTGGGGACTACCACTGGGGGGGATATTACTGTGGGCACTGCATCATGGGGGACCACTACTGGGGGGGAGAAACTACTGTGGGCACTGCATCATGGGGGACCACTACTGGGGACTACCACTGGGGGGGTTACTACTGGGGGCACTGCATTGTGGGGGACCACTACTCGGGGATACTACAGGGGGCACTGCATCAAGGGGGACTCCTACTGGGGGAACTATATAAAAGGCACTGTATAGGAGGGACTACTACTGGGGGCACTATATAAGAGGCTCACTACTGGGAGCACTGCACAGGGGGGACCTCTACAGGGGGCACTGAAAAGGGAGAACCACTACAGGGGGCACTGCAGAAGGGGGACAACTACTGGGGGCACTGTATATGAGGGATCACTACTGGGGACCTGCATATGGGAGATCACTACTGGGGGCACTGTATAAGGGGAACTAATGGGGGGCTGCATAAGGGAGACCACTACAGGGGCACTGTGTAAGGGGCACTGCATATGGGGGACCACTACTGGGGGCCTGTATAAGGGGAACTAATCGGGGGCTGCATAAGGGGGACCACTACTAGCGGCACTGCATATGGGGGACTGTACAAGGGTCACTGCATTAAGGTGCAAATGGAAAGAAATGCTCCCAGTGACAAGAAAGGGGTTTTTGTCATTTTGACACGCCCCATTTTTCAGTGGCCATGCCCATTTTTTGCGGCGCACGCACATAGGGGGAGGGGGGGCCTCCATTTTCAAATTTGCCCTGGGCTCCAAATACCCTAGTTACGCCACCACAGGTTGATTCTCCCATATCTAAAATGCTTGGAACCAGAGGTATTTTGGATATTGGATTCCATATTTTAGAATATTTGCATGCCATAATTAAATATCTTGAGAATGGGAACCACACCTAAACACAGAATGCATTCATGTGTTATATACACCTTATACACAGCCTGCAGGTAATTTTATACTATATTTCAATAATTTTGTGGCTCAAACAAATTTGTGTACATACATGAAATTCATTTACGTTTCATATACACCTACACAGGGCCTGATGGTAAATTTATACAATAGTTTTAATTGTGCCTGAAAGTGTGTACATTGAACCATCAAAAAACAAAAAAGGTGTCACTATCTCAGTCATGCTAAAAAAACAAAAACTGTATTTCGGAATATTTGGATATGTGGGAGACTCAACCTGTATATGGATATCAATAAAAAAAATTATAAAAGTCCAAACAGTGGGGGGCGTGGCTTGGAGCGGCATGTAGTAGGAGAATACCTGCGTGCTCTCCTACTATTTATACTTTATAAATCCTGCAGGAGCGGTGCCCCGAGCTTTTCACTTACCTGCCTTGTGGGTGAGTGTCTGCTGCTGCCCCTGGATCGGCGCTGGAGCGTTTCTCCTCTTCTCCCCGGCGCTGGCTTGTGAATGCGCGCTGGGTCTGCTGACTGGCAGTGTGTTCCTCCTTGGCTGGTCACGTGGGCGGTCGCGGCTCCCACTGTCTCTCCCCGGCGGCTGCTAACTGCAGTTTCTCCTCCTGGCTCTCTGATCCTCTGGGGACATGGTTCTCCTCTCCTGCTGGGTGGACTGGTGACCGGATTGCTTCTCCCTCCTGCAGGCTGTGGTGCTGGCTCCTGGTGTCTCCTATTGACGGTGGCCATTTTGGATTTGGACACACAGCAATGCTGCTGCAAGTTTAAGGGTCAGTGACTTCCTGAACAACCTGTGCCTTTTATTCTCTCTTGCTGCCTGATCTACCTGCAGAGGTGTCTACTTTCTAGTGGTGTAGACTTGCTGGATCTTAATTAATTTCTGTGGATGACTGGCTGGGACCTGTAGTTCACCCTTCTGGATTCCTGCTGTGTGGTCTGTATCTCCTGATTATTGCTGGGCTGCAGTTTGATTATTCTACAATTCCTGGACTTTCTGCCTGCATTAAAAACAGGATTTTGGTACTTACCGATAAATCCCTTTCTCCGATTCCACAGGGGACACTGGAATTCAAGACAGTGGGGTATAGACGGTGGTAGAGCAGAGCCTGGCACTTTAAATAATTTAGAAGTGTGACTGGCTCCTCCCCCTCTATGCCCCATTAGCCCCAGTTTAAGAACTGAGCCCGAGAGGAGACGGAGGACAACAGGGAAACGAGGAGAAGGAGAAGACCACAGAACGGAACAAGACCGAACGAAGGAGAACAGAGGAAACCACTGCAGGGAATCATGCAGTCACACAACCATAGAAGGAACCAAACAACTGGCAGGTACGCAGCGATGGGTGGGCGTCCAGTGTCCCCTGTGGAATCGGAGAAAGGGATTTATCGGTAAGTACCAAAATCCTGTTTTCTCCTTCATCCACTAGGGGACACTGGAGTTCAAGACAGTGGGGACGTCCCAAAGCCAACCTCCCGGGTGGGAAGCGCGGAGAATATGCCGACCCTTAGGCCAACCGAAACAGTGACTGCCAAAACCATACGGCAAGGCAAGAGCTGAGGATCAAGTGTCGTGAGCCAGGAGACAATCAGAACACCCTGCGGAACAGAAACAGAATTTCCACAACTTACAGCGTAAATAGAATGGAGTAAGCGTCTAGCGAGAAAACACCCTCAGGTAACAAGCATCAAAACGCTGTAAACTCAGCTAAAAACAGACCAAGCCGGACTGTTGGGAGCAGAGAATTCCAACCCGAATCCATATGAGAAGGGCAGTAACCCGAGAACAAACTCGAGAAAACCGTACCAGATTCGGAAACAGAAAGCTACAACAGTCGCAGATAGCAGAATACCAGCACCGTTGGACATAATCATAAATATACAAGTATAACTGTACCAATCTACAGAAACAAAGCTGATCCTGTCCATAGACTCCTAACAAAGAGTATGCAGGGAGGCAAAAATCAAGGCTGAACAGTCACCATGAACCATTCTGGAGGTCCGACTACTACAAGTTGTAAACCAGAGGTAGGAAGAGACCATAGAAGTCTCCAACGAGTGGAGATCACACTGGGAGTGAGGCCGAGGCAGCTTTGAGAGGATTGAGATTACAATACCTTTCAGAGGGTCAGACAGCAGAACAACCCATTCCGAAAACAGAGTAGAAAACCACGACTGAACACCTGCGGCTGAAAAGAAAATCACATCCACAGACTCCAAAACAACAGACCACTCCCAACATGATGGAAGAGCGTAGTCAGTACCAACTGCTGTCCTGAACATATTATGAAACAACCAAGATACCCTAGTAGATAAAGAGCACAGATGCAACAGCCACCCAGGGAGAGCTACCAATATTGAAAAGCATTCCATACTGCAAGGCTAGAGTACTAGGACAACCCTGAAGGTACCAATCAGGTACCCGTCAATGTGATGAAAACATCAACAAATACTGAATAGAAAATCCACCAGGCCCCCTGCGTAGGAATAAAAACTGTCACACTTTAATGTCATGATGTGCACTAGCTCCAGTTGAATAGTGTCACTAATCTTAATGTTGAAACTATGCACCAGGGAAACTCTAAAGTGTAGAGCCAACTGATTAAAAGCTAGGGTGCATAAGGGAGAATAACGGTTATGCAATGTCAGGTTGGGCATTAGTGGGGTAAGCCCACTTACCTGTGAGCGTCCAGAAGCCCTCTGGACCCTATGTAGAATGTCACTGACCTTTTCCATCTCACAGCAACTAGTCACGTCAGGTATAGGGAGTAGCTTCAGTGGGCTAAGACCCAATGCTCCACAGCACGGACTTCAGTCTGGCGATGTTGTCGTAGGAAATACTGTATAAACTAGCAAAATGTTAGTGGAGACAGGAAGGTCATACAACAGGACTCTATACCTGAGCCTGTTATATTAGGGATGTGTATCCATTATAGAAATTATACATATACCACAAAACGGTCTGCTAAAGTATCAGTACATTAACACTTATAATGGTGAAGTGTGTATAACGCCCACCAATCTAATACAACTCAGGCCTGACCCTGCCTATATCGGCAGGTGGCCCTAGGCCTTCATGTAATTTAACAAATTAAGCCCTGAGGACGGAATAGAACCTGGATTCTCTATGTACAGATAGAATGTACCTAGGGGCCCTTTAGAGACTCATGTTATTGAAATATGCGACAAGACAATAATATGGAGTACCGGAATCTATACTGAGAAAGGCACATGTACATAGACAGAGTGCGTTAGTTATCCCAAGAAAAGAAGGAATATATCTGTAGTGATAACCCCAAATAAGGTTAAAACCCAGGTTTAGCCAATTATTAAAAAATATTCATACAAGGAATGGGAATATAACAGTATATATACACACGTACATACAAACAAACATAGTTGCATGAGAAGGCAATCTCTTTGAAAGGAGGAGCGGTGCCAAAACAGCAAGTTTACTTGTCAGACTCCTACACCGGGAGATCAGCATGCTATATCTATATATATGTCCTGCACCAGGAGCATGTTATCTACATATATATACACTGCATTCTCAGTGTCTTATAAGCTTGCTACCAAGTGCAGAGTTGAACTAATCATAGAGCACCCTAAAGAGGGGCGCCATAGATAGGGACTGACAAGAACAGAACTATAACCCCAGGAGGATGTGAGTACATGTCCTTATATACATACAAGAAGGCCCCAGTAATGTATAGGGTTCATAATAGAAGCAATGCCTTAGGGAATTGTGTCTATCACTATGTAAGCTGCAGAACACTAGTCTATAGAGCCACCATTTAATATATATATATATATATATATATATACACATACACACATGGATAAAGCAGACAGCTTTAGGTAATCCCAGGCGGCTTCCCATCCTAGGAATTATATATATATATATATATATATATATATACACACACAACCTTAGGTAGCGGAGTTATCGTACCAACTACCGCATCAGGAGAGACCAGTCTCCAATCGCAGAATCTTTCTTTTAAATATGCTAGGTACCAGACATAAAACTGATAACAGATCCTACCTTTGCCTTTATGGTAAGGATAAGAAGCGATATATATATATATATATATATCTCCACATATCCATATGCGTACCTACATACAAGATTGGTAGGTAACGATAATATGTAAAATTAGAACATGAGCAATAGTTAGAGCCATGGAAGGAAGGAACAGAGCCCACAGGACTAAGGGGCCCATTTATTAATGATCGCATTTTGCAATGCGATCAGGGCATGCAATATCGCCCCTGATCGCATTGCAAAATGCGATCCTATCTACCGGATCCGGGACATGCAGGGAGACGGGCTCCGAAAAGAGCCCGTCCCTGCGATGTCTCCGGAGGGCAGTCGGGGCTTCTGCGCATGCGCAGTCCCGCGGACTGCACATGAGCGGCGCCCATTGCCGGCGGAGGGATCTGGCAGATCCCTCCGCCGGCTGATATGCGGTAAGTGCCCATAGGAAACAGCGGCTAACGCTATCTTTAGATAGCGTTAGCTGCTGGGGCCAATATCGGGAATGCTTCGCATTCCTGATATTGATACATTTGGCAGCATCGCATCCCCCATAGAAACCTATGGGGGAGGCGGCTGCCGGCGGCAATGGAGGGATCGCAGCAGGTATCGGAGATACCTGCTGCGGTCCCTCCTTCATACATTCGGGGGATACTAAGTATTTGAGGTAAACCCCCGAAAACAGGTGTTTTCGGGGAATTTACCTCAAATGCACTTTGATAAATGGGCCCCTAAGTCCAGCCTGTATATGTTCTATAGCAAGGCTTAGTATAAATATATGTGGCTTACCTCAACACAGGAAAACTGCTCAAGTGTCGCGTGTGGCCGTCAGCCTGCTACGGTGTAAGGGCAGGATATTTTAGCAGCGTGCTGTCCCAGACTGGTATCTCCTGGGACCCTTGTTACTGGTGTGCTCATCTTATCAGTTGAGCTATATTTGTTTGCAGAAGAGTAACAACCTACCTACTTAAGGGATTACTGCCCCTGAAAAGTGAGCTGTGTACTAACAGAGTCCTCCCAACATATTAAAAGGGAGACCTGTCCCTTGGGGAAATCCACAGCGCACTCCACCCATCTAAACAGGGGATAAGGCCTGTCGTTTAGAGAAGTGGGCGTCCCAGCCTCTAATGCTGGGCCACAGGGATGGTAAGCCCAGTATGGGATTCCCGTTCTTGATATGAATGATTCAGGAGGACCTGACCCAAGGCCTGCCCCCTCAGTCAACAGCAACCCCATGGGGAGTACTCCTGTATATGTGCTGCCGAAGTGTGCACTGGAACGCTTGCCATCCCTGCGCAGTGTACTAATTAACCTCTCTGGAATAAGGCTTGTCCATAGACTACCCGATTAGCAGAGACAGTAGAAAAAAGGTATACATATTACATATATACATACATATGCGGTGGTCACTACGCTTTGGGATCTGACCTTCCAAGACCACTGGCAGCGGGACAGTAGCCGCTTAAACGTCATTTATACTGACTCACGGACTTGTCTCCTCTTGCTGACTGCCTATAGACCCTATATGGGATTACATATACATCTATACACACACAACACATGCATATACTTGCAGAAGTGAAAGGGAAGCCCCTTACACTGCGCTAGGGTAGATTATACCGCGCTGTGTGCGCAAAATGTCCATGCTAGCCTGGAAGAATCCTGGCTACCATAAGCTGTCCCCTCAACAGAACCGCATAAAGCGGAGTCTTAGTGCGCCCGCTAAGCGCGAGGTTGGGGGAGGGGCAGCAATAAGACAGACATCCATCAGTGCAGCAGGTTTTGGGGCAATGAGCTATACTGCTGTGGAGTGCCCCGAAGTAGCTAACGCCGGAGCGTATACATTAAAGCGCCGCCTCAGCAGACTAACAGCTACGCTGTTAAGCGGCTAAATATATGCAGGCTGCCTTAGTGCTACTGGCGCTGTACCTACTGCGACAGCTCCAGCGCTTTCAGTAAGTGACAGCGCAGTCAACCGACTGTCACTTACCTGCGATACAGCGAACGGAGCTACCACACCCATCTCCCCATTGTGGGGGGAGGGGTAGGAGCCCTGGACTCAGCCAGCTACACCAAGCAGCGGGCCCCGTACTTTTATTATCTCTCCCAAGTGTGTCAGCGCTGTGCTGCGCGACGGACCCCTCTTAATAGAAGAGATTTTACTGCCTAGAGGGAAGCGGGGCTCTCTTGCAGGCGCTGGTCTGCGCTGCATACATCAATGTGTGTAGGCGTTGATTTGGTACTTATCAGACACAAGCAGCTTGAGCCTACAGCACCTGGTATTTTTCCCTGCTTAGCTTCCGAGATCAGACGAGATCGGGCGTGCTCAGGGTGGTGTGGCCGTAGGCCGGGACACGGGGAGCGATCACGAGTGAAAACTCGGCTCCTCACAATCTTAAAAGAATACCTCTCCTGCTAAGCAGGAGAGGAGAGCACCAGCTGATCCTGAAATGACTGCCGGCTATGCTCCGGAAGGATTTCAATGTGCTGCTGTAGAGCATACCCCCTCATGAGGGGGAGAGTCCGTTACATATGGCTCCGCTGTGCAGGATGCGCCATAACTGTTTAGGGCGTGTCTCAAAGCCGGGTCCGTGCGCTGATGAAGACAGCGGAACTTATTAGCCACGGCTGCCCGCCTTACAAACCCCGGGAGGGCAAACGCCGCCGGCGCTACTAACGTCTTTTCTAGCAGCGCGGACAGCTGCGTGGTGCACACAGCGCGGCAGTGAGGGAGAGCCCGACTATAAAAGGCGCCGCTAGTATGCATGATGCGCCATTTTCGCCCCTGCAGCCCCGGTGATGACCGGGGATTCTGTACAGCACCTGGTGACCCAAAGTCAAGGAGAGGGTGCGGGGGGAGGGGAAGTCGGGTCCTCCTACAGTGACTGTGTCACTGAGCCCAGTTATATATCCACTGCTCCTGCTAATCAGGAGCAGTGGTCATACTCACAGCTGCTGCGGCCGGGATACTGGGCTGAGGGGGCGAAGAGGAACCCGGACACATGCCGGTGTCAGCAGTGGCAGGTCCTCTCGGGGTCCGATGACTCCATACTTGTGTGTGCCCCCTCCTCAGGGTCACCGGACACAGGCTGCAGTAGCCGTGGAGGTGCCCTTCCCGGCGGCTCCCACGTAGCAGGCAGACTGCCACAGTAAACAGCCTGCCTGTCCTCTTCCTTGTAAATAAATTTTAAAAAAAATATATGACAAAAGCTGGAGACAGCCTGATGTGCGACCGGCTCTCTCGGGCACATTCTAAAAACTGGGGCTGATGGGGCATAGAGGGGGATGTGCCAGTCACACTTCTAAATTATTTAAAGTGCCAGGCTCTGCTCTACCACAGTCTATACCCCACTGTCTTGAACTCCAGTGTCCACTAGTGGATGAAGGAGAAATTCTACTTTCAAGTATCCTCTGGTGATCCCTTTGCTATATAATGGGGAAAACTGGCCATTCCTCTGGGGCTGCCGCTAAATTGGAGCGCTTTGCCCGTATTCCATGCTTTTTCCTTCCCGTCTTCGTGTGGTGGCTGAAGGTACCACTCATTATTTCAATACACCTGCAGATGCTGAGGCCTGGCTGGCTGGACATCCGCGGCCTCCACGTTGACTTTTTTGCCTTGGACTCCTTGCTGTTTCCTGATGTCGATCTGGGGGTTTCGTGAGTCCATTACTGGTTTCCCCTGTTTTAAGTGCTCCCCCTATTTTGTTTGGTATATTGTGGTCTATCTGCTGTTTTGTCGTGATTTTTTCATTTATTCTCTGGTAATGGGGGGAATTGGGACAGTTTAGTGGACTCTAGTTTGTTCTGAGGGGCTACCGCTCCTCTATAACTATTTGGAGGGCCTTGCTAGCAATAGCTTTGTCTACCAGCCCTATATACGTAAGTTACTGTTTGCTTATTTAGTCTTATGTTTGTTAATTTAGACTAGGGAATTTTTCTCTTTCTTTTTTTCAGGATTAGGTATACCTTAAGTTTGGTAGGGTATGCAGGGTGGGTTTTGGATGTGGGTTAGTTTGTTATTTTTCTTATGTTGTTTTTATTTGAATTATTTTTATATGTGTTGCCATTTTTTTTGCTATTCTGATATGATGGTATATGAGCCGACCTGTATATTGCTTGCGCATGGGGGTATCTTTATTGTCTTTCTGTCTGTTTTTTTTTGTATCCTTTTTGCTCTCTTATGTGATATTATGATTATGGCTGCTGGGGATAATTCTGGGGGCATTCGTTTGCTCACCTGGAATGTTCGGGGTCTTAGTGATAAGGTTAAAAGAGCCCTAGTTCTGTCACAGGTTAAAACATTAAATGTGGATATTGTTTGTCTTCAGGAGACTCATCTCTTTGGTAGCCGTATAATGGCTTTGAAAAAGCCCTGGGTGGGATGGATGTACCATTCTACTTTCTCTCATAATTCTAGAGGCGTTTCTATTTTGATTCACAAGCGTCTTCATTTTAGCCTTGATACAGTCCAAAATGATCCCATGGGTAGATATGTTTTCCTGAGAGCATTTGTTAATTCTCTGTTTGTGCATATACTTGCGGTCTATATCCCCCCACCATATTCTAATGATGTTTTGGGTAATGCTGGCCATACACGGTAAGATTTTCTGTCCAACCATCCAACTAGTTGGTTGGTTGGAATGAAAATCTGGTAAGGTATGAAAGCAAATGACAATCAGCAATTTGCTCCCAAATGCAGGAAATGGATAAAAACTGTTGTTTGAACAAATTGTTTAGAGCAAACTTGTCTGAACGACCATTTTAATCTATTTTCTGGCATTTAGGAGCAAATTGCTGATCATCATTTACCCCCATACGTTACCAGATTTTCATTCCAACCAACTAGTTGGATGGTTGGACAGAAAATCTTACAGTGTATGGCCAGCTTAAGGCTGCTGCCTTTATTGCACTTTCTCCCTCTACCCGTTATTTGCTTGGGTGATTTTAACAACGTAATGGATCCATCCCTGGACCGTTGGCGTGAGTCCATTTCTTCCCTACCTCCTTCCCCATCTCCCTTTTCTAAATTGATTGCTGAATTGGACTGGTTGGATGTCTGGCCTGTCGGGTATCCTGCTGTCTCTGCTTTCTCCTGTCAGTCCTCTACTTATCATACTTTTTCCAGTATTGATATGGTTTTTCTTTCACCTATTTTGGTTCCCAGAGTTTCTGCAGTTAATTATTTGTCGAGGGGTGTCTCCAACCACTCTCCGTTGTGTATTACTATTGGTTCCTCCCTTTCAGAGGGTGCCCATTTTTGGAAGCTTAACCCATTCTGGCTGGACCTGATGGGTGCTGGCTCTGAGTTGGAGGCTACTTGGGTGTCCTATTTTGAAGATAATGCGGGTACTGAGGTTTCTCTCCTTTGAGATTCCTTTAAGGCTTTTTTTAAGGGGCACCTTTATTAAGCGCATTGCTAACATTAAATTATATCATAGGCAGCGGGAAACTATTCTGGACACTGCTTATAGGGATGCTGAAGCCCGGTACCTCTTGTCCAGAGTGATCCCAGACAGGGAGACTATGCTTCATGGCCAGCGGGAGGGGTCGGATCACCTGTTTGATAAATCCAAGCGCAAGCTGTTTTTGCGTCATAGACAATATTCACAGGCGGATGTTGGGGGAGTTATTTAGCCTTTTTGGCAAAAGAGAATGGTGCTTCCAGAACAGCCTCTGGTATCCTTGATTCTTCTGGAACGTTGCATACCTCTGCTCCTTCTATAACAGATGTATTTTTGCAATATTACGCCTCTCTTTATGCTACTAAGGTATCATATTCTCCCTCCCAGCTTTGTGCCTATTTAGAGGCATTCCGTCTGACCCGTCTTGAAATTGAGGTAGTGAATTAGATGCTCCTTTTACAGAGGAATTGGAGGTTGGTATCTCCTCCTTTCCACACTGTAAAGCTCCCGGAGTTGATGGTGTCCCGATAGAGGTGTATCAGAAATTTGAAAACTTCTTTATACCGCGCCTCATTGAGACTTTTGATGCTTTTTTGAATGCTGGTTGTCTCCCGCCGTCCATGTCGGAGGCCTTGGTTGTAGTGCTCCCAAAACCTGGGAAGAACCCCCTTTATCCAGACTCTTATAGACCTATTTCTCTTCTTACCACTGACATTAAATATTGGTTAAACTGCTGGCTATTCGTCTTAATTCTGTTATTCTTCTATTACACACATTGACCAGACCGGCTTCATGCCTAGTAAATCTACTACTCAAAATATTAGGAGACTATTTTATCATATGCAAATGTCCCATGGGGATACCTCTGAAGCAGTGGTGGTCTCCTTAGATGCAGCCAAGGCCTTTGATTCTGTGGAATGGGAGTATTTATGGGAGGTCTTGTCTAAGATTGGTTTTGGTCCTCGTTTTATTGGATGGGTCTGTCTTTTGTACTCTTCCCCGGCAGCCAGTATCGGTGAATGGTTGTCTCCTCTTCTTTTCAACTTGGGCGTGGCACACGCCAGGGGTTCCCTTTATCCCCTGCATTGTTTGCGCTGGCTATCGAGCCCCTGGCGTGTCTCATTCGCTCAGATTCAGCTATTCCAGGCATGCGAGTGGGCCATGTAATTGACAAAATAGCTCTTTATGCGGATGATATGCTCCTGTTTCCGGCAGACGCGGGCCCAGCTTTGGATCATTTGATGGACGTTATTAAGGATCTTGTTTTTTTTTCCAGGGTTGCTGATTAATTGGTCCAAATCTAATATTTTTCCTTTGAATGGCTCCCTGCCTATATCCCCCTCTCTATCCTGACCTTTGCAATGGACTCTCCCCTTTCGGTATTTGGGTGTCTCCATTTCACCTAACCCTGCTGACTTTGTAGAATTAAATGTGATGCCCATTACCTCAGCTTTTAAACAAAAGATTCATGTGTGGAAGAAACTTCAGCTTACAGTGACAGGTCGTATTAACTTATTTAAAAAGTTCATTCAACCTAAATACTTGTATGTTTTACAGCATTCCTCTTTATATATTCCCAAAAAAGTTTTTTCTCATATTAATTCTATTTTATCTTCTTTTGTGTGGGGGGATAAGAGACCACGGATTGCTCTCCGTACACTTTGTAGATCTAAATCTTCAGGTGGGCTGGCCCTTTCTAACTTACGTATTTATTATATGGCTTCACAGTTGTCACAATTGGTGCCCTGGTTATCTGCTGGTACTGATACCGCTTTGGCGGGATTTCTTAGTGGGCAAACAGGCTCCCCTTTAGCGCCTTTACAAATTTTGTTCTCTGTAAAATTGCCGGGTAGATCTCCCCCCTTATTTCGACAGGCTCGACTGGTTTGGCATTTTGCTCAGGGATTATTTGGGGATGAGGGTGTGGATCCAGAGATCCCCCTGTGGTATAATGGTGGTTTTTCTGAGCTGGGATCGGAGTCCTTCTGGATTTCATATGGTATCAAATCCCTTGGCCATTTGTTTCATAATGGGGTGGTTCACTCCTTTGATCACTTGTGCATGGAGTTTGGCCTTCCTCGTACGGCATTTTATAGATACCTTCAACTTAGTCATGCCCTGCACTCCCAGTTTGGATCTGACCCTGTTTTAGTATCACCTTCTCCTCTTAAACTTGAACTTATCAAATTACCTGTCCATAAGACAGTCTCCTGTCTTTATAGTGATCTTACCTCTTGTAATTTGCCAGATGCCCTTCTCCCCCTTAGGAATAAATGGGAATTAGATTTGGGTTCTCTTCAGGATGAACAATGGCCTCAGTTGTTGGGCTCTAATAAGATACACTTCCCCTTGTGTTCGTTTCCAACAAATCCATTATTTTATTTTGCACAGGTCTTACCGGTCCCGTTTCTATTGCATGTATTGATATTAATGTTCCAACTATTTGCCCCAAATGTCATGCTCTTGGTTGTGATTTTTGGCATTTGTTATGGGATTGCCCTAGGGTTAATGATTTTTGGACCTTGGTATGGTCTGATATGCAGTTTAATTTCCCCTCATTACCTCCCTTAGAGGCAAAACTTTATTCGCATTGGATATTGAGGAATAGTTTCATGCGAATAACAAGAGATATGGTAAGAACTTACCTTTGTTATCTCTGTTTCTACGAAGTCCATAGGGTCCACAGGGTTGACCTTGGGGTATAGGTTGGGAACCAAATCCGGGCACCACGCAGTTAAAGCTTTTAGCTCCCAGGATGCACTCGGGTCCACTCTCCCTATAACCCCACCCCCAGCCAGAGGCACCTCAGTTTGTAAGTAGCCAAAGGCCGGAGGAGAGAAAAAGAGAAAACTGGAACACTCAATAACCATACTCACAGAAATGGGAGACGGAAAACCGGTGACCAGGCACACAGCCCATTTGAAGCCAGGTGCGGCAGGGCGGGCGCCCTGTGGACTTCGTAGAAACAGAGATAACAAAGGTAAGTTCTTACCATATCTCTTGTTTTCTACTTCAGGGTCCATAGGGGGTCCTCAGGGTTGACCTTGGGGATGTCCCAAAGCAGTTCAACCAAGGGTGGGGACGCTCCTGTGCTGAGGAGAATCCGTCGCCAAAAAGGAAGCATCCTGAGAGGCAAAGGAAACCAATGCCTAGAACCTTAAAAAAAAAAAAGGTGTGGACAGAAGACCACGTGGCCACCTAGTAAGGCAACACAGCCAAGGCACCACAGCAAGCCGCCCACTAGGGTTACATGGCCCGAGAAACAACAAGCATCAACAACAGACAGGCCTACGCAAGGGAGGCCCCTGAAAAAGACATACGAGGGCATCCAGCCAACATCTGGCTATAGGCCGGCCATCCTTTCCTGTTAAAACCAGAAATCTCAGACCACCAATAAGGAGTCCGATTTCCGTAAGGAACCTGAACGGATCACATAAATCCACAGAGGCCGGACTACAATCAATGAGGACACACCAGTCGAGAGGACTGGGGACTGAATGGCCATACCATAAATTCCAGAATAATATGGAACCTAAAAATCACTAAGAAGAAACACAGGGTGAGAGCAACTCACACCCTGACATGATGACCTCCAGAAGAGGGAGCCACCTGAGAACGATCCCAATTCCGACACTCTGGGAGAAAGAGAGCGCCAAAGCAATAGACCATGTAATGGCTATCACAACCAGCGGTTCCATGGACTGTCCCCGGAGGGAACGAAGAACCACTACTAACTCCCAAGGAGTCCCTAGGGAGGACAAATGGAGGCATAATCCAGAAAACACTCCAAAGGATGAACTGGATACCAGAGCGGAGCAATGCCATATCTTAATCATACTGACAGTGTAGAGATCCGCACTGACAGGAAGGCCAGGCCGAGGGGGCAACCCAAGCCAGCCGGAAGGAATGCCAGAATATCAGGAAATCCTGGACACCGGAGGATTGTATCAACAGGTACAATACCCTAAAAATTATGGCTGCCACAGTTTGTGGTAGGTCCCAGCAAAAGCTGATCCATGTGCTCTAAACATTCCAACGATGACAAAGCCAGGGAAGCCGTAAGACCACTATAGGGACGCAGTCAAAGACAAACGACCCTGGTTCAAGGCAAAACCAAGGACCATGAGATAACAGGTCCGGGCAGTGAAGCATCAGGAATGGAGTATCGATGGAGACTCCGAAAATCCAAGTACCCCTGACATCTGGGGCAATGAGGAGCCGCCAGCAGGAAAGCATCTCCGTCACGATTGAAACACTTCCCTCGAGGAAGAAGGGAGACCGGAGAACACAGTTACTCAAATTGGAAGGACCACTTCACCGACAAAGAGTCACTGAAGGTTGCTTCAGAATCCCCCGAGTTGGAGTATAACACCATAGTGTGATAAAGTCAGAAGGCCAGGAGGGTCACCTCAGGGGATTCCCCCAGCTCACCAGGTGATGAAACCTCTCTTGGGGAAGAGACCTGAGGACATGAAATGAACGCTGCCGAGATGGTCGGGAGGAGACCCTCGGACTATGTCCGAATGTGTGACATACCCGTCATTGCCACCCAACGAACAGTGCTGCTAAAAAGGAAGCCACTGCCCTGACCCTGTTGGACTGAACTTTTTCAGGTTCACCGGGAAACAAGAGTTATGCCAGAGTGAAGGCCCAAGACAGGCTAAAGTTCCAACAAGTTAATTGACAGGGTGGAATCGACAGACGTCCAACTGCACTGAAATGGATGCGAACCAGACACTGTCCTTATCAAAGAATACCCTGGACGAGGTGACCATAGCCACCCAGAAAGGGACCGACTTACCTCCGGAGAGAGCATCATCGTTTGAACAGTGATCCGACAGAAAAAAAAACTTGTTCCATCTGGAGATAAGCCAATTATGGAAAGGCCTGGAATGGTACTGAGCCCATTCCACCCTTCCAAAGGCAGACACTGAATAGTGGACCATGCATCCCAGAGTGTAAAGACATATGTCGACTGCGTAGACATCCATGTACTCCTAATGGAAGAATGGAGATGCCGTCTTACGCCGGAAGAATTCTCAGATTCTGAGAATCTAGCAGGGCTCATAGGTGAAGAATACCCAGAGAGGGATGCCCGTTGATTAAACGTCTGCACCCTGAAGAAGCCACGTCATCCTGACCTGGCTGTAAAGTACCCCGGCGATCCTGCTAAGAGCAGGAGGCCGTCCAGGTACAGGAGCATTGGGATATACTGAACAGGAGAACTGTCAGAAAATCCAAAACGCTGGTAAACCCCTGTGGGGCTGAGGACAGTCCCAACAGGCAGAGCCCGAAAAATTATAAGTGCTGTGATACAGCAAACCTCAGTCCATGCTGAGGCAAGGTCTCTGTAAGTACCCGTAAGCACGCGTCCTGTGTATCTAGTGATACCATAAAGTCTCCAGGTTCCAAACATAGTATGATGGAGCCTAGGGATTGCCTCCTGAGCCCAGGTAGCCTTAGGAACTGGTTCAGGGAAGTGAGACAGAGAATAGGCCAAAGAGGACCCTTCAGCCACCGCACCAGAAAGAAAGCAGAACAACCAGTCCCTCGCTGAGAAAGTGGGGATGGCCTAATGAGCTCCGCTTAACAACTGTATAGCTTTCTGGATATGTAAGGCCCTGTTCGGGCCTGGAAAGAGTCCGCCTGAGCAAAAAGAGGGCGTACCCTCCTACCCACGTAGCCGCGGCAACTTGACACTAGTACCGGGCGAACTGAGAAGATCGCCATCTCCCAGTGGTAGGCCTGTCTCGTCAGGCTGAAGAAATATCCGTAGGTTCAGAAGCAGGATCAGCTGGCAGTCCAGGCCTGCTCGGTACTGGATATGTCGGCCCTCGTAGAGGCCGACAGCCTATGAAGAAACAGACCTTTAGGCTGACCCAGAGGACAAAAAAGACTTAACAGACTTAGTCTGAGGCCTTGTAGTGGGCATAGCTGAAGGCGGTAAACTTGTCGTTAGTAATACTGTCAAAGTTACTACAATCCTGTCAAGGTCAGGACCAAACCAGATCTACCCTATAGATGGTATCTGCACCTCTGCATTCCCAGAGCGCAGCCATAGGGTATTACGGAGGATACAGTCGCAGCCGAAACTCTGAAAGCTAGGAGACTGATATCCAATATAGGCATTTCCACCTATGACAACTGCATATATTACGTGAGCGACCAAATACATTTGAACCCCAGACGTGTTGGAGGGGAAAAAAACATTACAAATGCATCAGCTCAGTATGCAATAGTATTAACCAACCATGCTATAACCATGGTAGGAAGGGTAACAAGCCCTGAAAGCGAGTATACTGACTTCAGGCAGAGTTACCCCCTACGGATCCGAAGAATCCGACCACGCAGGAATGGGAGGCGTCAATGTCTGAAATCAGACGAGTAACACGCCCATCCACCCCAGGAGGGACTCGTGAGGACCCTCAGGGAATTTGGGACAGGAGGCCAAACACTGTTGCAATACCTTGTATCTGGCAACAGCCAGAGTCCCGCCATGCAATCAACCCGCTAGTCAGCAACAGGGAACCCGAAGGCACGCAAGACTGAGGGTGTATAATACAAGTGCAGGTCAACATTCACTCTAACCAGAATGGACCTGCTACCAGCCCAAAAGCAGGGATAATAATACCTGAAATAGCCTTCCCTCCGTGTAAGAGGGAAAGAGCCCAAAACAGTATCCAGTTCACGCAGAGCCAATTGGGAAGTAACCACAGGGCGTCAACCACGCCACTTTGCGTTTCGTAAAAAACGACATCCACCCAGGGTGGCTGTGGGAATCCCTGCAAGGGGAATGACAGACTATGGTGGCACCAGGGGGAATTCATATACTGCGAAAAACCCCTGCAGGGAGCGGTAGTCTGTGTCACAGGGGAAGAGTGCAAGAAACTGCGAGATACCCTGAGATGAAAAGGGCAGTATGGTGAAGTAACCCCCAGGTGAGGTACAACAATGGGGCCCACCCGGCGATCCGCAATTGAGGATCCCGAGAAAACAAACCGCCCAAGGGGGTCGTGAAAGGGGCCGGCACCAGATGACGTCACACACAGAACCCTTTATGAAACAAATCCTCCGCACTAACACCTGCAGCACATGACTTGCAGGATAGCAAAAATGGGTGCCGTATAATGCTCTGTCTCCTGGTCAAACATATCTGACCAATCTTGGTGGAAATATCAAGCAGTGCTATACTGGTCCTGACTGATGCCAAAATTAGCCGCAGGGACCCATTTTCAGCGTATGCAACACACAGTTCCAACGAAAATGTGGCAACGTGCAGCACGCAACAGTATATGACAAACCTCACAAATATCAACGAGTATATAAATGTGAGGTCTCAGAACTACCCTAAGTACAGCTGTATTAGGGCAGATAAAGAAAAGGGATAGATATACACTGACAGGTGAGAGAATTAAATACAGTCAGCACTAGCATAAGTCACATACCATGCAGATATATACATATATACATAAACATGTCATATAATATACTGCACTATTACACTGCATTCAACTTACCCAGATTCAGTGTCTGGGAAGGCTACAGCGCTGTGTACACTGACCTGATGGTGAGGTACGCAGAGGGACTGGACTCACTGCCATCTCCGGAGCTCTGCTGCTGCACCACAAGAAAATGGCCGCTGGAGACCTCAGAAGAAGCGTGGCCCGCGGAGGAAGCAGCTCAGCGACGCCAGACTATGCACACTGAAGGGTGCGCTGAGCTGAGGGGAGGAGCCGCTGTAACAGGGAAAGCTTCCTCCCCTGGCTGGCTATTAATCTCCCGGGACGCCGGCTCCCAGCGCCGATCAGTAAGTCCCTGGTGGTTTAGTGGACACACAGGGTATGGGGGGGCCCGCCGCCACTGCCGGCGCCTCCGGTCTGTCCCCAGAGACCGGAGGCACAGGACTGCATATTAAATGCGCGGATCACTGCAAGCGGTGATCCGCGACCTTACCTGCTCCCCGTAGATCCGGCAGCAGTCCTGGGCGCCCGCAGAGTCCGGCTAGTACAGACTCTGGGGTCCCGCTGAGATCCCCAGATCTGTACTGGCGTCTCAGCGCCGGCGGGGTGACGGAGCGGCAGCTTAGATGTCCTATGGACAGTCCAACACTGCCGCTCTGAAAGTCCAAAGTAAAAATAAAAAACTCTGTTCTTAGAAAAAAATATATAGCTTAGGAGCTGTTAATCAGCTCCCCACTGCACTAAACGGTGACCCGACTCCGACCGGGCACCAACTTAAACTGAGGTGCCTCTGGCTGGGGGTGGGGTTATAGGGAGAGTGGACCCAAGTGCATCCTGGGAGCTAAAAGCTTTAACTGCGTGGTGCCCGGATTTGGTTCCCAACCTATACCCCAAGGTCAACCCTGTGGACCCCCTATGGACCCTGAAGTAGAAATTTATCGTTATGTTTTAGGCTTATCTACTTTAGCAAAAGTAATTATTGCCCGTTCTTGGTGTGCTCCAGATCCTCCTGATATACACAAAAGGAGGGCACTTGTTAATGATACCATTGATCATGAACGGTATGTTTATACTAGTCGTAAAGCCCTCTCTAAATTTCACAAATTATGGGATAGATGGGCTCTTTTTCTTGGGCCTTCGTAGACCAATTGGGGATCCTTCCGTGTAATATATCCTCTTCTATTCTCCCTTTTCTTTCCCTTTTTTGCCCCGTTCTTTGTTTTGTTTGCTTTCTTATTGTTTGATTATTTTACTTTCATGCACGAGTTGTTTGTATGTCATATTTGTGATCTCAGGTTCGGTTTACTGCCGATACTTTGATTGTATATTTTGGTATTTACTATTTTTTTATTGGCAACACATTTTTGTTTATAATATGTAGAAAATTTTCTAATAAAAATCTACATGATTTAAAAAAAAAAAGTACAGAAAACAGTAGAGATTATACAACACTTTCTAATGTATCTGTACTATGTGGTGAAGGTCTTTACAGTATTTCTCCTCTACACAAGGTAATATTCTTAAAAGGCAATATGATATATGAACATGACACTGCAAACAGCATTTACAATTCAACATACTGAGTCAAACATTCAAAAAACAATTCAAACACAAGTAAAAAGAAGTATTTTTTATTGTATTACAAAACACACTTTTGGCAACATTCCATACTTTCCTTTCCATTAGTCTAATTCAATAGGGGGCAGAATTGTTTAAATTTTGTGAATTTTTCAGTTAGTTAAAATGAAAATATCCTCACATTTTTTGGGACAGATCAAAACAAAAGTAAATCAAGTAAGAATCCTGTAACTTAGTTCTAAGTACACTGAGGCCCACATGTACAGCAGAAAAGAGATGAACTTCATGTTAGTAAGGTCTGTTGCGCTGATCATTTCTAAAGTCGTTCCTGACGTGGGAGAAAAAAAAAATAAGTTAGATTTACAGTATTTAATTGAATGTCATTACTTTAAAAACATTACTCTACCAAGTATTAACCTCATGATTTCAAGTTAACTATACATTACAGCATTGAACAAGTATAAACTTAACAAAATATCCAAGAGTTCAGATGTTATCAGACTGACTGAAAAGTGAAGCTCTGCAGTTTCCCTTTGCTCACATGAGAGCCATTTCTGATTGACACCCACATTAGTCCAGTCTATTCTGTTAATCCAATTAGGTGAGAGTTTCAAGAAAAGCATACATTATGAGATACAATTAGAAATGCCAATTCACAGTAGTCACAGCAAACTGTGTATACATTTTCTAGAAAAAAAACCTGGGAGAAGAGCATGAAGTGGGGAAGCCACCCTGGACCGCAAAAAAGTGACAAATATGAGATAGCAGGACCATAAAGGCAGCTTTTTGTGGCCATAAGGAAGTACTAGAGACTCAAGTGTCAAATTGCAGAAAAATTATAGCAAGTATTTTTTTTATCAAATTAGGCTTTCCAGCATTTTGGAGTACAGAAAAATATCTATATAGTAGTTAATCAGTGTTTTTATACAAGTGTGTAAAAAATCAAAACGCTTGTATCCATTTAGTCTCATTAAATAAAAAAATCCTGAACTGATCAGGAGGAAGTGATACACACAGCATGCATATCCCCAAATGATCCCAGTCAAAATCAGACTAGACACATTGTAAATCTGAATGAAGGATGACCTATCCGGGAGAGTATCTTCCAACCACAGAACACACCAATGTTTGTCGAAGTGTGTTGCTCTATCGGTGCGCAGATTTGCCAGCTCTCACCTAATTTGGCCATGTAGAAGTGAGCAAAGGATTGGCTCAATCATTGTTGGCTTAGTGCTACTGTACTTACAACTTTCTGACTTCATGAAATATGATGTAGAGTAAAAAGGGGCAACAAGCAGATCAATTATAGTAAATGATTTAAGAGAAAGCTCACCTGCCACCCATCTTTCCTCCATAGCCACCTCTGTCGCCACCTCTTCCGCGTCCTCTAAATCCTCTTTCACCCCCATACCCACCTCTTCCACGATCTGTGAGGAAGGAACAGTAGTAGTCAAATTTGACTCAAACAACTATAAATTTACAAAATGCTTTAAAAAACACCATCCATATCCAAAAGCTCTCAAGCAGAAGGTTTATGCATTATAAGGAAGATTTCTATGCCTGGAGGTTTTTCTATTCCACTGGAAAGGATGTGACCATTGGTATTCAACATTGCTCTCCTCACTCCATGGTTCTCGATCCTAAGTTTTTTGTATTATTTATGAATGCACAACAACTCACGTTACCCCCTCCCTCACCTGTTCCATACTCTTCTCATCCCACTTTCCAGGTTCGCGCTACGGTGCAGCACACGCTTAGTTTTCCCTACAATCTCCTCTCCCATAGCAGTTTCCTTACTTTACCTTCCAGCTAAGCCAAGGAAAAAGATCCCAGCCGCCAGAAAATTTTATTTTGTGGCTGTGTGGTTTTATTATAATGCAAGTGGTGCCCTAAGGCCAAATGGGTACTGTTCTGAACAAACCCACTGAAGCATGGGATCTTTTATTAGCAGACCCTGAAAAGGTTGCCCTGGTGTGTGGACCAAAAGTATACATTTACCATAAATCCAATTGAACTATTACTATTTACAAACTGGCCAGTCCATGGCTGATAGAAAAAAAAAAAAATACTTAAATGTGGACAAACAAACCTCCACTCTGTCTGGAATCTTCTGGTCTGGGTTCACTGCACTGGTTGCAGGAATCTCTTCTGGCAAAGTTGACATTACCACAGGACCTGTGAAAAACCAGAAAATATATTTTTTTATTTAATCAAGAATCTTCAATACATACCACTTATTCAAGCAACAAGGGACTTACGGATTTGGACAGACCCAGTCTCCACCTTGTGGTCCACCACTGCCCCCTCTGAAAGAGCCTCGGCCCCCACCAAAGCCGCCGCCGCCACCACCTCTATGACCTGTGAAGAAAAATTAGTGTAAGTAGTACAGTACTGATAAACAAAATGCATGCAATTTGAATAGAATGCACTCATTAAAAGAATTACACCTTGTAAAATTAGTTAAAACTAAATGTAATAAAAAGTACAATTACTTAAACTATATGCAGTCTGCTCAGTAGTAATCAACATTTTCCATTTACAAAGATGTATTTCATGTACAAAAAGGTCTTCAAACAGGCAACAAGTCCACAAACTTAAACCAAGGTTATGGTAAACAAGTGCCTGAAAATGCCACAATCATAAGGAAACCTAGGACACATGCATTTTGTAATCTATTCTTGTTGAAACCGCAAGCACTGAAATAAACCATCTATAAAAGAGAACAGGTGGGCTGGACAAATAAATTTCAAGACATCACTTAATACGTACCGCCACCACCACGTCTTGGCACGGCACTACCTCCTTTCAAGAATTCGGGCCTCCGAGTAGCAAAGGAAACTTTGATAATATTACCCATAAATTCTTTTCCTACAAATAAAACAAAGACCATCATTACCACTTGTAGACCTCAAAGATTGTATTTACACATTCAGCTGAATAGGTGTATAAGCATTTTTTACCAGCAATATATAATGAACATTTCTGTCAAGCAGGACCAGCAGGTTAAAATACTTTGATATATATAAAAAAAAATTACCATCAAACCATGCAATGGCTGCTTTGGCTGAAGGAGGATCATCAAAGGATACCGTGGCTTCTCCTTTAGACTTGCCAGATTCCTTGTCTGTGTAAATATTTATCATTGGCTTGGCAGTCTTCTTGTTAATCTGCAAAACCATTTTAATAAGTGAAAAACACATTTTGTTAACGTCCTCAACCACAACGAATGATCGAAAACTAGCTATTAGGGGGCGATTAAGATGTTAGGTGCCCGGCGCTGATAGCTGTGGGCTCAAACGGAGCAACTGAATTGTTGCTCCATTTGGGAGCGAATAGCCACCGGCATTTCTGCTTGCCCCTTCTGAGGAGGAGAGCAGAAAATTAGAGTTATGGTACACTTACCTATATAACTCCTTTTCTTCGAGGTCCATAGGGATACCATGGGGATATTAAGGTTGGAGAGGATCCAGGCACCAAAGGGGTAGATAGGCCAAAGGGTAGAGCCTGAAATTGGTAATATTGCTGAAGGACAGCAAACCGTAAAAATTGCTGGTGGGATGGAATAAAAGGAACATGCAGATATGCATCCTGAATGTCCAGGGAAACCATTTACTCCCCCGGCTCCATTGCCAAAATAATTGATCGGAGAGTTTCCATACGAAACTTGGGTACATAGATGAATCTGTTGAGGTTTTTAGAATTAGTATAGGGCGATAAGCCCCTTTCGGTTTCTGAACCAGAAATAGATTGGAATAACCCCTTCCCTATAGCAACACAGGAACCGGGATTATTACCCCTGCCAGTAGCAGGGAGTGAATGGCTTCCTGAAGGGCCAAAGCCTTGACCGCATTTGATGGAGGATCTGTGCAAAAAAAAAAAAAAAACAAACTTCAGGGGAGGATGCCTCCTGAAAGTGAGGACATACCCCCGAGACACCACTTCTCGGACCCAAGCATCTGTTTGACGCCAACAATAAGCAAATTGAAGTCGGCCTCCCACCCTGGGATCCCCCAGGAGGCCGCCCGTCCCATCATGCCTGGAATTTGTCATCCAGTTTAAAAGCTGGACGTCTTGCCGGGCCAGACCTCTTAGTTTGTCGCCTTGACATTTTGCAAAAACTAGACGCCTTAGAGGAAGACTGTTCCCTTGCTCGTCCGAGGACAGAAGGACCAAAAAGAAACCTGAACTTTATAGTCGCCGTTGATGGCAGACCTGCTGACTAAGAAGCTGCCAGAGTAGCTATTTGTTCCCCAACTCTGCTCCAGAAACTACTTTCCATAGAAAGGCAAAAACTTTCAGCACCTTCTTTGATCCGTTATCAGCTTTCCAGGATCTTAACCAAAGGGCCCTGCATGCCACTATTGAAGCTGCTGATGCTTTAGAAGCTAAAATTCCAGCATCTAAAGCAGCTCCTCCCAGATAGGAAGGGACATCCCATATATGGGAGATATACATCTGTTCTCTTGTAGCATTTGGTAGAGAATCTTCCAATGCTCCCATCCATTCTTCAACAGCTTTGGCTACCCAGGCTCCAGCCATAGCTGGACGAGTCACAAGTCCAGATGATAAAAAAAATTGCATGTCTTAAAACAATATTTTAATCAGTGGAAGATGCCGACGGAATAGGCAATGTAGCATTTCTGATTAAATGAGTCACAGGAGCATCCACAGTAAGCAGTCACTCCCGCTTAGTACATACAGAAGCCTGGAAAGGATACAACGATGTTATTCTCTTATTCCCCAAAAAAACGTTTGTCAGGGTTACCCCATGCCTCATCCATAAGCTCAGTGAGCTGTTCAGATACAGGAAACTCCGCTTTGACCACCTGCCAGTGGGGATTAAACACTGGAGCCTTCTTACTATGAGCTGGATCATCCTGAATATGTAGGATTGATTTAGACTCATTCATCAAAAGGAGGAACATCCACTGTGGACGGATGGTCCTCCTCCCCTAAGCTAGACCCTGGAGGAGGGGAACCTTAGCGCATCGTCTGACTCCTCTGATGCGTCTGAATCCATATGTTGAGCAGACTGATAAACAGATAACTTGCGCCTAGGCGCCTTTGTAACTACTGGTCTGCTATCAACCAGGAAGGATGCATAGGAGGAGCAAACATAGCATGCTGTGGACACCGCATCCAAGGAGGCATAGTGGGAGTAGCCATATGAGATCCACAAACTGCTTCATTACCTGGGACAAAGAGGATATCCAAGATGGCTCTTGTCCAGGGACCGGTAAACTGGACTGGTGAGGTGGCTCTTTATAACAGACAATACATAAACCATCCTTTATGTCCTGAGGGGACAAATAGGCTATACATAATTTACATGAAACCAGCACAGAGGGCTCCCCCTCCTGTATCCCTTTATCTTTTGACATGTTCAATAAAGGCAATAATTGCACTGTTATGTGACAGCCTTCACAAAATCTTAATAAATGCGAAGTACTCAGAAAAACCTCCACCCCAAGATGGAGAGAAAAACCAGTGATAATTATAATTGACAGACAGAACTAAAAGACAATACAGCAGCTAGTAAACAGTCGCATACAATGCATATTAATATAAACAGACTCTAAATCAACTACACAAACACAAAGGAATAGTAGGATATGGAGCACTATATACCTTAACCAAGAGGTATACAGGGAGACTGATCCAAACCCTTTACAAAGCACACCGAGCATGGACTGAGTCTTACACACAGTGAGGGTAGGTAGAGCAACCCAGATGCGCAAAACCCTTTGTAGGGCCTGCGTTTGGGAACGCCTACCTTCCCAAAGCTGCGTTAACCAGCTGGGTACGCTGGCCTCGTGGCAGCAGAAGCGCCTGCTGCCGATCCCTGGCGTCAGAGTAGGCCCCAATGGTGTAGTGAGGACGCGGACAATCCCGGGCCCCGACTGCAGTGGTTTCTGGTGTGTCTGACACCAGTAGCAAGGACTGCTGTGCGCGATTCCCCGTAAGCGAGGCATCTCCACATTTGACATCTCAGTGCGCCTGGGTCGCAGCACTGCTGCTAGCAAACTCAGCCACGACCCGACAAAATCACCAGCCCAGTTACTGGTGTTGCGGCCCAGCGGAGGTAGATGGGAGTCTCAGTACATGAGTTAATTCAGAAGCTTAGTATTGCCAACCCAAAAACCTAAAATAAAAGCTTAGGACTGTCTGAGCAGTCCCACAAAGGTGCGTCTTTATCCTGCCGCACCAAATGAAATGAAGGCCTGTGGTTCGGGGTGGGGTATATATGGACGAGGACCCGAGGCATCCTGGGAGCTGAAGCTTTAACCATTTGGTGCCTGGATCTCTCCAACCATAATATCCCCCATGGTATCCCTGTGGATCCCTATGGACCCTGAAGAAATGTGTGAATATTCCATGGTTTGGGCACCCAAACTGGACTTATCAGGACTTAAGACAGGTTGAGCTGCTATACGAAGCTGAACCCTGTCCAATTGGGTGCAAAAAGCACAATAATGGGTACCCAAAACAATTGAATTGCTACACTGGGCTGCCCATTAATTATCTCTGCGGCCATAACAATTTAAAAACCCCCTTAAAGATATAGTCGCTTAACAAAAAGGGACTATTGAAACTACACTTTACTTCTGAAAAAATATGTGCAGAGCAGTGAAACTGCTGGATGTCTAGAGATAAACGGCAAAAAAAAAAAGGAAAAGCTGAAAACAGAATTAGTGCAGTGCTCTGTGCTGGCGGTACCCCTCATTCCTTGTACATGGAGCTCCTTAGGGGTAAAGTCAACACCACAGTTCCTTAGCAGTGATAATTCGCTGGCTGAAACCATCTGCAGGTTCCATGCTGGTAGGTCAACCTTTTTGCTTGTTAACATGAAGACTACTAAAGCCGGGAACACAATAGACGATATGTCATCCGATCCAGTGGATCAGACGACATATCGAGCACACTGGCCAGTGTGTACATGCTATGTCGCTGGCGATGCGTACTCCCACACGTCGACAGACAGATCACCCTACGGACCTGCATGCAGGTCAGACGGGCAATAACTTTAGCAGGGGCCTGCCATCGCTATCGGCGAGTGTGTATGTACTTGTTGATGCAATCACCCCCGCCGCTCACGATATTGTGTTAGGTACACATTGTTTAGTGTGTAGCCAGCTTAACCCCCTTGATAGGACCAGAGGTTATGAGGAAATGTGCCATGACATCAATTGAACTGCAAAATGAGACCAGGAGAAAGTTTGGTGCATTCAGTTAATTGGGCACCTCTCCAGGCATCCCACAAACTATGCATTAATATGGTTCTTATATAAACAAACCTAGGCGCATCTGACTGGTTGAACTGTCCCCAAAGCTTACACACCAGTTTAAATTATTAAATGTAGAGGATATGCCAGCTCTGAATTACTTAATAGTTGCATGAACTGTGAAAATGTCACTGGCTGTTACTATTCTACTGGAGCTTTAAAAATTAGAATTTTTTTTTTTCTTTTTACCTTTATTATACCGATCTGTTTGAAGTAGTCACCCACTTGGTCTGAATTTACATCTTCACCAAGACCTTGCACAAATATGGTGTTGTTGTCAGAATTGTCCTGGTCATCTATTAACAGAAACAAAACTAGTATTTTCCAGAAGTGATCAAGCAGGACCAATTTACTACAGAGAATGATGTCAAAAATATTTACCATGGTCAGGTTTGCTTTCATAATCTTTGGGGCCTGGAAAAGGACAAAAAAAAATATTGGAAGACTAAGTAGAAAGAAAGTGCAATTTGTTTAAATTAAATATGGGAACAAAAACCAAAGGCATGCACACGTAAATTCTCCAAGCAGCATAGTCACACTGGAAACTCAAATAAATCCTTGGTGTAACTGAAAATCACTACAGAACTATATCTATAATGGCTATTTTATATAAAGTATTTGTGTAATTTCTTTACATTTAATTTAAAAGGATTATTGAAGAAAAAAAAAAATCCCAAACCCTATAACCTCATGAATAAAATCATTTACCTGCATGCACATACGAAACACTCCAGTTTACCAAGGATCAACTTTCCAGAACACCACTGTTTTCTATAAATTTATAGCTTGAATGTAACATTGATAAACAGACTAAAAGTAAAAGCTTTATCCATTACTCCAATTGGCCTTATAAAGTTCTGTATTGATTTTTAGTGAGCCACTTCTGCATTTTAATTAATTTCGTTCTATGGATCTGTCTAGGGCAGGCCATGTGTTTAATTCAGACCAGGGCCCTCTGAAATTTGTAGATTCTCCTTCTGTTCGTGTGCATTTCTGTTCAGTCTAAAAACCATACCGGTAAACCAAGCAGCTTGTGACAAAATTGACAAGTTGTGAATGATTAAATATTCCCTTATAAAGCACTGCTTAAAGAGTTGCATAAGAGATATTATGCCTTCTCCTATCCAAATGTTACTCTTCAAGTCCATTCTACAGTGAACAGTTTAAGATCTATAAACTTGTTCAGTTAAGTATTTACAACTGCAATTGTATTCCACTAAAATGATAAATTAGGGAATCAAGCTCTAACTACACGCCTGCAGTGAACAGGCAAAATTCTACTGTCCTGCTATTTTAGTCAGGGAACAAATTCACTATCCAAAGAAATTCTGTTTACTATGCGATAGACAAAATACCATTTCCTTTTTTGCACTGAAACAGATTTTTGCAAAAGAAATGCTCATTAAGCCATCGATTAAGACTTTTCTAGTTTTGCAATTTTGTTTTAAGTATCTCAATGCGTAGATACAGTACTTTACCCATAAATAAGCCATCTATTCAGT
The DNA here is from genome assembly GCA_031769625.1 of Taudactylus pleione. Taxonomy (NCBI): domain Eukaryota; kingdom Metazoa; phylum Chordata; class Amphibia; order Anura; family Myobatrachidae; genus Taudactylus; species Taudactylus pleione. The sequence continues at coordinate 7,318,135 of JAUIMM010000396.1, forward strand.
TTTTATTAAAGGCAAAATAGATTTTTCTTCCAGGTTTATTTTAACTTTTTTTTACATTAAAAATAGAAATAAGTACTCAGTTGGGGAGATTCAATTCAGTGCGATGTGAATAGCTCCAGGAAGGAGTTACCGGAGGTATTCAATTGACCTCGCTGTAAAGTCCTGACTAGAGGATTTGTGCTTGCACCCTCCTGAGGTGCGAGCAGAAAGCAGACTAAACTAGGGATTTCCGGCCTCCGACGAAACTATTGCTTTCGTGCTTAACGCCTGCGCGTAGAACAGAGGCCGACACTTTAGTCAGAGAATGCAGTCACCGTGACTTCACATCCGGCTTAAGGCACGGTAACTGACACCCCCGACTAAGTGCAAGGCACAGAGCGGTCAACTGAATAATTCCGGGAACTTCTTCCCGGCGCTATTCCAATCGCACCGAATTGAACCCAAATGTGTTTTGTGCATGCATTTCTCATCTGGCATCACAGTGTACAGTCAGACCAAAGTACAGAGATCTTTGACCTCTACAAAAGCACCATTAGTACATAGACATTTTCTCAAGCACTGATCAGACCTTGAATGTAGCTAGTAGTGTTTTTGGAGAAGACCGCAGGTAACTGTGTACTGAATTTTGTCTATTCGGCTGTGACTGCAGTCTTAGGCCAATGAATTACAAAAGCATGCACAATTTGTAAATACCTTTAAAGTCTAATGTTGGGTACACACTAGAAGATATGCAGACGATACATATTGTCCAGTGTGCATAGAGTAGACTGTCACTGACGCAGCACGTTCTCGCACTTAGTCAACGACATCGCCTGTCGAACCTGCATGCAGATCCAACGGGTGGTCAGTGAGGGCCATGCTGCCAAATGCAGCATGGCCGTCGCGATGTTGCTCCAGACATAAGTGTGTATGCACTTACTGATGTCGGGACCCCCGCCGCACGATAGGTCGGCTGGGTACACGTCATTAGAGTTGTACCCAGCTTTACAGCAAACAGTACTTCCAATTAGGCAGTTTTAGACATTGTAGTTGGTTGCATGCATCAGGCACCAAAAATAACCCTGATCATGAGCTATTTGATATGTTGACATCAGGTCAGTTGGAAGAAAGATGGAATTGAGAAATTACAACATCTGACTGCATGCAATCATTGTCCGAATATCCTCTTTTGGATCCAGAGATTAGGTGTCGCAGGAGCACATCTTGCATATGGCCACATTTAATGACATGAGCATTTCTTTAAACTTTCCCTCCACTAATCTGTGCAAGGTGTGATTCACAAGGCAAATATGGAAAAGATGGGGCACACTAAAATGTAATAAAGTATAATATGAAAGCAGTATCTGCTACTAGAGCATTTTTTATATTCTACAATGTAACAGATTAGGTACATTATGACAACTCACTGCAAGGGGTCAATTCATTTAGGTGAGAGTTGGGTCGTGTGAGTTGTTCTCACGGTGACCTCGTACTGAGAATTCCATTTGCAATTCAATTCCAAACTCGCATTGCTTTTTCAGTGGAATCATAAGTTTATTTGTGCGCACCCCCCTGAGCAGGTAAAAAGCTAAAGAAAATCTTTAAATAAAAATTCCAGAACACAGCGCAGGACCTATGTTACACCACTCTCAATGAAAAATCACACACTTGGAAATGTTTAAATAGCATAATTTGGCCAATAAATACAGGTCAGTTATTGGGTGAATTTCTCTCAACAGCTCAGTGGAGGTGCACATGATGCGGGGCAGGCATGTGGAGGTGCACATGATGCGGGGCAGGCATGTGGAGGTGCACATGATGCGGGGCAGGCATGTGGAGGTGCACATGATGCGGGGCAGGCATGTGGAGGTGCACATGATGCGGGGCAGGCATGTGGAGGTGCACATGATGCGGGGCAGGCATGTGGAGGTGCACATGATGCGGGGCAGGCATGTGGAGGTGCACATGATGCGGGGCAGGCATGTGGAGGTGCACATGATGCGGGGCAGGCATGTGGAGGTGCACATGATGCGGGGCAGGCATGTGGAGGTGCACATGATGCGGGGCAGGCATGTGGAGGTGCACATGATGCGGGGCAGGCATGTGGAGGTGCACATGATGCGGGGCAGGCATGTGGAGGTGCACATGATGCGGGGCAGGCATGTGGAGGTGCACATGATGCGGGGCAGGCATGTGGAGGTGCACATGATGCGGGGCAGGCATGTGGAGGTGCACATGATGCGGGGCAGGCATGTGGAGGTGCACATGATGCGGGGCAGGCATGTGGAGGTGCACATGATGCGGGGCAGGCATGTGGAGGTGCACATGATGCGGGGCAGGCATGTGGAGGTGTCGATAGGAATGGGGTTTCTGCACTTGCAGATTAGAAGTGTTTATTCAAACTTTCCACAAACCTGAAAATACTGAAAAATTACTATACAGAAATTTCTCAGTATTGCAAAATGCTGGAAAGACTAATTTGATTAAACACTTGCTAACATTTTCAACCATTAATAAAAAGCGCAAAAATCAGCCATTTGAAATTTTCTTTAAGAACCTCCCGTACATTCCTTATGGCCACTAACATGGTCCTGCTACCTCAGATGTCACTTTGTTTCCTGGATGGTTACCGCCCACTCTTTCATGCACTTCTTCCAGGTTGCATTTTGTAAAAAAAAAAAAGTCTTGCTACCTCGCTGTGACTACAGCGAATTGGCATCTCTAATTGAATCTTGCATTTCTCTGTTGCGCGCATTCACGCAATGTATGAGTTTCATGAGACAGGCTCACTTATGCAAACTTGCACCTAACTGAATTGACCCCTAAGGAGAAGCTTGTCACATACGGTGAGCAAACTTATTTCTACTAATAGTGAATAATTGTCAAAAAAAAGCAACCATGAGATAACCATGTGAGAAATCTGCAATATCATACATTGCTTGCAGTTAATCTTCATAATCCTTACCCTAGATGCAGTTAGAACATTGACACTGGCCCCTGATGTATCTTTGCACACAGATGTAAGAGCATGTGTTACTGGCCTGAAACAAGCTGAGTAGTCCTGTTCAATGCGACAGGATTTTCATGGAATCGATATAGGTTCTGGGCACTTACCACCATAATTTTTGAAGCCACCTCGGTCGCCACTGCTGCGGAGGAAAAAGCGGAGACATGATTTTTTTGCCCCCCTTTACCACATAGGGTTGTTGAACTCAGAAAAGCCAAGCAGGTGTTAAAACCAGTGTAGCGCACCTTTAATTAAGCCCATGTATGGCAACCAAGCTGAGTTTTTAACAAAAAAAAATAAGTAATCATATCTGACCTTTGCTTTTAGGGGCATGTTCAGACACAAGTACATTTTGTCAATGCCTCTCAACAAATTAAGCAAAACTATGCATGTCCCGTGTCAGATGCTAGAACACCACAGGTTGCACCTCTTATTCAACCCTTGTCAATGTAGGCGACGATATGGTGCAACCCCGACGGGAGACGAGCTGACCATAGTTGGAGGCTTCACACGAATGGGATGCTAACAGTTCTGCCATTTGGAAGGGGGAGAGTATGTATTGACAAAGATTTACATTTGAGTAGACATATATACACTAAATTTGACTAACTTAAGATGCCCATACACTGGCATATATGCCCTAGACCTAAGCAGCAAGGACAATATACAACTTGGCCATATACGTCTGGTTAAAAACACAGATCTGGCTATTCAGTCCCCAGGCGAACTCTTATAAGACACAATTAGTGCTATACCATACCGGACTGCAGTCATTTCGAACAACATTTTCTGCCAGTCAGGACTGGGAGCTGTTCTGTGCTCACATCTTTGGACTTGCGCCATGTATGGACACCTTTATTCATTCAGTTTATCCCACTGAGAAACTGAATTGTTTGTTATACACCAAGTTCTCTCCCCCACAAAACTCAACATGAAGAGGGGAAACCACCACTATGCAGGGGGAGGGGGTGTTATTGTTTTTTGCATGCCTATAAGTAATGGGAGCCTGACAGAGCAAATCAGAAGTTGCACCAATAGGACTTTAGTGCCAAGGGCGCCCATTACCTATCACGCTGGTCGCACCCAAATGTACAGTTTAGCTGTGTTAAGCGGCTAAACCCATCTACAGTACTGGTTACAGCCCAAAAGCAGGACTATTTTTGCTCGCCTTCTCAGGAGGGTGAATGCAGAATTCTGGGAGCCTGCGGTACTCGCACCCAATCACAGCAACAATTTAATTGCTCCTTCGAGCACCCATTACCAACAGGCACGTAAAAAACAAGTGAATTCCCCGCTAAAAAATTATTGTTTTAGTGGTCATTCACTGAGCAAAGATAAGCCAGAAACCATGTAATTTTAATAAAGAATTAGAGGGGCGGAAAGCGGTACGCTTAGGGCACGCTTCTTTAAAGCTGCAATCCCATGAAAAAAAAAAGTATATTCGACATAAATGACTACATAACACTTCTATTTTCCTTACCTTATTTTCAGCAAGCTGTTAAGTTTACAGTCTGCCAAGTACAGTATCATGCAACTACCATAGCCACCAGTTACAAAATATGATGATTGTGCAGCCCAATACTCCTGTCAGCCCTTCTTTGTCTGCCATGAACACAGGGAATGGGCGCCAATCAGGTGACCCTCTCCTTGAGCTAAAAATGCTAATTCATTACAGCAGACTGTGGCAATAGACCAAAAGGGAGACTAAAAAAAACACACAGGAGTATGCAGGATTACAGCTTTAAATACTACTTTCCCTCCTATGCTCTAAACCTCTGACAGTGACTTCAAAAGCATACTACAGTCTAACATAGGTACTATGGATTCACGAAAAAAAAAAAAAAAAAAAAGAAGTGAGAAAATGGAATTGTTCAGCTTTCCATAAACAGAATAGTAACCAGCCACTTCTAACAGAAGAAACTGAAAAGAGGACCAGATTTAAAATAAGCCACCATAGAAGATTGGTCAGACATGCATCGTGTCACATCAAAAAGCTTCTGGTAAGCGATATTCAAAGGCCATTAACTAATCAATTTGGAATGTATGTACATAAACTGGCTCTGTATTTCCCCAACTAGTTATTTTGGGGACCCCAAGTAGACAGTTGCCTTTACAGACGATAAAATAATCAAGGTGATAAAATATAAATATTTAACAGTAGTATAACGTACTTAGGACTCTAAACTAGTGTAGAAAGTTTTTGATAACTAAATTGAGCTGACAATTTCTACTGCTGCATACACCTAAATCAGGTAATCTGCCAAACTTCATTAATAACCACAACAAAAAAGGAAGGTCACAGTATGGTACCCCACAATTCATATACATGCGGTGTGCAAGATATTGATTAGATATATATCTATCACACACAAATACACATGCAGATTTTTATACATACACTAAAGTAGAATTAACATAAAACCACCATTCATGTAAAGGTTACGGCTATTCTAAATAAAAAAAAAAATAATAATTTGAATTTCTGCTTAACATCCCTTTATTTCTTCAATCGTTCTTTTGGTCCATACACCAGCTCCTTCAGTCTTAGAATTTTCAATAATGCTGGCCATACACTGAACAATAATCGTTCAGATCAAGTGATCTGAATGATTATTGTCGAGTATAGACAGGAGTGCTAATCTTGGACTCACAAAAATGGCTGAAAAATTGTCTGGAATTTTTGATTATCAGTTATGCTTGATCGAAGAAACAGTTTAGCCGATTCCAGGCTGCGAGGTGTAAGGAGTCGCAGATCAGTGTTCTCCCCAGAATTTATTTTACAGCAGGGCGGCATCAAAAAGTAGCCAGGTTGGGGGGGGGGGGGGGTGTCTTCGCAAATTATGCGCGTGCCGGGAAAAGGGGCATCTCCCTTACCAATCCAGCCCCGATAGGTTTCAGCCTGCTCACCCACTGGCTCAGTCAAAAGTGCCCATTCTGCGGTGCCCCCTGTATTAGTGCCTTTTATGCAGTGGCCCCTGTAGTTTTCCCCTTTTATGCATTGCCCCCTGTAGTTTAGCTTTGCCTTTATGCAGTGCCCCCAGGCTAAAATAGTGCCCCTATGTAGTGCCCTCAGACTGTTCCCTAATGTAGTGCCCCCAGGCTGGCCCCTTATGCAGTGCCCTCAGGTTTAAATATTGTCCCTTATGCAGTGCCCTAGGTTTAAATAGTGTTTCTTATGCAGTGTCCCCAGGCTGGGCCCTTATGCAGTGCCCCCAGGTTTAAATAGTGTCCCTTAGGCAGTGCCCCTAGACTGGTCCTGGTCCCAGCCCAGAACTTACCTTTACCTTTACTTTACTCTCGTTGCCTCGCGCTGACTGGATCTAATTAGATCCAGCAGGCGCGCGGATAGGCTCCTCAGTGGGAACGCTTGCCTCTGAAGCGATCGGAGGCTCCTTTAGACTCTGGACACTTCAGAGTCCAGTGTTCCACAGCGGGGGAATGTGCCGGGCGGTAGGCTGTTTCTGCCGGGCGATGCGCCCGCAGAAAACATCCTGGGAAGAACACTGCAGATATCAGACCATCAATCCACCCCTCATCCATTCCTTTAGATCTTCTGCACAATAATTCAGTCTATTCCCAGTTTAAGTTTGGTACTGACAGGCTGCAAATCACACTGATGGGCATGCTGCACCCAAAACTATTAGCAGCAGAAACAAAAATGGCTGAGTCCCTGTAATATGGGGCTTCAGCAATTCTAACAGTCATGTTCTAACAATGCAGCAGAACTAAGTAACCTTTAATCATAGTATGGCTGCACCTAATTGACTGGCAAAAAAAAAAAAAATCTACTTAAAATTCAAGTTATATACTTATGACAGCACTAGAACATAGGTCAGATATATTAACTACATTCCATATTAAGGTGTGCCATCAGGTTACATAAGCCTTACATCACTACTTTGCCGTTTGGGATAAATTTCTGTGATATTTTGCAGGGCACAATGTCTTACCTCCTCCAATGCGAATTCAAGTACATTAATATTTTAGTTTGTCCCAGGAATGTCCAGAGAAAAATACAATCCAATTAAGAAAAAAAAAAAGCCACAATCACATGTGTACCATAAATGTAAACCTGTCCTACATAAAACTCAGGACACCCAAAAATTATTCAATGTCCTAAGATCTGATTGGCCAATAAATAGGGTGCTTACAGATGAGCAGGGGATGAACTTTGCTTATGCTGGGCATACACGGCCAGATAAAATGTCTGACAGACATTTTATCTGGCAGCCTGCCAGCCGCAGATGTCGCTGGCATACACTGAGATTTCTCAGTGTATTCGGCAGACATCCGCGCTCCGCCCCCGGGGGAGGAGACATTTCCCTGTTCCTTCCGTAGGAAGGAACACAGGAAATGTCTGTTTGTTGGCTGCAGCTGGGCATACACATACATACACATACATACGCCCCGATAATTGTAGCGTGTATGGCCAGCATTAGACACTAGTCAAAAATACCTTCACAATGTTGCCATTTCCTACAAACTCCAGTCATTGGATTAAATCCCTAGTCAGCTGAGTAACAGAAGGAAAAAAGAAACCCAACTAGAAAGTATATTATGCCAGAACTCCATCCCCTGGTAAAGCAGCCATGTATGTGGAAGTATTTATTTTTTTATCATCATCAGCGCCATACCAGTTTCCAGCAAGTTTAGAAGTCTCTGAAATGTATCTTTGGTTTAGCCACCCCGATTACACTCCCAGTCTAAACAGAACACATTTCTTCTCGCACCTCAGAAGGCTGCTAAAAAGTGTCCACTGCAGCTTTATGCATCCGAAAGGAGCAACAATTGAATTGCTGTCGGGCTCCTACTTATATAGATGCCCAGCGGGAATCACCCGCATTTGCTACTTTCAGAAGTAAACATGGGGTCTCAAGACTGCCTCTTCAAAGAATTGTGCTCTACCAAGTCACACACGGAGTACCCGTGTCAAAGCAAATTACAATGTGGAAATCTGAAGTTGGAGGATTTACAACATTGTACCACCATGGAGCCTGAAACAACTGAAAAGCAATTGTTTTAGGTAAGCTTCAACATAAGAGTGCTTTCTAATGTTTAAGTAGGCAGTGAGTTAGATTTTACTTCCCATGTGGATATTAGACCTCAACTGGTCTATGCACTCTGGCCTGGAAGTGACATTGTGCGTGCATGCCATCACTCAAAGAGAAGGCCCAGAAGACAGGCTTTCACCATCTATAGCAATCTGACCCTTCTTGCACACCCAGAGGTTCCATTCAGGAACACTCTGGAAACTCTAGGGAGGTGGAAAGCCCATAGATAAAAAAAACGACCAAGGAAGGAATAGTCTCACTATACCCACCTTCCAGTGGTGTTTCCTCCTCCTCCTCCATTGAGCAGATTAAAAAATTAATCCATTCTTTATGGTTGCCATGGGGTTTATAAGGAAATGTTATTCACAAAGTTATGGAAAATTTACCTAAAGTTGTCCCTTCGTACAGAGAAATTATGCTATTAAAATCACAGATCATACAAATATATGAAGGTACCAAGATACACACACTGAACATCCGGTTGGACATTTATGAATCATATTACTTTCTGAGGGGTATTCAGTCCTACCACAATCAGTCAACAATCTCTTTAGCCAATGGACTTGCTTCTCAATTTGAAATGGTATCATGCAGTGGTGCCCCTTACCGCCTCTGATCGAGCCTCTGGCCTCTAAAATCCATAGTAGCCTGGAAGTCTGGGAGGAGAGGTGTTTAGGGACCCCCATTTGGGGTGGGGGGGGGGACTGGGACTTAGGGTTCGGCTTAGGCACGAGTCAGGCTTAGTTAGCATTGGAGCGTGACACAGGAAATCACTTGGGACCAAATACATGTTAACGTAATATCTTCTGCTTCAACTGTCAGTAATTGTGATAATTAGCTGAATATATACCTCAGTTATATGGTCCCCCAGCGATTACAGAATCAGTCCTTCATTTTGTAAGTAGTTATTCTGTACTGTGTGTTTTGGTACTGTCCAAAGTTGGCCCCCATCTGGACCGCCTCATTACGCAGATCACCGTCACCATCCCAACCTCTCCCACCTAATCGCCAAATCATTAAATACAGACAAGAGCTCATCTGGCACATACTTAATGCTAGAAAATGTCAAATTGCATTTCATTAGATATCACCCCTAGATTGTAAGATCCTAGGAACAGGGTCCGCCTCCCTACTGTCTCACAGCCCTCTTCTCTAGCACTTCAATAACAGTCTTCAGCTTCTCAGTGTATTGTGTATGGAGAATTGTGATGCTAATTGTTACTTGTGCTCTGTATATACAGTGGGGCAAAAAAGTATTTGGACAGCCACCGAATGTGCAAGTTGTTGCACTTTAAAAGATGAGGTCTGTAATTTCCATCATAGGTACACTAACTGTGAGACAGAATCAGAAGAAAAAATTCCAGAAATCACATTGTATGATTTTGAAACAATTTATTTGTATATTGTTTCGGAAAAAAAAATATTTGGACAATCAAAAAGTTTAACTTAATACTTTGTAACGTAACATCGGTTGGCAATTACAGAGGTCAAACATTTCCTGTAGTTCTTGACCAGGTTTGCACACACTGCAGCAGGTATTTTGGCCCACTCTTCAATGCAGATCTTCTCTAGATGTGTCATGTTTTGGAGATGTCGCCGGGCAACACAGACTTTCAACTCCCTCCACAGATTTTCTACTGGGTTGAGGTCTGGAGACTGGCTAGGCCAATCCAGGACCTTGAAAGGCTTCTTACGGAGCCACTCTTTAGTTGCCCGGGTGGTGTGTTTGGGGTCATTGTCATGCTGGAAGACCCAGCCACGTTACATCTTCAATGCTCTTACTGAGGGAAGGAGGTTTTTCCCCAAAATGTCACGATACATGGCCCCATTCATCCTCTCTGTAATACGGATCAGTCGTCCTGTCCCCTTTGCAGAAAAGCATCCCCAAAGCATGTTTCCACCCCCATGCTTCACAGTGGGTATGGTGTTTTTGGGATGCCACTCCTCCCTACCAAACACAGCGTGTGGAGTTTATACCAAAAAGTTCAATTTTGGTCTCATCTGACCACATGACATTCTCCCAATCCTCCACTGGATCATCCAGATGGTCACGGGCAAACTTTAGACAGGCCTGGACATGTGCTGGCTTAAGCAGGGGGACCTTTAGGGCGCAGCAGGATTTGAATTCATGACAACGTAGTTTGTTACAAATGGTAACCTTTGACTGTGGTCCCAGCTCTCGTGGTCATTGACCAGGTCCCCCCGTGTAGTTCTGGGCTGATCCCTCACCGTTCTCAAGATCATTGCTACCCCACGAGGTGAGATCTTGCATGGAGCCCCCGGTCGAGGAAGATTGTTAGTGATCTTGTATTTCTTCCATTTTTTTAATAATTGCGCCAACAGTTGATCTCTTCTCACTAAGCTGCTTCCCTATTGTCGAGTAGCTCTTCCCAGCCTTGTGCAGGTCTACAATTTTGTCCCTGGTGTCATTAGACAGCTCTTTGGTCTTGGCCATGGTGGAGAGGTTGCAGTCTGACTGTTTGAACTGGTTAACTGTATAAAAGACACCTGTCCATACCCTCAAATAGGTGCCATTAGTACAGGTAACGAGTGGAGGATAGATGAGCTTCCTTAAGAAAAAGGAACAGGTCTGTGAAAGCCAGAATTCTTGCTGGTTGGTAGGTGTCCAAATATTTATTTTCCACAAGAATATACAAATAAATTGTTTAAAAATCATTCAATGATTTCCGGAATTTTTGGTTCTGATTCTGACTCACAGTTAAAGTGTAAATATGATGGAAATTACAGACCTCTCATCTTTTAAACTTGTACAATCTGTGGCTGTCCAAATACTTTTTTGCCCCACTGTATTTTGGTTACTGTATTGTAATGTAATGTTGTGTAACCTGTACTGTCCTACTGTTGATTTATGTACGGCGCTGCGGACCACTTGTGGCACCCTATAAATATCACAATTCTCGCCCTTCTTTGTCTCCATTAAAGGAGCAATATGGTTTACCGCCCAGATAAAGCAATTCCCTTTTTCTCCACCAGGTTACCTCAGTTGACCTACCAAAATGACTCACCCACTAGGTCCTTGGGCTTGTAGTAGTGAGCTCATTTGGGCATTTTACACCTACCATAGGTTCTCGTACATGTGTCTTATTGTACTTTTATCTCTTTTCTTCTATAGTATTGTTTCATCACTTCCATCACTATTGTTCCAGACATTTTTCCTATGTCAAGTTTTAAAGTGTATTTGTACCCCCTTCCCATTCTTTGCCTTCTGTCTTACCCTCCCTTGAATTCTGCTTACAATTTTAAATAAAAGTTTGTACAAACAACAAAAACAAAAATTTAAACTTTTAAAGATACTTAGGAAACATTTTTGGTGCTATGCAAGTTTTTCTTACAATTTTAGGCGATACAGAAATGCAGTGGTAAGTATAACAGTAGAGCTAACAAAACTACCTACAAAAGAAAAATCAACACTGAAAAGGCAATTCTGACTGGAAAAAAATTAAGGGCACAGAGCTAGGGCTGCAGGTGAGGCATCACCCAGTTTACCGGTTTTCCATCATTTCAATTTTTTGCAGCTGTCGATTATAAAAATAAAGTTCCGTCTCCCTTTTAGACATTTCTGCAGTTTTTCCACTTTTGTTTTTCCTGCTTTCTTGGTATACAACAGCCTATTTACAGGGAAATTTGGCAATGTTAAAGTATAGAGCTGCCACTGTTGGATTTTTATGCTATGGTTAGCAGGCTGCTGCAAACCAAGAAAAAAAAAAAAAAGTTTGTCAGGGAGCATGTGAGATCTTTGGGTACATGTTGGATTTATGTTCCTCATAATATCTATACAAATGGATTTCTAGAACATTTATATATTTATGTATTAAAGAATATATTATCTACTCCCTCAGAAATGAAATGGGTATGAAATCCCGGCTGTCGGGATGCCACTAGTCCAAATACAGACAGCGGCATCCCGACAGCCAGAATCCCGACACCCATAGAGAAGAATGGCAAGTATTTTCCTACCCTAACCCTCCTCCCTGGTGCCTAATGTTGCGTACAGACAAGATGATCGACAACGATAACGTTGTTCGATCTCCCGGGTGTATTGGACGATCGATCATCCAGCACATCAACTCACCAACGACTATAGCGATCCGCAATCGTGGGTCCCTATAGTAACCTGGTCGATATCGATCAGGTTGGCCTGCATGCACGGGCAATGGTCGATATCAACCATACGTGCCCGCGCATCGTAGGTCTTGGACACCGAAAAAATGCACGATATGAACGATATCGTTCATATCGTCCATTTTAATCGTACCATGTGTATGCACCATAACCCTAACCTACAACCTAGTGCCTAAGCCTAGCCTCCCAGCACCCTAATCCTGACCCTCACCGATGCCTAACCCCACTACCCAACGCTAACCTCTCACTAATACCCAGATATTTACCTTCGGGATGCTGGTGCCGGGATCCCAAACCGTCAGGATTTCTGCGCAGTTATTCAGACAGTCGGCATCCTGGGATGCCGACTGGTTCCCCTCAGAAATATAAAATTTTACTTTTATAGAGAACATTTATACATAAGATACCCAAAACATGAGGACAACATTTTTTTAATATGGTTAAACTAAATTGTGCCAATTAGAATACCCATTTTTGGAAGGAGTCCAGATATTGAGTTTGTAATAAACGCCACAATGTTTACTTTAGACAGCACCTAAAGAACAAAAATGCAGGCAAGGTTAGAAAACTTAAGCTGGGTACACACCTAGCAGATATTTCTGCAGATGATTGTTCATATACACTGAACCACCTTCTTCCCTCTGTCCGCGGGTCCCGCTTGCCGAAGAGTGTGTACCACCCCCTCCCAGCTTCTCCAAGTGTACGGGCGGTCAGCTATTTGCTGGTAAACACACAGCACGATGGACAGATATCTGCCATCAGCCGTGCAGCACAGCCGACGTGATATGTCTGTACGTAGCCATTCAGACATATCGCTGGTACACGATATATTGGCCGAGCAATTGATCGGCCAATACATGTCATTGTGTACCCAGCATAAGAATCTACTTTTAAAAAAATAGGTAGAAAATGTTTTTTTTAAACTTTCATAGTTCCTTTTCAGCTAAAGTTAAAAGAAATTGCCCATTATATCAGGATACCAACGATCATGGAGCAAAACTCCCAAACAAAAGCCATCAAATCACTATTATAACCAGAGTTCAGATTTGCAGTCTAATAAATATTAATCACCCTATTCCCACCACCTCATTGGATAACACCATAGGTTTGCTACCTGAAAGCAAAATCATTGGTCATCTCTAAAAACAAGAAGTGAAAGTTGTCAAATTATAATTCAACTTCAGGGGGAGATGTATAAAAGCGTGGCGAGAGATAAAGTGGCGAGAGATAAAGGAGTCTATGTACTAAGCCTTAAAAAAAGAGAAAGTGGACGGAGATAAAGTACCAATCAGCTACCAACTCATTCAAGTACAGTCTGTAAACTGATGGTTGGTAGAATTCCACAGAGATTTTTTCCTTCCATGTATTTGATTGTTTAAAAGGCTTTTTGGGCATCGGCGTACATCCTATTAAAGGGTAAATAACATTTGCACAAAGAGCAAAAGAAGAATAAAATTAAAAAAAAAATTACTCACCTCATGCCACCTTGCCTATCTGTGTCATAGGCCCCACGGCCTCTGCTACCTCCGAAACTCTGGGATCCACTAAAGCCTCTATCGCCACCATACTTGCCCGAATCCCGTCGGTCATCATCTATATAAAAGGAATGAAACAGTTAAATATCCAACGTTAAACTGGCCTATTCACACTTAAGGTGTAATTTTTTTATATTTTAATAGCACCTATTGCCAACACTTTAAGCTATACCTAAATTAAAAGTGTTTGCACATCACCTGGTGGGGTGTGACTATAAGCCTCTTTCCGTGAGTAGGACTGCTGCTGCCCTCCGTATCCTGAAGGTTCAGTTGATTCTTGATGTAGTTGTCCATAACCTGATCGTGGTTTCTGTCCGTATTCTTGCTGGTCAGAGGAATCATGTTGCGGCTGATAAGACTGTCCACTATTATGCGATGGACCTCTGCTGCTGTATCTGAAAAATTTTATTTTTTTATTTTATTGTGACTGTGCAAAATTGGACCATTCAAATGTGCCACATTATTTAACAAGTAAAATTGTAAAAAAAATAAAAAAAAATGATGCTCAGATTGCCATTTTATCGAAAGGATGATTTGTTTATATTTCATCAGGAAATTAGGTGCGGCTATAATTGACAGCACATCTGCAAGATCACACCTCCTTCCACACTCTCCACTGAAACAGCCCTCACCAAAGTCATCAATGATCTTATAACTGCTAAGTTCAAGGAGCCAATTCAATGAATCCTGACAGTTAAGGTTACTATTCCATTCCTATCCTTCTCAATCACTCTGCTCCCTTTGATCACACTGGCCACCCTCTTCTCTAGCAAACCATCCATGCCATTGGCCTCAGTGACAGTCCTCTCCTGGCTTACCTTCAATCCCTCCAACCACTTATTGTCTGTCTGCTCCCAACTACACCCCCACCTAGTCCTCCAAGGATCTGTTCTTGACCCTCTACACTTCTGCTCCTTTTGGCCTTTAATATCACTTGTACGCTGACAGCACCAACATGTAGCTCTCCCTAAAGCTGGGCATACACGTCCAGAGTACGCAAGTACTTAGCGACCCGGCATCCAAGGGCTTCTAACACCAGCACGAGCAGTTACAGTGCGAACCAGCTCTTATTGCGACGGACGGTTCAGACATAGAAGGAAACCCGGACTAAGTCCCCGCGGCAACAGACTGAGCAAAACATACCCGGCACCTAAGGATTTCTGTCACCAGGCGAATTGGCTTATCAGCCTACATACAGAAGCACTAGAGTACATGGACAAAGAACTTTGAACAGCCCTGTACTCTGGGAGAAAACTGACACCAGAATAAGGTCCACTTAGAAGTGGGGTGAGTACCAGTGCAGGACGCCGCTTATTACACAAGTCTCACTAACCACATTTGCTAGCCACATTTCTCACCGACGACTGCATAGCGGCCTCCTGGGATACGTATGATATAAATTAAGAACAGAGATCATACGCAGAGCCAATCCCTGCAAGAGAGGCTGACCTCCCGCAGCGAGTTAAGAGCGAGGTGGTGAGTTCATTTATACATCACATTTTCTCCACTTATCACTGATGACTGCATAGCAGTCTCCAGGGGCACGTATGTTATAAGCACCAAGCAGAGAACATACGGAGAGCTAATCCCTAAAATATAAGCGGACTCCCGGCAGTGACAGAACCAACAGTAGTTTATCTACACACCTGATTATTGAACGGACATCCTCCTGGAGAGTTTAGTCAATCTGTATTGACATTCATAGGTATCATTAATACGGATCATTTTAGTTCACTTATGAATAAACATTTTATACAAGCTTTTTGTATTAGAAATTTATTCCATAGAGAGATACATTTAGGCTGAGTATTTGAGCGCATTTTCTCCTTATAACTAATGTACATTTAAAAAGTTGGACCCCTTTACTTTTTGGAAGTGCTGCCATACAATCTATTCAGTTTATCAGAGCACAGATCTTATCTAAAAATACACGTCCAGATAAAATGCCTGTCAGACCGACAGACATTTTATCTGCCATCCGCAGATGTCCGCGGCATACACCGAGATTTCTCAGTGTATTAGCTCATCTGCGCTCCGCCCCCGGGGGAGGAGACATTTCCCTTTTCCCTCCATGGGAAGGAACACAGGAAATGTCTGTAGGCCGCGGCAGGGCATACACTGCCCGATGTGGCTGTCAGTTTACCCCATAAATATCAAATCGGATGGGCATGCTGGGCAATCGGGCATGTCGGACCGAGCAATATTTAACACTCGGTCGCCCGCACACACGCTACAATTATCAGGGCGACCCTCGGATATTGGGCGGATCGCCCCGATAATTGTAGTGTGCATGGACAACTTTACATTTCTGGCCATCTTTTGGACACATGGATGTCACAAGACCTTCTAGAACTCAAAAGGTGGGGAATTAATAGATTTTTGGGTGAATTAATGGGCGCCTGGAGCAAATCAATTGTGTTGGGTGACAATTTGTGCTTGTTGCACCCAAAAGCACAGTGTTTAGACAGGTTTAGCTGCTTTATGTGGCTAAAGTCCTGGTGGGTGCATTAAACCCATGGACTTACACACTTCTGCTTGCCACCTCAGGAAGCTGCAAGCAGAAATACACACCAGCGGCCTTCGCACCAGAACGGAGCAACAACTGAATTGCTTTATCAGGCACCCATTAAAAACCATTGATTTCCCCCAGTATGTCTAAAACTGAAATCACTATTAATCCAGAGGTTCTCAAACTCTGCCATTACATTCCAAGGCCGCGATTAAATTCAAAGGGATGAATAGCCCCGGGATGGAGCTCCCGGAGCTATTCAATTCAGCAAGATGTTTGGTCCGACTAAATGATTTCTTCTCACACCCTCCTAGGGGTGCGAGGAGAAATCTGACAGAAGTGCCGGTCCCACGGCTGTTTGCTGGAGAATTATGTTTCTTGTGACTACACACCCAGTTTAAGTCATAAGAACCGGCATTCTCAGACTTAACAGCACACAGAATTTAATAGCCCTGGGAGCTCCCTCCCGAGGCTATCCAACACACTGAATCGCAGCCCAAATTTTAAGGACATATATGCTTGAGTCCAAATGGTTAAATCAAATTGACTGAGGTGCTGATTAAGTCACCTATGCTCATGCATGGAAATCCTTAAAACCTGGACTGTAATGGAGTTTGGTAGCCTCCTATTAAATTCATTGAAGGCAGTGCACTCTTTGATGCCTCCCCTCTCCTTTACCCCTTATACTCAGTTGCTCTTTCATTCCTGTAGCTTTCACCTCTGCAAAATATCCCAGATTAGACCCTCAGCAATCTCACCATGAGTACAGTAATCTTCTCTCTGGCCTTCCCAAGTCCTTCAATGAATCCTACATGCCTCTGCCTGCATTATTTTCCTCTGACAATCCCCATACTGGCTGTGTAGTACTACATAAAGTTTAAATTGATACTATGTAATAACACTCACCAATAGCTGGATCTGCAATTCTATTTTAGGTTTATACTTAATTTTTTGTGTAGGTGTTCACTGCTGTCTGTGTGCTGATTATTAGTTAAATGCCTTATACATAAATTAGTATTTTGAACCAGTCATTTGCAGAGTAGCGAGCAAGCAATTTGAACTGCATGGGTACATGTAATCGAATAAATAATTCCAAAATAATTTGGATTTTGGAATAGCAGCCACTCGTGGGAAGTGATGTGGACCCACTTCCATGTGTCACCCCACAGAGTTTGTTAAACAAAGTATGCCTGGTAAATATACTCCATACAGGCTTCAAACAGTGGCTGTAGCGAAGTTTTGTATACAAACATTTTTAATAGTCGTCTTGCCTCAACTGGTAACATTTTAACTTTTCCTAAAAGAATTTGTTCAGGAAAAGACAATATTTACCATAACTAAATACTGGAAATGGTAAATATACACAGGTTGAGTCTCCTATTCAAAATGCTTGGGACCAGGGGTAATTTGGAATATTTGCATACCAGAATGAAATATCTGGGGAATGGACCCAAATCTAAACACAGAATGCATTTACGTTTTATACACAGCCTGAAGGTAATACACAATATTTTCAATAATTTTGTGGCACAAAGTTTGTGTACATACATGAAATTTATTTCATATACACCTTATACACAAAGCCTGAAGGTAATTCTATATATTTTTAATAATTTTGTGCCTTAAATAAAGTTTGTGTACATCAAAAAGCAAAAGATTTCACTAGCTCAGTCATGCTAAAAAAAAAAATTCAGTATTTCAGAATATTTGGATATGGGAGACTCAAAGTGTACTAAAAGACTGAAGTATGACCTTGGCTTTTATTTATGGCCATGATAAATAATGTCCGATAGCAAGCAGTTTACACTTTAATGTAAAGTGTAAAACAGGGTTACTTGGTGCCAGTACATTTCTAGGGACAAATATTCTGAAAGGACTTTAACCTTGACATCATGACAACCATTCTAATTCTATTACGAAGGGCTTGGCAAGGGTCGAGATATCGTAGTAAAATTACTACTGCACAGAGGTGGCATTCCTCAAAGTGTAAGACAAACTCAATTGGATAGCTATTTTCCTCACAGCATTTGTACTGTCCTCCTGTCTGCTTTTTCTCCCTTTTAGTGTCCTGTTGTGTTTCCTTTAGTCTGTTTCTTCTGTTCCGACTGTTTGAATATTTTCTCCCCTCTCCTACTTACCCTCACCCAGGTGTGTTATTTCTTGGTATCTCCTTTGCTGTTACTGTAAAAATCCTCTTGCCAATATCAAAAGCTGACACCACTTCCAAAATGGTGCCAGTAAGGCAACAAACAGGGTCAGCTGAGGCCAATCCTCCACATCACAGGAAATAGCGGAGGCTGTAACCTTACCATTGAATAGGTTTTTGGGTTTTATATATAAAAAAAGCCCCAAATTCATGTGCATACCTCCTATGTAAGGCACGGAGAAAAAAAATGGGGGATACACATAAGTGTCATAGGGTAGAAAAAAAAAAAAAAAAGCCAATTCCTGCAATTAATATTAATGCTACTCACCAAGTCAACAATTCAGAAAACAGCATTCTATAGTACAAGTCATGAAATAAAATCTTACCCTCCTCTAGGAGGCTCAGAACTCTGTTGTGCATAGCCCCCGTAAGATTGCTGGCTTTCATAGGGTGCATGGCTCTGTCCATGAGAGGACTGCCCATAACCTACAACAAATTTAAATGTGTTTAAAACCGTATAAAATTTGCTTCCAGATTTAAAAAAAAAAAATATATATATATATATATATATATATATATATATCATTTTCCTGATCGGGACAGGTTTTATGGAACATTTCTTACAGAGAGCATTACATCTCAAATAAAAACAAAGACATACCTCCGGACTGACTCTGGCCGTAGCCAGAACCATAACCTCCATAGCTCTGTCCATATGACTCTGGTGTCTGCCCATAGCCAGAATAATCCTAAAAACATATGATATATTTTATTTACATACAAATGCAGACTACAGAACAAAAATGACAAGTTGCAGTTATATGGCTCCAATACAAACACTCCTGAGCAGGAGCGAATCACATTGTAATAACTGAGCAATGAGCAGCAGCAGGAATATTTGCCGGTATCCTGACAAGCCATGTTCCAAGATTCCAGCGGGTACTTTTGCTATTTTAGCATTCGGACTATTCAATGCTTGACTGTCTTACCAAAACTCATTCTTCTATTAAAAAAAAAATAAAAAAATAAAAATGTAGAGGGGAATGTGCAGCACTGGTTCAAAATCTACAAGCATAAGCTCAAAATAGATAGAAAAAGGGTCTGGTACACCTGTGCTCCAATGAACTGGAAGTGCAGTTCAACAAATGTGACCTACACACGTCACCAAAAATACAATATTAAACGCTCCTTCCTGAGGTGTCTAAGTAAATTTCAATAAAAAGTACAGTATCATTAGCAATATTCCTAAAAAGTTGGCGTTCTCAATATATCTACTTTGGACAACAACCAGTAATTTTCAACACACTAGCAAGTACCCCTTCTGTGTCAAGCAGCATCTCAAAAATGAATCACAACAGGGGTTCTCCCATAGTGAAATATTGTAACATTTATTAACGCTTCAGCACATAATGCATATCACATAAAGACAGTATAAAACAAGATAACAGCGTACCAAAATTAACCTTTTTAGAAAGGCACAGTGACAAGCTAGGGGTGATATCTTGACAAGGGCTAATGAGCTGAAACGAGTTGTCTGTGAGCTGACATTATCTGGAAGCATGGAAGGGACCTGTATCTGAAAAAGTGAACTGATTTTGGGGTAGCATTATCACCCCAAATGCTATTCACCGTACCTTTCTAAAAAGGTTAATTTTGGTACGCTGCCATCTTGTTTTATACTCTGTTTTTATGATAATATATGATCACCACCTACTTGTGAAGGTTGTCCAGCAATATGACCACCGCGATTTCCATATCCGGAATAACTGGAAAAAATAGTGTCAAATTAAACCTACACAGCAATCCATATTTTTGTGTTTTGTAGTAGGCAATCTACACATAGCTATGTCTTCATCCATGTATTGCATTCATCTAAACTTACATAACAAGTACAAATCATAATCCAGTGAACCATATTAAAATTACTATGGTTGGAGACCTGGCCCATGTGGCTAAAATGGTGGACAGCACTGAATGGGTTAACCCTTGTGCTTCTGCGCCATTTGTGAATGGACCAATCAGAGCAGAGTCGCCAGTTGTAAATGTGATAACCATGGGCAAGGAACAGGACTACAGCTAGGAGCAGACACAAGCTGCGCTGGCATCTGCATGATGCTTGGACAAGGCGATCCAGTGCTGGGAGATGGGACTAGTGCCAACAGTATTGCAATATATATATATATATATATCTCTCTGATCTGCAATGCATTGGTGTATAAAGCTTAGATGCCAATTGTTATTTCCTAGCAGGAAGTCTGATGAATGGAAAGATCTTTTGTGGTCAGTGCACTCCAGGTGAGGCCTGGTTTTTGAAGTTTTCTGTAAGAAGTTGTGAGGAGTGTCATATGGCCAAAACTTTGTTTACAACACTTCCTTTGAAATGGCCCTGAGGTGGTGTCTTGTGAGTCTGTGCTTTTGGGGAAATTTTTTTTTGTTTTCCATGATTTGTTGCACATTGGAAGATGACGAATGCCAATACTATTGCTGGTTAACCTACATAGATAGTTTGACTCTGTGTGATAAATGTAAGGGATGAAAGTAAATGGGATGAGAGCTGTAATTACATTTGTAACTGATTGGTGGTCTGATTTGTATACAAGACCAACTGGGGGAGGGTTTCACCATGCTGTATTATGTGTTCTGACTAATTATATATATATATACACACACACACACACACACACACACAGCCTGCGGGCCTGGTTGGTGTGTTATCTTTTAGAACATCAATAAGGAATGAATTTCCGCATGCTGTGATACCCCCAAGGGGAAGAGCTTTTAAAGAGTATTTGAGCAATAAACATCTTGCTTTTAAGACAACTGCATCTATATATCCTGCGAAAACAGAAGGGCGCTAAACGCTATTCCGTTCTCTGGCTATTCTGGATTGAGCCCAGCATCTCCAAGATCAAGCCCTCTGCTAGCTACCGTGCAGAGCCTGGTCCATTGCGAGGGATCAGTGGGTATCAGCCGACACCAATCAGGCGGTGTGGACACAGCTTGTCTACGCATACACAGCAGCAAGTGGTAGGACCTGGTGGTGGCATTAATGTACCCGCCCACTGCGCAGTGTGTGGAGTCAGTAACAGGCAGTTACTGATCGTAAAAGGGAATCCCTTATACCCCCAAGATCCAGCAGGGGGAAAAAAAACTAATCTGTGATCGGGTGGCAAGTAGAGGTCATCCAGTCACATTGACTAATATCTTGATCACTTCATTTTTACGAATCACTTATGGTTTCTTCTTAATTTCCTTCTTGGCTTTTTAGTTATAAATTTCTATTAAGGAATTACAGTATTTCCATTGCTCTGCGATACAAGACAGCTTGCATATGAACAGTTTCCATTTTTTTATTCATGTTAAGACATATCTAAAATGCACAGAATGAAAGATAAAATACACCTAGTGTTTCCACTAGAGGGCAGTAGGCAATCTATGTGTGTAGTCCCAAAAAGGGGGCATGTCCTTTGGAAACGGCTTCAATTTGTCACACTTAGGGGTGTGCCCACTACTTACGGAGGTGCTGGGCTTCCCAAGCTCTCCCCTCAGTGAATAGATGCCGTGCACATGCGCACAGCGTCTATTCACTCGGCGGTGAAATGGGGCAGGGTGCGGCACCCCACTAAAAACAAGTTAGCGGTAACACTACACTTAGAAGTTATATAAAAAATTAGGATGATTCAAATCTTCTGCATGCCTCCTGCAGAACGCCTGCCAGAGGCAATTAAATTGTTTCTCCGCTTGAGCGCCCATTAGTATTTAACGTGGCTACCGGGTTTAGCTGCGCAAAGTGGCTAAACCGGTCTAGATAAGGGGGTAGTGTGCACAAACCACAGAGAGGGCGGCCAAAATTTACCTTCCATCAACTTAGATGCCTGCCAGAAGAAGTGTTAGCCCCCTTGCAGATTTAGGTGTCTGAACATTGAATTGGTCCATCGGGCACCAAATCCTAAAGACACCCAGCAGGGGCATCCAAAACAATTGAATCGCCCCCAATAAGTCTAAATTGGGTTGGGTATGAAATCCCGGCAGTCGGGATGCCTGCTGTCAAAATGCCTAAACCCAATTCTACCCCCTTGGTGCCTAAACCTAACACCCCCCCCCCCCAAAAGCCTAGCTACCCCCCCTTCGCCCCCCCACGGAGGCTTTACGGGGATATGTATCTGGCGCGCGCAAGCTTTATCCCCGTATTCAATTTGAAAGCTGCGAAAACGGGACCCGGCGGAAAGGTAAGTATCAGGAAAAATTCAGGATTTTTCGGGAAAGCATCCAGGGACCCCCCTAATGATGTCCTGACATGGGGGATCATTATGGGTACCCCGCTTTGGCCTGCGGAAGGGAAGTATGGTTTTTAAGTAGCCGCAGCAGGTGTTTTTTCCTACAGGTATGAAGAACAACACTTAGCTATTTTTTTTTTACAAAAAAAAATAAGAAAATAGGTGCATCAAATTTGGGGAACATAAAAATGGGTGCAAGCATATTGTTAAGTCACTAAGGTGCATTTTTAAAATTCTTTAAAAAATGCACCTGCCGATACCACCCGCATACTTGGGAACCCCTCCAGAATTTATTTTGTTAGTTTTAAACTTGGTCCCCATATTTTTTTCACCCAAAAATTCAACTAATTTTTTGGGGGTGTCCCGGTTCTTTTTTTTTTTTTAGACAGAACAATTTTAGGGGCCATTCCCAGGGGTGCAGGCTACTTTTTTTTTTTTTTTTAAGCCTGCACCCCTAAATGCCAATTCTGTACTTTTTTTGCCTGCTAAAGACAAGCGAAAAATTGTCCCCGTTTTTTACATTGACTTTTTGCACCGGCGGGGAAAAAGACAATAGGTGAAAATGACGTCATCGGCGATAATTTATCGCTGATAACGGCTTTTCCCCTCAAATTGAATATGGCCCAAAGTTTTTCAAAAGTTTTTTTTTTTTTTTTTTTTTTAAGATTAAGTTGAAATGAATTGTGTACAGTCAGAATTCACTGCCTGCTAATGACTTGGAGTTTTATTGACAGCAGAGGACAAAAAAAACAAAACAAAACAGCACTGCGCTATGTTACATGCATGGAGAAGGCAGAGCAACGCTGACGTTTGAACGGCCAGTAGATGCATCTGGAATAGAGTAGTACCATTGTTAACATGTACTGCTCACTGGTAGAACAGTTTCTTTTAGGAAGAGAAATACTTTCAACTACAGAAGTGAATAGTAATAATTCATCTACAGTAGTGAAGGAGTTGTCAATTCTTAAAGGACACATGGAAATGTTATGGCCCTATGAATTATAATGCTAGTGTAACTATGGAAAAGGCAAAAACCACAAAGTAATTTAACATAACTTAAATTGAACATGCCCATGTAACGGGAGCATAAATAGGATCGGATTTCCTCTGTCCATGTGCATCGCCTGTAATATCAATATATATCCATGACCAGCCCCTCCCTTCCCAGGACCCCACCACCACGCTTTAACACTAGTGAAGCCTGGCATATTAAAATACCTTTCTTGAGGTTGTCCGCCATAAGTCCCGAAATTATCAGGATCTAAAAGAAAAAAAGTTAAACAAACTGAAAATGTATTACATATTCATTAGTCCTTAAGGAAAAAAACAAAAAAAACAAAAAAAAACAAAAACTTAATTGCATTATTAAACACATTCACAGGCACACTAGCCAAATTAAATTGTTTAATCTAAATCACAACAAATTACTAGTGCAATATGCAGCTACATATAGTGCTCTTTATTTTTATACATTTGACAAAAACAGTGTTATAGGACTCTACAAAATTTTACGCAAGAAAGGCTGCATACAGAGGTCACATTAATAAATACATTCAAAACACAGTGGCAGATTCAATTAGCCGAGGGTTGTGTTGCACACTCTTCTCCTGGGTAAAGTGTCAGGTGCTATTGAATTAGACACCCATGAGCACCAGTGCTCGAGATCAGAGGGTCCAAACAGAAATAAGTGGTTACTACTGCCTTTGGGTTGCTCATAGGTTTATTGGACGTCACTAAGTGTTTAGTAAACCTATGAGCAACCCAAAGGCAGCAGTAACCACTTATTTCTGTTTGATTCGCCCAGCATCCATTCACAGTGACCGCAGCACTTGGGGGCTGCATGGCATGTCCGTAAGTGTCGGGCACGCCCCCAAGAGTGACGAAAAAGGGGATGAGTCATAAAGACACGCCACCTTTCAGGCAAGCGTGACCTAAGTGAACACTATATGTCAGTATTGTACTTTTGTATGCACTTTGTATTGCTGTGCTTGTTTTGCATGATGCACCAGAAACTTGTGGCACCCTATAAAAAAGGATAATACTGAAGGTGCTAATGTTAAAACCTCCTCTGTATCTGAACTTTCAATGACAGTCTACAACTTTAGCAACATGGCTTGAATCAGCTGCCAAGCACCTACCCACTAACCCAACAACATGTAGAAATGTGTCCTCATACACCTTTGCTCTAGGCACGCAAACCAGCCCCTCTTGGCGTATCATGGTCCTTGTGACTTAGCTGCAGCAATAGTCTATCTTACTCACACCACTAAAACAACAAGTAGTGACACAACTACATAACTAGCATACACTGACCACTGGGGCTTGCGGTACTTGTACATCTGTGTAAAAATAAAAGGTTCTGATACGAGCAGCTATGGATATTTCTCCACCATTAAGCTTGATCTGTGACTTCGAACATACGTTACACCAATTTTGTGACAAACATTGCAACCTAGCATTCTAGGTACATTTGAATGGCTTTGTATGTAGCAACTAATGGAGCGTACACACGGTCAGATTTGTCAGACTTGTCAGATGAACGATTGAACGATTAAACGATCTGAACGATTTTACCAAAGTTTTGAACGATCTGAACGATTTGAACGATTGAACGATTTTTGACGGCATTAAAATGAATGGAATCGTCCAAGTCTGACTGCAAACCCATCAGATGTCAGATATCGTTATCTGACAAACGGGAACGCGCATCGTTGATCGTCCATCGTTCAGGCATGTCAGATATGAACGATTTTCCTTCAGATATGAACGACTGAACGATTTTTAAATCGTTATCGTTCATATCTGAAGGAAAAATCTGATCGTGTGTATGCACCATAAGACAATATTTATGTACAGTACGATGCGTTAGCCATGGCCCATCATTTAAATCGCACAAGCATCTCAAACCAAATGGCGTAAAGACGATGTATGAGGACACATCTGTAGTTTGGTTATGTAGTCAGGAGGTTGACAATGGACTCGATTCAACTCAACGCAAATTGAATAGCGCTGGAAAGGAGCTCCCGGAGCTAATCAATTCAACGTGCTGTTAACCCTTAATATGGATTTCATCTCGCATACTCCTGGAGTGCGAGCAGAAATCTGACAAAACTCCTGCTGCAAAGAGGAATTGAAGAGCTCCCTCCCGTCGTTATTCAATTCGCATTGAATCGAGCCCAAAGACCGACACCAGTCACTATGTCAGCTCCAGGTTCCCGACACAGCTGAAATGTTATTTACAGTATTTTCCCCATGCAGGTGTTATAACTAAGCATACTGCTTTCCGCCAAGTTTAAAGTCATAACAACCACAAACTTGAAATGCTCTAAATAGCATTTCAGCCTTGTTGGGATCCCAGCACCGAGTCACTGTGGACCCATAGGAGGACATGAGTTCTTAAGAGGAACTAGAACATCGGTTTTGTCAGTAAGCAGCATAATTTTCACAGGCCTGATGGGGTGCATAGCAATGGCATTTAAATACGTCAGCTATGTGTCAATGAAGTGCTTAAGCAGTTTATACTGGAATGTGCTTTTCTGGTTCTAGGACACATTTTAAAAAGTTAAAGTCAGAAGGCACTTTTGGACAATCCCTGTTTAGTCAATAATTCTTAACCTCTTCGGGGAATAACCACTGACACGATTCATGGCCCCCACTAGCATACAGGGGAAAAGAAAACATTGGTTATTAAAGGTGCCTACAGACAGCGATATTTTACCCAATCTGGCCAATTCTGAAGCATTGGAACGACAGATCGTGTAAAATATGCCCAAATTGTGAGTCCCCACTCACGATCACGATGCGAGTCCCAGCTGGTCGCACATCGCATCTTCAGATCTGCCATGCTGTAGGGCAGACCTGCCAATCTGGGACACAATGCACTGGAAAAAGTCTGGATGCAGGAGAGATAATTTGTAAATTGGACACTTTAAACACCAAATGGTGCGCAGAGCTGCCGGGGAGGGGTTTCAAGGGAAATCATACATATCATAGGATGAAGTGCAGATCGCCATGTGTGTAGGCACCTTAACATTGAACTGCTACAAATACTACATAAAAATAAAGTTCAAAGACTAAACAGAGCAGCTTCCTGGACTGACCGCTTTTGCACCTGCATGTTGCTAACACGGCTGTATCAGAAGCACACAGGTAAAGGTGGCAGTCTTAATTTATATGCCCAAATGGTATAGTTGTCATCAAATCGAGCTTTTTCACAATTAGACCATGTCACTAGCATGCGGCCATAAATAAATGCAGTTCTATTCTGGCCAGTGGCCACTCAGAGCATGATGAGCAGCCACAGCAGCGGTAACCGCGCACTTCTCATGAAGGATTAGAGGAACTGTTGAATGTATACATTTCCTGGGTACACACCGCTCAGAGTATCATCTGGCCGTGATGGGACAACATAGGAGCATCTCAGCCAAATGTATTACTCAGACGTTCAAAGGGAAGACCCAATGGCATCATAGCTTAACGTTCTATATTTAGTATTAGCAATAGAAGATCGCAATATAAAGAAAACAGCTCATGGAACGGTTAACCTCTTAAATAGACGCTACTACAAGAAGGGCTGCTCGGCCTTCCTGTATGTACGCCGTGCGGCTGCAAGAGAGGGCCCGAAGCAGCGGCCAGTACGGGGTGCTGCAGGGACCACTAACCACATCCCGCGTAACCACTACAGAGCAATGCACAGTATATGCGCTGTCCTCCGTTCTATTCTGCTGCGTCACCCGCGCCTCGACGAGCAGTAGGCCCAGGCCAACAGTGGGGTAGGGCGCCCGTCGCCTAGCACGGCGTGGCCGGGTACTAGCGGCTTCCTACCTGAGGACATGATGGCGGAGGCGAGGACACCGAGACCAGAGAAACACGACCACCACCGCGCGTGAGCAGCTCCGGACAGCACGAGGAGGGAGCGTACCCACAGCAGCGCGAAACGAAAGAGGGTGCGTGCAGTGCGTCCCCACGCGGGAAAGGGTCAGCGGCTTCGTCACGCACGCACGGTGCTTCAGGAAGAGAAATAAGTGACGTCAGCGCGCAACATCACGTCTCTCGGGGTCTGTCCTCCTCCTGATGATGCTGCTGCTGCTATACACTGCTGCTGCTGATCTAGTGATGATAACGCGATACACTGTCACTGCTGCACACAGACCTGGACATTTAACAAAGTAACAAAAAACTGAGGTGTAAAATGGGGGAGATGGTTCTGGTTGTTCCCAGGGAAGAAACATTTGGCTACAGACGAGGCTGAAGTTGGCTTCTTATTCAGCCAGCTTCTTATTCACTTCTTATTCATTTCTTATTTACTTCTTATTCAAGCTCCAGCTTCTTATTCAGAAAATTTTACATTAAAACATTTAAATAAAGTTAGATCACTAACAATATGCAAACAAAGAATTGTGTCCCTCACACAGTTTACAATTATTATTTTCCTGGCACAACAAGGCTTTTGGCATGAACAGGGCAGTAAAACGGGCACAGGCACCACATTTTGTCATTTTGAATAAGAAGCTGTAATTGTGCAGGGGTTAACTAGCTTCGGTCATCAAATGTTACACTTGAAACCCACAGGGGGTGGTCTGGTACATATGACCCACTTGCCATTTCCATTTACCAACAATGATTTTGGCATGAATAGGGCAGTAAAGCAGGTACAGGCGCCAGATTATCTCATTTTGAAGAAGAAGCTGTAGTTGTGCAGGGGTTAACTAGTTTCGGTCATCAAATGTTACACTTGAAACCCACAGAGGGTGGTCTGGTACATATGACCCACTTGTCATTTGCCTTGACCAACAAGGATTTTGGCATGAACAGGGCAGTAAAGTGGGCACAGGCACCACATTTTGTCATTTTGAATAATAAGCTGTAGTTGTGCAGGGGTTAACTAGCTTCGGTCATCAAATGTTACACTAGAAACCCACAGAGGGTGGTCTGGTACATATGACCCACTTGCCATTTGCCTTGACCAACAAGGATTTTGGCATGAATAGGGCAGTAAAGCGGGCACAGGCACCACATTTGTTGGTCAAGGAAAATAACAAGTGGATCATATGTACCAGACCACCCTCTGTGGGTTTCAAGTGTAACATTTGATGACTGAAGCTAGTTAACCCCTGCACAACTACAGCTTCTTATTCAAAATAACAAAATGTGGTGCCTGTGCCCGCTTTACTGCCCTATTCATGCCAAAATCCTTGTTGGTCAAGGCAAATGACAAGTGGGTCATATGTACCAGACCACCCTCTGTGGGTTTTTCAAGTGTAACATTTGATGACCGAAGCTAGTTAACCCCTGCACAACTACAGCTTCTTATTCAAAATGAGATAATCTGGTGCCTGTGCCCGCTTTACTGCCCTATTCATGCCAAAATCCTTTGTTGGTCAAGGCAAATGACAAGTGGGTGATATGTACCAGGCCACCCTCTGTGGGTTTCAAGTGTAAAATTTGTTGACCGAAGCTAGTTAACCCCTGCACAACTACAGCTTCTTATTCAAAATGACATATTATGGAGCCTGTGCCCGCTTTACTGCCCTATTCATGCCAAAATCCTTGTTGGTCAAGGCAAATGACAAGTGGGTCATATGTACCAGACTACCCTCTGTGGGTTTAATTTGTAAAATTTGATGACCGAAGCTAGTTAACCCCTGCACAACTACAGCTTCTTATTTAAAATGACAAAATGTGGTGCCTGTGCCCGCTTTAATGCCCTATTCATGCCAAAATCCTTGTTGGTCAAGTGAAATGGAAAGTGGGTTATATGTACCTGACCACCCTCTGTGGGTTTCAAGTGTAACATTTGATGACCGAAGCTAGTTAACCCCTGCACAACTACAGCTTCTTTTTCAAAATGACAAAATGTGGTACCTGTGCCCGCTTTACTGCCCTATTCATGCCCAAATCCTTATTGTGCCAGAAAAATAATAATTGTAAACTGTGTGAGGGACACAATTATTTGTTTGCATAGTGTTAGTTTAGTGATCTAACTTTATTTAAATGTTTTAATGTAACATTTTCTGAATAAGAAGCTGGAGCTTGAATAAGAAGTGAATAAGAAATTAATAAGAAGTGAATAAGAAATGAATAAGAAGCTGGCCGAATAAGAAGCCAACTTCAGCCTCGTTGGCTAGAGAAGGTATCAGAGGGGTCACTAACAGCCAGGCTGCTTAGTCCTGAGATGTGTGATAGGTGAAGGAAGGGAGACTATAGGATCATATAAACTGGTCCCAACCCATGACCTTTTAATCTCCAACTCCCTGTATCTACTAGCCATTACTGAAACCTGTATTTTACCTTCTGACACCACTTCTCCTGCAGTTCTCTCCTCTGGGGGCCACCCACAGCTTATGCGAGCGTCCATGATGATGGTCGCGATGGTCAAAGACCATCGCGAACATCAGGCTTGCGACGAGACCCTGCGGTAGCGTCTCGCTGCCGCAAGCCCAGGAGTGATTTTGGCTCTATCAGAGCCAAAGTCATTCCCACTGACATCATTACTGATGTCAGTGGGGCCGGACTCAGACAGTAGGCGTTCCCATGGGAACGCCTCCGTCTGGCCGCCACGCCCCTGGCATGCCCACCAAAGGGGGCGTGCTGTCAGTCACCATCGACAGCACGCCCCCTTTGGTGCGAGACCCCGAGCGATGTATTTCTCGTCACTAGCCGGGTCTCGCGCATGCGCACGACGGAGCTCCCTCCGTCGTGTGCATGCGCATTCGCCAAACATCGACCCGCTTGCGAGCGAACTTCCCTCGCGAGCGGGTCTGAATGACCCCCACAGATCTTCCAATCTTGAAAAGCCCATCATTTTACTAGTAACGGTCTGCAAATCTGCTGATTATCTCCATACACTAGCAATCTACAGCCCCAATCGATCCGTGAAATCCAACATGTTGGACAATCTGATTTAACAATTCAAATCACTTTTTGGTTGCAATCTGCGATCTGTATAGCCCATACATTGCAGATTTTCTAAAGGTGCTCATACATCTGCAACGACTCGCCGCAATGCAGGGCTGTGATCGGAAATTTCCAATCGCCATCGGAAATTTCCGATCACCCACCATTGATGTTCTGCGATCCGTCGCCAGATCGCAGACATTTGACATATTAAATGTCCGTGATTTGATAATTGCGATATTTTGATCGTGATAGTCAAATCGCCGATATCCAACATGTTGGATTTCTGCGATCCTGTGATGCCGGGTTTCTGCATCGCGGGAATCCATCGCATATGTATGGGGCCCATTATACAATCATCTGCAAATTGCAGAATTGCCACAATCGATTGCTGATGTATGGGGGCCTTAAGATAGCAATGACGAGAAATAGAAACCAGCAAGCAGAAATCTACTCACCTTGGTTTATTGGTGTCTGTATCTCACTCCAGCTACTCGGGCTTCCGCCAGGTAGTCAGTGTTTGGACATCTCGGTATGGACCTCCAAGTTGTGAAATCTAAACCAGCACCGGACCCAGTGGTTGTGGAGTAAACCCAGCAGCACAGCGTGTGGGGAGTTCTCTTCTATAAATTTGTGCATACTGCCACCGGGATGGACATCGATGGTTGATGTTTGCAGACCATCGATGATTTTCGATGTTAATGTTTTCACCATTCGATGGCAGCATTCCGATGTTTGCAACTATCGAATGGTAATCATTTAATGGTGTTCCGATGATGGCTTCTATTGTTTAAATCCTAAATGCTATACCTCCCCTGGCTACTCTGTGCTGTGTCTCTGCATCTCAAAATTTCCATGGTTCATGCTGCTGGGATCGTTGGAGGCTGTCTCTCACTGCCTCAGACGTGACCCTCAGCCCCTCCCCTCTCTCCAGACTGCTGCTAGCTCTGATTGGTTCTCACTGTCTCAGAGAGCCAATCAGTGTGCAGCCCTGGCCCTGCAGCAGCTGTCACAGGACCTCATTCAGAGCCGCTCGCTATTTGCGGTCGTTTGTTTAAAAAAAAGGGGTGGCTATTCAAATGAACCGTTCGCACTTTGCGGTCTGTTCACTTCTCTAAGTCTGAACGAGCGAGCAAAACTTGCTGTCGAAATTTTGAAAAATACGCCCCCTTGCCACTCGCACCATACGTCATGTCTGCTATTTATTAGATTAATCGAGTACATCGAACAGCGTACGAACTGCTCGCTATTCTTGTGGTTGGTTTTTTCAACCGCTATTTTGCGAGCAGTTCTGACTATAAAATAACCAAGTGACGTGGTCAATGACGCTGCTGTATTAATTATGCACTCCCTTAAAACGCCCGTTTTGACCTTTAAGCACAAATGCGTTCTGAATTCCACTCCCCGTTTTCAAGCACCTTCCCGTTACCACCCACATACGCCTCCTCCTGTCACTCAAAGTAGCAGGCATTCGCTATATAGCGAACAAACGATTTTCGGCCGCAATGACTGGTTCGCGCATGCGTATTACAATCCGTACGCATGCGCAGATGAGCGAACATCGGTCAGAACGAACGAGCGGCCGCTTACGAGCGCCTCTGAATCAGGCCCACAGACATCTAGCAATGTTTACACCAGCAGAGATGGACAGTAATATCTCTGCTGGTGCTGTAAGGTTTGTTTTCCAGTATATCCAATTCCTCCTTCATGATTATTATTATTATCATTTATTTATATGGCGCCACAAGTGTTCCGCAGCGCCTTACAAAGTACATAAACAAATTGTAGACAAGCGACTAATGATGCGTACACACTGGGCGATTAAAGTGGACGAATGAACAATAACGATATTGTTATCGTTCAGTCGTCCACTTTATCGTCCATTTTTAACACAAAAATGATGAACGAAAACGACAACGCTTGTTCCCGCGGGTCGTTCATCATCATCGTTCATCGGGTTGACATGCAGGCCAACCTGACGATGTCGTCAGGTTGCTGCATGTTATGGAATGGGGGAGAGATCCCGGCGCTGAACGATATCATTAATGATATCGTTCAGCGGGTGTGCTCAATGTCATGAAGGACATTGAGCACACCCTGCCGGGGACACACTAGACGATATTGCTCAGGGAGCATATCGTCTAGTGTGTACGCACCATAACAGAACAATACAATGCAGGACCAGGGCATGGATAATATATTTTGTACATTAGCGACCATAACACCCAGATAAGCAACAGAGCATAAGCAACCAAGTGTTAGGTGCCCTAGTGGTGAGTAAGAAGTAGATGAACCTAAAGTAGGGGGAAGCACAAGAGGGTAGAGGGCCCTGCTCGTAAGAGCTTACATTCTAAAAGACAGGGGAAGACAAACAGGTTTGACACAGATGGGGTAGATGGGGGGGACGGAGCACGTAGCAGGGAGTTAGAATGATAGCTGGAAGGCTTTGATGAAGTAGTGGGTCTTGAGAGCCCGTTTGAAGCATTGCAAAGAGGTGGAGAGTCTGATGGGGAGTGGGAGAGAGTTCCAGAGGTGGGGAGCAGTGCAGGCAAAAGCTTGGAGGCGGGAGTGGGAGGAAGTAATCAGCTGGCGTGAAAGGTGGCATGCATTAGTTGAACGAAGAGAGCGGAGAGGAGAGTGAAGGGAAATTAGATCAGAGATGTATATGGGAGAAGACTGGCTGAGGGCTTTGTAAGCGAGCGTGAGAACCTTAAATTGGGTTCTAAAAGGGAAGGGGAGCCAGTGGAGGGCTTGTAGGAGAGGGGAGGCAGATATAGAGCATTTAGAGAGGAAGATAACGCGTGCAGCAGCATTAAGGATAGACTGGAGAGGAGAGAGATGGGATTTGGGGAGGCCAGATAGGAGGCGGTTACAGTAGTCCAATCTGGAGATGACCAGTAAGTGTATGAGGGTTTTAGTAGTATCCTGGGTGAGATAGGGACTGATCTTAGAAATATTTTTGAGATGGAAACGACAGGACTGTGAAAGGTTCTGGATATGTGGTTTGAAGGAGAGGGATGAGTCCAGGATAACTCCAAGACAGCGCACCTTGGGACTAGGTGAGATAGTTATTCCATCAATTGATAAAGAAATAGTGGGAAGTGAGGTTATGTGGGAGGGTGGGAAGACGATCAGCTCTGTCTTAGACATATTAATTTTAAGAAATCGCTGGGACATCCAGGATGAGATAGCAGAGAGACAGTTGGAGATACGAGTCAGAAGAGAGGGGGAGAGATCAGAGGAGGAAAGGTAGATTTGAGTATCATCAGCATAGAGATGATAATGGAGGTCAAAAGAGCTTATGAGTTCACCTAGAGAGGAAGTATAGAGGGAGAATAGGAGAGGTCCAAGAACAGAACCTTGGGGAACACCTACTGTAAGAGGCTGTGGGGGGGAAGAGGAGTCATGAGAGGAAACTGAGAAAGATCGGTCAGAGAGGTAGGATGACAGCCAGGAGAGGGCAGTGTCACGTAGACCAAGGGAGTGAAGGATATGCAGCAGAAGAGGGTGGTCCACAATGTCAAAAGCAGCAGAGAGATCAAGGAGAATGAGAAAAGAGTAGTGGCCTTTGGATTTGACAGCAAGAAGCTCGTTGCTGACTTTCGTGAGGGTAGTTTCAGTGGAGTGGCGAGAATGGAAGCCGGACTGAAAAGGGTCAAGGAGGGAGTGGGAGGAAAGAAAAGTGGTAAGGCGGTTGTAGACAATCCGCTCAAGGTTGTTGCCCCACACATTACAAAGACGTTACCGCTTACAACTAGTCTCCTCGCCGCAAGGCACCCGGCAGAGTTGAGTATGCAGGAACACCCTGGAACCCTCTCCAGCCCGACGCAACCTCTCGCGAGACCGGGAAGTGGATGACGTGGCAACCCGGAAGTAGTGTGCACTGCAGAGACCACACCGGGAAGCAGCAAGCAGACGCTGACCGGGAGGTGAGTCTTAGAATAGGTGACCCGAAGACCGAAGAGAACGGACCTTGGACAGAGGTGAGGCTATGTGGATATAGACAGATCTGAGACTGTTACCATTGTGACTGACTTAGCACTGCTTTGGCTATACCTATACCGATAGTGAGGGACGCCCACTACCGGTTCATATCTATACTCCGGACTTATCAGATTTAGACCATCTATATACAATACTTTGGCCAGACCTCTCCCCCCCTACATATACCATTGTACACTTATTTGTTTGTCTTCCCATATCCCAGCCCCCCTTCCCACTTCTCCCTGGTTACTTCCACCCCCCCATATGTAGAACTAGAGTACAATAATCCTAGAGCGCTGTGACTCAATAAAGGATTTGTACCTACCAATTTCTTCATTCCTTCTTCTTTTTTCCACCCATTACCATCATACTATTTCACATACAAAAGTGCAGACATTAATCATAAATTTGAATACTGCTTAAGGGAGGTGGGGACCTCTCTATCTCTATAGGTCCTGCTGCTGACCCGCAGTGAGCACTTAGTCACTTTATTTTTGTGATCCAATCCGCTCAAGGAGTTTGGAGGCAAAAGGGAGGAGAGAGATGGGTCGGTAGTTAAAAAGAAGGTTAGGATCAAGGGTAGATTTTTTAAGAATGGGGGAGACAAGGGCATGCTTGAATGCAGAAGGAACAGTGCCTGATGAGGTGGGCAAGATGGGAGCAGGCAGAGAGAGGAAGTGGAGGAGGCGGGAGGGGATAGGATCAAGGGGGGAGATGGAAGGGGGGGGAGGACCGGATGAGGGCCATGACTTCCTCTCCAGATACAGGGGAGAAGGATGTTAGAGTTGGTAAAGTTGATGGGGAGGGGTGATCTGGGAAAGGAGGAGGTGGAGAGCTGGGGGACTGCTTGGATATGATGTCCTGACGTATGGAATCAATTTTAGATGTAAAGTAGGTAGCAAAGTCAAGGGCAGAGAGCAAGGAAGGGAGACGAGGAGGGGGTGGGCGAAGGAGGGAGTTAAAAGTGGTGAAGAGATGCTGGGGATTAGAGTACTGAGAGGACATTAGGATCTTGAAAAATGACTGTTTAGAGAGGGAGAGAGCATAAATTTGAAATGGAGAAAATCTGCCTTAGAGCGTGATCTTCTCCACTGTCGCTCGGCGGTTCGAGAACACTTTTGCAGGTATCTGGTGCATTTGGAATGCCAGAGTTGAGGAGTAGATCTGTGAGTGTGAGTAGTGATCGCCGGAGCAACAGAGTCCAGAGCAGAAGTAAGGGAGTCATTGTATAGGGAACTGGCTTGTTCAGGGCAGGAGAGAGGATAGCGGAGAGAAGTGAGTTAAGCAGTGAAGAAAAGGAAACTGTGTCGATAGCGTCAATGTTACGCTTAATAATGGTGGCTTTTGGAGGTAGAGGGGAAGGAGAGAGGGACAGGTTAAAAGAGAGAAGGTGATGGTCAGAAAGTGGGAATGGGGAATTGGAGTGATCAGAAATATTACAATGGTGAGTGAAGACCAGATCAAGCAAATTGCCACTCACATGGGAGGGTGAGGAGGTCCATTGAGAGAGACCAAGTGAAGATGTGCAGGTGAGGAGTTTGGAGGCAGAGGATTCTGTGGGAATATCAATTAGAATACTGAAGTTGCCTAGGATAATGGAGGCAGGGCTGTCTCTAGGGATCTAAGCGTCCCTGGCAATGTACTAGACTGATGCCCCCCTCCCACCTATGCAGTGCCCCCAGTAGTAATACCCCCTATGCTGCATTGCCCCCAGTAGTAGTCCCTTATACAGTGCCCCCAGTAGTAATCCCCGCTATTATGCATTGCCCCCAGTAGTAGTCCCCCCTATACAATGCCCAGTAAAGTGGGCACAGGCACCACATTTTGTAATTTTGAATAAGAAGCTGTAGTTGTGCAGGGGTTAACTAGCTTCGGTCATCAAATTTTACACTTGAAACCCACAGAGGGTGGTCTGGTACATATGACCCACTTGTCATTTGCCTTGACCAACACAGGATTTTGGCATGAATAGGGCAGTAAAGCGGGCACAGGCCCCCAGTAGTAGTCCCCCCTATGCTGCATTGCTCCCAGTAGTAGTCCTCATATACAGTGCCCCCAGTAGTAGTCCCCCCTATGCTGCATTGCCCCCAGTAGTAGTCCCCCTATACAGTGCCCCCAGTAGTAGTCCCCCCTTAACAGTGCCTCTAGTAGTAGTCCCCCCTATGCTGAATTTCTCCCAGTAGTAGTCCACCCCATACAGTGCCCCCAGTAGTAGTCCCCCCTATGCTGCATTGCCTCCAGTAGTAGTCCCCCCCTATACAGTGCCCCCAGTAGAAATCCTCCTATACAGTGCACTCAGTAGTAGTCCCCCCTATACAGTGCCCTCAGTAGTAGCCCCCCTATACAGTGCCCCCAGTAGTAGTCCCCCCTATACAGTGCCCCCAGTAGTAGTCCCCCCTATACAGTGCCCCCAGTAGTAGTCCCCCTATACAGTGCCCCCAGTAGTAGTCCCCCCTTAACAGTGCCTCTAGTAGTAGTCCCCCCTATGCTCAATTTCTCCCAGTAGTAGTCCACCCCATACAGTGCCCCCAGTAGTAGTCCCCCCTATGCTGCATTGCCTCCAGTAGTAGTCCCCCCCTATACAGTGCCCCCAGTAGAAATCCTCCTATACAGTGCACTCAGTAGTAGTCCCCCCTATACAGTGCCCTCAGTAGTAGCCCCCCCTATACAGTGCCCCCAGTAGTAGTCCCCCCTATACAGTGCCCCCAGTAGTAGTCCCCCCTATACAGTGCCCCCAGTAGTAGTCCCCCCTATACAGTGCCCCAGTAGTAGTCCCCCCTATAATGTGCCCCCAGTAGTAGTCCCCCTATGCTGCATTGCCCCCAGTAGTAGTCTCCCTATACAGTGCCACCAGTAGTAGTCCCCCTATACAGTGCCCCCAGTAGTAGTCCACTCAATACAGTGCCCTCAGTAGTAGTACCCCCTATACAGTGCCCTCAGTAGTAGTCCCCCATATACAGTGCCCTCAGTAATCCCCCTTATACAGTACCCCTAATAGCGCACCCCCCCCAAAGTGCCCCCAGTAGTGCCCCCCCCTACAGTGCCCGCTTTACTGCCCTATTCATGCCAAAATCCTTGTTGGTCAAGGCAAATGACAAGTGGGTCATATGTACCAGACTACCCTCTGTGGGTTTAATTTGTAAAGTTTGATGACCGAAGCTAGTTAACCCCTGCACAACTACAGCTTCTTATTCAAAATGACAAAATGTGGTGCCTGTGCCCGCTTTACTGCCCTATTCATGCCCAAATCCTTATTGTGCCAGGAAAATAATAATTGTAAACTGTGTGAGGGACACAATTATTTGTTTGCATGGTGTTAGTTTAGTGATCTAACTTTATTTATATGTTTTAATGTAACATTTTCTGAATAAGAAGCTGGAGCTTGAATAAGAAGTGAATAAGAAATTAATAAGAAGTGAATAAGAAATTAATAAGAAGCTGGCCGAATAAGAAGCCAACTTCAGCCTCGTTGGCTAGAGAAGGTATCAGAGGTGTCACTAACAGCCAGGCTGCTTAGTCCTGAGATGTGTGATAGGTGAAGGAAGGGAGACTATAGGATCATATAAACTGGTCCCAACCCATGACCTTTTAATCTCCAACTCCCTGTATCTACTAGCCATTACTGAAACCTGTATTTTACCTTCTGACACCACTTCTCCTGCAGTTCTCTCCTCTGGGGGCCTCATCTTTTCCCACCCACCACGACCTGGGGGTCGCCATGGTGGTGGTGTTGGGGTCCTTCTATCCCCTGGTTACTCATACCAACTCATTACCTCTGAACCATCCCTTACATTCTCTACATTTGAAGTCCATGCTATACGCCTCTTCCCCCAGTACACCTCCAAGTAGCTGTCATTTACCGTCCCCCTGGCCCTCCCTCCAAGTTCCTTGACAACTTTGCTTCCTGGCTCCCTCATTTTCTCTCCTCAGACCTTCCCTCCATTCAGGGGCGTAATTACCCATTGGCCAGGATGGCACTCGCCAGGGGCGCTGACCAAAGGGGGGGCGCCATTCAGCAGTGCCACCAGCAGCCAAGGGGTGGACTACCCCCGCTAGTCCCCCGGCCCCACAAGTGTAGGGCAGTCTGCAGTGAGAGCGGTCTGCCCTACACAGTTTACAAACACACAGTTGCCAGCGGCGGCTGTGTGTTTGTTATAGCAGCCAGCCAATGAGAGTCAGACAGACTCTCATTGGTTGCTGCGTCCACGGAGGGATCCGGCTGGAGCTCACTCATGAGCTCCATCTTCCGGCTCCCCCCGCAGTGGGGGATGGGAGAGATGTCATGACGTCTCTCCCATAGTGCAAGAGAAGATCCAGGACTCAGAGCAGACAGCGGCGGTTGCGACAGGAGCTGGGATCAGGTTAGTTGTATTTTCTTCTGTGTGTGTATGTGTGTAAGCCTAGCACAGCAAAGGGGGGGCAATGTATAGGGGGTGGCCACTGCTGGGGGCACTTTATGGGGGGGCTGTCCGATACTGGGGGCACTGTATAAGGGGGACTACTACTGAGGGCACTGTATAGGGGGGACTACTACTGAGGGCACTGTGTAGGGGGACTACTACTGGGGGCACTGTAGGGGGGGCACTACTGGGGGCACTTTGGGGGGGTGCGCTATTAGGGGCACTGTATAAGGGGGATTACTGGTGCACTGTATATGGGGGACTACTACTGAGGGCACTGTATAGGGGGGACTACTACTGAGGGCACTGTATTGAGTGGACTACTACTGGGGGCACTGTACAGGGGGACTACTACTGGTGGCACTGTATAGGGAGACTACTACTGGGGGCAATGCAGCATAGGGGGGACTACTACTGGGGGCACATTATAGGGGGGACTACTACTGGGGCACTGTATAGGGGGGACTACTACTGGGGGCACTGTATAGGGGGGACTACTACTGGGGGTACTGTATAGGGGGGACTACTACTGGGGGCACTGTATAGGGGGGGCTACTACTGAGGGCACTGTATAGGGGGGACTACTACTGAGTGCACTGTATAGGAGGATTTCTACTGGGGGCACTGTATAGGGGGGGACTACTACTGGAGGCAATGCAGCATAGGGGGGACTACTACTGGGGGCACTGTATGGGGAGGACTACTACTGGGAGAAATTCAGCATAGGGGGGACTACTACTAGAGGCACTGTTAAGGGGGGACTACTACTGGGGGCACTGTATAGGGGGACTACTACTGGGGGCAATGCAGCATAGAGGGGACTACTACTGGGGGCACTGTATAGGAGGACTACTACTGGGATCAATGCAGCATAGGGGGGATTATACTACTGGGGGCCTGTGCCCGCTTTACTGCCCTATTCATGCCAAAATCCTGTGTTGGTCAAGGCAAATTACAATTGGGTCATA
Organism: Taudactylus pleione; assembly: GCA_031769625.1. Taxonomy (NCBI): domain Eukaryota; kingdom Metazoa; phylum Chordata; class Amphibia; order Anura; family Myobatrachidae; genus Taudactylus; species Taudactylus pleione. Next base: position 7,358,030 of record JAUIMM010000396.1, read on the forward strand.
TGTACCAGACCACCCTCTGTGGGTTTCAAGTGTAAAATTTGATGACCGAAGCTAGTTAACCCCTGCACAACTACAGCTTCTTATTCAAAATTACAAAATGTGGTGCCTGTGCCCACTTTACTGGGCATTGTATAGGGGGGACTACTACTGGGGGCAATGCAGAATAGCGGGGATTACTACTGGGGGCACTGTATAAGGGACTACTACTGGGGGCAATGCAGCATAGGGGGTATTACTACTGGGGGCACTGCATAGGTGGGAGGGGGGCATCAGTCTAGTACATTGCCAGGGACACTTAGATCCCTAGAGACAGCCCTGCCTCCATTATCCTAGGCAACTTCAGTATTCCAATTGATATTCCCACAGAATCCTCTGCCTCCAAACTCCTCACCTTCACATCTTCACTTGGTCTCTCTCAATGGACCTCCTCACCCTCCCATGTGAGTGGCAATTTGCTTGATCTGGTCTTCACTCACCATTGTAATATTTCTGATCACTCCAATTCCCCATTCCCACTTTCTGACCATCACCTTCTCTCTTTTAACCTGTCCCTCTCTCCTTCCCCTCTACCTCCAAAAGCCACCATTATTAAGCGTAACATTGACGCTATCAACACAGTTTCCTTTTCTTCACTGCTTAACTCACTTCTCTCCGCTATCCTCTCTCCTGCCCTGAACAAGCCAGTTCCCTATACAATGACTCCCTTACTTCTGCTCTGGACTCTGTTGCTCCGGCGATCACTACTCACACTCGCAGATCTACTCCTCAACTCTGGCATTCCAAATGCACCAGATACCTGCAAAAGTGTTCTCGAACCGCCGAGCGACAGTGGAGAAGATCACGCTCTAAGGCAGATTTTCTCCATTTCAAATTTATGCTCTCTCCCTCTCTAAACAGTCATTTTTCAAGATCCTAATGTCCTCTCAGTCCTCTAATCCCCAGCATCTCTTCACCACTTTTAACTCCCTCCTTCGCCCACCCCCTCCTCGTCTCCCTTCCTTACTCTCTGCCCTTGACTTTGCTACCTACTTTACATCTAAAATTGATTCCATACGTCAGGACATCATATCCAAGCAGTCCCCCAGCTCTCCACCTCCTCCTTTCCCAGATCACCCCTCCCCATCAACTTTACCAACTCTAACATCCTTCTCCCCTGTATCTGGAGAGGAAGTCATGGCCCTCATCCGGTCCTCCCCCCCTTCCCTCTCCCCCCTTGATCCTATCCCCTCCCGCCTCCTCCACTTCCTCTCTCTGCCTGCTCCCATCTTGCCCACCTCATCAGGCACTGTTCCTTCTGCATTCAAGCATGCCCTTGTCTCCCCCATTCTTAAAAAATCTACCCTTGATCCTAACCTTCTTTCTAACTACCGACCCATCTCTCTCCTCCCTTTTGCCTCCAAACTCCTTGAGCGGATTGGATCACAAAAATAAAGTGACTAAGTGCTCACTGCGGGTCAGCAGCAGGACCTATAGAGATAGAGAGGTCCCCACCTCCCTTAAGCAGTATTCAAATTTATGATTAATGTCTGTACTTTGTATGTGAAATAGTATGATGGTAATGGGTGGAAAAAAGAAGAAGGAATGAAGAAATTGGTAGGTACAAATCCTTTATTGAGTCACAGCACTCTAGGATTATTGTACTCTAGTTCTACATATGGGGGGGTGGAAGTAACCAGGGAGAAGTGGGAAGGGGGGCTAGGATATGGGAAGACAAACAAATAAGTGTACAATGGTATATGTAGGGGGGGAGAGGTCTGGCCAAAGTATTGTATATAGATGGTCTAAATCTGATAAGTCCGGAGTATAGATATGAACCGGTAGTGGGCGTCCCTCACTATCGGTATAGGTATAGCCAAAGCAGTGCTAAGTCAGTCACAATGGTAACAGTCTCAGATCTGTCTATATCCACATAGCCTCACCTCTGTCCAGGGTCCGTTCTCTTCGGTCTTCGGGTCACCTATTCTAAGACTCACCTCCCGGTCAGCGTCTGCTTGCTGCTTCCCGGTGTGGTCTCTGCAGTGCACACTACTTCCGGGTTGCCGCGTCATCCACTTCCCGGTCTCGCGAGAGGTCGCGTCGGGCTGGAGAGGGTTCCAGGGTGTTCCTGCATACTCAACTCTGCCGGGTGCCTTGCGGCGAGGAGACTAGTTGTAAGCGGTAACGTCTTTGTAATGTGTGGGGCAACAACCTTGAGCGGATTGTCTACAACCGCCTTACCACTTTTCTTTCCTCCCACTCCCTCCTTGACCCTTTTCAGTCCGGCTTCCGTTCTCGCCACTCCACTGAAACTGCCCTCACGAAAGTCAGCAACGAGCTTCTTGCTGTCAAATCCAAAGGCCACTACTCTTTTCTCATTCTCCTTGATCTCTCTGCTGCTTTTGACACTGTGGACCACCCTCTTCTGCTGCATATCCTTCACTCCCTTGGTCTACGTGACACTGCCCTCTCCTGGCTGTCATCCTACCTCTCTGACCGATCTTTCTCAGTTTCCTCTCATGACTCTTCTTCCCCCCACAGCCTCTTACAGTAGGTGTTCCCCAAGGTTCTGTTCTTGGACCTCTCCTATTCTCCCTCTATACTTCCTCTCTAGGTGAACTCATAAGCTCTTTTGACCTCCATTATCATCTCTATGCTGATGATACTCAAATCTACCTTTCCTCCTCTGATCTCTCCCCCTCTCTTCTGACTCGTATCTCCAACTGTCTCTCTGCTATCTCTTCCTGGATGTCCCAGCGATTTCTTAAACTTAATATGTCTAAGACAGAGCTGATCGTCTTCCCACCCTCCCACATAACCTCACTTCCCACTATTTCTTTGTCAATTGATGGAATAACTATCTCACCTAGTCCCAAGGTGCGCTGTCTTGGAGTTATCCTGGACTCATCCCTCTCCTTCAAACCACATATCCAGAACCTTTCACAGTCCTGTCGTTTCCATCTCAAAAATATTTCTAAGATCAGTCCCTATCTCACCCAGGATACTACTAAAACCCTCATACACTTACTGGTCATCTCCAGATTGGACTACTGTAACCGCCTCCTATCTGGCCTCCCCAAATCCCATCTCTCTCCTCTCCAGTCTATCCTTAATGCTGCTGCACGCGTTATCTTCCTCTCTAAATGCTCTATATCTGCCTCCCCTCTCCTACAAGCCCTCCACTGGCTCCCCTTCCCTTTTAGAACCCAATTTAAGGTTCTCACGCTCGCTTACAAAGCCCTCAGCCAGTCTTCTCCCATATACATCTCTGATCTCATTTCCCTTCACTCTCCTCTCCGCTCTCTTCGTTCAACTAATGCATGCCACCTTTCATGCCAGCTGATTACTTCCTCCCACTCCCGCCTCCAAGCTTTTGCCTGCACTGCTCCCCACCTCTGGAACTCCCTCCCACTCCCCATCAGACTCTCCACCTCTTTGCAATGCTTCAAACGGGCTCTCAAGACCCACTACTTCATCAAAGCCTTCCAGCTATCATTCTAACTCCCTGCTACGTGCTCCGTCTCCCCATCTACCCCATCTGTGTCAAACCTGTTTGTCTTCCCCTCCCTTTTAGAATGTAAGCTCTTACGAGCAGGGCCCTCTACCCTCTTGTGCTTCCCCCTACTTTAGGTTCATCTACTTCTTACTCACCACTAGGGCACCTAACACTTGGTTGCTTATGCTCTGTTGCTTATCTGGGTGTTATGGTCGCTAATGTACAATATATATTATCCATGCCCTGGTCCTGCATTGTATTGTTCTGTTATGGTGCGTACACACTAGACGATATGCTCCCTGAGCAATATCGTCTAGTGTGTCCCCGGCAGGGTGTGCTCAATGTCGTTCATGACATTGAGCACACCCGCTGAACGATATCATTAACGATATCGTTCAGCGCCGGGATCTCTCCCCCATTCCATAACATGCAGCAACCTGACGACATCGTCAGGTTGGCCTGCATGTCAACCCGATGAACGATGATGATGAACGACCCACGGGAACAAGCGTTGTCGTTTTCGTTCATCACTTTTGTGTTAAAAATGGACGATAAAGTGGACGACTGAACGATAACAATATCGTTATTGTTCATTCGTCCACTTTAATCGCCCAGTGTGTACGCATCATTAGTCGCTTGTCTACAATTTGTTTATGTACTTTGTAAGGCGCTGCGGAACACTTGTGGCGCCATATAAATAAATGATAATAATAATAATCATGAAGGAGGAATTGGATATACTGGAAAACAAACCTTACAGCACCAGCAGAGATATTACTGTCCATCTCTGCTGGTGTAAACATTGCTAGATGTCTGTGGGCCTGATTCAGAGGCGCTCGTAAGCGGCCGCTCGTTCGTTCTGACCGATGTTCGCTCATCTGCGCATGCGTACGGATTGTAATACGCATGCGCGAACCAGTCAGTGTGGCCGAAAATCGTTTGTTCGCTATATAGCGAATGCCTGCTACTTTGAGTGACAGGAGGAGGCGTATGTGGGTGGTAACGGGAAGGTGCTTGAAAACGGGGAGTGGAATTCAGAACGCAGTTGTGCTTAAAGGTCAAAACGGGCGTTTTAAGGGAGTGCATAATTAATACAGCAGCGTCATTGACCACGTCACTTGGTTATTTTATAGTCAGAACTGCTCGCAAAATAGCGGTTGAAAAAACCAACCACAAGAATAGCGAGCAGTTCGTACGCTGTTCGATGTACTCAATTAATCTAATAAATAGCGGACATGACGTATGGTGCGAGCGGCAAGGGGGCGTATTTTTCAAAATTTCGACAGCAAGTTTTGCTCGCTTGTTCAGACTTAGAGGTGTGAACAGACCGCAAAGTGCGAACGGTTCATTTGAATAGCCACCCCTTTTTTTTAAACAACGACCGCAAATAGCGAGCGGCTCTGAATGAGGTCCTGTGACAGCTGCTGCAGGGCCAGGGCTGCACACTGATTGGCTCTCTGAGACAGTGAGAACCAATCAGAGCTAGCAGCAGTCTGGAGAGAGGGGAGGGGCTGAGGGTCACGTCTGAGGCAGTGAGAGACAGCCTCCAACGATCCCAGCAGCATGAACCATGGAGATTTTGAGATACAGAGACACAGCACAGAGTAGCCAGGGGAGGTATAGCATTTAGGATTTAAACAATAGAAGCCATCATCGGAACACCATTAAATGATTACCATTCGATAGTTGCAAACATCGGAATGCTGCCATCGAATGGTGAAAACATTAACATCGAAAATCATCGATGGTCTGCAAACATCAACCATCGATGTCCATCCCGGTGGCAGTATGCACAAATTTATAGAAGAGAACTCCCCACACGCTGTGCTGCTGGGTTTACTCCACAACCACTGGGGCCCATAGTCACTGGGAATCGCTAACAACGAACTCGACTGGGTCCGGTGCTGGTTTAGATTTCACAACTTGGAGGTCCATACCGAGATGTCCAAACACTGACTACCTGGCGGAAGCCCGAGTAGCTGGAGTGAGATACAGACACCAATAAACCAAGGTGAGTAGATTTCTGCTTGCTGGTTTCTATTTCTCGTCATTGCTATCTTAAGGCCCCCATACATCAGCAATCGATTGTGGCAATTCTGCAATTTGCAGATGATTGTATAATGGGCTCCATACATATGTGATGGATTCCCGCGATGCAGAAACCCGGCATCACAGGATCGCAGAAATCCAACATGTTGGATATCGGCGATTTGACTATCACGATCAAAATATCGCAATTATCAAATCACGGACATTTAATATGTCAAATGTCTGCGATCTGGCGACGGATCGCAGAACATCAATGGTGGGTGATCGGAAATTTCCGATGGCGATTGGAAATTTCCGATCACAGCCCTGCATTGCGGCGAGTCGTTGCAGATGTATGAGCACCTTTAGAAAATCTGCAATGTATGGGCTATACAGATCGCAGATTGCAACCAAAAAGTGATTTGAATTGTTAAATCAGATTGTCCAACATGTTGGATTTCACGGATCGATTGGGGCTGTAGATTGCTAGTGTATGGAGATAATCAGCAGATTTGCAGACCGTTACTAGTAAAATGATGGGCCTTTCAAGATTGGAAGATCTGTGGGGGTCATTCAGACCCGCTCGCGAGGGAAGTTCGCTCGCAAGCGGGTCGATGTTTGGCGAATGCGCATGCACACGACGGAGGGAGCTCCGTCGTGCGCATGTGCGAGACCCGGCTAGTGACGAGAAATACATCGCTCGGGGTCTCGCACCAAAGAGGGCGTGCTGTCGATGGTGACTGACAGCACGCCCCCTTTGGTGGGCATGCCAGGGGCGTGGCGGCCAGACGGAGGCGTTCCCATGGGAACGCCTACCGTCTGAGTCCGGCCCCACTGACATCAGTAATGATGTCAGTGGGAATGACTTTGGCTCTGATAGAGCCAAAATCACTCCTGGGCTTGCGGCAGCGAGACCCTACCGCAGGGTCTCGTCGCAAGCCTGATGTTCGCGATGGTCTTTGACCATCGCGACCATCATCATGGACGCTCGCATAAGCTGTGGGTGGTAACCCACAGCTATGCGAGCGTCCATGAGGACGCTCCAAAAACTGGTAGGAGGGCCCTGATTCAGAGCGAGCACTCTGGTCAGAGCGTTCAGCTCTTAATCAGGCCCTCTGTTTGCTGAAAATGATCTGCAAGGTATGGGCACAGATTGCTAAATTGGGAAATCCTAAAATCGGGCAATAAATCTTCAAATTGTTCAATTGTGGTTTTCAGATTGCTGTCTTTAAAAAAAGTGGGGTCCTACTTCACTTTTTTTGGGTCCCATCACAATTTATGCTTTTGAGTCAACCATATGCCTCCACACATAACATCAGACCACCCCAAATGGCCTACATATACACCATGGCAAGTCACATTCATATTTTCAGTACTGATAATGCTTATAAATACTTTGGGTTCAGGCAGGCAGCAGTTGGGTTAAGGCCCCCATACCTCAGCAATCTGAAAACCACAATTGAACAATTTGAAGATTTATTGCCAGATCTAAGGATTTCCCAATCGATCATTTGCAGATCATTTTCAGCAAACACAGATCTGCCAATCTTGAAAGACCCATTATTTTACTAGTAACGGTCTGCAAATCTGCTGATCAAGTCCATACACTAGCAATCTACAGCCCCAATCGATCTGTGATATCCAACATGTTGGACAATCTAATTCAACAATTCCAATCACTTTTTGGTTGCAATCTGTGAAGCCCATACACAATCGATAGCAGATTGCAGAATTGCCACAATCAATTGCTGATGTATGGGGGCCATTGGAACTGGCAGTTGAAGCAGGAAGCAGCTGGGGTAGAGGGGGTAAGGATAGGCAGTCCTTGGGATAGGGAGGGGGTGAGGGGCAGGCAGTAGTGTGGGGCAGTGCTGGGGGTAAGGAGGTGACAAGGACAGGCAGAAGTTGGGGCAGGAAGGTTAAGGGCAGGCAACAGTTTGGGCAATGCTGAGGGCAGGCAGCAGTTGTGGTAGAGCTGGGGGTTGTGGCAGATAGCAGTTGGGGTAGAGGGGGTAAGAGCAGGCAGTGCTAGGGATAAGGATGGGGTGAGGGGCAGGCAGTAGTGTGGGGCAGTGCTGGGGGTAAGGAGGTGACAAGGACAGGAAGAAGTTGGGGCAGGAAGGTTAAGGGCAGGCAACAGTTTGGGCAATGCTGAGGGCAGGCAGCAGTTGTGGTAGAGCTGCGGGTTGAGCCAGGAAACAGTTGGGGTAGAAGAGGGTAAGGGCAGGCACTACAGTGGGCAGTGCTGGTGGTAGGGAGGGGACAGAGCAGGCAATGGTTGGGGCAGGGAGGTTATGGACAGGTAGCAGTTTGGGCAATGTTGTGGGGCAGGCAGCAGTTGGGGTAGAGCTAGGGGTTGGGGTAGAAGGGAGTAAGGGCAGTTAAGGATGTGAAGGGCAGGCAGTACTGTGGGGCAGTGCTGGGGGTAGGGATGGGATAAGGGCAGGCAGCGGTTGATGCAGGGAGGTTAAAGACAGGCAGCAAAGCTGGGGGCAGGCATCAGTTTGGGTAGAGGGGGGGAGGGAGTAAGGTAAAAAGCATTTGGGACAGTACTGGGGGCAAGGAGGGGGTTGGGGGCAAGCAGTACTGGGGGTAGGGATTGGGTCAGGATAGTTAGCAGCAGATTTCTTGATTAGCAGTCCGTCCCCGTTTGCCTGTTTTGCAGGATTGCCACCTCACAGCATACAGCATTTTCTTATTTAAGCAGCTCCCCCTCTTTCCGTTTCCATAATCAATAGCAGCAACTACCCCCCCCCCCTCCTTTCCTCCTTTGCAGCAGCCACTCCCCCGTTAGCATGCACCAGCCCCACATTGGCACTTACATTAATCCTCCACCAGGCTGCCCGTGACATCCAGCCGCGCAAACGCCACAGCTCCTCGTAATTAGAATTTGAGCCGCTGAGCTGTATATGCCGCCTTCTCTCTGCCGGGTACCGCAGCCACTGTATACAGAAGTGTTATTGGAGTTGCCAATGGCTGACTCCTCCGCACCTTCTTACAGCTCTCACGGCAGCCACAGTGCCTTGGAGACAACACGGCACAGGAGCCATGGGATTGGCTGCGGGGCCCGGAAGACATCACAAAAGGCACGGGATTGGCCACAGCACAGTGCATCCCCTGGGACCCACCCATTTTGTAAAAGTGAGTCCCTAGTTCTCAATTTAGGGTAAAATATGCATTACAGCGCGTATTTGCGTTCACTGTAGACCCTGAAATTATTATCTGTCATACAGGAGATATCTGGAATAATATTTGCTTGAGAACACAGGGATCCTGGGGTAGTGTGTTTATGCCCCAGGTATTGGAACTCGCAGGGGGAGGCCCTACCCTTATAAGGTTATTTTAAGGGGACCTGAGGAATCATAAGTATTTGACCATAGACAAGCTAAATAAGGTTAATTTTTAGCCATGAGGTCATACGTATTTGACCATAGGTAGGCAGGCTAAATAAGGATCATTTCTTCTTAATGGTCCATAGGTTCCACAGGGAGACCTTTGGGTGTAGGTGATGGGAACGAATCCAGGCACCATGCAGTTAAAGCTTTTAGCTCCCAGGATGCATTGGGTCCACTCTCCCTATCCCTCGCCCCCGAGGCACCTCAGTTTTGTTGGTGCCCGGCCGGAGTCGGGTCACCATTTCGCAGGGGGGCTGTTTAAGCACTCCCTAAAGCTTTATTTTCTTTATTTAAATTTTACAAAGAATAGAGCGCGCAGCAGCAGACTGTCCATGGGACGTCTGCAATGCCGCTCCGTCACCCCTCTGGTGCCGTGACGCAAGTACTGATCTGGGGATCTTGGCGGGCATTCCGGGGGTCAGCGCTAACCAGGGCCTCCGGAGAGGACCCGTATTGCACCCGGACATCGGAACAGATAAGGCGGGTCGCCTCTCACGGTGAGCTGCGCGTGTGTAAGTCGATACCTCCGGTCTCAATGGACAGACTGTGAGTGGCTGGGTGTGGACGCAGGCTCCAGCCATCGCGCTCCACTGGACCACCAGGGACAATTTGGTTCAGGAAACCAGCATCCAAGGGGTTAATAACCGGCCAAGGGAGATAGTTTCCTTGTTTAAGCAGCTCCTGCCCTCAGCTCAGCGTGCCTTTCCACTGCGGTCTGGCTTCCCTGAACTGCTCTCCTCCTCCAGACATGCCCCCTCTGAGGTCCCCGGCAGCCATTTTCTCATGGTGCAGTCACTGTTCTCCAGGACAAAGCGTGGTCCGGTCTCTCTGCATACCTCTCCCCATAAAAAGGGGTCAGCGTATGCAGCACTATTGCCTACCAGATACTGAGTCTGTGTGGTTGAGTATAGTGCTGCTTTGCAGCGTCTTTCCTGCATTGTATGTGACTTCTGCTAGCGCTGCCTGTCCGCATCTCCTTTTTTTCTGTCAGCTATATACAATATTTGTGAGGTCTGTCACATACTGTTGTGTGCTGCACTGTGCCATATTTAGGCAACAGGCTCCTGCAGCTTATCTAAGCATAAGACCAGTATATTGCACCCTGTTAGTATTTATACATACTCGTGGTTGCTTTGTACCCAGTGCCATATTGTGCGTCATTTTACCCTGCAAACCTGTCTGACAAGGGTAATGAACACATTCCTGTGCCATATTTGGGCTGTGTGCTCCTGCAGCTCCCAAGCATAAGACAGGACCAGTATATTGCATTCCTACTAGTATTCTACATACACGGTGGTTGCTATATACCCAGTGCCATATAGTGTGCTATATTACTCTGCAGCATGCTTGCCGACATTTGGCTCCCTCCTTCCGGGAGGGAGCTGTCGGGCTTACAGGGCTGGGGGCGGGACGCGGCCAAAGGGGGCGGGGCCCGGCACATGACGCAGCTTTGGGGGAAGAGCATGGGGGCGTGACAGTGCGATCGCATCATCGTGGCTCCGCCCCTCTTCACAACGCCGTGATTAATGGCATTGTGCAGCAGGGGCGGAGCCACGATGACGCGATTCAGCGCGAATCGCGTCACCGGCCCCCCTGCTGCCGGGGTTTGTACCTAAAGGCGCGGAGGGGTGCGGGCACATCGCCAGGGGGCGGAAGGATTGCCTGCCTTCCCGGGAAGTCGGGAGCGGCACCCGATTTTCGGGAGGCTCCCGACCAAATCGGGAGGGTAGGCAAGTATGCTCTGCAGCTATGTCTAGCAAAGGCAAGAGTAACAAACAGACATCTGCACCCATACTGCTATCATGCAAACTATGTGTTGTAGGCTTATGTGAGGAGGATTTGATACAATATGGGTTATGTAGTAAGTGTTATACTTCTCCAGGCCCATCAGACAACCTAGCGCCTGTACAATTGTGGACCGCCTGGCAGATCCGGCTGTGATTCGCCCTATGGGGTTATCACAGCAGGCCGTAATTCCTCCTTTGGGGTTGCCATAACAAATTTAGGCGATACAAGTACCTCCTGTGCCCCCAACATGAGTAGACGTACTCTCTAACTCTGTGCAGAGTCTAATGGCTACATCTAATACTTTTCAAACCATGTTGCAAGGTAAGAAGCCCTTACCCAGTAAGCCCTCTAAGCGTCCTGTGTTATCGTCCCAGTCCACGCAACCCTTATATTCTGAATTATCATCTGACGAGGAAGTAGATGCTGATCTCTGTAATCCTGACTCCCCTCTGGAAGAGGATGAGAGTCGGTCAAAAATGTATATTCCTGCCTTGGTACGAGCTGTCAGATCCATCTTATTAATAGAAGATGATGAGCCAGCCCCTAAATCCAAGCACCCTCTGTTTAAACGACAAAAAGTGGCTTCAGCAGAATTCCCTCTATCGGATCCACTAGCTGAGCACATGGCTGCAGACCGGCAATCGCCTGGTAAGAGAATTCAAGCACAAAAATATCTGACCTCATGTTACCCATTTCCTGTGGCTCATTGTGCAAAATGGGAAACACCCCCTGCAGTGGATTCACATGTTAAGCGCTATGTTGCCTATTCCTACAGTTACTTCCTTGAAGGATCCTATGGATAGGAAAGTAGAAGCTTGCCTGAAATCGATAACTCTCTTTCATGGGCTGTTGCCTGTCCAATCATTGCTATTGCTAAGGTTATAGGGAGCTGGGCTGACGCACTTGAAGACTCTCTTCCGTCAGATGCTTCTAGGGATCAGATGTCTTTTGTTGCTCACATTCGAGATGCAGCTTCCTATATTAGAGAAGCGACATTGGATGCCAGTCTCCTAACCTCCAGAGTTTTGGCCGCAGCTGTGCCTGCACGCCATACCCTGTGGCTACGCTCATGGAATTCAGATGCGGATTCCAAGAAAGGCCTAGAAGGGTTACCCTACAATGGGGAGATCTTGTTTGGCCCAGACCTTGACAAGATTGTAACCACGTTGGCAGCATCAAAAACTGCATTTCTGCCTTTAGCAACTACTTCTACTAGGCTTCGGACTACATCACTTAAGTCCATTCATCCTCAGGGAAAGCCTTAAGGTCAGTCCTTTCCTAGGCAGTCGGCTTCCACTAGGGTCGCCAAACCCAGGACCAAGCAGACCTGGAACACCAGACGTCCTGCTTCAAAACCCGAGGATAAACCCTCAGCCTGATGGGACGGGCCTCCTTCTGGGATATCCCAGAGGGGAGGCCGACTTCTTTGGTTCGCCCAGTGCTGGTGTCAAACTACCACGGATGCTTGGGTAAGAGAAGTGGCCTCTTACAGGTACGCCCTCTCATTTCTCAGACAGCCTCACCACCAGTCTTTCTACACAGGCCCTCCTTCAGACCTGAACAAGGCCTTACAAATCCAGAAAGCCATATAGTCCTTGCTGCAAGCAGGGGTACTTGGGCCAGTCTCGCTATCTCAGCAAGAGACTGGTTATTATTCTACTCTCTTTCTTGTTCAGAAGCCAAATGGGTCTCATCAGCCTATCCTCAACCTCAAATCCCTGAACAAATTCCTCAGGGTACCCAGGTTCAGGATGGAAACCCTATGTTCCATCATCCTAGCTATGGAGCCTGGGGACTTCATGGTATCTCTGGATATTCAGTAAGTGTACCTATAGCACCCTCACATCAGCAATATCTCCAGTTTGCTATACTACCTCAACATTTCCAATTTCAGGCTCTGCCCTTTGGACTATCCACAGCTCCACGGGTGTTTACAAAAATTATGGTTATCATGGCGGCCCACCTAGGTGGTCTGGGTGTCCGCCATCTGCAGTTAACCATTGCTTTCCTGCAGGGGTGTATCTAGGGATCCAAGCGCCCCAGGCAATGTAAACGACTGGCATCCCCCCTTATGCAGTGCCCCCAGTAGTATTCCCCCCTATGCTGCATTGCCCCCAGTAGTAGTCCCCCCTATACAGTGCCCCTAGTAGTAATCCCTTGCCCCTGGCAAGTGCCATCCTGGCCAATGAGTAGATACAACCCTGCTTTCCTGCACAAGCATGGATGGTTAATCTACTAGAAAAAGATCCTCCCTGAATCCCTCACAGAGAATGATTCATCTGGGAGCTCTGCTGGATTCTCAGAATCAGAGAATCTTTCTGACATCAGACAAGATCTCCACACTTCAACTACGAGTGTGCAGATGTCTCCACAGTCGCCGCTTGTCGATCACTCAGCAATGCAAGTTCTGGGATCCATGGTGTCCACCTTCGACATGGTGGAATATGCTCAGTTCCATTCCAGGTCTTTGCAAAGGATGATCCTCTCCAGGTGGAATGGGTTACCCCATCGGATCAAAGCTCAGTCGATGGTGCTCTCTTCAGAGGTGCGTCTGTCTCTATCTTGGTGGCTACAGACGTCTCCTCCAAGGGACCCCCTTATGGATCCTGGACTGGGTAATCCTAACAATGGACGCCATTCTCCGGGGCTGAGACGCAGTGACTGGTCCGCACTTCTTTCAGGGCCGTTGGACATCGGTCGAATCAACCCTGCCAATCAACATATTGGAACGTTGAGCTGTCTACAGGGCCCTCAAATTGTCCCAGCACATACTTCACGGACAACCTGTACAGGTTCAGTCCGACTATGCCACAACAGTGGCTTACATCTATCAGCAAGGGGGTACTTGAAGTCAGGCAACAATGACAGAAGTGTCCCGCAATTGGACATGGGCCGAGGGTTACATCCCGGCCATCTCGGCAGTATTCATTCCGGGAGTTCTCAATTGGGAAGCAGACTCCCTTAACCATCAAGACGTGCATCCTGGAATGGTCGTTTCACCAAGAGGTGTTTCAACTCCTAGTGTACAGATGGGGCCTCCCAGAGGTGGACCTCATGGCCTATCGACACAATCACAGACTGCCTGTGTACAGGTCCAGAACAAGAGATGCCAAGGCAGCCTTTGTAGATGCATTGTCAGTGTAGTGGGCCTTCCAGTTTGCATACTTCTTCCCTCCAGTCTCCCTTCTTCCTCGAGTTCTTCCGAAGTTCAATCAAAACGGAGGCATGGTCCTGCTGGTGGCTCCAGCTTGGCCCAGACGTCATTGGTACTCAGATCTTCAGAGTCTCTCCATCGACACTCCGTTACTTCTACCTCAGCATCCAGACCTGTTGTCTCAAGGTCCTTGTCTTTACCCGGACCTGGGTTGTCTGTCTTTAACGGCATGACTCTTGAGACATTCCTCCTAAGGTCCAAAGTATTCTTTAGCTCTGTCATCAACATGATGCTTAGAGCGAGTAAGCCTGCTTCTGCCAGGATCTACCACAGAGTGTGGCATTCATATTTCCGGTAGTGTCGTACTAGAGATTACGACCCTCAGGTGTTTCTGATTTCCAGTGTCCTGGCATTCCTTCAAGCTGGATGGGACCTCGGCCTATGCCTGGCCTCATTCAAAGTGCCAAGTCTCTGCACTGTCAGTGTGGTTCAACGTAGAATTGCTCTGCTACCAGATATCCACACCTTCCTCCAGGGTGTCGTCTGGATACAACCTCCCTTGGTCCCCTCAGTGGCTCCTTGGGATTTGTTATATATACACAAGAGGAATAGAATAAACTATTCCACTTGTGGGTGCGCGATATCATAGATTAACTAAGACACAGATGTAAAAAATCATTAATATTTAATAATATAAAAGTACCTAGTTCTTGGCTAGGCTTGCATAAAACCATACACCACACAATTCCAATAATACATATATTTATAATTATAATGGAACAATATCCTGATATATCCCCACTTGACTGTTGATAAACAATAACGTGCCTAGAAACCACTAGAGCATGTATCCGATCATATGCTTTCACAATCTCACTCTAGGTAGCAATGCTACAATGCTGCCAGGATTGTTCATATATCTTATCCAATATCAATTGATGATCTCTTATTCATTTATAGAGAAAATATGAAAGGTCCTTTATCAAATGAGGAATAGAACCTCTTAAGTGGCTTCTTCTTGTGGAAAAAAAAGAAACAAAAAGCAGTAGGGTATAATGGTATCAACTGCTCCGATATAATAGAGCTCTCACTGGCCGTATCCCATTTTCAATCCGACATCAGTCTTCACCGCTGTTAGCGCAACACCCGCCGTATTTTGCCAAGGAGTAATGAATATTTACTATCATTCATAAGTCATGTATCGCCCCATATGGAATAATAATGGGCGTACTCACAGTCTTGTATCAGACACTCCTGGCTGGCTCCGGTGTTTAATCTTTTTAGCGTATAGCGTGTATAAAGGGAACTGCATCCAGCATCTGAGTCTCCACGAATAACATCCAGTAAGTATCCACAGATATGCCAGGGGTCAGGACTGGTCCAAACAATGTCCCTATAAATGTCCTTGATGCGTTTCTCTGCCTGGTTCAAATGGCAGTTTCTTCAGAAGGTCAGTAATAGAGGGGGACTCTCCTCCAGTCTTTTAAAGCACTCACAACCAATTGCGTGTTTTCAACAATCAATCAATTAATTAATTATAAAACATCTGTGTCTCAGAAACCAGTGCATAATTGCACCTAAGATTTTGTGACAAAACAAACATATCACTCTATCAAAAAAGATCATTCAGAATATAAATACATTCTATTACATACACATATAAAAAGAAAAATCCTTCCTAAATATATTCATATATAAATAAATAAATGGCATCATTCAAAAGGATCGCACATAAACCAACATTCTACATAAATAAACATAAATAGACCAGAAAATAGCACTGTGTTGTACAGCCACTCTTGTGGCGCACTTGGGGGAATGCAGCTACAGCAACCAGAAATGGTCCCAGGTTCAACTCCCATCAGTTCCAGATCTCAAATTTCATTTATTATTTATTTTGGTCTCTAAATACAATGGTAATTAAATAACTGATTGCAAAAATAATATTATCAATCATCATTCTGTTCTTCCCCATTAAGTGCAAAAATGGCACAACAAAATAGATCTCTTATGCACACCAATCTCAAAATAGATATTTCTTCCCCTAAAAAAATATCCATAAAATATATAGATACATTATATATGCTCATATGTGAATTGTATCCATAAATGTAGACACCCATTCAGTGTATTATAATGACAAATAGTATATATAAACATATATATATTTCTAAATCTGTATATACAGATAAAAAATAAAAAAATGGAGGTTCAACGAATACTGTTTAATTCAATATTTTAATTTAGTCCCCCTGGTACCAGAGTCCCTAGCATAAAAATCCAATATGCCTCTCTTGTACATAGGAGACTGAACCTATCCCCCCCCCTACATGTGGGTGATATTTGCTCAATCCCCTGTAACGAGAGTTCTCTAACATCACCCCCATGACACTGAGTAACATGCCTCGATACACTATGTTGGCAATTTTTCTTAATCACATTTCTTCTATGTTCCAGAAACCTCGTGTTAAGACTTCTAATTGTCCAACCCACATACTGTTTTCCACATTTACATGTGATTAAATATATAACATATTTGGACTGACAGTTAATAAACTTATCTATATCGTACCTTTTTTCTGATGACATAGATCTAAAAACAGTACTTCTATGTAAAATAAACTGACAGGTGATACAAGATTGTTTGCCGCATTTAAAGCAGCCTTTAGGTTTTGTCGTCAACCAAGTTCCCAACTCGGTGCCTTCTTTAGAGGAATTATTAATAAAGAAACTAAGTGATAAGTAATTTTTAAAATTCTTAGCTTTACGAAATGTTAATGTCAGTTGACTCCCAACAAATGGTGCTAAGATCCTATCCATCTTCAATAACGGAAAGTTCTTATGGAGAATTCTCTTTATTTGCCCTGAAAAGCTATTAAATTTAGAGACAAAAGAAAATGCGTACTTTTAATTATTATTAACTTTTCCCTTAGTTGTCAACAGAGAGGTTCTATTATATTTTTCCACCTCCTTCATTGCTTCTTCCAAAAATATAGATGGGTAACCTTGTTCTAAAAAAGCTAAAGTCAGCTCCCCTGCCTGTTCTTTAAAAGTTGTTATATCCGAGCAGTTACGTTTAAGGCGTAGGTATTGGCCTTTCGGTATATTTTTCTTCCACTTATAATAATGACAACTAGAAAAATTATAAATACCCATTACTATCTACCTCTTTTTTATACGTTCTAGTAATTAACTCATCGTTACTAACAGAGAGAGCGATATCCAAATAATTAATGTGCAAAGGGTGAGAAATATGTGTAAACCGCAACCCAAAAGAATTAGAGTTAAGATATGTTATAAATGATAAAATAGAACTAGAATCCCCGTCCCAAATAATAAAAAGATCATCAATGTATCTGCCATAGAGCAGTGGAATTGTGTGGTGTATGGTTTTATGCAAGCCTAGCCAAGAACTAGGTACTTTTATATTATATTATTAAATATTAATGATTTTTTACATCTGTGTCTTAGTTAATCTATGATATCGTGCACCCTCAAGTGGAATAGTTTATTCTATTCCTCTTGTGTATATATATAATCTCTAACCATTAAGTAGTAACAGATCTACTTTATTGGGGAGCGGCGTACTATAGATTACGATATTATTAACAATCTAACATCATCAGATCAATTTAATAGCGCCTGGAGACTGAGTTTGTGGTTAACTCATTGTTTGTTCCTTGGGATTTGGCAGTAGTTCTTCGGGCCCTCCAGGGTCCTCCATGTGAACCACTAGATTCAGTGGAACTTAAGTGAGTAACAGCTAAGATTCTTTTTCTTCTGGCTATTGCATCTGCCAGAAGGGTGTCAGAATTGGAGGTGCTCTCCTGTCGTTCTCCCTTTCTGATTTTTCACCAGGACAGGGCTGTGCTTCGCACTCACCCTGAGTTCCTACCTAAAGTTGTTTCTAGTTTCCATATCAATCAGGAGATTAACTACCGGCCTTTCAATCACCAGACCTCTCGGCAGGTGAGGCCTCCTTGGATGTGGTCAGTGTCCTCAGGATTTATGTGGACCGTACCAGTTCCCTTCGGAAATCAGACTCCTTATTTGTGCTCTATATATTTCACATGAAGGGATGACCAGCCAACAAACAAACATTATCTAGATGGCTTCGTATGACTATTTCAGAAGCTTACTCGCAGGCGGACCTGCATGTTCCAACTTCTGTTAATGCTCATTCTACTCGGTCTGTGGGTCACTCGTGGGCAGCTCGCAGTGGTGCCTCGGCTGTTCAGCTGTGTAAGGCGACCACGTGGTCTTCTGTCCAGACCTTTTTAAGGTTCTATGCCTTTGATACCTTCGCCTCTCAGGACGCTTCCTTTGGGTGCCGGATTCTCCTCTCAGCGCAGGAGTGTCCCCACCCTTAAAAGGACTGCTTTGGGACATCCCCAAGGTCTCCCTGTGGAGCCTATGGACCCTGAAGAAGAAAATGAGAGTTATGGTAAGAACTTACCTTTGTTAACTCTCTTTCTTCGAAGTCCACAGGGCACCCGCCCTTATGCACCTGGCTTCATATGGGCTATCATACTGGTCACCGGTCTCTCTTATCCTCCTCCAGCCTTTGGTTTTTTACCAACTGAGGTGCCTCTCCCTCGGGGACGGGGTATAGGGAGAGTGGACCCAATGCATCTTGGGAGCTAAAAGATTTAACTGCGTGGTGCCCAGATTGGTTCCCATCACCTACACCCCAAGGTCTCCCTGTGGACCCTATGGACTTAGAAGAGAGTTAACAAAGGTAAGTTCTTACCATAACTCTCATGTTTTAGCCATTAGGTCATAAGTATTTGACCATAGATAGGCAGGCTAAATAAGGTTCAGTTTTAGCCATGGGAAATTCTGAGAGCGCCCCAGCTCTGTGAGAAGGAACTGCTATGGAAGTAATTAAATGACTCCATGGCAAGACTGCTGCTGACGGCCTACAAAAATTATTTAGCAAGACAGGGATCCCTGAAAGCAAATATTTTTGCCCAGTAACAATGACAATATGTAAGTCCTGTCAGGACAGATGGAGTGAATCCTGCCCACCATGCAACCAGCCTGACTGTAATACAACGTTAAGACCTAGATCTACCCCTACAGCTGAGGAAATAGCTAATACAATCAGGAATTCCAAAAGTGGGCTAATGAGAAAGGACAGAACTAGTATTGCAGGGATGGGTGCACACACATCCAGAAACAGTGCTTATACAGCTGATGACTTACTCTTATGTACAGTTAATGTAACATGTTTACAGGAGACCATGGCACTGTTATGTTTCTTAGCAGAAGTTAACAGGTATCCAAAGATAAAATACACATTGGCAGAACAAGAGTAGGTTTCTGAAGTTGATGGTGTGTGGATAGAGGAAATAGACATGCAGTCCTTGGATGAGGAAAATTTTTGACAGCTTCCCTTTAAAACATTCCACTAGGAGAGCTGCAATTGCAGTGACAGGTACTGATTTATATTGTCCAGCGAGGGTGTGTGAGGAAGATAATTTGTGTGTGGAGAGCAAGAGAATGCAAACATAAGATAATCACCCGACCATCGCGACCATCGCCACTGCGAGCAAAAGCCTGCGGTTGAGTTTTTCAACCGCAGGGCCAGGAGTGATTTTGGCTCTATCAGAGCCAAAATCACTCCCACTGACATCACTAGTGATGTCAGTGGGGCCGGCTTCTGACGGTAGGCGTTCCCTTGGGAACGCCTCCGTCTGGGAGGCACGCTCCCGGCACGCCCACCAAAGGGGGCGTGCTGTCAATCAACATTGACAGCACTCCCCCTTTGATCAGACACTACGAGCGAAGGAAAGTCCTTCGCTCGTCGCGTCTCGCGCATGCGCACGACGGAGCTCCCTCCGTCATGCGCATGCGCAGTGCAGACCATCGACCCACTTGCGTGCGGACAGCCGCTCGCGAGTGGGTCTGAATCAGGCCCCTATTCTATTGCTGCTTGGTTCAAAAGAAGGGAAAAGTGACAGAAGAGAAGGTAGTGATATAGAAAGTGGTGATGATGATGAGAAAGAGGAAGAAAAATACACCACTTAAAAGTTTTCTCGAATGAAATCTTTTTGTTGTTACTGTAGGTGGGTGAGTTGCACACAGGTTATGCAGATTGCATTAGATCCTTGTTTGATGCTTTTCAATTGCCTGAAAAGTTAGCTGTAATTAAGGTCAAAGCACACACCAGAGAAAATACTCCAGAGGTAAAAATGAATGCCTTAAACAGACCAAGCCGCCAAGCAGGCCACAATAAAACCCCTTCCTGATAATCTGATACTGGTGGCCATAACACCAGAGACATTGGATCTGGACCTCCTTAAAAAGTTACAGGCCCAGGCTCCACAGAAGGAAGTAGAAACATGAAAAAAACTAGGTGCACGACTTCAGGGTGATGGATGGATGGTTGAGCACCATCTCTGTCTGCCACGTGCACTGTTTCCAGTCTTAGCCTAGATACTTAATGGAAACACTCACCAGTCAAGAGATGCTGTGGTGAGGGTGCTAAACCAGCATTGGGTAGCACCAGGCTTTATACAGGCAGCACAGGCCTATGTTGCAGGGTGTGTAATCTGTGCTTTACACAACCCAGAAAAAGTAGTCAAGGTACCAGTAAAAAGTACCCCACATACATGTTTTCCCTTCCAGAGATTACAGATTGGTTTTATCCAGTTACCTAAATGTTCTGAGTTTTAGTGTGCACAGACCTGTTTTCAAATTGGCTGTGGTCTTGCAAGGCAGCAAACACAAAGACAGTTGCAAAGAAATTACTGCAAGAAGTTGTATGCCGATATGGAGTACCTGAGATAATAGAGTAACAGAGGTGCACATTTTACTGGGGAAATTTTAAAACACATCTTGGCTGACCAGGGAATATATAGGCCCCAAAGCAGTGGACGGGTGGAACGTCTGAACGGCACCTTGAAATTAAAGATACAGAAATTGATAGCAGAAACAGGCAAGACATGGTTAGATTGCCTACCACTAGCCTTACATTCAGTCAGAAACACTCCCATGGATAAGTCAAGGCTGACCCCATATGAGGTACTGTTTGGGTCATCTAGTATGTTACTTCTCACAACAGTTACAGCATGCACATGGTAACTTGATTGTAACACAGCTGCAGAACCAGCTAAGTAAAATCCACCACCAGGTGTTTTCTTCTATTTCAGATCCTAACACAGAGCCCAGCACGCATAAATTTCAACCAGGGGACTGGGTGGTGATCAAGAGACACATAAGGAAAGCCCTTGAACCCAGATTCGAAGTACCATATCAAGTACTGTTGACTACCCCAGCTTCTGTGAAAGTGGCAGAAAAGAACACCTGGATACACGCTTCTCATTGCAAGATCTTCACACAAAGGGAGTTGGAGTGATTTGCTATAATACCTAGACTTAATCTTTTAGGGCCAAGGCCTGATGGAGGCCTATGGGGTGTAATATGTGGTTGATCAATTTTTGAAGTAGGAATAGTGCTATTTTCATGGATTCTGTTGATAGAACCTATATATCTTAACTCACACTCACAGCTAAGTGTAAAGGTCAACAAAGAGCATACAGGGGAGTTAACATTTACCCCCTTTTACAAAAAGTTTGGTTTAAGCCTCACAGTTTTTGGCCTGCCAGAACATAATGCACACAACATAGAAGCCCTTGCTAAACTGTTGATAATGTTACTGACCAAATATTAGATGTATTAGAAGTAGTGGATGAGACCCTCAAATATCATACTAAAATTCTCAGGCAGCACCAATTAGTATTAGATTATCTAACTACAGCACAAGGAGGGATGTGCCAGGTAGTAGGTCCAGCATGTTGTAATTACATTGCTGATAATTTCTCTAACCCCATCCAGGCACAAATAGAGAAGGTTAGACAGCTCAAGGCTGAATTTAGAAAGCAGCATAATGATCCAGAATATGATCTTGATGACCAAGGATGGTTGTCGTAATTAAACCCAGTGAATTGGTTTAAGAGCATTAGAGGATGGGTCATAGGCATCCTCATTTTCATAGCTAAAGGCTTAGCTTTACTGCTTAGTGGGAGCCGGGCGCCCGCTGGTAACAAAATCTCAGCGGGCGTCCAGCAAATGGAGCCTCCCCGCGGCGCCGGGCTAAGGTGGGTCGGAGGAGTGACGGAACACAGTTCCGCCCCACTTTAACAACTGATTCTGTCACTAAGGGGAACCCCATGCATCCTACACACAAGGTGGACGATGTGTGAAGTAGGGGCTGCTGAATAGGCAGTGAACTAGTTAGGAAGGAAATCGGGAAATTTTTGCAAAGTGTAATTTGAATAAAAAGAGAAACATGAGTTATTTTATGCAGCAGCCATTTTGTTTAATAACCTCAAATTTGCTTTCAGCAGCTATTTGATAAAGATGAGACAGACATGGACTGTGGGCCTGATTCGGCAGTGCACTGCTGAACACAGATTCCTGATGTTTGGGAATCTGCGCAGGTGCCAGACCCATTCTGGGCATGTGCAGAATGGGTCTGTGAGTCGGCTTGCAAACTGGCAGCAGACTGTCAGTGATTAACACTCTGCTGCCATTAGGGGGCAGGTAGGGGGCGGCGACAGCCTCCATTGCCCAAAACAGAGGCGTGTCACCGTCGTTGGGGAGGAGGGAAGAGGCCAGGATCTCTGTCACGTGATGGAGATTTCCTGACCTCTTTCTGTAAACTGTGGCGGTCGGCTGCGGGACCCCATGGGTCCCCGCAGCCGGCCGATGGTACGCAGATTAACCGATACTGCATTGAACAACGCTGCTTGGTTAAGTAATGCACAGGGGGTGTGATGCCTCCTGTGTATTACCATATCTGCTGCAATTGCAAAGCTGCCTGAGTGCAACTTTGCAATTATGATCCTTACAGAATCAGGACCTGTATGTACTTATTCAAATGTACATGTCAGTCCTTGAGAAAGATTTATCACTAGTTAGAATTTGTACATTTTTATTGGAAACAATGCACATTGTCCCATGATTGGTTGAGGAGAGGCTGCCCAGGGTTACTCCCCTGATGCTTGCATGCACAATAATGTTGTTTATTCAGAGTGCTATAAGTAGAAGCTTTTTGTTTAATAAACTAGAGAAGTCTCAAATCAGAAAGTGCTTGTCTGTGTGATTTCTCTCTGGCCGAAATGACAACTGAATACACTGGGAATCACAAACAAAGAACTCGATTGGGTCTGGTGCTGGTTTACATTTCACAAAAGTAAAGATGTCTTGCCTTTCTCATCTACCTGTGCACTACATCGGAGATACACTGGGGTCAATCCTATTCCATGCGAAAGGTGCGATTTGCCATTGCAACGGAGTTAAAACACCGGCAATGGACCGGCACCTCGTACCCCTCGCGGCCCGCTCCAAGCTCGACTTCGCTTAATTTTGCTCGGAGCCCTATGGGGCTGCAAGCACTTTTAGGTGAATACTGGCTGCCATCAAATGCGGCCGTTGTTGCAATGACTTGCACATCGCAAGGAATAGGATTGACCCCAGAGATTCCTAGTTTTTGCATGGCTAAGTTAGAGAGTTCCACCACCAGCCACGAGGTGACCCGAGATAAGATTCTTGGATACAAAGACGTTAATCAAGCCACACAAACAATTATCCGTTAAAAAGACATTTATTACAAAGTAAAAGTAAATTATAAACACTTAACTTGCTTGTCAGATCATCTACTCAGGTTATAAATGGTTTTACTCCCAGGAGCCCGTCCAACACCTTTTAGCTGGAATCTCATACATTGAACGAATGGCAAAGGCTGATTCTATACTGACAAATTACATCTTATATAGGCTGCTCTCTAAGAGAAAAATGCCCGAATAAGCATTTTAACAGGTATAAAGGTCATTTTTGGAAATATACATAAATATTGATAGTAGGGGGCACTGTTGCTTCAATTATAAATGTTGGAAATCTCAATAGCAACTGTTTTATGGAGTGTATCTTAGATTAACTGAAGGTAGCACAATGTTGATTTTGGATTAAGTATGTCTGGTCAAATAACTAAACAGTGATCTTTGGGCCTGATTCAGAGCCGCTCGTAAGCGACCGCTCGTTCGCTCCGAGCGATGTTTGCCCAACTGCGCATGCGTACGGACCGTTATACGCATGCGCGTACCAGTCAGTGCGGTCGAAATTCATGTGCTCGCAAAATAGCGAATGCCTGATAATTTGAGTGACAGAAAGAGGCGTTTGCGGGTGGTAACAGGGGAAGGTGCTTGAAAATGGGGAGTGGAGATCCGAACGCAGGCGTGCTTAAAGGTCAAAACGGGCGCTTCATGGGTGTGCATAATTAAAACAGCAGCGTCATTGACCACGTCACTGGGTTATTTTATAGACAGATCTGCTCGCAAAATTGTGGTAGCAAAAACCAGCCACAAGAATAGCGAGCAGTTCATACGCTGGTCGATGTACTCGATTAATCTAATAAATAGCGGACATGACGTAGGATGCGAGCGGCCAGGGGGCGTAGTTTTCAAAAAAACGACCGCAAGTTTTGTTCGCTCGTTCAGACCTAGAGGCGTGAACAGACCGCAAAGAGCGAACGGTTCATTTGAATAGCCACCCCTATTTTCTGGACGAGCGAGCGCTAATTGCGTCCGGCTCTGAATCAGGCCCTTTGTCCTTTCTTAGCTTCTCTGTCAAAAACACCCGATGCAATGTCTGACCACCTCCTAACGTCTGACCATAATCTAATGCCTGATACATTCATAAAATCACTGCACACAACATGGCTTTCAGCCGACATTTTCTGCACTCCCTTTACACTATGCTAGGGCTCAAAGCTTGTTCTATATGAGGATTTAAGAACCTAATAATATTAAAGATTTTAATGCAATATAAATCTGTTATATTGTTTGTTGGTCTTCTATTATACAGATTACCCAGTATTAAATATTCTCTGCACTAAGGAACCACATTTCCCTATTGTGGTACATAAGGTAATCTTATTATTAGAAAATGTTTCATTGTAATTTAACACAGGTGAAAATAAGTAGGAGAACCAGAAGCCAGGATTATAGGGTGGCAGAAGGGCAGGGGCTATACTGCTTAATTTGAACGTAATTTCTTGTATGAAAAAGGTAAAAACTAGATCCAGTCTAAGTATATTTAAAATGCAGGATTAATTCTCAGTGTTTTCAAAAGCCAGATCCATGCTCAATATCTACTAAAACAGTGGTCTTATATACAGACATCAGTGACAAGACTAGTCTGAGTAGGAGGAGGGCATTGTGAAGAGGGGTTCTCTTGAAGCTGTGGGTGTAAAATCCATTTAGGAACCCTGTTGTGGCTGGGTGATCAAATAGAGCTCCATGAACACCCCTTACTTGTTATTGGATGTTCCTCACTGTGCTGTCACCACCAGTCCATAGACCCCACACATCCTGTATTTATGTTTCCTTTTATTTCAGTCTCCATCTGCCACTATTTCTGTTGTTCCTCTATTGCTCCTTTTATTTACAGCATGTTGGTAACACAGGCTGTGGTGTAACTGAATGAGGACACTGGTGACCCAGCAGCCAGTGCTCTTTTCCAAATGAGAGCTAGTCGGAGGTTGCAGATGATCCAGCCCAGCAAATTCCAGCCCCAATCTAGGAACTGAGGAAAAATATAGTGTACAGCATCAATAATGTTCTTTGATACATTTTATATCACCTTAGTATTCAGACATATAATAAATCTGGCGCACACCCTGCTGTTCTTACCAGCCGAGACTAGAAATGCTGGCGCTTGGGTTGTTTAGGATATTTTTTATTTATTTTCTGCTGCTCCCGTCCTCTGGAATGCTCTTCCATGTTCAGTCAGACTTTCAGCTAGCCTCCCAGCCTTTACACGTGCCCTCATCATCATTATTATTATTATCCTTTATTTATATGGAGCCACAAGGGATCCAACGCACCTTACAAAGTACATAGACAGAAACAGTATGAACAAAACAAGAACAAAGTCACTTACAGTACAGAACATTGCAGGACATGGACATGGTTTATAAACACTGCTGCATTAGCAGTCACAACACCCAAGGGATAGGTGCCGTTGTAGGCA
This sequence comes from Taudactylus pleione, assembly GCA_031769625.1. Classification (NCBI taxonomy): domain Eukaryota; kingdom Metazoa; phylum Chordata; class Amphibia; order Anura; family Myobatrachidae; genus Taudactylus; species Taudactylus pleione. Next base: position 7,383,903 of record JAUIMM010000396.1, read on the forward strand.
GTGGGGAGGAGATGATGGTATAAGTGAGGGAAGACAAAGCACGTGAGGGAAGAGGGCCCTGCATATGTGAGTTTATAATCTAAAGGGGAAGGCATGGTTAATGTAACAATGGAAAATGTATTGGAATGTGATCCAAGGGTAAGGCGCTGCCTAATGGTGCTATTTCCAAATTAAGTGAGCAGCTGTATATAAAAAGGATAGTTAGTCCTCGTAAAAGGTTAAATACATATACACTGATACAGCGCTCTCAATAGAGTAATTAAAATGACTGGTAATGTGATTAAAAGTACATCAGTATTTAATATATAGATTTTGTTAAATATCTAATAACAGTGATCACAATAAAAATACAATAAAACATCGGTGAATAATATCATATCTAATATAACCCAATCCACATATTCATTCATTCCAAGAGGTTAATAATAGTAATGAGCCAGTTTTTTGGATATCCATAATTGAAGCATCCTGGTTTGAATAGTAAAGGTATCCAGCATATGAGGTATAATTACCAGTTCCGTGACTGGACTGGAGTGAATGTCGACGAGTCCCGGCCGTGGCTCCTTATATGGAATCCAACCCCTGCGAGAATCCGATACCAGCAGGATGACATTTAGCCCCGATTTGACATCCAAGCCTGGTGGGAAACACCGAGCCAGGACTTGGATGTGGCTTGGATTAAGTAATTCAGAGCGGAGTGGTCCGGATTCAAGATAATCCAGACCGCTCATCTCTAACAGTATACCACCAAGTCCCAAAAATAAGAATTATGGTAGACTTACCTAGATAACTCCTTTTCTTTGAGGTCCATAGGGATCCACAGGGATACCATGGGGATATTATGGTTGGAGAGATCCAGGCACCAAACTGTTAAAGCTTCAGCTCCCAGGATACATCGGGTCCTCTCCATATATACCCCGCCCCTAGCCATAGGCCTTCATTTTAGTTAACAAGCCTCAAGGCAGGAGAAGGAAAGAGGAGAAGGAAGAGCAAACGTACACCAGAAACACTCTTATACAAGATTAGGGAATCTGTGACCAAAAGAAAAAATTACCCATGCAGCCAGGCGAGTCAGGGTAGGTGCCCTGTGGAACCTATGGACCTCGAAGAAAATGAGTTATCTATGTAAGTCTACCATAACTCTAATTTTCTTCTTAAGGGTCCATAGGGATCCACAGGGATACCATGGGGATGTCCTAAAGGAGTTCCTCTAGGGTGAGCAGAAAGGAGAACTCGTCGCCCAAAGGAAGCATTCTGAGAGTCAAAAGTATCAACGGCATAGAATCTAAGTAAAGTGTGGACAGAAGACCACGTGGCTGCCTTGCACAATTGTTCAGCAGAGGCACCATGACTAAATACTCACGATGGCCCTACAGACCAAGTAGAATGTGCTGTCACTGTGCTTGGGACAAGGAGATCAGCCTGTGTGTACTCCTGAGAGATAGTCATGCGTAGCCATCTCGCCAGAGTCTGCTTATTAGCTGGCCATTCTCGTTTGTAAAAACCATATAATCCAAAAAGAGCATCTGATTTTCTAACAGAGTTTGTACACTCCACATAAATACAGATGCAACTACTACATCCAGGGAGGCTTCACCTACAGAAAGATCTAGAGCCTGAAAAGTTGGAACTACAATTTCTGCACTCTCAAAGTGGCCAGGCAGAGACCACTGTCTAGCCCCGCCTGAAGAAAAGCCAGTACCCTGGAAATCCTGAACACCTTAGGATCATACTTCCTATGGGAAGGTAAGGATTTCTTCCAACTGATTACCCAGCCGTACTTTTGTAGGCAGACTATGGTCAGTTGAAGATGACTTTGTAAGTCTGCCCGAATATCAGATATGGCAGAATTCTGACTACCTGACGTCTGAGATAGGCCGTCATGACTGCCATTATTTTGGTAAATACCAGAGGAGCCGTATATAGGCCAAAGGGTAGAGCCTGAAATTGGTAATGTTGCTGAAGGACAGCAAACCATAAAAAATGTTGGTGGGATGGTACAATAGGAACATGCAGCTATGCATCCTGAAAGTCCGGGGAAACTATATAATCCTCCGACTCCATTGACAAAATAATTGACCGGCATTTCCATATGAAACTTGGATACATGGAAAACTTGTTGAGGGTTTTTAGATTTACAGTTGTATAGGGCGATAGGCCCCATTCGGTTTCTGAGCCAGAAATAGATTGGAATAATAACCCATTCCCTGTTGCGACACTGGAACCGGGACTATTACCCCCATCTGCAGCAGGGAGTGAATGGATTCCTGAAAGACCAAGGCCTTGACCGCATCTATGGAGGATCTGTGCGAAAAAAATTCTGGGGAGGATGCCTCCTGAAAAAGAGGGCATACCCCTTAGAGACCACTTCTCGGACTCGGCATCTGTTGTTGTTTGATGCCAATAATCCGCAAACTGAAGAAGTCAGCCTCCCACCCTGGGATCCCCCAGGAGGAGGCCTGTCCTATCAGGCCGAGGGTTTGTCGTCCGGTTTAGAAGCTGGACGTCTTGCTGGGCCAGACCTCTTAGTTTGTCGCCTTGTTGTCTTGTGAAAACTAGTCAGCCTAGAGGAAGCCTGTTCCCTTGCTCATCCCTGAGGACGGAAAGACCAAAAAGGAAACCTGCCTAAACTTTATAGTCGCTGTAGATGGCAGACCTGCTGATTATGAAGCTGCCAGAGTAACTATTATTTAATTCAACTCTGTTCCAAAAAGCATTTCTGATTAAATGCGTTACATGAGCATCCACAGTAGGAGGTTCCTCCCACTTAGTACATACAGAAGCTGGGAAAGGATACAACAATGTTATTCTTTTACTCACATAAAATCATTTATCCAGGTTACCCCATGCCTCATCCATAAGCTCAGTGAGCTATTCAGATACAGGAAACTCCGTTTTGGCCACCTTCCAGTGGTGATTAAACATTGGAGCCTTCTTACTAAGAACTGGGTCATCATCCCAAATATCTAGGATTGATTTAACCGCCCTCACCAAAGTAGGAACATCCACTGTGGACGGATGGTCCTCGTCCCTCGAGCTAGACCCTGAAGAGGAACCCTACGCATCATCCGATTCCTCTGATGATGCGTCTGAATCCATATGGTGAGCATACTGATAAAAAGATAACTTGCGCTTGGGCGCCTTAGTAACTACTGGTCTGCTTTCAACATTAGATGGTGCCATACTTTGACTAGAATGGCCATAAACATTCTTCCAGGAAGAATGCATAGGAGGTGCGTTGGAGCAGCCATACGATCCACAAACTGCTTCATTACCGGGGACAAAGAGGATACCCAAGTTGGCTCTTGTCCAGAGACAGGTAAACTGGACTGTTGAGGAGGCTCTTTATAACAGACATCACACAAACCATCTTTTACACCCTGAGGGGCCATACATGATTTACATAAAACCAGCGCAGGGGGCTCTCCCTCCTGTTTCCCTTATCTTTTGACATGTTCGATAAAGGTAATAAATGCAATGCTATGTGACAGCCTTCACAAAATCTTAAATGAATGCAAATTACTCAAAGAAAAACGTCCACCCCAAAAGGATGGAGAGAGAAAAGTAGTGATAGTTATAATTGACAGACAGAAATAATAGACAGTGTCAATACAGGAGCTAGCAAACAGTCACATACAATGCATATGTAATATAATTACCATGGACTTTAAATCAACTACACAAACACCATGAATGGTAGGATATAGAGCTCTATATACCTTAACTAAGGGAGAGGTATACAAGGAGACTGACCCAAACCCTCCTGAGACCAACAGCTACAGCAGCGCAGTGATAGTGGACCATGAGCATCTCATATACATGATCAATACTTTAGAGCATTTGCACGCCACTTTAGCAGATGGAGGTATGCACTGACATGCAAAAAAATAGATGTTGTGTTACAGGCCAAGTAATTTAATAGGCTATCAAAAAGTGACGTTTGTGTATTTACTGAGGCCATGAGCGTAATTACCATAGGTGCAACGGGTGCATCTGCTATGGGGCCCAGAGCTGAGGGGGGCCCATCTTCCTTGTCAAAGGTACATGTGTTCTACACATGGAGTGGAACATAGTGGCCCCTTACAAACCTTGCTTTGGGTCCTTGAAATACCTAGTTACTCCCCTGACTGGGGCCGTGGGACCATGCCTTTTTTGTGGCATGCACCTAATGTCCCTATTTAGAAAATGGGGGGGGGGGTGATGCTCTATCTGGCACAGGGCACCAAAATGTCAACTTGTGGCTCTGACAAGCTATATAATAATTTCTGCATTGCAGCAACAGTTGGACCCGCAGGTTCGGTGGCACTGTTGGGAATGGGGAAGAGATGATGGTATAAGTGAGAGAATGTAAAGCACAAGAAAGAAAAGGGTCCTGCTCTTTTGAGCTTACAGTGTATAGAAGAGGTGCAGACAGGTGTAACATAGACAGGTGAGACAGTGAGCAGGGAGCATATAGATGTACGTTTAGGATGACAGCTGAAAGGCTTTCATAACGAAGTAAACTTTGAGAGCCCGTTTGAAACTTTGGAGAGAGGTAGAGAGCTTGATAGGGAGAGTGTTCAGTGGTGGGGATCAGCACAGGCATAATCTTGGAGGCTGGAGTGGGAGGAGGTAATCAGTTGGAAGAGATGGCAGTCATTGGCAGAACAAACTGGAGTGAGGGGTTTCAATTGGTGTGTGTAGGGCTTGGTGGAGAGGGGAAGCAGTGCATCTGGAGAGGAAAATGAGCAAAGCCGAAGCATTGAGGACAGAATAGAGTGGAGATATGAGTCAGTGTTAGGATCTACGGTTAGTAGATCATCTTGGTTGCAGTTCCCAGTCTTTGTTGTTACTGGGAAACTGTCTTGTCTGTGTTTAGCTCTTAGCCTGTCATTCCTGTCTGTGTGTGTGTAGATCTCATGTGTTCATTAATTACTGTCTGTGTGCAGTATCAGCTGCACGCTAATTAAATGTCTTATCTGTGTGCACACTAATCTATCATTAGGGAGGCTTGCAGGGTTGCTCTGATTGGGCCCTGTATCTGTTAAATTGCAGCCAGTCCATGCCGGTGATAGAGTATTCGTGTTTCCAGTTCTGGCTTAGTCTCCTGTCACAAAGTCGAGCTCCAGTTCTCCTGTCTTTTGTATTGTGTTATTCTGCCGTTAGTGTCATCTTGGCGGCACGGTTCACATACCTGTCCTCTGCCGTTCGTGTCATCCAAGCGGCACGGACAGTATTCTGTGTCCAGAGCATGCAGCACAGCATCAGCTGCTTGTGTGAACCCGGCGGCACAGGCCGCACTACAGCGTAAGCTGTTTGTGTCAACCCGGCGGCATAGGCCACACTCCAGCTTATTCAGTGTGCCATCCGACGTATCAACGCCAGTGAATTTATGATTGCACAGATCTTCATCTGCCACATCTTGCCAAGCTTATTCAGCCCTCAAGGTTGCTGCACCATTGCCTACAGCCCAAAGGCCGCTACTGGCCAAGTTTACAGCTCTCAAGGCTGCTACACAGCCCAGAGGCTGCTAGCAGCCCACAGGCTGTGACGCGGCCCAAAGGCTTTGGGCCGCAACCTGCCAAGTTACTCCAGCCCTCAAGGCTGCTACCCAGCCCACAGGCTGCTTCCGGCCCAAAGGCCGCATCTCATCTACTGGCCCACAGGCTACAGCCAGCCAAGTAATTTCCAGCCCTCAAGGCTGCTACCGGCCCAAAGGCTGCATCTCATCTACTGGCCCACAGGCCACAGACACTCTTCATATCAGCTGTTCAAGCTGTTATACGGCCGCATCTAGCCAAGGTGATACAAGCCCTCAAGGCAGTTGCGGGACAATATCCTACATATAATACCCCAGGCTTAACAGTCAGGGAGGCCAGATGAGAGGAAATTACAGTAGCCCAGTCTAGAGATGACCATTGAGTGAATGGAGGCATTCATGGCTTCCAGAGAGAGGGTCTGATGCTAGTTTTATATTGACGATGAACCTGGGGGAGGGACTGAATGTGGAGATTGAAGGAGAGGGCCGAGTCAAGGATAACTACAACACAGGGAATTTGCGGAATAGAAGAGATAGTGAGGTTGTCAATGGATAATCAAGGGAGGTAAAAGACTTGGGTGGGTCTGAAGACTATAAGCTCAGTCTTAGACAATATGAGATATGGTAAGAACTTACCTTTGTTATCTCTATTTCTACGAAGTCCATAGGGTTCCACAGGATACCTTGGGGTATAGGTGTGACGTCAGTCATCGGGCACCATAGAGTCAAGCCTTCAGCCTCCCAGGATGCACTAGGGTCCCCCCCTACACCCCGCCCCCGAGCCAAGGCACCCCAGTTAGTTATCAAGCCATAGGCCGGAGGAGGAGAAGGAAGAGAGAGAAAGAAGATCTGGATACACACAAGAATCACACTCTCACCAGAGGGAGATAGGAAAACCGGTGACCAGACCAAAGCCCATCTGCAGCACAGGTGCGACAGGGCGGGAGTCCTGTGGAACCCTATGGACTTCGTAGAAATAGAGATAACAAAGGTAAGTTCTTACCATATCTCATATTTTCTACTTCAGGGTCCATAGGGTATCCACAGGATACCTTGGGGATGTCCCAAAGCAGTATCCTTTAAGGGTGGGGACGCCCCTGTGCTGAAAGGAGAATCCGCCGCCCGAAGGAAGCATTCTGAGAGGCGAAGGTGTTAAACCTGTAATACCTCACGAAGGTATGGACAGAGGACCACGTAGCAGCCTTGCAGATCTGGACTGCAGAGGCACCACGTCGAGCTACCCACAGACCTAGTGGAATGAGCCTTCAAAGAAGGAGGAACCGGCAGACCTTCATGAAGATAAGCTTCAGAAATAGCCATACAGATCCAGGCTGCCAAAGTTTGCTTTGAAGCAGGCCAACCCTTTTTACGGAAGCCATAGAGGACAAACAAGGCTTCCGACTTCCTAAACGAAGAAGTGCGGTCAACATAAGTCCTTAAGGCCCGCACAACATCCAAAGTGGCCTCACCCACTGAAAGACCAGGTGAGTTAAAGGCCGGAACAACTATTTCCTCGTTAACATGAAACTGGGAAACAACTTTGGGAAGAAATTCAGGCCGAGTGCGGAGCACTGCCCTGTTCCCATGAAAAATCAAGAAAGGGGGTCTACAAGAAAGAGCCCCTAAATCAGAAACACGTCTGGCCGAAGCTATGGCCAGAAGGAAAACAGTCTTAGCTGTTAGCCATTTAAGATCCACTGAGCCCAGTGGTTCAAACGGCGGTCCCTGGAGAGCCCTCAGGACCACAGCCAAATCCCAAGGCGCCACAGGTGGAACAAAGGGCGGCTGAATGCGGAGAACACCTTGCATAAAGGTGCGCACATCCGGGATTGTAGCAATCCTACTGTGAAACCAGACAGACAGGGCCGAAACCTGTACCTTCAAAGAAGCAAGGCGAAGCCCATGATCTAGTCCCGCTTGTAGGAAGGCGATTATCCTAGACAGACGAAACTCCCGCGGTGCATAACCTCTCGGTCGACACCACTGGAAGAACGTATGCCACACGCGATGGTATATTCTCGCGGAAGACGGTTTCCGAGCTCGTAACATGGTACGCACAACAGGGCTGGAAAACCCCCTGGACCTCAACATGGCTGTCTCAACAGCCACGCCGTCAAAGACAGCCGAGTCAGGTCCGGGTGAAGACAAGGACCCTGCGACAGAAGGTCCGGTCGTAGCGGCAACCGCAGAGGACTGTCCACGGACAGACCCTGAAGGTCTGAGAACCAGTGCCGTCTGGGCCACGTGGGAGCTATCAACAGGAGCGTCCCTCCTTCCTGTTTGAATTTCCGGATTACCCGTGGAAGAAGGGAAACCGGAGGAAACAGGTATGCGAACCGGAACGTCCACCGGACGGACAGAGCATCCACCAGAGACGCCTCTTCATCACTTGTTCGAGGCCCGTACACCGGCAACTTGTTGTTGTGCCGGGACGCCATGAGGTCGATCTCTGGAAGACCCCACCTGTCCACCAGCAGTTGAAAAACGTCCGGATGCAGGGACCATTCCCCCGGATGAACGTCCTGCCGACTTAGGAAGTCCGCCTCCCAATTTAGCACTCCCGGGATGAAGACCGCTGATATGGCCGGAAGATTGCGCTCCGCCCATACCAGGATCCGAGACACCTCTACGAGAGCCGCCCGACTTCGGGTTCCTCCTTGCCTGTTTATGTAGGCCACGGTGGTAGCGTTGTCTGACTGGACCTGCACCAGGCGACCCTGGAGAACCCGATGTGCCTGCTGGAGAGCATTGAAGACCGCACGGAGTTCCAAGATATTTATTGGAAGCTCCGCTTCTGTTGGCGTCCACCTGCCCTGGAACAAGTGTGATCCCGAAACTGCTCCCCAGCCCCGAAGACTGGCGTCCGTTGTCAACAGGACCCAATTTGGTACCCAGAACGGACGTCCCTTGCTGAGATGGGTTGTCTGCAACCACCAGGCAAGGGACAGGCGAACCTCCGGAGTGAACACTATCGTCTGGGACTTTAGAGACTGAGGCAGCCCATTCCACTTGGACAGGATCAGGTGCTGCAGAGGTCTGGAGTGAAACTGGGCATATTCCACCATGTCGAACACCGACACCATGGAGCCCAGTAACCTCATCGCCGAGTGTAGAGACACCCGGCGGCTGTGCAGACAACTGCGCACCCTCGACTGTAAAGCAGAGATCTTTTCCCCCGTCACAAAGATCCTTTGCTGTCCCGAGTCCAATAAGGCTCCGAGGTGCAGAATCCGCCGAGACGGGATTAGAGTGGACTTCTGCCAGTTTATTAACCAGCCGTGCCGTTGCAGTAGCGCAATGGTCAGGTCCAAGTGGCGTAGAAGGAGCTCTGGAGATCCTGCCACTAATAAAAGGTCGTCCAAGTACGGCAACACGCGGACTCCCTGCAGCCGCAGAGAAGCCGCCATGACCGCCATCACCTTGGTGAACACACGCGGTGCTGTCGCCAGGCCAAAAGGTAACGCCCGAAACTGAAAGTGGTCGCTGCGGATTGCAAACCTGAGGAACTGTTGATGGTGCAAAAGAATAGGGACATGCAGGTAAGTGTCCTGTATGTCCAAAGACACCATGTAGTCCCCAGGTTCCAACGCCAGAATGATGGACCGTAGGGTCTCCATCCGAAACTTCGGCACCCACAAAGACTTGTTGAGAGCTTTGAGGTTGAGAATCGGACGATACAACCCATTGGGTTTCTGCACCAAAAAAAGATTGGAATAGAAACCCTGGCCCCTCTGGGAGAATGGAACAGGCACTATAACTCCAGCCTGGAGCATAGTGTGAAAGACCTTCCGCAGCTCCGTGGCCTTGTTCCGGTCTGATGGTAGACCCGTGGTGAAGAATCGAGCCGGGGGTCTGTGCCGGAAAGAGAGGGCGTACCCGTTGGAGACCACCTCGTGAACCCAAGTGTCTGTCATGGTGACCGACCAGCACCGGGCGAACTGCAGCAGGCGGCCTCCCACTTTGGGATCCCCCAAAGGGAGGCCCGGACCGTCAGGCCGCAGGCTTGTCATCAGGCTTAGGGGCCGGACGTCTGGTACTCCATGCCTGCTTCCGGGGCATGGCCGATTTCTTGGGAACAGCCTGTCGGGGAAAATACTGTCGTTTTGGGCCTGCCCTGGGCCCTATAAGACCGAAAGGACGATGGTCCTGAACCAGAAGGAACAGCGGCCGACGGGAGACATGCCGATTTGGCTGCCGCCAGCGTGGCCACAATCTTGTCCAGATCTGGACCGAAGAGAACTTCTCCGTTAAAGGGCAACGCCTCCAAACCCTTTTTGGAATCAGCGTCCGCCTTCCAGGATCGCAACCACAAGGTGCGACGAGCAGCCACCGCTGCTGAAGAAATTCGAGACACCAGGGTACTAATGTCTAAGGCCGCCTCGTTGATATAAGTGGCCGAATCACGGAGATTACCAATCAACTTCGTCTGTTCGGCCGGACAGTCGGAATCAAAGGACGCCTCCAATGAATCCGCCCAGCGCTCCATCGCTCTGGCAACCCAGCAAATGGCCATAGCCGGCCGCGCTGCCCCCCCCCGCTAGGGAATAAGCAGACTTCAGGCAGATCTCCACCTTGCGGTCCGTAGCATCCTTAAGGGAGGACATGGATGGCATCGGCAATGTGGCACTACGGACAAGACGTGTCACATGAGAATCCACCTGTGGAGGGGATTCCCACTTAGCAAAATAATTATCTGCGAACGGATAAGCCACCGCCAGGCACCTCTGCAGCTGGTATCGCTTGCCAGGCTGTTTCCACGCCTCCTCTAAATGGTCCACTAACTGACCCGAAAGAGGAAAGACTGTGGCGTCACCCTTCACATCCTTAAAAAAGGCATACTTGGATTTAGCCGCTGGGGGAACTTCGTCCTCAATCACCAAGGCTGTGCGGACTGCCCGAATAAGTCCAGGAATATACACCTTGGACCTAGCGTCAGCGTCCTTAGTATGGAGAGGTTCCTGATCGTAAGGATCCAGAATCTCCCCATCATCAGACGTCCCTTTGTCATCCTCATAAGGAGCCGACAGAGACGCCACCGGCCATTTATGTGGCCGCATCACAGCCTCCCCCTGCAACACATCCGACAAGTGCTGTACAGAACTCGTCAGGGAGTTAACCCACGCCGGCTCCTGAGAAACCGGGAGAGGGGAAATAGGGAGACTGCGGGGTACCACCAATTGTCTTGGGAAACCCTGCATGGGTGACGACACCACTGACTGCTGGGACAAACCCATCTGCGTAAACGCGGGCTGCGGAGCTAACTGGCCCACTAAGGTTGTAAGCGCCTGAGCGACACAAGCCCAGGGCAGCTCCTGTACCGGTGCTGTAACCGTAATAGGCCGCGCCATTGACAAACACTGCCGGCAGAGGCCCTCTGCGCTACCCTCCCCCTCCACTAAAGGTACTTTACACGTAGTACACTGTAGCCGGAGAGGAAAATCACTTTCAGACATGATGGTACCAAGTATGTGACCCCTCTCACCAATTGTATTTTAAAGAGACGAGAGAACACCCTGCAGCACCGCACCGCACCGCACCGCAAGGGCTTAGCAGAAAGAACAGGGACAGTATAAAGCTGACAGTCAGAATAATATGAGATATGGTAAGAACTTACCCTTGTTATCTCTATTTCTACGAAGTCCATAGGGTTCCACAGGATACCTTGGGGTATAGGTGTGACATCAGTCGCAGGGCACCAAAGAGTTAAGCTTTCAGCCTCCCAGGATGCACTAGGTCCCCCTCCTATACCCCGCCCCCGGGCCAAGGCACCTCAGTTAGTTACCAAGCCATAGGCCGGAGGAGGAGAAGGAAGAGAGAGAACAAAGATCTGGACACATACAAGAATCACATTCTCACCAGAGGGAGACGGAAAACCGGTGACCAGAGCAAAGCCCATCTGCAGCACAGGTGCGACAGGGCGGGAGTCCTGTGGAACCCTATGGACTTCGTAGAAATAGAGATAACAAGGGTAAGTTCTTACCATATCTCATATTTTCTACTTCAGGGTCCATAGGGTATCCACAGGATACCTTGGGGATGTCCCAAAGCAGTATCCTTTAAGGGTGGGGACGCTCCTGTGCAGAAAGGAGAATCCGCCGCCCGAAGGAAGCATCCTGAGAGGCGAAGGTGTCAAACCTGTAATACCTCACGAAGGTATGGACAGAAGACCACGTAGCAGCCTTGCAGATCTGAACTGCCGAGGCACCACGTCGAGCTGCCCACGAAGGACCCACAGACCTAGTGGAATGAGCCTTCAGAGAAGGAGGGACCGGTAGGCCTTCATGAAGATAGATAAGCTTCAGAAATAGCCATACGGATCCAGGCTGCCAAAGTTTGCTTTGAAGCAGGCCAACCCTTTTTACGGAAGCCATAGAGGACAAACAAAGCGTCCGACTTCCTAAACGAAGAAGTGCGGTCAACATAAGTCCTTAAGGCCCGCACAACATCCAAAGAGGCCTCACCCACGGAAAGACCCGGTGAGTTAAAGGCCGGAACAACTATTTCCTCGTTAACATGAAACTGGGAAACAACTTTGGGAAGAAACTCGGGCCGAGTGCGGAGCACTGCCCTGTTCCCATAAAAAACCAAGAAAGGGGGTCTACAAGAAAGAGCCCCTAACTCAGAAACACGTCTGGCCGAAGCAATGGCCAGAAGGAAAACAGTCTTAGCTGTTAGCCATTTAAGATCCACTGAGCCCAGTGGTTCAAACGGCGGTCCTTGGAGAGCCCTCAGGACCACAGCCAAATCCCAAGGCGCCACAGGTGGAACAAAGGGCGGCTGAATACGGAGAACACCCTGCATAAAGGTGCGCACATCCGGGATTGTAGCAATCCTACGGTGAAACCAGACAGATAGGGCCGAAACCTGTACCTTCAATGAAGCAAGGCGAAGCCCATGATCTAGTCCCGCTTGCAGGAAGGCGAGAATCCGAGACAGACGAAACTCCCGCGGTGCATAACCTCTCGGTCGACACCACTGGAAGAACATATGCCACACGCGATGGTATATCCTCGCGGAAGACGGTTTCCGAGCTCGTAACATGGTACGCACCACAGAGCTGGAAAACCCCCGGGACCTCAGCATGGCAGTCTCAACAGCCACGCCGTCAAAGACAGCCGAGTCAGGTCCGGGTGAAGGCAAGGACCCTGAGACAGAAGGTCCGGTCGTAGCGGCAACCGCAGAGGACTGTCCACGGACAGACCCTGAAGGTCTGAGAACCAGTGCCGTCTGGGCCACGCGGGAGCTATCAACAGGAGCGTCCCTCCTTCCTGTTTGAATTTCCGGATTACCCGTGGAAGAAGGGAGACCGGAGGGAACAGGTATGCGAACCGGAACGTCCACCGGACGGACAGAGCATCCACCAGAGACGCCCCTTCGTCTCTTGTGCGAGACCCGTACACCGGCAACTTGTTGTTGTGCCGGGACGCCATGAGGTCGATTTCTGGAAGACCCCACCTGTCCACCAGTAGTTGAAAAACGTCCGGGTGCAGGGACCATTCCCCCGGATGAACGTCCTGGCGACTTAGAAAGTCCGCCTCCCAATTTAGCACTCCCGGGATGAAGACCGCTGATATGGCCGGAAGATTGCGCTCCGCCCAAACCAGGATCCGAGAGACCTCTACGAGAGCCGCCCGACTGCGAGTTCCTCCTTGCCTGTTTATGTAGGCCACGGTGGTAGCGTTGTCCGACTGGACCTGCACCGGGCGACCCTGGAGAAACCGCTGTGCCTGCTGGAGAGCATTGAAGACCGCACGGAGTTCCAAGATATTTATTGGAAGCTCCGCTTCTGTCGGCGTCCACCTGCCCTGGAACAAGTGTGGACCCGAAACTGCTCCCCAGCCCCGAAGACTGGCGTCCGTTGTCAACAGGACCCAATTTGGAACCCAGAACGGACGTCCCTTGTTGAGGTGGGTCGTCTGTAACCACCACGCAAGGGACAGGCGAACCTCCTGGGTGAGCACAATCGTCTGGGACTTCAAAGACTGAGTCAGCCCGTTCCACTTGGACAGGATCAGGTGCTGCAGAGGTCTGGAGTGAAACTGGGCGTATTCCACCATGTCGAACACCGACACCATGGAGCCCAGTAACCTCATCGCCGAGTGTAAGGACACCCGGCGGCTGTGCAGGCAACTGCGCACCCTTGACTGTAAAGCAGAGATCTTGTCCTCCGTCACGAAGATCCTTTGCTGTCCCGAGTCCAATAAGGCTCCAAGATGCAGAATCCTCCGAGACGGGATTAGAGTGGACTTCTGCCAGTTGATTAGCCAGCCGTGCCGTTGCAGCAGTGCAATGGTCAGGTCCAAGTGGCGTAACAGGAGCTCTGGAGATCCTGCCACCAATAACAGGTCGTCCAAATACGGCAACATGCGGACTCCCTGCAGCCGCAGAGAAGCCGCCATGACCGCCATCACCTTGGTGAAAACACGTGGTGCTGTTGCCAGGCCAAAAGGTAACGCCCGAAACTGGAAGTGGTCGCTGCGGATTGCAAACCTGAGGAACTGTTGATGGCGCCAAAGAATAGGGACATGCAGGTAAGCGTCCTGTATGTCCAATGACACCAAGTAGTCCCCAGGTTCCAGCGCCAGAATGATGGACCGTAGGGTCTCCATCCGAAACTTCGGGACTCGCAAAGACTTGTTGAGTGCTTTGAGGTTGAGAATCGGACGATATGACCCATTGGGTTTCTGTACCAAAAATAGATTTGAATAGAAACCCTGGCCCCTCTGGGAGAATGGAACCGCCACTATAACTCCAGCCTGGAGCATAGTGTGCAATACCTTCCGCAGCTCCGTAGCCTTGTTCCGGTCTGATGGGAGACCCGTGGTGAAGAAGCGAGCCGGGGGTCTGTGCCGGAAGGAGAGGGCGTATCCGTGGGAAACCACCTCCAGAACCCAAGTGTCTGTCGTAGTGGTCGACCAACACTGGGCGAACTGTAGCAGGCGGCCTCCCACCCTGGGATCCCCCAAAGGGAGGCCCGGACCGTCAGGCCGCAGGCTTGTCATCTGGCTTGGGAGCCGGACGTCTGGTACTCCATGCCTGCTTCCGGGGCTTGACCGATTTCTTAGGGCCAGCCTGTCGAGGAAACGACTGTGGTTTGGGCCTGCCCTGGGCCCTAGATGACCGAAAGGACGATGGTCCCGAACCAGAAGGAGCAGCGGCCGACGGGACACAAGCAGATTTGGCTGCCGCCAGTGTGGCCACAATCTTATCCAGATCCGGACCAAAGAGAACTTCTCCGGTAAACGGCAACGCTTCCAGACCTTTCTTGGAATCTGCGTCCGCCTTCCAGGATCGCAGCCACAAGGTGCGACGAGCAGCTACCGCTGCTGAAGAAATTCTAGACACCAGAGTACTAATGTCTAGAGCCGCCTCGTTGATGTAGGTGGCCGAATCACGGAGATTGCCAATCAACTCCGCCTGTTCGGCCGGACAGTCGGATTCAAAAGAAGCCTCTAATGAATCCGCCCAGCGCTCCATCGCTCTGGCAACCCAGCAAATGGCCATAGCCGGCCGTGCTGCCCCCCCTGCAAGGGAATAAGCGGACTTCAGGCAGATTTCTACCTTGCGGTCCGTAGCATCCTTAAGGGAGGACATGGATGGCATCGGCAATGTGGCACTACGGACAAGACGGGTCACGTGAGAATCCACCTGTGGAGGGGATTCCCACTTAGCAAAATAATTATCCGCGAACGGATAAGCCACCGCCAGGCGTCTCTGCGGCTGGTATCTTTTGCCAGGTTGTTTCCACGCCTCCTCTAAATGGTCCACCAACTGATCCGAAAGAGGAAAGACTGTGGCATCGCCCTTCACATCTTTGAAAAAGGCATACTTAGATTTAGCCGCTGGGGGAACTTCGTCCTCAATCACCAAGGCTGTGCGGACCGCCCGAATAAGTCCAGGAATATATACTTTGGACTTAGCATCAGCGTCCTTAGTATGGAGAGGTTCCTGATCGTAAGGATCAAGAATCTCCCCATCATCAGACGTCCCTTCGTCATCCTCATAAGGAGCGGACAGAGACGCCACCGGCCTTTTATGAGGCCGCATCACAGACTCCCCTTGCAACACATTCGACAAGTGCTGTACAGAACTCGTCAGGGAGTTAACCCACGCTGGCTCCTGAGAACCCGGGAGCGGGGAAATAGGGAGACTGTGGGGTACCACCAATTGTCGTGGGAACCCCTGCATGGGTGACGACACCACAGACTGCTGGGACAAACCCCTCGGAGTAAACGCGGGCTGCGGAGCTAACTGGCCCACTAAAGCTGTTAACGCCTGAGCGAAACAAGCCCAGGGCGGCTCCTGTACCGGTGCTGTAACCGTAATAGGCCGCGCCATGGACAAACACTGCCGGCAAAGGCCCTCCGCGCTACCCTCCCCCTCCGCTAACGGTACTTTGCACGTGGTACACTGTAGCCGGAGGGGAAAATCACTTTCAGACATGATGGCACCACGTATGTGACCTCTCTCACCAATTAAGTATTAAATAGGCGAGACACCACCCTGCAGCACCGCACCGCAAGGGCTTTAGCAGAAGAACAGGGACAGTAATAAAGCTGACAGTTTAGAGAAGAAAAGTTACAGGCAGCAGCGCTAGCACAGTCACATACAATGCAGAGATAACAATTCCTGCACTAACAGCGCTGATCACTCAACTACACAGACACAGGGCCTGGTAGGACACAGCGCTGCATACACAGACCTGACCACAGCGGAGGAGAGGTATGCGGGGGGACCCAGACCACGATGCTTCCGTCCAGCGCTTCCAGCAGCGTTCACCATGCGTTCTGGAGAAGATGGCCGCCGAGGAGCAGAGAGGAGGCTGGCCTGGGGGAGGAGCGCTGCCACAGGACCAGTCGGCAGCATGCAGAGAGGGCTGTGTGCAGCGGGGGAGGCGCCGGCTGTGAGACAGGGAAGGCGCGCTCCCCTGGCATGCATTTAACCCCTGGGACGCCGCAGCGCTACCGCTCTGCTGCGGTCCGCTGTCCCAGGGGGTAGTGGAAGCGCAGGTTGGTCGCCTGGCTCCACGCTGCAGCCAGTCCCCAGGGAGCCCCCTGCCTGGGGACTTAGGACCATGTGATCAGCGGGGACCCACCGCGGGACCCCGCTGCTTACCTCTGTCCCCCTTGAATCCGGCCATGGTCCGGAGCATCTGGGGTCACCGCTAGCTGTGACCCCAGACGCCCACCAGCATCCCCGGATCAGTACCGGCGTTCTGGTACCGGCGGGGTGTAGGGAAGACAGCATGGACGTCAGGACTGACTGTCCATGCTGTTCATCCAGATGTGCAGCCACAGCTGCATGAAGAATAAGCTTCAGGGGCTCTTCTAGCCCCCACTCCAACAGGTGCACCCGACTCCGGCCGGGCACCAAACTAAACTGAGGTGCCTTGGCCCGGGGGCGGGGTATAGGAGGGGGACCTAGTGCATCCTGGGAGGCTGAAAGCTTAACTCTTTGGTGCCCTGCGACTGACGTCACACCTATACCCCAAGGTATCCTGTGGATACCCTATGGACCCTGAAGTAGAAAGAAGATACATGCAGCAGCGCTAGCACAGTCACATACAATGCAAGAAAATCAATTCCTGCACTAACCAGTGCTGATCACTCAACTACGCAGACACAGAGTCTGGAAGGACACAGCGCTGCATACACAGACCTGACCACAGCGGAGGAGAGGTATGCGGGGGGACCCAGACCACGATGGCTCCGTCCAGGCTTCCAGCAGCGTTCACCATGCGTTCAGGAAGATGGCCGCCGAGGAGCAGAGAGGAGGCTGGCCTGGGGGAGGAGCGCTGCCACAGGACCAGTCGGCAGTGTGCAGAGAGGGCTGTGTGCAGCGGGGGAGGCGTCGGCTGTGAGACAGGGAAGGCGCGCTCCCCTGGCATGTATTTAACACCCGGGACGCCGCAGCGCTACCGCTCTGCTGCGGTCCGCTGTCCCAGGAGGGTAGTGGAAGCGCAGGTTACATACCTGGCTCCACGCTGCAGCCAGTCCCCAGGGAGCCCCCTGCCTGGGGACTCTGGACCATGTAACAGCGGGGACCCACCGCGGGACCCCGCTGCTTACCTTGCTGTCCCCCTTGATTCCGGCCATGGTCCGGAACATCTGGGGTCACCGCTAGCTGTGACCTCAGATGCTCACCAGCATCCCCGGATCGGTACCGGCATTCTGGTACCGGCGGGGGTGTAGGGAAGACAGCATGGACGTCAGGACTGACTGTCCATGCTGTACATCCAGATGTGCAGCCACAGCTGCATGCAGGAAAACTTCAGGGGCTCTTCTTAGCCCCCACTCCAACAGGTGCACCCGACTCCGGCCGGGCACCAAACTAAATTGGGGTGCCTTGGCTCGGGGGCGGGGTGTAGGGGGGGACCCTAGTGCATCCTGGGAGGCTGAAGGCTTGACTCTATGGTGCCCGATGACTGACATCACACCTATACCCCAAGGTATCCTGTGGATACCCTATGGACCCTGAAGTAGAAATACTAAATTTAACAAAGCGCTGGGATATACAGGTTTAAATAGCAGAGAGCTGGAGAACTGAGTGAGGAGAGATCAAGAGAAGAGAGTAGATCTAAGCAGGGCAGTAACTAGGGGTGTGCGAGAGCCGAGAGCACAGGGCACAATGTCGCCTTGTTATGGCACAGGGTTTTAGTATCCTCTGCATAGCTGACAAGCTCACCTAACGAGCAAGTATAGATTGAGAAGAGAATTAAAGAGAAGTGGAGCCAGGAGAAGAGATAGAGAAAGAGCATTCAGAGAGGTAAAATGTCTGGCTGGGACTTAATGTTTACCATCTAGACAATGTACAACATGTATCCTAGTTTGTGTATCATTCAAGCACTTTGTAGATTGCCACATGAAGAAATAAGTAAACATTTCTGGACAATTCTTACATTATAACCTATTCATTTTACTTTCTTGCTTTTAAAAGATGAATCACCAACAAGGTAGTATATTCATTTATATATTAAAAGTTGTTTTATACCCCTTTCACATTACAAGCAATAACCTGGGTTGTTGCTAGTCAACGCGCAGCTGCCCAGGTTACTGTGCAGTGTGAAATGGACAGGTTTAAATAAGCTGTGTCAATAGACCTAGCATTTCAACACTGGTCATGAGAAAGGTTAAACGAGTGTTCAATCCGGCTCGCGGTGAAGTGTGAACGGGCAACCCAGGTCCAGACGACCCGGGTCCCGTTCACTGCATAGGGAGAGCCGTCACTTGGAGATAAGATCATCTCCAAGCTCCGGCTCATCACGTGATGGCGGTGACGTAATCAACCTGGCATTAGTGCCGGGTTGGTCTACCAGTTTGAAAGGGGTCTCACCCGGGTCGCACCTGGGATGGACGAGTGAACAAAAACCTGGGTGCGACCCATCATATTGATGTGAAAGGGGTATTACCGTTCTATTTTGTATGGTTATGGGTGCACTTCATACTGAGAGGGAGATGCATCACACCTTCTAAAGAGGACAAGTGGAGAAGTTGCTCAGGGCAACCAATCAGCTTCAGCTATAATTTATCAAGTACATTATACAGTCAGGTGCATAAATATTGGGACAGTGACAGAATTTTCAAATTTTGCCTCTATTCACCACCACAATGGCTTTGAAATGAAACAAACTAGATGTGCTTTAACTGCAGACTTTCAGATTTAATTTGAGGGTAATTACATCCAAATCAGGTGAACGGTGTAGGAATTACAACGGTTTCTATATGTGCCTCCCACTTTTTAAGGGACCAAAAGTAATGGGACTATCAACTCAAAAGCTATTTCATAGACAGGTGTGGGCTATTCCCTCGTTATTTCATTATCAATTAAGCAGTTAAAAGGTCTGGAGTTGATTCTAGGTGTGACATTTGCATTTGGAATCAGTTGCTGTCAACTCTCAATATGAGATCCAAAGAGCTGTCACTATCAGTGAAGCAAGCCATCATTAGGCTGAAAAATCAAAACAAACCCATCAGAGAGATAGCAAAAACATTAGGTGTGGCCAAATCAACTGTTTGGAACATTCTTAAAAAGAAAGAACACACCAGAGAGCTCAGCAACACCAAAAGACCCGGAAGACCACGTAAAACAACTGTGGTGGATGACAGAAGAATTATTTTCCTGGTGAAGAAAAACCCCTTCACAACAGTTGGCCAAATCAAGAACACTCTCCAGGAGGTAGGTGTATATGTGTTAAAGTCAACAATCAAGAGAAAACTTCACAAGAGTGAATATAGAGGGTTCACCACAAGATGTAAACCATTGGTGAGCCTCAAAAACAGGAAGACCAGATTAGAGTTTGCCAAGCAACATCTAAAAAATCCATTACAGTTCTGGAACAACATCCTATGGACAGATGAGACAAAGATCAACTTGTACCAGTGATGGGAAGAGAAGAGTGTGGAGAAGGAAAGGAACTGCTCATGATCCAAAACATACCACCTCATCAGTGAAGCATGGGGCTGGTAGTGTCATGGCGTGGGCATGTATGGCTGCCAATGGAACTGGTTCCCTTGTATTTATTGATGATGTGACTGCTGGCAAAAGCAGCAGAATGAATTCTGAAGTGTTTCGGGTAATATTATATGCTCATATTCAGTCAAATGCTTCAGAACTCATTGGACGGCGCTTCACAGTGCAGATGGACAATGACCCGAAGCATACTGCAAAAGAAACCAAAGAGTTTTTTAAGGCTAAAAAGTGGAATGTTATGCAATGGCCAAGTCAATCCCCTGACCTGAATCCGATTGAGCATGCATTTCACTTCATGAAGACAAAACTGCCCCAAGAACAAGCAGGAACTGAAGACATTTGCAGTAGAGGCCTGGCAGAGCATCACCAGGGATGAAACCCAGCATCTGGTGATGTCTATGCGTTCCAGACTTCAGGCTGTAATTGCCTGCAAAGGATTTGCAACAAAGTATTAAAAAGTGAAAGTTAGATTTAGGATTGTTTAGTTTGTCCCATTACTTTTGGCCCCTTAAAAAGTGGGAGGCACATATAGAAACCGTTGTAATTCCTACACCGTTCACCTGATTTGGATGTAATTACCCTCAAATTAACTCTGAAAGTCTGCAGTAAAAGCACATCTTGTTTGTTTCATTTCAAAGCCATTGTGGTGGTGAATAGAGGCCAAAATATGACAATTCTGTCAATGTCCCAATATTTATGCACCTGACTGTATAAAATGAGCTAGAAGCCACTTGTGCTCTTTAGAAGGTTTGATACATTTCCCTCTGACATGTTGGCACCCTATTGGACCTATTTATCAATAAATATTTGCGGCATATTCCCTGAACATATCTGTTTCTGAGGGATACCCGCAAATATTTAGTATCTCCCATATGTATTATGGAGGGATCTCAGCAGTTATCTCGATATCTGCTGCTGTCCCTCCATTTCCAACAGCAGCCACAACACCCATAGGTTCCTATGGGGGATGTGATGTTGTCAGATTGGCCCCCGTAGCTAACGCCATTTGAAGATGGCATTGTGCTACTAAATTTCGTAAAAAGTACCGGGAGAGGGTTCCGAAAGAGGCAATGGCCGCCACGCAAGCATGGTCTGTTTCAGCACAGGAGTGAAGAGACTGCTGATGCAGTCACTTTACTCTGAGCACATTGCAGGGACGAACTCCTTTCAGAAACCCTATCCCTGCTTGTGAAATTTCATACATCCTGGTGCTCTTATCGCATGTGATTATTGATAAATGGGCCTCTATAAGAGCTAAAATGTTTGAACTGCAGTGACCCTAGTGATCAGCACAGTGGCGTAACAAGAGCCGCCGTGGTGCCTTGGGGGCAGTGTTTATGCAGACTTCATGCGGTCTAGCAGTCCGCATGGAATCTGCTGAAAATTTCCCTCCAAAAATGGTTGCCGCCTAGAAAGAGACAGATGCTAGAGGTCCTACTTGACCTCTAGCAGCTGTCAGGGAAGCTAAGGGCACAAAGCGTTACCCAGAAGTGCCGGGAACGCTGGCATAAGATGCAGAGAGCTGCATCTTCTGCCGTGAAACCCCTGACAACAAGTATTAGACATACAAAAAGAAAGAGGAAAGTAGGGCTAGTTGTTGGGGCACACTTAGAAAAATATAATAAAATGTAACTTTTATTAAATATAAATAGATAAAATATAAGGTACCAGAATCCCCCAAGAAAAAACAAAACTATAAAAATATAAATATAAATGGATCTAATGAGATCCTGAGGTGATCCTCTGGCGAAATACTTAACAATTAATAATCATTCCAATGGGTATGATATTTATGGTCAAGAAAGGTAAAGATGTTTAACCATAAATTGGATATACGAATAAGAATATGGTTCGTGGTGCTCTGACTGACATCCTTGGGGTCCCCAAATATTCCTCTTTAATCTACAGCACCTGGTATTCCCTGGGGGTCTCCCTTCCAAGTACTAACCAGGCCTATCACCTTTTAGCTTCCAAGATCAGACGAGATTGGGCATTTTGGTGATGTATGGCTGTAATAATAGTCATATGAGGAAGGGTAGAATGCCCCCACCTAGGTCAGAGCAGAGACACAACCAAATGATGGATGTAGGACTAGTACAGTGAGAAATCCATTTTTATTATAAAAATCGTGTACCAAAAAAGTTTACGCATGAGCATAATTTCATTGTTACACTTATAATTTGTGCGTCAACATTGTCGAAATAGACCGTACTGACAAAATAGGTATTTTCTTGATATATAATTAATGTAACAAGAAAGTGTAACAAATCGCCTTTTAATCCTAATAGGATATCTGCAATAATTGGATGTAACGCATATGTACAAATGACATCTCCTATGTAGCTCACTCTGAGTAATAATAGAGTATCGCAAAATAAACACTCTCAGTTGGTCAAAGATGTCATAAAAATATCACAGTAATAGAGTTATTTGGTATGTATGGATCACAGATAATCTGTTATTAATCTTATCAATGAGCTGATAAATTAGGGTTCCCATACATTTACACAAAAAGGCATAAAATTAGCTCCAGGGTAATTCTGAAGCACAAGTATCTTGGAGGGAACCTTTTAGTCTCAATGTTACAGTTTCCTCATGTACTTCTATGGCAGAATAATCCGCTGTTAGAATGTACAATGAGTTAATAAAATGGGATTCACATACAATACACAAAAAACATAGAACATAAAGTAAGCTCCAAAAGAAATTTCGGGAGCAGATATATATCTTGAAAAAATGAACCCTTTTATCTCAATGTTTCAGTTTCCTCATGTACATCCATACTATGTGGTCCATTCATTTAGAAAAGTACACAGGAGGGAGAGTGAGGTTACAAAGCAGCAATTAGTATATTACTCATTAAGGAAAATATGTATCATATGCGATCACAAATGTCATAATATTCATATAGATGTTATGCATACAGCTTAATCTGCAAGTAAGGGGAACGATTTGGGAATGAAGATCTATGCAGCAGGAAATAGTTTACCTGCTCCAATATTAGAGCCCATGTAGAATTTGAAATAGATATAAAGCCTTCTTGGCTAATACAATACCATCCCCATCGTGGTAGGAGCCCAAAGTCCTAATCCATACGTCGGCTATGCGGCGGCTGTTGGGTTCCCCCACTATGCGGCATGTGAGGACGCGCATTTCGCCCGACTGAGGGCTTGTTCACCTCGTGGTGAAGGCTTTATATCTATTACAAATTCCACTGCAGGAGCTATACTCTATTTAGGGGGGTATAGTACTATGCATATGTACTGAGATTGGTAGTCTCACAAATCGTTCCCCTTACTTGCAGATTAAGCTGTATGCATAACATCTATATGAATATTATGACATTTGTGATCGCATATGATACATATTTTCCTTAATGAGTAATATACTAATTGCTGCTTTGTAACCTCACTCTCCCTCCTGTGTACTTTACTAAATGAATGGACCACATAGTATGGATGTACATGAGGAAACTGAAACATTGAGATAAAAGGGTTCATTTTTTCAAGATATATATCTGCTCCCGAAATTTCTTTTGGAGCTTACTTTATGTTCTATGTTTTTTGTGTATTGTATGTGAATCCCATTTTATTAACTCATTGTACATTCTAACAGCGGATTATTCTGCCATAGAAGTACATGAGGAAACTGTAACATTGAGACTAAAAGGTTCCCTCCAAGATACTTGTGCTTCAGAATTACCCTGGAGCTAATTTTATGCCTTTTTGTGCAAATGTATGGGAACCCTAATTTATCAGCTCATTGATAAGATTAATAACAGATTATCTGTGATCCATACATACCAAATAACTCTATTACTGTGATATTTTTATGACATCTTTGACCAACTGAGAATGTTTATTTTGCGATACTCTATTATTACTCAGAGTGAGCTACATAGGAGATGTCATTTGTACATATGCGTTACATCCAATTATTGCAGATATCCTATTAGGATTAAAAGGCGATTTGTTACACTTTCTTGTTACATTAATTATATATCATGAAAATACCTATTTTGTCAGTACGGTCTATTTCGACAATGTTGACGCACAAATTATAAGTGTAACAATGAAATTATGCTCATGCGTAAACTTTTTTGGTACACGATTTTTATAATAAAAATGGACTTCTCACTGTACTAGTCCTACATCCATCATTTGGTTGTGTCTCTGCTCTGACCTAGGTGGGGGCATTCTACCCTTCCTCATATGACTATTACTACAGCCATACATCACCAAAATGCCCAATCTCGTCTGATCTTGGAAGCTAAAAGGTGATAGGCCTGGTTAGTACTTGGAAGGGAGACTCCCAGGGAATACCAGGTGCCGTAGATTAAAGAGGAATATTTGGGGACCCCAAGGATGTCAGTCAGAGCACCACGAACCATATTTTTATTCGTATATCCAATTTATGGTTAAACATCTTTACCTTTCTTGACCATAAATATCATACCCATTGGAATGATTATTAATTGTTAAGTATTTCGCCAGAGGATCACCTCAGGATCTCATTAGATCCATTTATATTTATATTTTTATAGTTTTGTTTTTTCTTGGGGGATTCTGGTACCTTATATTTTATCTATTTATATTTAATAAAAGTTACATTTTATTATATTTTTCAAAGTGTGCCCCAACAACTAGCCCTACTTTCCTCTTTCTTTTTGTATGTATTGTCTTTTGGGCTATGGGAGCACCACCAACAATTTTCTGAATGATCTTATTTGAAAGCAATGATTACGTATGGTTGGTCCTTTGTGGATACTATTGATCTAATTCGAGAAAACCCGCTCTGTGCAGAATCTTCCCTCTCTTTGTAGTATTAGACCCCTGGCAACGAGCATGAGACCCCTGACAACGAGCATGAGACCCCTGACGATGAGCATGAAACCCCTGGCAACGAGTATAGAAACCCATAGCATGAAACCCCTGGCAACAAACATGGAACCCAGAGCATAAAACCCCTGACGAGCATGAGACCCCTGACAACGAGCAGGTAATTTAAAAGTAATTACAAGCCTTACTGTGGGGCATAATATGGTGTTCAGGGGCATAATGGTATGTGGCATAATGTGTAATGGGCATTACAGTGTGTGGCATAATGTGTAATGGGCATTACTTTGTGTGGCATATTGTGTAAAGGGCATTACAGTGTGTGGCATATTGTGTAATGGGCATTACGGTGTGCGGCATATTGTGTAATAGGCATTACAGTGTGTGGCATAAGTGTAATGGGCATTACAGTGTGTGGCATAATGTGTAAGGGGCAGTATGGTGTGTGGCATAATGTGTATGGGGCATTACGGTGGCATAATGTGTAAGGGCATTATGGTGTGTGGCATGTGTAATGGGCATTACAGTGTGTGGCATAAGTGTAATGGGCATTACAGTGTGTGGCATAATGTGTAAGGGGCATTATGGTGTGTGGCAAAATGGGCATTATGGTGTGTGGCATGTGTAATGGGCATTACAATGTGTGGCATATTGTGTAATGGGCATTACAGTGTGTGGCATAAGTGTAATGGGCATTACAGTGTGTGGCATAACGTGTAAGGGGCATTATGGTGTGTGGCATAATGTGTAAGGGGCATTACGGTGTGGCATAATGGGTAAGGGCATTATGGTGTGTGGCATAATGTGTAATGGGCATTACAATGTGTGGCATAATGTGTACTGGGCAGGGGCGTAGGGAGGGTGGTTCCAGTGGAACACAAGCTCCGGGAGCCGAAAAGGTCAGAGGGTGCTGACCTAACTTAAGTCTGATTCCGGCAGACCTCAGACCTGAGTATTTAAATCTGTGGACGAGACGCGATTGCCACAGAGCCACGCCCCTTTGCAGTTGCGGGGCTAACCACGTCACTTCCTCCTCACCTATCTAACCCTCTCCCTGCCTTCCCGAAGACTGATGTCACCGGGAGGTGGTACTGAAGTCCAGCGGCAACCGGAGGTGGGGCTTAAGTCCAGGGGCGGAACTTAAGCCCAGAGCCACCGGGTACCGCACACAGTTGCTGTTGAATCTGGATATGCTGGTGTCCTCAATGAAAAAAAAAGAGAGGAGGTGCGTGCTGGCTGCTCCTGCTATGTCTAATTTCTGTGTGTAAATATATATTTATATATATATATATATACATAATATATATATATATACATATATATGTATGCATATATATATATATATATATATATGTGTGTGCATATATTTATGTATATGTATTTAGAATGTAAGCTCTTATGAGCAGGGCCCTCTACCCTCTTGTGCTTCTCACTCTACTTTCATCTACTTCTTACTCCCCACTAGGGCACCTAAATTTAGGATTTTCTTTCCATCCAAACGCTCACATGCCCCACATGTTGGCCACCCCCCCCAATTCAGTATAGGTGTGTGTTTGTGCGGGGGCGCCGCAAAATTCCCTTGCTCCAAGGCTCCTAGCTACACCTCTGGTAATGGGCATTACACAGACCCTCCAACATGACCCGTTCCATTAGGTACAAAATGCTCTGCTCCTGGACTTCCCTCTTAATTGATGATTGCAGACACCTGTGCTGATACACCCTTCTCATCAATTACCTAGTTCAACACAGGTGTCTGCAATCATACATTAGGTGGGAAGTCCAGGAGCAGAGTGTTTTGTACCTAATGGAATGGGTCATGTTGGAGGGTAGGCATTACAGAGTGTGGCATAATGTGTAACTTATTACAGCAGATGACCCTGTAAGATCGACCTTAATATGTTTATCCAGGATTGTTTAACTCTTTACTCCCTGTATGCACAAACAAGTGTTATATCGCGAGGCCCTGCAGTCAGGTGGGTCCCGTACACATTCTTTAGTAGATGAGGGTGCGGCAGCGGCGTAAAACGCGTCACTTGTCTGTCACAGATTTCAGTCCTAGCCGCAACCTCCATGTCCTGCGCTGCCCTTACCGGAAAGGGGCAATGGAACGCGGAAGCACACAGCACACGTGAGCCTCTCTCTCTGGCATCCTCCTGGTCTCAGGCTCAGCACAATGGAGGAGGATCGAACAATAAATAGATCGTGGCGGAAAGTTCTTCTCTTCTGGTTGCCAGAGGTCACTCTAACCCCCGGCTCTACTCTCACCGTATTATTGTCCCTGGCGATATCGGGCCCGGCACTAACAAGTGGGTCAGGTGTCAAAAGTAAACTTGACCTGGACGCCGATGTGCTGGGGGGCCTGTCAGGTATGACTGGGGTCAGCTATGGGGGGGCAAAACTGATGTGGACTTTTAGTGCAGTAGGGTGGAAGATTAAAACTTCTCTGCTGTAAGATGCTGAAGAAACTCAATATTATTTCAATTCTAATTATTTTACAGCACTTTCAGATGAAATCACCTGATCACAAGATCTGCCCCTTGCAATAGAACAGTATACGGCATGAGGGCAATGGCAGGTTACTAATAATAATTGTGTACTAAATTTACTAGGTTACAGTTGCTAACTGCAGAGCTTAGAGAGTGCCAATATCCAGTGTTGCTTTGAAATGAGAATTGCTGTTTAAACAATAAAATCCTAAAACAAAAATGTATTTCTAGTCCACAGATTGATCACATATATTTATTTCCATGAAGATCTACCAACATTGGTGTGCAGCTGCCTGATCATTTGGTATTTTGGCGGAGGTTTTGAAGAGAATGTTGGTACAGTGAGATTTTGCTACCTTACGCCACTGTTTGCTATAGGTAACGGACTTCTATATCTGGCTGTCCTTGCCACAGGCGTCAACCTTCAAGTGGATGGAAGAGTTCAGGGATTTACTGCAGTTGCTTTTTCTATGATCAGCGTCTTTATCATGTGCACCAGTCTGAAGCGCCTGATATTCTTTGGGTTCATGGTGCCCACAAAGGTGATGCCGCTGTTGTTTCTGGTACTTGCACTCTTTGTACCTCATGCTCCTCTCCTCAGCAACGTGTGTGGCATCCTGGTTGGTGTTATTTGTATCCTTCTATAAGTAGCTGTTATTAGAGTTCTTCGTCTTTTCTATATAAAATTCAATTGGACATACTGTATGCCATCTTCTATAACTTTTATTGTACTGACCAAATCTAACATCCATGTACATTGCAATAGTAGGTGCAAAGTGGCACTGCTATGGGGCCCAGAGGGTCCAGCTCTGGGGCCTGGCTCAACTGCACCCAGGTCATTGTTTTCTACCAGGTTCCTGGAATTGCCCGCAAAGCACTGTGTGGTATGATATGAACTCTGGCACCGCTATGGGGCATAACATTAACTAGGGTACCACTATGGGGCATAACATAAACTAGGAACAACTGCTCTGGAGAGAGGTAAGTCTCTAGAAGGGGCCCCTTCAAAATGTTGCTATGGGGCCTGCAAAGTTCTGATAACATCAGATTGGTCTCTCTGTATAATGGCACATTGTGGTTACACAATGTTATTAAGTCTAGTATGGCTGCCCTGAACTTGCCCCACTAGCCACCACCCACCCCCCAATGCATCCTTTAGGGGGAATTTTGTGCAGCCTCTCTCACCTCAAAGGAACATTAGTCCTAAAATACAATTTCTTTATCTCTATAATGCTTATTGCAATCACAAATTGTGTTTAAAAGGCAATTCCACTTGTTATAATATTAACTTACCACCATTTATTAGGTGCAAGGTTAATGGCTCTGCTCTGACTCCTTTTTCTCCTTCACTTTTGGACCTTGATTGTGCAGGAGATATCAGAACAGTAGGCTGCGGCATCTCGGGCCTGCCACCCTATGCCAAACGACTGCATGGGGCCCCAGGGCAATGCTGTTGTCTTCTGTTAATCCTGATTTGACTTGGGTTCCATAAATGTTTCCAGAATATACTTCATGTGGAGGAAAATCATGTTCTCAAAATATTTAAAAAGTGTAATTGTCCTTTAAGTTTATTGTTAGTGGGCTTTCCACAGAAAAGGCTTTAAGTCAAAAGGTGGACTCAGCTGTTTAGCAAAAGTAAATGTTATGTTAAAACTCTCGACCTCTGACAAAGAATAGATTTTAACTATTTGTACTGTTCGGTTTAGCCATCATATTTTATTTTATTTTTTTTTACTGAGATTTAGGAAGCCTTTCTCACCATGTTCTGTTATCATATTTGTTATCTAGGGGTTGGGTACGGGATACCGGCACTCAGGATCGCGGCGGTTAGAACTCTGACGCCGGCATCCCTACCAGGTTAGAATGCTGACGCCTTCAGGTAAGTAAACCTAACCTAACTCCTAACCCTCCCTCCCCGGTGCCTAAACCTAACCTCCCTCCCTAGTGCCTAAACCTTTCCCTCTCTCCCTGCAGTCTATACCTAACCCTCCCCTTAGTGCCTAACCCTATCCCCTTTCCCTAACCGCCCCCCTAACCCCAGTACTTGCCTTCAGGATGCCGGAGCTGGTATTCTGACAAATGTCGAGATTCCGGCGTCGGCATTCAGACTGCATCCCATTATCTAGCACCAACTAAAGTAACAGGTGTACAAAATGTAAGTAAGCAAATTTATTTAGAATTCCATAAAAACATAATGTTGAAGAGAGTGCATGCACAGGCTGGGATATAAGCTGTTCAAAAATAATAAAAACATAGATAGATGCTTACAAGTTACTATTCAATACAAAGTGCAGTGTTGGGCTCCTTTAGCTTTGACTACAGATGGTTTAGGTGGCTGCTTTTTTATGGATCCTTCAGAGGCCTTGTTGTCCCGAATAGATGAAATGATGCCATTCCGAGTATTGAAGTGCATCCCGTTTTGGAGGTACATCCCTGCATCTTCAGCAGAGAGAAATTCTTCACAAACCAGAAAGTAAGTGATCATGTTGTGCAGAATTAATCATTGATGTGACACTAATATTCATGCCTCACTGCTTTACAGTTGTTCTAAAAAACAATTAGGGGGAATCCAATTAGCAGCCAGCGGGGTTTACCCTTCCCCGCATTAAATCAGAGGTGAGCTTTTCCTCGCAGCTTCAGGAGCTACGAGGAAAAGTCAGTGAGAAAAGACACTTGTAGGGGGTTAACGCATGGGGTTATCCCATTTGTTCAACACTTTGCGTTAGCGTGCATTAACCCTTGATTTACCGATCGTTGATATAGCATTTCCCAGCGAAGTGTGGGTAATTAGCCGTGGGGTAAACCCTGTGGCTAATTGGATTCCTCCTTTAGAATAATAATGTAAGCTTTATGTTATTTGCTTATAATGTATTTAAAAGAGGGAAATCAATTGTTTTTTTCACAACCCCATCTAAACTATTGGGACTTTTCACACATTTCTGATTGGAGATTGCGAGCAGAAATAATGGGTGCCCGATTGGCACAACAATTGAATAGCTCCGTCGGGTGCCCAAAGAACTATTGAATTCTCCCCCAAAGTCGAAATTCTCCATCTTTGACAGAGTCCACTTGCTTTAGTTCCTCTCCACACATAATGCTGCACCTGTCACATTCAGCTCTGCTCCTAATCTCACAGTTGGACCGGTCACTGCTACCAAGTTCAGGCTCACTTATCTACTGAAACACTGAATTATTATTGCATCAGCACAATAAAATTTAGGGGAAATGTAATAGCCTGCGGCTTGCAGGCAACTGTGAGTTCCGGGTGAGTCTGCCTGATGTTTTAAGGGGGTAATCATTTAAAAGGCAAAACCAACCTGTTTTGCCTTTTAAATAATTGCCCCTTTTAAACATTTGGTAGACTCCCCGGGAATTTGCCGATGTCTGCAGGTAGCAGGCTATTACATTTCCTCTTACTGTCTGCATCGTATTGATGCCCGTTCCAAATGTGACCATCTCCATAACCAGTGACTCAAGTTTTCTGCTTCCTTCCTTATTATGTATACATAGCACAGTTTCATGACAATATTGCACCCTGGGCCCCCTACCCAACATGTGATATAATGAAGAAGGGGAGAGGACCAGGAAATTGAGAGCTGTGCGTTTCCTAAGACACATCGGCGGAGCTCCAGGCTGCCTTTCCAGATAGCCTGTATAACAACATTTCTTCAAAAAACGTGCGCAGTTAAAAAAAAAAAAAAAAAAAAAAAAGAGGGTGCTGCTAAGATTGCATAAAAAGGGTGTGCATCTGACACACCTATACATAGAACAAAAGAATATATGCAATGATCCAGGGCTCCCCCTGTTTACACAGGTTCACAAATACAACCATCAGATAGTGAAAAGTAATAAGGCACAAACACCAATCTAATAAAAGTATATTCACACTTTAAAATGTCCTTTTCTAAAAGAGAGGTCCCATATGGATAGTTCTTCTATATATTGACCTCACACTAAAAACCAAACTAAATTAAAGGATGATATTAGAATAGAGCCTCCTCCTCTTATTTCCTGAAAAAATATATATATACCTCCTCCCTTATACCGCAAATGTCCATGTGACCGCTCACACACATAGTTCCTGGGTCTTGCAGGCTGTATTGGAAGAGACTAGCCACGATTACAGTTAGGAAGGCTTAATATTATCGTACCTCGTGACCTGTGCAGTACAGCCCAATAGGGATCACCCTGCCCCCTCTGAGCCTATGGTATTACTGTGACTACAAACAGCCAAACAACTGGACATTGTGGTGTAGGGGAGTAGGGTACATATATTGTTTCAGGAAATAAGAAGAGGAGGCCTATTCCTTATATCATCCTTTCATTTAGCGTGGTTTTTACTGTGGGGTCAATATATAGAAGAACTATCCATATGGGACCTCTCTTTTACAAAAGGACATTTTAAGGGGTGATTTAGCCTTTTATTATATTGGTGTTTGAAAGTGCCCCTTGTGCCTTAATACTTTTCATTATTTGGTGGTTGTACTTGTGAACCTTTTTAAACTGGGGGAGAGCTGGAGCATTGCATATATTATTTACTTTGATTCCAGATAACCTGCAAGCCAAATGCAGGGCCAATGGGGCAGCAGATATGTGTCCTAAGCTCTATTTTATTTAGGCAATGATTTTCAACTCCATTCTTCAAGTAGCCCATCAGGTCATGTTTTCAGGATTTCTGTCTAAGGAAACAGGTCAGATAATTACATATAATAGACAAATAGAGTGATCCAAAGAAGCGCGATCCCCAGGGAAATGCTTAAAGGATGTCCACCTTGATAAAAATTCCACTTAAAATAAAAGAGAAGATGTGCAGTAGGTCATACTTCTGAATAATGGAATACTTTAAATGTTCTGGAGTCTGCCTTTTGAGACTCACCTCAACAAAATATAATGCTTTCACATAAAGGTATCTTTTTCTAGTTAGAATAACGTCCCAACTTGAACCCCTCAGAAAGAGCACTCACCTAGGATCAGGTGTAAGTGTTCCCATAAAGGTTTCTTTGTATATGTAACCAGTAGCTCTCATGTATGCCAGGTTGAAAAAAGGAGTTATCCACCAGAAGCCACAGACAATGGGATCTAATAGTAAAAAATGGAGAAGACAACTCCAAAAACAAAAATTAAAACATTTAAAACAAAATTCCCTCTTCCAAAATAATGGAAAGAGGTAGCAAAAGAATGCAGTATAATGATACTTTACATAAACACCAACGCGTTTCTGACCATGGGTCCTTCCTCAGGGTGTCAGGTCAGATAATTACTCACTTAGCAAAATAGATGGACTCGCCTAAGCATCATTTAAGAAATCCAGACAACATGACTCGTTCGGTGTACTTGAGGTTTGGAGCATACAAAAAGCTTATTTAAGGGGAAAAGAAAGACATATTAAGGCTCATTTTGTAAAGAATATGCATTTCATTGTCAGATTTTATTGTAGAGCGTATTAATACCAGCACGATGTGATGAGTACGGTAAATAGGTGTAAAATTGACACAGGTGCAACTCTTTAAGTGATGGACGCTTAACCTCTTTCAATATTTTTAACATCTGCGTTAGTTATTGATCTTCTACATGGGCCAAGGAAGGTTTACCTGTTTATCACGCTGATACGTTGAAATACACCTTAATTGGATATTGATTTACTGCAAAAAGTTGTATTTCTGTCTTCAAGGCTAAACCCACCACCTGGATCCTACCCCACACAGCAGTATTACACTCCACCTCAAGGCCTCAGTGACCCCTACTCTCCATATCACCACATGAACCCAGCAGGAACGTGGCCACCCGCTGGTGTCTCTACCTACCCAGTGGGAGCAGCTCCTGGGGTGTATCACCATGAGACTCATGTCTGCTCAGGAGGACATGGACACAGTCACAGTGATATTGGATTTTCTTCAAATAACAGTGAAGCCAGTTGGCAAAAGGGCTTTGGAATTCCTCCTGCTCAGCCAGAATTACTGCAAGTACAGACACAGTGAAATGATGGCATTGTACTTTCAATCATGCTTCCATAGTGGTTGCAGAGTTTACAATGGAACATCATCTACAGCACTATGTGTGTACAAGTAATACTATGGGCTCAAGTAGTTGGCAGGGGATTTTGTGTGCCTTACCCTTTTCTACCTAAATTCATGTGGAATGCAAAGTCATAGACTACTGTACAGTTATATACCACTAATAGCCTGGCATGTCTGAAATGATACTTATACCTTACTTGTACTCTAACCAATATTACCTTCAATGGAATTATTTGGCGGTAATCGGAGTTTGAATCCATAGTACTTCTATTATGTGCACATATACAAAACTAAGTAGCTGAACAATTCCAGTTTACTCCATTTTTTTTTCTTTTAAACATTAAAGCAGCAATCCCACATAGTTTCTTTAAATAGCAGGTTAAGTGCATTTTTAGCATTCATGCATCTGTAATTGTGCTTAGCTGTCCAACAAATTGTGATCTCCTTTCAAAGTCTCTGTAGCTTGCACGCATTTGTTTGCCCTACTCAAACACCATGTACTTCACAGTCACTGGCTCCCAGCATGATTGCAAAGAAGGATGATATCACACAGCAGCCAGAAATCAGAGGGGCATTTCAAAACCTCTCTGCTCACTACATCATGTGACATGCAACTGTGGTTGCTGTGATAGTCCGGAATCAAAAATGAATAGCCTGAAGAAAAGAACAAAACAAGGGAAATGGCAAATACTAACTTCTTACAACATTCTATAGTGATTTATGTAGGAAACAAAACCGATTATCATGGGATTGCTGCTTTAAGGGGTGAGGTAATAGCTGAGCTCTGCATGCCCTATTGTTAAAGAGACTGTTAATGTTCTTTTAGCACAGATTTAGTTTGTACTTTTATTACCAACTTGGCTTCTGACACCAAACATTTTCTCCAGTTCTCAGTGGACAGCTTAGTTGTTAGGCATCTTGGTCACTTGTTGTTTATGTAAATATATATACATATATTCTAATGGACCTTTTACATGAAAACTTATTTTGGAAATGTTTTTTTCTACTATTTTTTTTTATACAGAAAAAAAAAAAAAGTTAACGTTATTGTGGGAGATGTTACTTACTGTGGGTGGGATGCTCTGTATCAAGTGAAATACAGTGTTCTAGGTTGACCAAAGTGAGTAACATAAATGTTTATGCAGCACAGCATTCTAAATTATGATGCTTATCACAGTGTAAGGTTTCCATTCCATAAGTGGCATCACTCGCCCATACCATTAGTAGCCATTTTATAGGCTGAAGCCACATTCAGGAGTGGCCTTTTCAATCATTCGGAACTACTACCTTTTTTCTTTTTGTTTTCTTTCTGAATGACGTTCAGGTATGTCATGACCAGTAGTTGCTAGGTTCCTAGTGACCATAGCAACTAGTGTAGTAGCAGTGATTTCTTTTAAAGCATTACCTTATTTGGAATAAATAAACTCTTGGTTGGTCAAAAGGAAAAGCATGTTATGTTTTAATATGCTGGTAACTGTGCATCATTTTTAGTACCAATAAAGTAATTATTTTTCTTAAGGTTTGCAATGTTATTCACGGTTTATTCACATTAAACCCAGTGTTTGTCTACTCTAAACTCTTGTCAAGTAGGACAAAACACATTGTTCCATATCTGTGAGCACAGTATAACCAACACAGGCATTCAGTGTTCATATACGGTCTTATAGCACATAGTGGCTTGTTACAGCATCGAGCATTGCAGGTAAAAGCAGCATATGTTTGCCGGAATTGTTGCTCTCACATCATAGCCTAACATCGGGTAAGCAAGCTGTTTATTTCATCATGATCAAATTAGAATCTTGTTTTAGTGTACATATTTATAACTAATTTAAGGATGAATTGATCCAGTCTACAGCTGTTCCAATACTGGTGTAGCTGAGACAGGTACTAGATAAAAGACTGCTGTTGGACAGGTAAAGGGAAATGCCTTGAAGGTAAGTGGTGTTGTCTGTATTCATGCACACCAATGCATTTCCTGTGTCAATCTGGAAAACAAAAACAAAAAAAGTCTTGGCTAAATTATATCTTTACTAGTTTTAAACTACATGAACACTTACACTGAATGTGCCTGTCTCTGGTTATGCCATTCTTGAGTGTTATATAAAGATACTAAGCCATTGGCGGCGGTCACATTCTATCATGTACTATGTGTGATGTATAAACTGATGAGCTGTTTTAAGTTACATCTGACATTCCGTATCTCTTATTCCATGATTCCATGACATTCCGTATCTCTTATTCTTATTTGCTGTGGGTTATTGTGATGTATGTGTAGTGACAAAGGGGTCTATGTATTATGCATTGGAGAGAGAGAGAGTGAATAAAGTACCAACCAATCAGCTCCTATCTCACTTTACAGTCTGTGCTTGAAAAATGACAGTTAGGAGCTGATTGGTTGGTACGTTATCTCCATCCACTTTATCTCTCCAAGGTTAGTAAATGGATCCCTTATGAAACACATATGCTCAGTGAGCAGCCCTGGTATGTGTTATTACCTATTGTTGCTTCCTAACAGAATGATATATCTGCCAATAGCTTGTAACTAAAATCATCACTGTTTACCTTTTGTAACGGAGCCAGTGAAATGGAGAATTGGAGATAGATCAAGCCATACTCTGACGTACTGAGGCAGCTCTGGCCAGAGGTCACATTGCCAACCAAGCTCAATAACCCACCTGATGGTTAAACATGACAGCAAAAATCATTAGTAATGACATATTACATGACACTGATTGAAGAAAGGCTGCATTATTTACCAGTTGCCACGTTCCTAGTTGAGGCACTGCACACACTTCCTATTGCTGGGTCCTCCAAAGTCTGTGAAAGGCAAATCGGCATAAGGGATGAGGTGAACCAGGCTGGCTCTGAGAGGCGAATTAAGGCAAAGTTGTTGATTACAGGAGCAGCTGTGAAGTTGGGGTGTTGGATAATCTTGTCTATGTTTCTAGTGCTGCTGTGAGAAGGATTACCAGCTTCCAGGGTTACAGTGAGCAAGGAAACATTCCTGAGAAGAGACAATTATAGGTCCTATCACATTTTTTTTCAGACTCCTCTGCATTTAAACTGAACAGAAAATGTGCATATGTATACATTCGGGAGGTAGTTGAAATGCCGGCTGTTGGAATTCCAACACCAGTCAGAATCCCGGTTCCAGCATCCTGATGGTACTGTAAGTACTGGGGCTAGGGGGAGTGTTAGGGTTAGGCACTAAGGGGGAGTGTTAGGGTAGGGAGTGGCGGAGGGTTAGAATACTCACCAACAAGTGTTGGTATTCTAACCCAGTCGGGATGTTGGAGTCTGGATTCTGACCGCCGGGATCCTGTACCCATCCCCCTGTGTACACCGCTGCCCAGTCATCACAGTGTTATATCTTTTGTGTTTTTGACATGCTTCAGAATAGTGTTTTGAATACATCAAATTGAAACTACTATGTACATATCCTGACGCCCAGTAATAATGTTTAACACCCAACAAAACAAGCATAATAGTGAAATATACAACATGTATCTATTAAAGTAATCACACATTGTTCCTTCAAAACTTGCAAGCTTATGTCTAGTTTTATTAATAGCCTTTTTATACGTTCCCCTCCTCCGAGTTAGTTTTATTTTGTACTGCTTACGTAAATAATTCAATAATGGTCATCACTTCTTGACATAAGATTCTTCTTATATTTATTTAAAATTCCTTGATCCAGATGTAGTAAGCATCCAGTTAGAATCCCGACGCTCACAATACCGACGGAGGGATCCTGATGGGTTAGAACACTGACAACTTCTAAAGGTATGTACAGATGTGTCCTTGCTGCAGTGACACTAAAAAGCCCCTCTCTGCGCGCCAGGTCTCATGAGACTCTGCTAGCACCGGGCATCTTTTTTTTGCCATAAATGCGTCTAAGTCGTAATGTGATGCAACTAAGATGCACCAGCAGACTACTGATTAATGTGATATGCGATACTTGTATATCTGTGTGCACTTGAGTCTCTGAATCTGTATATGAAATGCTACAATGTAGCGTCTGCAGCTTTTTTCATTCCAAGTTCCATTGCTGTTCATATGCAGACTCAGGTGCACACAGATATACAAGTGTCACATAGCAAATTAATCAGCACAGTCTGCTGATGCGTCCTAGTTGCATCACATTGCGACTTGGACACATTTTTGGCAAAAAACACTCCAAATGCTAGCAGAGTAGCAAGAGCCCTGGAGGCTCACTCACGCCAAACAAGTCGCACTCCGTGGCATATTGAGGCTAGATGTATGAAGGTTATCCTGCAGGAGAGGATGGTTAGAGTTAGGCTGCGGGAGGAGTGGGTTAGTGTAAAAATGCTTACCAAAATTTGTTGCCATTTTCATCGTCGGGATCCTGCTACCAGTATTATGACTGTTGGGACGCCGTACCCAACCTCCTTGATACCAGGTCTGTGTCTACTTAAAGTACACCACATTTTTTTTTTATTTTTTTTTATCTTTCCCCATTGCCGAAGCTTAAAGGTTCCTGGCCCCCAGAGCCGAAAGGCCCATTAGGAGGTAAGCAGGTTCACCCAATAGGGAAGAGAGAGGGGACACATGTCTAGCGGTCCCACTAGGCATGCCTGACCATCGCTACCAGTATTTTTAACCACTTATCTTCTATGGTCTCATGGTATGCGACCACCAAGTGTTTACTGAAACATCACATGTGACCGTGCCTTCCTCATTCATCCACAATGGTGATGCTGTTATGCAATGACATCACTGAGCATGATAGTGCTTCCTACACTACAATGTAGAGGATAGCGGCTCATATTTCCCTCTTCCTCACACATAAAGAACTGGGGGTCTCCTCTTTCAAAATGATTGGTGCCATAGAAAGAAGTGTATGGTGATCACTGTGATTACCAGACAATAACCCCTACACTGCGGATGGGGAAGATTTCTCCATTAATATAGGGGAGCCCTCACTTTCAAATTAGGGTCCCCCCAAATTGTTATTGTCTAGTGATCACCACACAATATCACCCTGCACCATGGAAAACTAAGCTCCCAATAGAGAGCCCTACATGCCCTATACTGGAACAAACACTAAGGGGCTTGCAGGCTTTTTTTTTTTTTTTTAGCTTATTGCAGTGTGATGGAAACATTTTTTTTGTATCTTTACCAGTTCAGGAAAGCTATGTTACTCAGATGATGAGAACCTACAAGTTGGCCAAGTACAGTGGATTGTCCAAAGCGGTTCTCGAAATTGTGAGATAAAAAAAGGTGCTGAAATTCCTTATAGCATAACAAGAAGCATGATTAGGGAGATGTTAATCAGCTAGGATGAGTCGCACTGGTCAGAGGAGAATGAAGATGACAGTGACCAATAGGACATCCTGCCAGCAGAAACCCAAGGGAAACTGGTGATAACAGCTCAGAACCCAGCACTATGTCCGAGCAGAAGCTCTTTTACATCACATACAGCAGAAGATCTGACTCATCAATAACTCAGCAATGATGGGACTGCTCTATCAGTAATGCATGCTATTGATGTGTAGCAGGTGCCACAGGATGTGGTGTCCAGAGAATAAATGTCAGCTGCTGCACTCAGATTAGGATTCATACATTTTGACAAGATTGACGTTATTGATGGTCATTTGCTAATATTTGAAAAGACCTGCAAACTCATTGAGTTGCTCAGTAAGGGATAGGTCAAACATTTAGTCCCCACTCTGCAGAGAGTGGGCCCATGGAGACTGTGGAGACTATGACAAAGGCACAAAGCCATCCCAAAACTGCTTACAATGACCCCTGAGACCTACCAGCAGAAGTTTTCGGGACTTATCCAAGAGCCCCCACACTACCCTTGAGTAGTTCTCCAACCAGAAGAAGCAGTACATGAGGTGCCCCTAAAAATTAACTGTCCCACAACCCAAGCATCCTA
Source organism: Taudactylus pleione (assembly GCA_031769625.1). Lineage (NCBI taxonomy): Eukaryota > Metazoa > Chordata > Amphibia > Anura > Myobatrachidae > Taudactylus > Taudactylus pleione. Next base: position 7,423,130 of record JAUIMM010000396.1, read on the forward strand.
GGTTGTGTCCCAAATTAGAGTTCTGGAACTCAACTTTCATATTTACCTTGTGGAGGTGAGCATAAAGAAATAGTTACTACTCCAGTCATTACCATGGGGAAAAGGAAAAGTGTTAAGAGTAATTTGTATGGCCAAAAAGCCCCTTTAAAAATATGCGACGTAATCTGCAGGCAGTGATAGTGGGAACCCAGTGGTGTTATAGACGAAGAGACTCTGGCCCCTCAATCTTGGTATGGAGTCATCACCTTGCTGATTCTGCAGCCGTATTGCAGGGTCACATTGCCAAAGTTACTGTGGTAGATGGACTGTAGTAAAAGGTACTCATGGCAAGGGAACACCTGGACTGGGGAGATGGCCAGGAGCTACAAGATGCTGACATATATGGGCTCCCAACAGATACCGATGTGGTCCTACAAAATTATATCAGTGATGGAATCGTGACTGCATTTGCTAATGCCATCATCTGGAGTTAAGATGACAGACTGCTATCTTCACAATCTCCACCAGCACCACCCACCCCAGAGGAAGAGACCACAGCTGATAAATCTGCACATCTTTCCAGAATTACAAAGTGTGGGACTGTGGAATCACTCTAGCACTTAAAAGGTATACACCCATTAGCCATAACATTAAAACCACCTGCCTAATATTGTGTCGGTCCACCTCGTGCAGCCAAATTAGCTCAGACTCGACTAGGCATGGACTCCACAAGACCTCTGAAGGTGTTCTGTGGTACCTGGCACCAAGACGTTCGTAAGAGATCCTTTAAGTCCTGTACGTTTCCAAGGTGGGGGGCCTTCATGGCTCTGAGTTGTTTTTCCAGCATGTCCCACAAATAATTGATTGGATAGAGATCTGTGGAATAACTTGTTCCTCAAACCATTCCTGAACAATTTTTGCAGTGTGGCAGGGAATATTATTCTACTGAAGAGGCAACCACCATCAGGGGATACTGTTGCCATGAAGGAGTATATTTGGTCTGCAACAATGTTTAGGTAGGTGGTATGTGCCAAAGTAACATCCACATTCCAAGACCCAAGATTTCCCAGCAGAACATTGCCCAGACATCACACTGCCTCCGCCAGCTTACCATCTTCCCATAGTGCCCCCTTCTGCCATCTCTTCTCCAGGTAAAAGATGCACGCACACCCAGCCGTCCACATGATGTAAAAGAAAATGTGATTCATAAGACCAGACCACCTTCTTCCATTGCTCCATGGTTCAGTTCTGGCACATGCCCATTATAGGTGCTTTTAACGGTGGAAAGAGGTCAGCATGGGCACTCTGACACCTTTCTTTCATAGAGCGGCTCAGTGTTTGAAAAAGCCAGAAAGTGAAAGCGCGCGCGTTCACACATACGTGTGGAAGGTCTGAGAGGTGCACAGCAGGACTTCTAGCCTGCTTTGGAAGGCACACCGGCAGTGAGCATTTCCATGCATACCCACCAAGGTATTTTCTCTCCTCCTTTCTGCTCTCTCACAGTGTGGAACCTGATATCAGTGCACATGGAGCAGGTCCCATCCTGAAGTAGAAGTGCTCTTTTGTCTCTTTCTATAGCTTTCACCCTGAGAATCACTCTCTCATCCTGTCATCTCTGCTTTACAAATGACAGGAGAGCAGAAACAAGACACAGGCACTGGATCTACACTATCTCATGCTATATATATATATATATATATATATATATATATATATATATATTAGGGGTGTGCACCGGCCACTTTTTGTGTTTTGGATCTGGATCTTTCTTCGTGTTTTGGATCTGGATTGGTTTTGCCAAAACCACCCTTCCGTGTTTTGGGTTTTGTGTTTTGGATCTGTATTTTTTTGAAGAAAAAAAAAAGCATAAAAACAGCTAAAATCACAGAATTTGTGTTTTTTTCTGCTCCTATGCTATTATTAACCTCAATATCCTTAATTTCCACTCATTTCCAGTCTATTCTGAACACCTCACACCTCACAATAGTGTTTTTATGTCCAAAAGGTTGCACCGAAGTAGCTGGATGACTATGCTAAGCGACACGAGTGGGCAGCACAAACGTGGCCCATCTAGGAGTGACACTGCAGTGGCAGACAGGATGGCAGTTTGAAAAACTAGGCCCCAAACAGTACATAATGCAAAGAAAAAAAAGAGGTGCAAGATGGAATTGTCCTTGGGCCCTCCCACCCACCCTTATGTTGTATAAACAGGACATGCACACTTTAACAAAACTGGTTCTACGGAGGCAAGATGTCGTCCTCATCCACCGATTCATCACCCTCTTCACTGTTGTGTACATCCTCATCTTCACAGAGTATTAATTCGTCCCCGCTGGAATCCACCACCACAGGTCCCTCGGTACGTTCTGGAGGCTGGTCTCCCTGGAAGAGTTGATAATTCATTTTTATGAACATCATTTTCTCCACATTTTGTGGAAGCAACCTCCTACGCCTTTCGCTGACAAGGTTCCCGGCTGCACTAAACACTCTTTCGGAGTACACACTGGAGGGGGGGCAACTCAGATAAAATAGAGCCAGTTTGTACAGGGGCCTCCAAATTGCCTCTTTTTCCTGCCAGTACAGGTACGGACTGTCTGACATGCCTACTTGGATGCTGTCACCGATGTAATCCTTTAACAGACAGACGCACGCTTGTCGCTACTGCTTTGAGGATGCAGGTGCGGCTACAGCCCACACAATTCACAAAGACAGAAAAAAAAAAAGAATATTTTTATTGTTTGTGGAGCACACTTTGAGGGTTACACCACCCTTTAACAGACAGACGCACGCTTGTCGCTGCTGCTTTGAGGATGCAGGTGTGGCTACAGCCCACACAATTCACAAACAGAAAATAATTCTTCCACCATTCTGTCAGTGGTGACCGTATCATATGCAGTGACAGTAGACATGTCAGAAATTGACATTGTTGGCACGTCCTTCAGTCCGGACCAGATGTCCAAACCGGCCCTTGACTTATGACACAGGCGCACGCTTGGCGCTGCTGCTGTGTTGATGCACGTGCGGCTACTGCGCATACATTTCGCACACAAACACAGAAAAAAAAGATTTGTTTATTTTTTGTGGAGTGCACTTTGAAGGTTGCACCACCGTTTAACAGACTTATGGGACACAGGGGCACGCTTGGCGCTGCTCCTTTGTTGATGCACGTGCAGCCACAGTGCACACAATTCACAAACACAGAAAATAATTTTTTATTTTTTTTGGAGTGCACTTTGGGGGTTACAGCACCCTTTAACAGACGAGCCAGCCGGCCCTTTACTTATGACACAGGCACACGCTTGGCGCTACTTTGTTGATGCACGTGCGGCTACTGCGCACTTAATTCACAAACACAGAAAAAACTAAATTTTTTTTTGGAGTGCACTTTGGGGGAGCACCCCTGATGCACAGATCACACCCTGCTACAGCACCCCTCTAGGACTACAGCCTTTATGGGACACTGCACAACACAGTCCAGCCAGCCCCTATGATAGCAGCACAACACAGCCCAGCCAGCCCCTATGATAGCAGCACAACACAGCCCAACCAGCCCCTATGGACAACAGCAGCACAACACAGCCCAGTCAGCCCCTATGGACTGAGTGGTCACAACCCTTATGGACAACAGCAGCACAACACAGCCCAGCCAGCCAGCCCTAGCTCCCACCCTCCCTCTTCACTGTCCACAGCCGGAGTGAGAAATGGCACCGACGCGGGGACCTTTTATAGAATCCAAAACCCGCGAGATCCGGAAGGCGGGATGATGACGTTTTGCCTCGATTTCAGATCCGAGTCAGGCGGGAAAAGTCGAGCCTGACTCGGATACGACTTGGATCGGGGGGGTTCGGATTTCAGAAATCCGAACCCACTCATCCCTAATATATAAATATATATATATATATCTTAATGGGCGGCCCACTCGTTATACTGTACTCTCGGTGGGGCTCTGTGGGGGACCGAGCTAGCAAAGGCGACCTGGACCCCAGACTGCAGCCGGGAACAAGGGGACAGGTAAGGCGGAACCCCGCTTGCGGGGATCTGCGTGTATGTGCAATCTTACCTCCGGTCTTGGGAGACAGGAGGCGCTGATGTGGACACCAGTTCGTCCAGGACTCCACTAGACCACCGGGGCATGAATACTACTGGCTCAGGGCATTATGTAGGGCCAGGGGACCTGGTGGTTGAAGTCAGCATAGGGGACAAGGTGATCTCCCTGCGGCAGGGCCAGATTAACAATGGGGCGGATGGAGCTACAGCTCCAGGCCTCCAGATAAAAATAGGCCCATCAACATGACAGAATGATTACCAGCTGCCTAACTAGCCAAAAATGTTTTAAATAGTTTTTTTTAGTCCCCGCCTAAAAAATAAATTATGCCATTTTTCCATTTCAATGTAGTTAGGGAGACATAGTGTTCATAGTGTAGTGGGTGTACCCACCAAGGTGACTCTGAACACACTCACACAGCACCGATCACAGCTCTTCCCCTTCTCAGTATAGGCCTTTGAACATTTTCAGCTCCAGGCCCATGTGGCCCTTAATCTGGCCCTGCCCTGCGGCCCCTCCCCCAGCTCAGGGAGCCATTCCACTGCGGTCTTGCTGCCTCCTGAGCTGCTCACCCTCCGCCCCCTCTGAGACTCACGGCATCCATTTTCTGCATACAAGTCTCCGGAAATGCTGGATCCAGTCTCCCTGTATACCTCTCCCAAGGGCCAGGTTAGACAGCGCTATAGGATACCAGCCACTGCGGTCTGTGTAGTTGATTTTAGTTCCCACTGCAGTTATATTGTATATTCTGCACTGTATGTGACTTATACTAGCACTGCTGTCTGTTTTCTTTTTCATATGACTGTCAGCTTATACCTTTCCCTTTCTTCACCCTGGCATACTGAGATATTGTACCTCACATCTCCATATATTGTGAGGGCTGTCACATACTACATATCGCTGTTGCTTACTACACTGTGCCATATTGCACATACATCTAGGTTGCTCGCTGCACTTTGTCAGATTGTGTGCTTCATTATTCTTGCAGCAATTTCAGGCAGAGGCAAGAATGCAGCCCCCCACTCTGGTGTCTTGTAAGTCCTGCTCAGTAGGTTTAACTTCAGAGGACCTCATTCAGGATGGTCTGTGTGCATCTTATACTGCCCCGGCCTATCAACCCCAATGTCTTCTCCTCAGGACCCACCCTGGGCTACCTTTGCAGACCATATCGCGATCCCTCTGGTAGCTCCTCCTATGGGATGGCCACAGCAGGTACTCCCTGCAAATCCTTTGCCTCCCCCATGGGTAGATGTACTTTCTACCTCCAGGGCAGAGTCTGGCGGAGACCTCTACAGCCATTCACAAAATGCTGCAAAAAGAGAGACCCTTACCTAGTAAACCTACTAAGCGTGCTGTGTTATCTTCTCAGTCCACCCAGCTAACAGATTCTGATTTATCATGGGAGGCAGAAGACACAGACCTCTCTCACTCTGATTCTCTTTCGGGAGACAAGGAACCGCCCACTAAATTGAATATACCTGCATTTATAAGAGCTGTAAAATCTATTCTTCAAATGGAAGAGACAGAATCTGTCCCTAAGGCTAAACAGCCAGCTTTTAAACGACAAAAGGTAATTTTACCAGAATTCCCTCACTCTGACCAGCTATCTGATCATATGAGTGAAGCGTGGAATATGCCCACTAAAAGATTTCAGCTGCCTAAGCGTTTAAGCTACTTTTATCCTCTTCCCGCTACTGATTGCACTAATGGGAAGTTCCCCCAGCAGTGGATTCGCACATGACACGTTTAGTCAAGAATGCTACCTTACCTATCCATACTGCAACCTCCTTGAAGGAGACTACAGATAGAAGGATTGAGGCTTGTCTAAAGTCTATATACACTCTTTGAGGAACTATTAATCGTCCTGCTAGGGCTACGACCTGGGTGGCAAAGCTATTGAGAGTTGGGCTGAGGCTCTAGAAGAGTAATTTCCCTCTGAGGCTTCAAGGGAACAGCTGTCCTACATATCTCACATTAGAGATGCAGCCTCCAATTTGGGTGAAGCAGCTATGGATACGGCTCTCCTAGCCTCCAAGGCATCTGCCACTTCTGTAGTAGCCCGCCGAATTGTTTGGCTCCGCTCATAGAAGGCAGATGCGGACTCTAAAAAGGTTCTGGAGTCTCTGCCTTATTCAGGAGATATCCTGTTTGGTCCAGCATTGGACAAAATTATGACTACCTTAGCAGCTTCCAAGACGGCATTCCTGCTCTCTGCATATAATGCCAAGCCTCGGACGTCATCCTTTCGGTCCTTTCATCCTCAAGGGAAAACTAAAAGCCAGTCCTTTTCAAGGCATCAAGCATCAACTAAGGCTTCCAAGCCTAGTACCAAGCAGACCTGGGCCACTAGACGTCCACCTACCAAATCTGAGGACAAGTCGTCAGTCTGACGGGGCGGGCCTCTCCCAGGGTGGGAGGACGACTTCTTCAATTCGCCCAGTTCTGGCGTCAGACCACAACAGACACCTGGGTAAGAGAAATAGTCTCCCATGGGGCTGCCCCCCCCAGCAGTTCTTTTGCACAGGCCCTCCAGTGGACCCAAGCAAGGCCCTGCTGATCCAAAAGCCATTCAGTCCTTACTACTTTCAGAAGTAATAATTCTGGTCTCCTCCGCACAGCGAGGGAAGGGCTATTATTCTATCCTTTTCTTAGTTGAGAAACCCAACGGGTCTCATCGGCCCATTCTCAACCTCAAGTCTCTGAACAAGTTTATCAGGGTTCCCAGGTTTCTTATGGAAACTCTTTGCTCTATTATTCTGGCTATGGAGCCTGGGGACTTTATTGTGTCACTGGACATTCAGGATACTTACCTACAGGTACCTATAGCACCTTCTGATCAACAATATCTCCGATTTGCTATACTACAGCAATAATACCAATTTCAGGCTCTGCCCTTTGGCCTTTCAACGGCTTCTTGGGTCTTTACCAAGATCATGGCTGTTATGGCAGCCTATCTTCGTCGTCGGGGATTCAGACTGCTCCCATATTTAGATGACCTCCTGCTGTTGGCCAGCTCCCCAGAAGTTCTTCACCACCATCTACAAATAACCATTGCCTTTCTACAAATGCACGGTTGGCTGATCAACTGGAAAAAGACTTGACACCTTCTCATAGAATGGTACATCTGGGAGCTCTACTGGACTCTCGAGTCCAGAGAATCTTCCTAACAGCAGAAAAAAATCTCGGTATTATAGCACAAGGTACGCAAACTACTACACAGTCGCTGAGTGTCAAGTCACTCTGCAATGCAGACTCTGGGATCCATGGTGTCCACCTTAGACATGGTGGAGTTCACTCAGTTTCACTCCAGGCCCCTACAACACCTGATCCTCTCCAGGTGGAATGGGCTGCCTCATCTGCTCAGATCACAGATGATGAGTCTATCCCCAGAGGTTCGCCTGTCTCTGGCCTGGTGGCTACAGACGTCCCACTTGGACAAGGGACGCCCCCTTTTTTTTTTTTAGGTAATCATAACCACGGACGCAAGCCTCCGAGGGTGGGGCACGGTGACCAGTCAGCACTCCTTTCAGGGCCACCGAGGTGGTCTTACCAATCAACAATCAACATCCTAGAACTCTGAGCCATCTACAGAGCTCTCACTCTGGCTCACCATATCCTTCAGAGCAGGCCAGTACAAGTACAGTCTGACAACGCCATGGCAGTGACCTACCTAAATCACCAGGGAGGCACTCTAAGTCGAGCAGCAGTGGCAAAAGTGTCCTGCATTCTCACATGGACCAAATGCCATCTCCCAGCCATCTCCGCAGTCTTCATCCCAGGAATTTTCAATTGGGAAAAGGATTTCCTAAGCCATCACGTCGTGCTTGCAGGAGAGTGGTCTCTACATCAGTCTTTCAGCTTCTGGTGGACAGATGGGGTCTCCCAGATGTGGATCTAATGGTCTTGTGACACAACCACAAACTTCCAGTGTATGGAGCCAGGACCAGGGACCCCAATGCGGTCTTCGTGGACGCATTATCTGTGAAATGGATCTTCAATTTGGCGTACCTCTTGCCTCCAATATCCCTTCTTCCTCGAGTTCTTCGGAAAGTTCAAATGGGAAAGGGGCACAGTCCTGTTGATAGCTCCGGCTTGGCCTAGATGCCATTGGTAACCCGACCAGCAAAGTCTCTCCATAGACGTTCATCTACAACTTCCTCTATGACCAGACCTGTTGTCTCTAGAGTCCCTGTCTACATCTGGACCTTGCCCGCCTGTCTTTAACGGCTTGGCTCTTGAGACATCCTTCCTAAGGTCTAAGGGATTTTCTAGCTCCCATGTCCAGACCATGTTCAGAGCTCGTAAACCGGCCTCTGCCAGGATTTATTACCGGGTATGGCATACATATTTCCAGTGGCATGCCCCTAGAAACTAAGGTTTTTAGGGTTTCTAGAATACTTGCCTTTCTTCAAGTGGGTTTGAATCTTGGCCTCCGCCTAGCATCTCTGTAAGTGCATGTCTCTGCTCTGTCTATCTGGTTTCAGTGCAGAATTGCTCCTCTACCGGATGTTCACGCCTTCCTGCAGGGTGTTCTATGGATACAACATCCCTTTTGTCCCTCCTGTGACTCTGTGGGATTTGTCAGTGGTGCTCCACGCACTTCAGGTACCTCCATTCGAACCCTTGGAATCAGTGGATGTCAAATGGCACACTGCGAAGACTCTGTTTCTTCTAGCTATAGCATCTGTCTGTAGAGTCTCAGATTTAGGGGCGCTGTGCATGCACAGTCGATGGACGATATCTTTATCGTCCATATGCAGGTCATTGGTTGGTTGGAGGCACCAAAAAATGCACGATATGAACGATAACGATATGATAACGTTCATATCATGCAATTTAATCGTACCATGTGTACGCATCATTAGAACGCGTCCAGGTTTTCTTCCCAAAGTGGTTTCTCGTTTCCATATTAATGAGGAAATCGTGGTTCCGGCCTTTCACTCACCAGACCTCTCGACAGGTGAGGCCTCCTTTTATGTGGTCCATGCTCTGAAGATCTACGTGGACCATACTAGTTACATCAGGAAATCAGACTCCATTTTCATCCTATATGGATTCCATAAGAAGGGATGGTCAGCTAACAAACAGACTCTGGCCAGATGGAATTGCATGACTATCTCACAGGCTTATGCGCAGACTGACCATTCTGTGCCAGCTACAGTATCTGCTCCTACTAGCTCTGTGGCTCCCTCGTGGACAGCCCAGCATGGTGCCTCTGCTGAACAACTATGCAAGGCGGCTATGTTTTCTTCTGTCCACACCTTTCTTAGGCTTTATGCCTTTGATACATTTGCCTCTCAGGATGCTTCCTTTGGACGCAGGGTTCTCCTCTCTGCTCAGGAGCGTTCCCACCCGTGAACAACTGCTTTGGGACATCCCCATTGTCTCCCCTGTGGAGCCCTATGGAGCCTGAAGAAGAAAAGGAGAGTTATGGTAAAACTTATCCTTGTTAACTCTTTCTTCGAAGTCCATAGGGTCCACAGGGCACCCACCATGATGCACTTGTTCCCTTCTATGTGTGATAATGTGATTCTTTAGTGTACCAGTCTTCCTTCTCTCCTATCCTGCTCCTACCTTGGGCTTGTTAACAAAGCTGAGTTGCCCTCAGGCTGTGGGCGGGCATAGGGGGACGGACCGGAGGATCCTGGGATTGAAAAGCTTTGCTGTTGGTGTCCGGTCCTCCAGGTCCCACCTACACCCCACGGTCTCCCCTGTGGACCCTATGGACTTCGAAGAAAGAGCGTTAACAAGGGTAAGTTTTACCATAACTCTCCTTATCATACCGATTCCGTCTATACAATGTGAAATTGTTTGTATTTACTCAAGATAATGTGGATTAACATACTCTGCTCAGCTACTTGGGTTCCCCCTATATATATGAACTCCACATGTGATTGTATTAACCTATTCTGTACCATGTGAAAGTGTTTTCTATTTATCCTAAACATTGGATTGATTATTCTGCTCAACTACCTTATATCTGTGAATTGTTTTTTTACTGTTATGAATATTTTATTATCAGGTATTTGGACATATTTAAGACATCTGTATTTTTTTCTACCCTAATATGTGTTTTTGTAATGCCAAATGATAGTAGCTTTGATACATAGGCCCCAAAATCCTGAACACATAATAGACTAAGGCCCTCATTCAGAGCCGTTCGCTATTTGCGTTCGTTCGTTCAAAAGCAAGGGGTGGCTATGCAAATGATCCGTTCGCACATTGCAGTCTGTTCACACCTCTAAGTCTGAACGAGCGAGCAAAACATACGCTTGTTTTTTGGATAAAAACGCCCCCTGGCCGCACGCACCATACGTCATGTCCGCTATTTATTAGATTAATCGAGTACATCGTACAGCGTATGAACTGCTCGCTATTCTTGTGGTTGGTGTTTTCAACCGCTATTTTGCGAGCAGTTCTGAGTTAAAAAAAACCAAGTGACGTGGTCAATGACGCTGCTGTATTAATTATGCACTCCCTTAAAACGCCCGTTTTGACCTTTAAGCACGCCTGCGTTCGGATCTCCACTCCCCGTCTTCAAGCACCTTCCCCTGTTACCACCCACATATGCCTCATTCTGTCACTCAAAATAGCAGGCCCTCGCTATATTGCGTACCAACGATTTTCGGCCGCACTGACTGGTTCGCGCATGCGTACTAAAAACCGTACGCATGCGCAGATGTGCGAACATCGCTCGGAACGAGCGTACTGCCGCTAGCGAGTGGCTCTGAATGAGGGCCTAAGATGCTATATGATTGGGGGAACTACCTCTTGAAGAGAACTAGATTATTTTGAGACACCACCAAGAAAAATTAGTCGCAATTATGTCTATAATGGTAAACACTGATTCATAACACTGTGTGCCTCCCAGAAGCACTAAACACTCTTATGGTGCATACACACGATCAGATTTTTCCTTCAGATATGAACGATAACGATTTAAAAATCGTTCAGTCGTTCATATCTGAAGGAAAATCGTTCATATCTGACATGCCTGAACGATGGACGATCAACGATGCGCGTTCCCGTTTGTCAGATAACGATATCTGACATCTGATGGGTTTGCAGTCAGACTTGGACGATTCCATTCATTTTAATGCAGTCAAAAATCGTTCAATCGTTCAAATCGTTCAAAACTTTGGTAAAATCGTTCAATCGTTCAAATCGTTCAAAACTTTGGTAAAATCGTTCAATCGTTCAAATCGTTCAATCGTTCAATCGTTCAATCGTTCATCTGACAAATCTGACCGTGTGCACGCTCCATTAATCAGGCATTAATCCTGCTATATCAGATACTTGGTTTTTTTTATGCCATGCCGGGTGTAAGACTCCAGAATAACTAAGAGACAGAGGTATAACCATCTGTGTTATTTATATATTCTTGTTCTGACTCAAATTTTATATATACAAAGAAAAAAAGGGAATCAGTTTTAATACGGGTGCACTCAATCCCTCCTAATAAATAAAATACTTTAAACTTTATTAGATATACTTTAAAATTATTATTCGGGCTTATCAAGTTACAATAAAAATGCTATTTATTACTTATTTACTTGCACATCGCTGCAATATACCTGTGCTAATTATTGCAAAATTATATTCAATATTCACACATTATTACCAATGTGCCCTGAAATAGGGCCTGATAAAGCGAAATATAAAAAAAAAACAATTAATACAGAGATATAACATGATAGGAAAACAAAGAATTTTGTGAAAAAAATTAAAGTCTGTTTGAAAACAAGGCCGTGTGCTGTGTTTATATGTAGATATTTAATGTTATTTTAGATTGTGTGTGTTGTTGTTCATGCAAACTAAATAATTCCAGGTAATGGTGACTCAATCCAACAATTATAGATGTTATTCACTAAATCTATTCCTAACGGAGATCCTAAATGTGTTTTGACTGCTTACTGATATAAATAGTATCTCTTATCATCAAATGTTACATATCAATATACAAAATATCTATTGTATCATTAGTAAGTTAGAAAAAAATACAAATGTTGCCAACATCCTAAATCTGAAGTGAAAGCTAGTTATTTTTATCTCAGGAACAATGATCTAATTTATTTATGCAGCAGTTTAAAGCTGCTATATATTTAAAGATCTATTTCTTATTTACACAAGGGGTAATCTATTGTCTAATTTGCCCCTGCGGATTAAGATATGTTGGTACGACGAAGCGACAACTGAAGAAACGAATTTTGGAACACGTTGGTAACATTAAAAATACCTTAAGAGACTCTACAAACATGAAACAACTAACCAGAGTAGCAAGACATTTTTTGCTCAAACACAAATGGAGATAACAATAAAATGAAGGTTTATGGCCTTTGAAAAAGTAGAAATTGGGATAAGAGGAGGTTACATAAACAAGGAACTTCTCAAACGTGAATCAAGACACATTTTCCTTTTGGACAGTCTAACACCTTCTGGATTAAATGAAGAAATCCATTATTCAGTAGTGTTATAATTTCCCTTCAATACAGTATCCCTATTAGAACAGTTATTATTTAAGGTTAGATGGTGGTAATAAATATGCAATATATAATATCTACTATTGAAGGAACCACAAATCTCTTGGATGGAAATTGAGACATATCCCTTACTTTATAATAAATTTAAAACCTCTTCTTTTCTTCTGGACTGATTGAGGAAATTAGGATTAACCATAAATAGATTGAAGATAACATGATCATTTTCCTAAACATGATTATAATAATGGTATAAATTATAGTGAATGAGTATCAACAATGATCATGTCAATATGAATGTTTGATCATGGATAATACTGTATAATAATTTGTATGAGCTTGATCACAGATAATATTGTATATTTACTATGAGTAATATATAACTGGTTAATAACACATGATAACTGTATATAATTTTGGGTTTAATGATTTTTGAATTATTCAAATATAAGGGTAATAATTCTCAATATAAACACATTTATAGGTTAATGAGGCATGTACACATTGCACTTTTCTTTTTCTATATCTATTACACAGAATTAGTTTTAGTAAAAATAATAGATTAAATAAGGTTTACACTTATGGCTTGTAGTATATATTTTTATAGTAATCGGAGGGGGTGACAGGAGAAAGATGGGAGTGGTGGAGTCTCTCCAGACAAGGAAGCAGTGCAGTGTGTGCAGGACAGAGACAGGCAGAGCAGCATGACGGCCGCTGCTGTGATCGGGATGATGAGCGCTCTGAGGGCTGTTGGTGACTCTGGCTCAGCAGCACGAAGGTGGTGAGCGGGTGATGTGGGGCCTCGAACACACCGGCAGCGGCGGCGTATCCAGGCCCGCTGTGAGCCGGGCCGTGGTAATAGGGGGCGTGGCCTAATCACGGGAGGCGTGGCCACGCCCCCTTCCCGGAAAACGAAAGATATGCAGCGCCGCAAAGCGGCGCTGGGGAGGGGGCGCTCTGAACCCCCTCAGCCCTGCTCAAAGCCAGGGGGGGCGCGATCAGTGTGATCGCTCCCCCCCACAGGCATCGGAGACAGCTGTGGCTGCTGCTCAGCAGCCACGCTGTGTGCTGGGCTGCTGTGAGGGAGGGGGGAGCGGCGCCGGACCCAGGCTCGGGTAATCTGTACCCACCCCCCCCTCTCTGAGCCCCTGGGCGTATCTACAGTCCCTGCAGCCCCCGCGGTGGCTTGTGGTGGCGCCAAATGAGGGCTGCGCCGGCCTCATTGAAGTGAGGGGAGAGCAGCACTAGTGACTGCGCTGCCGCCATCACTGACTGTCAGGCAGACCACGGGCATGTGGTATCTGGTGAATCACTGGCCGGGGGTGATACAGGGCTGCATAGCGGCTGCTTCGCTCCTGACTGCGTGATCTATTCAGCGAGAGCTTAGCTGCCCAGAGGTGAGCCCTGCGTGTGGCCTGCGGGGATAGGTAGGCGGTGCTGGGCTAAGTGTAAAAGTCAGTGGGCTGCAGTGCTGGGCGCTGGCACATGAAGGGAAAGAGGCGGCTGGTAGAGAAAGATACGGGGTGGCAGGGATAAGACAGGAGAGGGGGAAGCGAGATGGAGAGAGGAGGGGGGAAAAAAGCCTGACAATGCTGGGCACAAGCTAGTGCCCACTGCCATTGCAAGTGAAAGGCCATAAAAACTAGTATTGTAATATTTGCTAAACAAGGTGCTTATATGGTAGAAAATAATATGCTAAATATATAACATTAGGCTGGTCGGTGTTCCCTATAGTTTTGTCCTACACAATATGATTAGCGTTCACCTTTGTAAATTGCAATAAGTCATTACATTATCAATTTCTCATGCAACCAGATGCATATCATACTTCTTTCAACTGTAGCTGCCTCAAACTTTATATTTTCATGGTGGTTTCTTTATATCTCTGGTTAATATCATATCAAGTTTGAGTGTGCATTAAAACTTGCTCCCTCAGACATTTTAAACATCATCACCTGAGAGGGAGGGGGCGGCGCTATAAATTAGTGTCTTGCCCCAAGTGACAAAAATCCTAGTGTCGGCCCTGGCCTCTATAAGCCTTGATAAAGCTGACTAAGCGAAATGCGCATTGGCGTCTGCCGTGTGCTTGTTCACTAATGTAATACATGTAATATGTGTATATGTTGTGGTGTAAAGATTGAGGAAAATCACTAAAATATTAACAAGATCTGTTGTAATAGCAAACAATACGATCCCGGCATCAGAGGTGCGCTGCACGGAGACTGTTTGACACTGATATATTAGATGTATGTGGCCTTGCTTCAGTGATATAGGTACATTAGTATAACTAATACTCCAGCATATGTTAGTTAAAGTATAATACAAGTGAAGCACTGCTGCATTTTAAAGCAGACAGTACGGAGCAGAGCCGGCCCTAGCCAATTCGGAGCCCATGGCAAAATTTTGGCTGATACCCCCTAGCATGTATTATATTTATATATTATATAAGGCCGGCACCCCACCTTGCAGTTCCACCATGCCAAGGTGCCGCTAGATAAAACATCAATAACCAGCAAAAGCTAGTGGCACTCGGTTTTGCAAAAAAATTTTACTTGGTGCAAACCACCAAGTTACGGGAACATATCCTTAGGTAGGCAATGTTTAATTTCTATTGAAAGAGTTTTGTCACAAAATTTTTACATATTGAGTGGTCACCCCAGGCATATGATATATATATATATATATATATATATATATAGATACACATAAATATAATTGTACCATAGGCTCGGCACTCATAATCCAAAATGTAAATGTGGGTGCCCTCCGCAGAACTCAGAGAAGTAGATGTAGAATGGCGGTGGCACTCCCCAATAAAACATGATTAGAGTAGGGTTAAATAAACCTCTATAGAAAATATAGAGGTTTATTTAACCCTACTCTAATCGTGTCATTCTGCATCTATCTATATATATCTATCTATCTATCTATATATATATATATATATATATATATACATATATACAGTCAGGTGCATAAATATTGGGGCATTGACAGAATTTTCATATTTTGGCCTCTATTCACCACCACGATGGCTTTGAAATGAAACAAACTAGATGTGCTTTAACTGCAGACTTTCAGATTTAATTTGAGGGTATTTACATCCAAATCAGGTGAACGGTGTAGGAATTACAACGGTTTCTATATGTGCCTCCCACTTTTTAAGGGGCCAAAAGTAATGGGACTATCAACTCAAAAGCTATTTCATGGACAGATGTGGGCTATTCCCTCGTTATTTCATTATCAATTAAGCAGGTAAAAGATCTGGAGTTGATTCTAGGTGTGACATTTGCATTTGGAATCAGTTGCTGTCGACTCTCAATATGAGATCCAAACAGCTGTCACTATCAATGAAGCAAGCCATCATTAGGCTAAAAAATCAAAACAAACCCATCAGTGAGATAGCAAAAACATTAGGTGTGGCCAAATCAACTGTTTGGAACATTCTTAAAAAGAAAGAACGCACCAGAGAGCTCAGCAACACCAAAAGACCCGGAAGACCACGGAAAACAACTGTGGTGGATGACAGAAGAATTATTTCCCTGGTGAAGAAAAACCCCTTCACAGCAGTTGGCCAAATCAAGAACACTCTCCAGGAGTGTATATGTGTCAAAGTCAACAATCAAGAGAAGACTTCACAAGAGTGAATATAGAGGGTTCACCACAAGATGTAAACCATTGGTACTCATAGATGAATCAGCGAAGGAGTGCACGGTACATAGGATAATAGTATATATATATATACACACAGTGCCTTGCAAAAGTATTCACCCCTTTGCATTTTTCATGTTTTGCTGCATCACAACCTGGAATTAAAATGGATTGTTTGAAGGTGTGCATAATTTCATTCACAGAACATGCCTACAACATAACAGAAAACTTCAGCGTGCATATCTATTCACCCCCCTAAAGTCAGTACTTTGTCGAGCCACCTTTTGCTGCAATTACAGCTGCAAGTTGCTTTGGGTAAGTCTCTATGAGCTTTCCACATCTTGCCCCTGGGATTTTTGCCCATTCCTCAAGGCAAAACTGCTCCAGCTCCTTCATGTTGGATGGTTTCCGCTTGTGAACAGCAATCTTTAAGTCTGACCACAGATTCTCAATTGGATTGAGATCTGGGCTTTGACTAGGCCATTTAAACACATTTAAATGTTGCCCCTTAAACCACTCGAGTGTTGCTTTAGCCGTATGCTTTGGGTCATTGTCCTGCTGGAAGGTGAACCTCCGTCCCAGTCTCATATCACAGGCAGACTGAAACAGGTTTTGCTCAAGAATATCCCTGTATTTAGCACCATTCGTCTTTCCCTCAACTCGAATCAGTTTCCCAGTCCCTGCTGCTGAAAAACATCCCCACAGCATGATGCTGCCACCACCATGTTTCACTGTGGGGATGGTGTTCTTGGGGTGATGGGATGTGTTGGGTTTGCGCCAGACATAGCGTTTTCCTTGGTGGCCGAAAAGTAAAATTTTAGTCTCATCTGACCAGAGCACCTTCCTGCATACATTTGGGGAGTCGCCCACATGCCTTTTGGCAAACTCATATCGTGTCTTCTTATTTTTATCACTAATTGCTTTTTTCTGGCCACTCTTCCCTAAACCCCAGCTCTATGGAGTGTACGGCTTATTGTGGTCACATGCACAGATACACCAGTCTCTGCTGAGGAACTCTGCAGCTCTTTCAGGGTTACCTTTGGTCTGTGTGCTGCCTCTCTGATTAATGCCCTCCTTGCCCGGTCTGTGAGTTTTGGTGGGCGACCCTCTCTTGGCAGGTTTGTTGTGGTACCATGTTCTTTCCATTTGATGATGATGGACTTGATGGTGCTCCGGGGGATCATCAAAGATTTGGATGTTTTTTATAACCCAACCCAGAATTGTACTTCTCAACAACTTTGTCCCTGACTTGTTTGGAGAGCTCCTTGGTCTTCATGGTGTGATGCCTCTTGCTTAGTGGTGTTGCAGCCTCTGGGGCCTTTCAGAAAAGGTGTGTTTATACTGACAGATCATGTGACACTTAGATTTCTCACAGGTGGACTTCATTTCACTAATTATGTGACTTCTGAAGGTAATTGGTTGCACCAAAACTTTTGAGGGGCTTCATAGCAAAGGGGGTGATTACATATGCACATGCCAATTTTCAGAATTTTATTTATAAAGATTATTTTTTATACATATTTTTCTAATTTTACTTCACCAAATTAGACTATTTTGTGCAGATCCATCACATAAAATTCAGATTAAAAAAATAAATAAATTACAGGTTGTAATGTAACAAAAAAGGTAAAAAGCCAAGGGGGGGGGGGTGAATACATTTGCAAGGCATTGTAAATATAGCACAAATAGATAGGATTCACTCACCAGGGCTTTCCATATATCGGAGTAAAAAAAATCTGATTTTATTCCATTACAACAAGTTTCAGGTGCAGGTTATGTTGATGTTTCAACCTCTAGAGCGCGGTCTTCTTCAGGACACCACCAGTGCAGAGGACACAGACAAACCCTAACTGAGCTCCTGCCAAAGTCCCCTATTTATACCACTAACAATAACCAGTTGTATAGGCTCCGCCCCTAATGCCGTTCCGTGATTGGAAGTGGCTAAAAAGTACTAAACCAGAGCACCTAGCAATCTACCAACCTCTAGTCGAACATCCCCCAATGTAAGGTGCTACCACAGGTACAAGGAGCAGCCAAAGCAGGCTGCAAACTCAGCTTTTGCATACTGTAGCTCTGGTGTGCATTCCAAACACCGGAACCACGGCACCACCTGACTTCCAGTTTGCGTTCCAGCAACCGGAAGTGTGCCTAAAAACGGAGCCACCAGGAAACTCAGACTGTAGAACAATGGTTCCACCTCATAACAATGTCATGTAGTAGTATAGCAGGGAACAATGGAGAAACACAGACTTAGTACAAAACATATAAATAAAACCACCACCACAATAAACATTATATAGCGATTACTTAAACTCAAAACTGGGCTTCTGGGTCAATTTGAAAAAATATATAAAAAAATATAGACAGCGTTGCACACTCTTGGCATTCTTTCAATCAGCTTCATGAGGTAGTCTCCTGGAATGGTTTTCCAACAGCCCAGAAGGAGTTCCCAGGGGTGCTGAGCACTTGGCTGCTTTTCCTTCACTCTGCGGTCCAACTAATACCAAACCAGCTCAATTGGGTTTAGGTCGGGTGATTGTGGAGGCCGGGTCATCTGACACAACACTCATCACTTTCCTTCTTGGTCAAGTAGCCCTTACATAGCCTGGAGGTGTGTTTGGGGTCATTGTCTTGTTGAAAAACAAATGATGGTCCCAGTAAGCACAAACCAGATGGGATGGCATGGCATTGCAGAATACTGTGGTAGCCATGCTGATTAAGTGTGCCTTAAATTTTTAATAAATCACCAACAGTGTCACCAGCAAAGCACCCCCACACCATCACACCTCCTTCTCCAAGCTTCACAGTGGGAACCACACATGCAGAAACCATCCGCTCACCTTCTCTGCGTCTCACAAAGACATGGCGGTTGGAACGAAAAATCACAAATTTGGACTCATCAGACCAAAGTACAGATTTCCTCTGGTCTAATGTCCATTCCTTGTGTATCTTGGCCCAAACAATTTTCTTCTTCTTGTTCTTCGCAGCAATACGACCACGAAGGCCTGATTCACGCAGTCTCCTCTGAACAGTTGATGTTGAGTTTTGTCTGCTACTTGAACTCTGTGAAGACTTTATGTGGTCTCTAATCTGAGGTGCTGTTAAGTAGCGGTTTCTGAGGCTGGTAAATCTAATGCACTTATCCTCTGCAGAAGAGGTAACTCTTGGACTTCCTTTCCTTGGGCGGTCCTCATGAGAGCCAGTTTCATCATAGCGTTTGATGGTTTTTGCAACTGCACTTGAGGATACATTCAAAGTTCTTGAACTTTTCCGTATCGACTGACCTTCATGTCTTAAAGTAA
The DNA here is from genome assembly GCA_031769625.1 of Taudactylus pleione. Classification (NCBI taxonomy): domain Eukaryota; kingdom Metazoa; phylum Chordata; class Amphibia; order Anura; family Myobatrachidae; genus Taudactylus; species Taudactylus pleione. Next base: position 7,442,584 of record JAUIMM010000396.1, read on the forward strand.
TGATGGACTGTTGTTTCTCTTTACTAGGGATGTGCAGGCTCGGATAGGTTCGGGTTTGCACGTTGAGTTCGGATTTTTCCCTCCAAAAAAACGGAACTCAGAAAGAGGCTAAATGTCACCTTACATGGACGAACATCATCATTCCTGGACAAAAGTCCAGGAATGATGATGTTCGTCCATGTAAGATGACGTTTAGCCTCTTTCTGAGTTCCGTTTTTTTGGAGGGAAAAATCCGAACTCAACGTGCAAACTCGAACCTATCCAAGCCTGCACATCCCTACTCTTTAATGAGTTCAGCGGTTGGTGCCATAATATGTAATACAACAGTAGTCAAATAGTGGTGTCCACTGTGTACTAACCCTACCTCTGCACAACACAACTGATGGTCTCAAACACATTAAGAAGGCAAATAATTCCACAGATTGACTCTTGACAAGGCACACCTGTTACTTCAAAACTATTCCAGGAGACTACCTCATGAAGCAGATGAGAGAATGCCAAGAGTGTGCAAAGCTGTCATCAAAGCAAAATGGGGCTACTTTGAGGAATCTAAAATATAAAACATATATTGAGTTGTTTAACACTTTTTTGTTTACAACATAATTCCATGTGTGTTCTTTCATAGTTTCTATGTCTTCAGTATTAATCTATGTTGAAAATAATTTAAATAAGCAAAAACCATTGACTGAGAAGGTGTGTCCAAACTTTTGACTGGTACTGTGTGTATGTATATATATATATATATATATATATATATATATATAGTTATGTTTTAACGACCTTATAAGTGTGCCCCAAAAATGAAGTTCTTTTGTCTTCTCTGCCACATTGCAGAAAATATTCCTTTCTTTACTTTTCTTTCTCTATCATAGCCAGCGTGAACTTTTTCAGCAATTTGTGCTACAGTAGCTCCTCTGTGGGATAGGACCAGGCAGACTAGCCTCGCTCCCAACACGCATCAATGAGCCTTGGGCACTCATGACCCTGTCGCCGGTTCAACTGTTGTCCTTCCTTGGACCACTTTTGGTAGGTACTAACCACTGCATACCGGGAACACAACACAAGACCTGCAGTTTTGAAGACGCTCAGCCATCACAATTTGGCCCTTGTCAGAGTAGATCAAATCCCTACACTTGCCAATTTTTCCTGCTTCCAACACCTCAACTTCAAGGGCTGATGTTCACTTGCTGCCTAATATACCCCACCCCTTGACAAGTGCCATTGTAACAATATAATCAATGTTATTAACTTCACCTGTCAGTGGTTTTAATGTTACAGCTGACCGTTATAAATATATATAGATATATCTGGGATGGACCTGTGAACAAATTTTTGGGTATGACCCAGCATTCAGATGTGAAATGGGTATTAGTAAGATTTTTTTTTAGATTTTTTGGGGCAGCACAATGGTTAATATTGCTATGGACCAGCGCTGGGATTATAAATTCCATTCCCAACCAGGGCCGTATCTGTGTGGAGTATGTAATGCTGCATACACACCTAAAGATTTTCTGTCCAACCATCCAACTAGTTGATATGTTGGAATGAAAATCTGGTAACGTATGGGAGTAACTGATCATCAGCAATTTGCTCCTAAATGCCAGAAAACAGATGAAAATGGTCGTCAGACAAGTTTGTTAAATGTTTGATCTAAACAATTTGTTCAAACAACAGTTTGACCAGCATGTACGGGTGATGTCGGATGTCAGAAGCGACCAGCGGGCACGCACATCGCTGGTCGCTTCCGACCAAAACATGCCCGATGCATGCACGTTGCATGCGCGATTTGCAAGCGATTGCACGATAACGATGTTGTTATCGTGCAATCACTTGGCTAAATCGCTAAGTGGATACCCCCCATAATTCCGTTTTTTTTTCCCCATTCTCCAAAAACATACTGGTAGGTTAAAATTTACTGTTGACTAAAATGCACCTGCCTGTGTATATGTATTCTCCACTCTTACTAAGTAAAAATAATAAATCAGACATATTTTTAATATAAGTATGGAAATGTAAATATATGTATTACAAATAACCTAATCTGGTTCCATGCTGAGCATGCAGGTTACACGATTTGACAATTATGTACTGTGAACTCTGCTTCAGTACAGGTGATGAACATCGAGCATTTCTTAGTGGCAGACCTATACCCACCTATTTTGAACACAGTCAGCTGAGGTCAGTACCCAGTAACCAGTTAATAAACTGCCAGTGCATAGAGTAATCTGATTTTCTTGCAGTATAATTTGCCAGGGCCAGGTTTGATCTGCATCCCAATACCCTGGACACGGTGCCAAATCTGCAAAGTAAAAATAAGCACATGAAACATACGGCCATTACAATAGTATTAACCCCGTCACTGTTGAGGGTTTTCTCACCCTTGTGCTGAGGCCATTTTCTGATATTAGCACCTGTCATGTTCCAACATTAATATCACAGATTTTTTTTATGCAGTACCCACACAAATTATACCTTTTTTTAAAAGCAGACTTTGGGCCTGATTCAGATTATGGGGAATCTGCGCGTGCGCAGGTGCAGAATGGGTCCTGCTCAATCGCACGCAAACCAGGCAGAGGCATTTAAGGGGTGGTACAGGAGCAGCTGGCGTTATCGAAAACGTGGCATGTCCGCCCAGTTTTCCGGGAGTGGCCAGCCCAGAGACTGCGTGGATGTACATAGTGTGCTGGGCTCGCAAGCCGGCCAGCCTGAGTAAGCTGAGGCTTACTCAGCTGCCCGGCCACCCGGCGCTGTCCACCATCGCGACCATCAAGCACCGATGGTTGCGATGGTGATCCTAGCCTGCAACCTCCGTCGCAGTGCTGGGACAGCAAATGTAGCAGGGGTGTCATGCAAGGGGTGTCATACATGGGGTGTCATACACCTCCTGCTGCATTTGCATTATTGCAAGGATCGCAATTGCAAAGCTGCCTGTGTGCACACATCATATCTATAGCCTGCATGCACACATCATTATCTATAGCCTGCGTGCAGCTTTGCAATTGCGATCCTTGCTGAACCAGGCCCTTTGTATTTTTAGAAAATACCATAATACCCCTTTTTCACTTAAAACCCAGACACTAAGCACGGGTTTCAAACAATGTCAAGGGGTCTTGAATCCCATTTACACCAGGGACATAAAGGGACTAAAAGCCCCTCCCCAGCTCTGGCAATATTTAAAGTTTAAAAATACTAACCCTCAGGACTCCCCTTTCCGTGAATAGTGCCATTGGGGAGAGAGTAAGTTAGCGGGGAAGGGGGCATTCTGCCTCGGCTTCAGTCATTTTAAGGCATATGTGGTTGACGAGCCCCACTCGTTCCCCAAAGCGATGGGATCGAGTGGTCTAAAAATAAAGGATGGCCATCGACTATCGATGATGGTTTATGGCTGATATCAAATGTTTTTCCTGTCAATGGGGGAGAACCAGATGGTTTCCCTCCATCGATGGAAGAACATAACCGAATATATCATTTTTTTTCAAGGTGTCGGGACACTGACCATAGCTCCGCCCCCTGACACACATGAAGCCACGCCTCCCAGTTCTGATCGGCCCACGGGGCAGTCAGTCATAGAGCAGAGATGACCATAGATGGTCATCCATTGCATAGTTGGTTACCATCGATGGCAACTTTCTATTTTGCCATCAATGGTAACCATACTGATGGCCATCCCTACTCAAAAACATTTTGAAGATGTAAAAATAATGGTGTTTAAATTAATTGTTATTATTTCCAGCTGAGCATTGTTTCACATCTATAACACAACAGTTACATTTCCACAGAGATAATAGAAAAATAAATAATAATTACATTACTCATTCCCTAGAGGAGATATAATTACTTTTAGCAATATTCATTAATCACTCGATAAATATTTCCTTTATATAATGCCATTTCAGAATAGCATTACATGAAGAAAATACTTACATTTCCCAAAAACTGCAGGGACAGAGGGAAATTTTCCCATAAGTCCCTGCAGCAACTTGTAACCCCGCCCAGTCTCCGTCCCTGCTTCCCGGTAATCAGCGGCAGGTAAGTCACTTTAGAGGCTTTTAAACCCCCTGAAATTGATTGAGATGTGTATACATGTATATTTATGTGCAATTATATTTAACATTTAAATATAAAAGCACAGAAATATACATGTATACACATATCAATCAATTTCGGGAGGCTGGAGCTGTACTTACCCCTCCGCGGTCACCGGGAAGCCAGGACGGAGACTGTTCCCAGGCGCATGACTGAGCATGCGCAGGGAACAAACAGAAGAACAATCCCTTCTGTGACATCGCAGGGACAGCGTGTTACGGCAACCGCTGTCCCTGCTGAAATCGTGCTGAATAGCTTACTTACTTTATTATAATTGATAAAATCTCATGACCATGTTGCCCGATAATATTCTGGGCAACATCATCACTGTTGCTGAATAGACCAATATATCTTATATTTACTTAAAATTCTAATTACACTTATAAAATAATAATGACATACCATTATAGTTACATATGTGTATTATGCTCACAGTTTTCTACCTCATTGTAGTTCTATCTTTCACAGTAATAAACAACCACTCAGCATGTGTTCCTTTCCTCCAACTCTCCCGAAAGAGAGTGGAACGGTCATCAAAAGCAGATAGCAGCTGCAATGAAGCAACACTATAAGCTCACTTCGCGCTCAGAAAGAAACACTGAAGTTCTTCATCATGGTTGAATGGTCTGGACACTTTAGAGCACATTTCCGAAGTCAAAAACTATAGAAATGATCCCTGAAAGTATAGTCTTAACATACTGCTGTTTTCATTAAAGACCCGCCTATAGCAGCTCTACTTTTAAATAAGGGAGACTAATTTACAAAATCAGTTTATCACTCAAAATCGATTAGTATAACACAGAATAGTAATAAGGCTGCAGTTCGTGTTTGAAAATCTTATAAAATGCTGTAGTTTGAACATGTTATCAGTATTATTTTTTTAATTTACATACACCACGCCCATCGACCAATCAACAGCAGTTCTCATTTCTGTGTCTTGGAAGTCCTTCCTAGGGATGTTATTACATCGGAATGCTCATTGGCCAGAAGGATCACATCAGATCAGCTACTGTTCTACCAACTGTAATTGTAATGAGCTTTTTTTTACTTGATCTCCGGTATTATTTAGTTACATTGTCTATATGCATCACGCATTTGAAATTATTAGGTGAGTTTGTAATCGGACGGCATAAAGAACTTTAAACTGCAAGTAGCATAGCCTAGACGTTGCCACCAGGTGGCGCTCTGCTATAACACGGCTAGTCATGAGTCGTGGACAAATATCTGCAGTCACACAAGTTCCTAAGCCAAGTATAAACAAACATACAATTGTACTGTGTAATTAATTGACATCTGCATAGCTCCCAACTATTACTCATATGAAATAAGCCTAACCACGTGAGAATCCGTTCACCCAGAACCCATCCCAATCCCACTATTATCATTCATACGTGCACTATCATCCTACTTGAAGATATGTGCAGTTCCTCATATTTATATTTATAAATAAGAAATAAAAGCCTTACCTCCTACCGTCACACTCTGCACATCTATTGATATATTCTCCCTGCTTGCATTGTAAAGTCTCAGAACCTGAGACACATTGTCAGCTTTTATTTTTGTCAGTGTAGTGCTGTCAGAGCAAAACAGCAACTGGAAATGTGCGATGACTGGATCAGGGCTGAAACAGTAAACATAAAATATGTACATTATTATATACAAATTTTTATCAACATCCACTAACCGATTGGTAACATGCAGATCTGTTAGTGCATGCATACATCCAAGATGGCTTTTACATTCATTCTTAAGGCGCATATCCACTACACAATATACCGGTAAATGTATGATTGAACAATAACGACATCGTTATCGCTCAATTGTTCATTAATCGTATAGTGAATATGCCGGTAATGACCAGCGCTGCGCGCTGCCGCTGGTCGTTGTCAGCATCTGTCATTGCCTGAACAGTGGCATCCCTCCCCGCGGTGTCACCCGGTGCGGGGAGAGACATGAGCGCGGTGCAGCCGCGCCCCCCCAGAAAAGGGGGCATGGCCTCGTTCGAAGAGATGTGGCCTTGCGGGACGGGGGTGTGGCCTCGTGGCCCGATCACTCTCGTCCCGTTTTTTTTATATTATTGGGAGGGGGTGCAGGGGTTACTGACTGCATTGTGTTGCAGTTCTGGCTCCCTCGCAGTGTCAGGAGCCGGGTGCTGCACTTAATACTACAGTGCAGCACCCGGTTACTGTCACTGTGGGGGAGTGTCAGTCTGCACCTTGGTGTCACCCCTTGGCGGTTGACACGCGGGTGCGGCCCGCACCCCCCTTGTGATGCCACTGCACCTGAACATACTGCCCAACCTGACGATATCGTTAGGTTGTGCATGTTCGGGGATGAGGGAGGGTGCCTGCACTGAATGGCATATCGTTCAGTGTGGGCACATAGGGCCTGACTCAGAGCCGCTCACGATGTCAGTAGTGGACTTCCTGCTCTCGGCCTTGCGGCAGCCTTGACCCTACCACAGGGTCTTGTCGCAAGGCCGATTGTTGCGATAATCGCGACGGTCTCCAGGTCACTCGCACAAGCTGTGGGAGGTCTCCCACAGCTTTGCGAGCGGCAGTGAGTGGGTCTGAATCAGGGCCATTATCCACTGCACAGTATAATGAACGATAACGATGTCGTTATTGTTTAATCGTTCTTTCATCGTGTAGTGGATATGCACCTTTACACATGCACCAGCATAATACTGCATATTGATACATACTGTAATGCAAATGTTTACCTTATAGCAAAAACAGACGCTTTCCTAAAGTTAGCTTGCAACAAGCTATTGTTAAACTTTGTAATCAGCTGAAATAAATAAGAAAATAGTTACAACTAGGAGAATTTATTTTTATTCGTATACAGCACAGGTTCTCAAACTCATTCCTCAGGACCCCAAACAGTGCATGTTTTCCATGTCTCCTCACAGAATATCAAGTGAAATAATTAGCTCCACCTGTGGATCTTTTAAAATGTGTCAGTGAGTAATGAATCCACCTGTGCACCTGCTGGGTGACCTGGAAAACGTGACCTGTGTGGGGTCCTGAGGACCGAGTTTGAGAACCATTGATATACAGTATATGTATACAGTGTTTGTTTATCAAGTGAGAGGTGACCCGTGAAGTGCATTAAATTATAGACTCATATCATACCCCAGATATGTTTGTTTTATTCTGCTTCTTGGTCCAAAACCAAAAAGAGAGGAGTGTATGTGTGAGCAGAGGATATAAAAGTGTCAGGAAAGCAGGTAGGAGTGCATTGGGAGACAGGAGAAAATGGTAGCAGTGGTAGACATGGCCATTGAATGGTGAACCATCGATGGTGTCATCGGTGCTTTTTATTGTTAGCAAGAAACCATAAACAGGTTTATACCATCTGTGGCCAGCACTGTTCGTGGACCAGGCTGGCCATGGACCAATCAAGAAAAAGGGGGTGGCATCTCAGTTGCACTTCAGAGGCAGAGTTATGCTTCATGTCCACGCGCTGGGAAACAAAAAACCATTGCCACACTGTCTGCCATTGATATAGAACCATCGATGGCAAACCATCTATGGTTGCTAGATATCGATGGTTGACGGCCATATTTAAGAAGTGGTGGATTAAGAGAGATGGCAGCAGATATTAGTGTAAGGGGTTGGATACGGGATGCTGGCGCTCAGGATCTCGGTGGTCAGAATCCCAACATCAGGCACCCCGACAGGGTTAGGATACCGACACCTGCAGGTAAGTATCCTAACCCTACCCCTAAACTTAACCCTCCTTCCCTGCAGCCTAACCCTAACCCTCCCCTTCGCAGCCTAAATCTAACCCGTATCCCTACCCCCCCCCCACTGCAGCTTAAATCTAAACCCTCTCCCCAACAGCCGAAACATAACCCCCCTCCCCCCGGCAGCCTATACATAACCCTCCCCTCTAATGTCTAACCCTAACATTCCCCCTAACTGTAATACTTACCGTTCAGGTTGCCTGAACCGGGATTCTGACAGGTGTCGGGATTCCCGCGACAGCATTTTGACATCCGGGATATGGACCACATCCCAGTGTAAGAGCTTAAGCATAAATTGTGATTACATGACATGTGTAATGTTTGTTAATAAAGATAAAGAAAATAGGAACAACAATGTGCATAAGGAACGATGGATGACATCAGCATACATTTGAATATAACAATTGTTTATCTCACAGGTTCTCAAACTCGGTCCTCAGGACTCCAAACAGTGCATGTTTTCCATGTCTCCACACTGAATCAAGTGAAATAATTAGCTCCACCTGTGGACCTTTTAAAACGTATCTGTGAGTAATGATTACACCTGTGCACCTGCTGGGTGACCTGCAAAACGTGACTTGTGTGGGGTCCTGAGGACCGAGTTTGAGAACCCCTGGTTTATCTGATCACTGAAAACTGTAATGGTGCGTACACACGGTACGGTAAAAATGCACAATATGAACGATATCGTTATTGTTCATATCGTGCATTTTTTGGTGCCTCCAACCCACCAATGACTTGCGATGCGCGGGCACGTATGGATGATAAAGATATCATCCATCGACCATGCATGCAGGGTAACCTGGTCGATATTGACCAGGTTACTATAGGGCCCCGCAGTTGTTGATCGCAGGTCGATCAGTCAGCAATATCGTTATCGCTGACTGATCGTACCGTGTGTACGCACCATAAGATTTGTATAATAACGTGGCACTAATAGTGGCACAAATAGTGGCACAAATAGTAAAAATGTGTAGTAACTCATCAGCTTTCATTAGTCTAACTTTATTTTATTCTGCCTTATAAGTCTATTAGATAAGTTATTTTCATGTAAAAAGCGCAACACCACCACTATACTATTTATATGTTTTATTTTTACAAGTACATGGACAACAAATACAGTATATGTCTTTATAATTTTTTTTTCTTTTCTTTTTTAAACCTTGTGACTCCAACATTTATCCCCTATTGCCAGGACTTTTCCATCCATTTTAACCCAGATTTAATACTATGTGGAAGTGGTTCCAACTTTCTTACAGTAAAGCATGGCTCTCTAGAGCAGGGGTAGCCAACCTCGGTCCTCGAGAACTACTAACAGTTCACGTTTTCTAGACCACCTAGCTAGTGCACAGGTGTAGTCATTACTCACTAACACATTTGAAAAGATCCATAGGTGGAGCTAATTATTTCACTTGTGATTCTGTGAAGAGACTTGGAAAACATGCACTGTTGGTAGCTCTCGAGGACTAGAGTTGGCTACCCCTGCTCTAAAGTATCAACTTTTTTCATGGTACCTCTTGGCCAAAAGTTTCTTATTGAGAAATTCAACAACAATTATTAAATTATGTGAATTGTGCTTACCCGTCATCCATAGGATCAGTTATGTGGGCATGGTTGCAGTTGTCTTTATCCACATATTTTATGATTGGTAGCCACCAACAGAAATTATTCCTATCATATTGACCAGTTCTCGTTTTCCAGGTCACCTAGCAGGTGCACAGGTGTAGTCATTACTTACTGACACATTTTATAAGCTCTATTGGTGGAGCCTATTATTTCACTTGAGATTCTGTGAGGAGACCTGGAAAACATGCACTGCATTGTGCTTTTGCATTACAAAGCATTCAGTTAAAGGAACAGCAACTGCTATAGATACAGTAAGTATAAATGATAACTTCTTAATCTATGTAATGCCATCCAAAAAAAAATTATTAGATCTCCCACTTAAAATGAATTGTCACTGGGATCTAGCACTCCATCAAAGTTCAAACTAGTTCCCAGAGGCTAGGGGGTAAATTTACTAAAGTGAGACTTTTTAGAAGTGGAGATGTTGCCCATAGCCACCAATCGGATTATAGCTATTATCTTCTAGAAGGTGCCAGTTAAATGTTAAAGAGAATCTGATTGGTTGCTATGGGGAACATCTCCACACAGGGGAGCCCATGTTCATTTCCCATGGGGGGGCCCCCTCCTCTCCCCCGAGCGGCTGGCAGCGCACTGACTAAGCAGCAGACTCTGGGCACTAGTTTGTGGCCACAGTCTACTGTGCATGCGCAAGTCACCAGGAAAATGTCGCGGCAGCCATTTTCTTAGCAGGACTGTTCACATTACTGAGTTACAAAGGTCGTTTCCATGTTCAACCCAGCTTGCCACCCAGGTTGGATTGCCGGGTCACTTGACCCAGGAATCCAGGGCAGGATTAAGGTCTGTGGGTGCCCCTGGGCAACAAACGTGTGGGGACCCATATATATATATATATATATATATATATATATATATGTATATATATGGGCTGAATGGCGCTGACTCGGGAATATCCTGGGTCGGCGCCAGCTTAATTTCTGGGTCTGATCCTGTTTGGAACCCTGGGCCTGATTTAGATCCATTCGCTAAGCTGAGAACGCACACTATGGGCGATTATCACACATTTGCGCATGCATCAAAGTATGCATGCGCGAACCAGTCACTGCAGCCGAGAATCGTGCGCTCGTAGTACACAGACTGGACCCTACTTTGAGTGACAGATAGCGCCGTTTGTGGGTGGTAACAAGGGAAGGTGCTTGTGAACGGGGGAGTGGGCTGCTCCGATGGCTCTCGATGTCACCTATTAATCACACACTTCCTAGAGATGACGTGTGCTATGAATGAAAGGTGGGCGTCTTTATACTCCAGCGTGCGCTCACTGCCATCGCTCTCTAAGGCACAGAGGACGTCCTTTCACCAGACAGTGCGATCGCAGCATTTGCATACCTGGCCCCTTTTAGCTGCGTGAGAGCGCAGCTTAACGTCCGGGTCTGAATGAGCTCCCCTGTTCCAACCTCTGGGTCAGATCCGGAATTTAGGTATAAAAGCGGTATAAATGCGGTCTGAAGCCGGGTTCGACCCGGGATTGACCACTGTTCAAATTGCCGTGTCGGACCCGAGAATTTGGTGTAATTGGTATGAGTAATGACATAAAGAAAAGTATCTATTGAATTCAAGCTGCTACAATTGCAAATTAATGCTGCTACTTATTACATTGCATTCAAACCACAATTGCATATCTTGTTTTAGATGTGTTTAAATGAGCTCTTACAGGTTGCCTTTTTAGATTACTTTATTTTTAATCTGATTAATTTTATTATGCTATTCATGTGAATAAAATAAATTGATTGTTTTACACTCCAGCGCAGAATTGTGTTTTTTCATTTTGGTTGTGCACAGCAAGCACCTAGTTAGATTATTCTTATAGCAAAGCTGTACCAGCTTTCAGTTTTCAGACCATAGATTGAGTTAGCAATGTTAGGCTTTCCAATATGTACTTACTCTTTTTACCAGGTGCTATAATTCTGCTTCAGTGCAGTACTGTGTAATGTATTCCGTGCTTGTATGTTTGCATCGCACCTGCTCTATATCATATGACCAGGTTCATTTACTTTGGCAGGTCTCTTCGTGCTGGTACAAAGATTATGTAAGGAGAACATTGTAATCCCCTATACATTTCCAAACTACTGGTACAAAAGATGCATTTCTGCTTTACCATTCAATAATTTTCAAGAGCCCTATATATGGTACATGAAAATATATATGTAAATTCAGTCCATTTATCAGATATACTGTATGTGTATTATCTTCTCTTTGTAAATGGCGCACTTCTCTATTTCTTAATTTATGATAGTGTAAAAAATGTTTTTGACTGGAGATTTCATTGTACTGCTGTCCAGGAGGGGGACGGACTGAAAATGTAGGGTCTGATTCAGACCCGCTCGCAAGCGCATTGCGCTCACAAGCGGGTCGATGGTGGCCCAGTGCGCACGCAACGCGCGTGCACGAGCCCCGTTACGAGTGAGACCTTCACTTGCTCCGGAGCTCACAGCAAAACGGGGCGGCTGTCGATGTTGATCGACAGCTTGCCCCGTTTTGTAGGCTGGTAGGGGGGGTGGCTGAACAAACAGAGGCGTTCCCGAGGTAACGCCTGCCGTTTGTGGGCGACCCTACTGACATCACTCGTGATGTCAGTAGTGGACTTCCGTCTCTATTAGAGCTGGAAGTCCACTTGGCATTGCGAGTTCTGAGACCCTACCACAAGGGTCTCCTCGCAATGCCGATGGTCGCGATAATCGCGACCATCGCCAGGCCGCTCGTACAAGCTGTGGGTGGTCACCCACAGCTGTGTGCGCGGCCTGGAGGCCGGAATAAAAAAAAACTCCCCGTCCTGATTCAGACCGTGCGATCGCAAATAGCGGCTCTGAATCAGGTTCTTAGTTTGAACAGGCAGGATATGAACTGCTCGCTATTCTTTTGGTTGGTTTTTTCAACCGCTATTTTGCAAGCAGTTCTGAGTTAAAAAAAACCAAGTGACGTGGTCAATGACGCTGCTATATTAATTATGCACACCCATAAAACGCCCGTTTTGACCTTTAAGCACGCCTGCGTTCTGATCTCCACTCCCCGATTTCAAGCACCTTCCCCTGTTACCACCCACATACGCCTCATTCTGTCACTCAAAATAGCAGGCACTCGCTATATTGCGTACAAACGATTTTCAGCCGCACTGACTGGTTCGCGCATGCGTACTAAAAACCGTACGCATGCGCAGATGTGCGAACATCGCTCGGAACGAGCGTACTGCCGCTAGCGAGTGGCTCTGAATGAGGGCCAAAGTTAACAGAAAGAAGGTGAATGTCCTTTATTTATATGAAACCTAAAATGGAGGCAGTATTCAGACTTCTTGTCAGAATTTTGGAGAATTGCAGCAAAGGTCACATGATAGGCCCCAAATGATTGGTTGAGAAAAGAATGATGAATGATAGCTCGCAATCATCTACATAGCATGGAACAATGCAAAGCTGCTCATACAGTTTCTAGCAATCATGGTTGGATCTAATTCCAAATTGGCCACATTCCATGAGGCATAATTAGGGGTCAATTCAATTAGGTGCGAGTTGGGTCCTGCAAACCGTACTCACGGTGAACTCTCCCTCCAAATTCCATTTGCAATTCATTTCTAAACTTACATTGTGAGGAGCAGGTGAAAAAGTAGGAAAATCTTTATTCTAAGGTAAAAAGGTTGGGACACAGGACCTGATTCACTATGGATCACTATTGTGATCGCAGCTGCGATTACGCATGCAGTTCTGCTGCGAAAATATGCTAATGTCTGCAACTGCTCACCTGGCATAGAGACACCCATTACCGCTTTTGCAGAGACGAAAGACCTTGCAATCCTGCGTATACATTGGTAACATTGAGTAACATCGGACCCTCATGGAGAATTTCAGCAGGTCTGACCTAACTCAGAAATTGCAAATGAGTACTCAGGCTTCATATGCTGTTGCAATGTCTAATTTAAGCATGCCCAGGAAACGGCGTTGAAACGGACAGGCACATCTGCGTTTCTCCAACCACTCCCCAGTCACCACCCTCAAACACTGAATTCCCGACCCTCGATCTGCGATGGCTTTGTTTTTGCATAAGTGATTGCAGTGAAATCGCAACGCTAACTCACGCATGTGCACTGCGGTGCTTATGTATGCGCAGGATGCACCATCGGCCGATCTGCGTACGCTGTTGCAATTGCGATCCGTAATGAATCAGGCCTGCGGTGCAGAACCTCTGGGTTACCCCTCCCTATGAATAATCACACAATTGGAGGGGTTTCAATAGCATAATCTGGGCAATAATGACATGTCTATAACTGATGTAGGATGGGTATGTGAAGGTGTAAATGATGTGGGACAAGGATATGGAGGTGTAAATGATGTGGGATGGGTATGTGGAGGTGTAACTTATGTGGGACAGGTATGTGTAGAGGTATAAATGATGTGGGATGGGTATGTGGAGGTGTAAATGATGTGGGACGGGTGTGTGGAGGTGTAAATGATGTGGGACAGGTATGTGGAGGTGTAAATGATATAGGACAGGTATGTGGAGGTGTAAATGATGTGGGACAGGTATGTGGAGGTGTAAATGATGTGGGACAGGTATGTGGAGGTGTATATTATGTGAGTATGTGGAGGTTTAAATGATGCGGGACAGTTATGTGGAGGTGTAAATGATGTGGGACAGGTATGTGGAGGTGTAAATGATGTGGGACAGGTCTGTGGAGGCGTAAATGATGTGGGACAGGTCTGTGGAGGCGTAAATGATGTGGGACAGGTCTGTGGAGGCGTAAATGATATAGGACAGGTATGTAGAGGCGTAAATGATATGGGACAGGTATGTGGAGGTGTAAATGATGTGGGACAGGTATGTGGAGGTGTAAATGATGTGGGACAGGTATGTGGAGGTGTAAATGATGTGGGACAGGTATGTGAAGGTGTAAATTATGTGAGTATGTGGAGGTTTAAATGATGTGGGACAGTTATGTGGAGGTGTAAATGATGTGGGACAGGTATGTGGAGGTGTAAATGATGTGGGACAGGTATGTGGAGGTGTAAATTATTTGGGACGGGTATGTTTAGGTGTAATGATTTGGGACAGGTAAGTAGAGGTGTAAATAATGTGGGTATGTGGAGGTGTAAATGATGTGGGACAGGTATGTAGAGGTGTAGATTATGTGGGTTTGTGGCGGTGTAAATCATGTGGGACAGGTATGTGGTGGTGTAATTGTTCTGGGGCAGGTATGTGAAGGTGTAAATTATGTGGGAGAGGTATGTAGAGGTGTAAATTATGTGAGTATGTGGAGGTTTAAATGATGTGGGACAAGTATGTGGAGGTGGGACGTGTATATGGAAGTGTAATTGATGTGGGGCAGGTATGTGGAGGTGTAAATTATGTGGTACAGGTATGTGGAGGTGTAACTGATTTGAGTCACGTATGTAGAGGTGTAAATTATGTGGGAGGTGGAGGTGTAAATTATGTAGGACAGGTATGTAGAGGTGTAAATGATGTGGGTATGTAGAGGTGTACATTATGTGGGTATTGTCAGGCTTGGATTATTTTTTGAACCCGGGGTGGATGCAAGAGAAGAAACTGGAACGGTTTTGCAGTATTGAAATGCAGCAGGTTTAATAGGAGTACGATAATTCATGAAACGGTAACAGATATATAAACTGGCAGAAAAAAAGTCCAAGTAAAGTGTGGCTGAAAACAGATATCTGGCAGGAAAACAAAGTCCAATTAATGAGGCTGGTAACAGGTATCAGGCAGAAAAAATAAAGTCCAATGGAGGTGTGACTGAGGTCTGAAGTACTGGAGTGGGTTCTGAGTCCGGCGAGCTGGAGGGTTCACAAACCATTGGGTGAGTAACGGGTATAGTGTAAATGATGTGGGACAGGTATGTGGAGGTGTAAATGATGTAGGACAGGTATGTGGAGGCAGAGATAAGGTGGTTCAGGTGCGCTCTCTGGATGTGCAGGAAAGAGGATGGGTGTGTGTAATGCGGTGTTAGTGAAAAACAGAAAACAGAACAACCGTTTATTGAGAAGATACAGTGCTGCTCAGGAATGGTCCCTTCGGGGCGGGGGTTGTAGGTGGGGTGATGTGGCTGGCTCGGGGGGAGGTGGGTGGACCCTTTTTGGGGGCTCCTTTCTGTGCAGTTCTGGATCAGCACATTATCCCTGTTGGACCTTTGGTCTACAAACTTAGTAGCCGCCAAGGGGGCATGGAGATGGTGTGGGCGGGAGAGTTGCTGCAGCAGCGTCCCGCAAGGCTAGCAATTGTGCAAATTATCTACCGGTAGGTTGCCTGTGATGTGGCGTTGCAGATGGGGTGTGGCAGCGTAGAGGTGGTGCAGTACTGGTCCTCGTGGGATGGCGGGTGCCTGCGCCAGGTGGGCAGTGCTGGGATCTCAAGCACGTCTGGAGTGGATGCTGTACGTGCAACACCCGTTTGGTGGTGGGAGTCTGGTCCTGTTTGGACGGTGGGTGGAAATGATTTGGGGGTGTTGTATTGATGGGAGAGGAGTTTTTGAACTGGCAGGTGAGAGGTAAAAGTGTTTATTCCAACTTTTTACAAACTTATATGAAAACACTGAAACATTACTATACATACATTTTCATGTACCCCAAAATGCTGGGAATACTTTAATTTGATGAAAAACACTTGCTTGCTGTAATTTTCACACCATTAATAAAAAGTGCAAAACTCAGCCTTTTGACACCATTTAAGAGCCTCCAGTACTTTCCTTATGGCCACTAACAGCTTTCTATATGGTTCTGCTATCTCAGTTGCCAATTGTATGGCGTCCAGGCTGGTTCCCCACTTTCATGCTCTTCTCCCAGGTCACATTTTGTAAACAAGTCATGCAACCTCACCGCGAGTACCGTGAACTGTCATCTCTAATCAAATCTATTGAATTTCTTGGGTGTGCGCATTCACGAGATATATGCGAATTTCATGAAACAAACTCACTCTTGTAAACTCACTTCTAATTACATTGAGCCCTTAGTATGAGCAGATAATGAGCATACACACAATCACATTGGGCTCATTTTCTGATCTCTTCAGTCCCAGCCTAAATGTTAGATTCCAATTTCCAAACATATATTTATTAGCTGTGGTTTTAAAACATAAGTAGGGTCTGATTTTAGGCCAATGATGTATAAAACAATCTAACTGGGTATTGAAATTTGAGCAGGTTTGGGCACCTTAAGAGATCAAGGAGTATGGAGTGAGAAATGTGACATGATATTTGTGTATATAATGTATCTATATGCTCATACACCGTCCTGCATTTCCCTGTTTGGCGAATGAGCATCTGATCTCTGTACAACTGGTGGTGACATCACTTCTACATTGGACCTGGGAAGCACCAGTTTACTAATTGTCAGAGTAGTGCTTCTGAAATCCAGTCTTCAGAACATGCGAACAGTGCATGTTTCCATATCGCCTTGCTGGAGCACAGGTGTATACATTATTGGCTGATGCATTTAAAAAAAATCAACAGATGGTTCTAATTAGTTCACTTACGATTCTGTGAGGCCTGGAAAACATGCACTGTCAGTGTGTCCCAAGGACTGGATTTGAGAAGCACTGTGTCACAGGATGTGAAATGTTCATAGAAGCCCTGATGCATTTTCTATTTGTGTGATACTTTATAGAGTTTCATTAAAGAAGAAAAAAAACAGGGATACATGAGGAAAACAAATAGTGAACAGACCTAAGAACGAAGGTAGAAGACCCTGCCTGCGAAAGCTTATTCTAAATGGAGGGGGTAAAAGAGGCAATAGATGCCAATGAAGTAATGGGCAAAGAGAGCATGGCGTGGCCATCTTGGTTGCAGCGATGTGGTGGAAATTGATGGGTGAGAAGACTGTAATAACAGAAATACAGTATGTCAGGAATGAGAAATGCAAGAGGAGAATAAATGTAGTAAAAAATGAGGGACAATATAAGCAGGAAAATAAAATGAGATACAATGGTAAACCGGGATTTGGATCAATGGTGCAGCATCCTCGTTTAGGTGCAGGGCAGTGTTACAGGCAGGTGTCCTTAAGAAAGAGACAGTTGGGTTCAGAGAAGGCTTGGGCTGCCAAATGGAGTACTACACCCTGATTTAGGCAAGTCAACGAGATTTCAAAGATCAAAGAGCATGGTTCAGACAAGAATATATATATATATATATATATATATATATATATATATATATATATAACACATACAGGTTGAGTCTCCCATATCCAAATATTCCGAAATACGGAATATTTTTAGCATGACTGAGAAAGTGAAACCTTTGTTTTCTGATGGTTCAATGTACACAAACTCTGTTTAAAGCACTAAATTATTAAAAATATAGTACAAAATAACCTTCAGGCTGTGTGTATGAGGTGTATATGAAATATAAATGAATTTCATGTATGTACACAAACTTTTTTTGATGCACAAAATAATTGAAAATATTGTATAAAAAATGACCTGCTGGCTGGCCTGGGTCTTCAACCTTTGGCCCTCCAGCTGCTGTGGAACTACAGATCCCAGGATGCCCTGCCACAGTTTTAGCATGCTATTATATCAAAACGGTGGCAGGGCATGCTGGGATGTGTAATTCCACAGCAGCTGGAGGGCCAAAGGTTGAAGACCCCTGAAAGGTGTATATAACACATAAATTAGGGATGTGCAGGCTCGGATAGGTTCGAGTTTGCACGTGGAGTTCGGATTTTTCCCTCCAAAAAAACGGAACTCAGAACGAGGCAAAACGTCATCTTACATGGACGAACATCATCATTCCTGGTCTTTTGTCCAGGAATGATGATGTTCGTCCATGTAAGATGACGTTTTGCCTCGTTCTGAGTTCCGTTTTTTTGGAGGGAAAAATCCGAACTCCACGTGCAAACTCGAACCTATCCGAGCCTGCACATCCCTAACGTCATAAATGCATTGTGTGTGTATGTGTGTATATTTGGGTCCCATTCCCAAGATTTCATTATGGTATGCAAATATTCCAAAATACCCCTGGTCCCAAGCATTTTGGATATGGGAGACTCAACCTGTGTGTGTGTATGTATGTATGTATGTATGCATGTATATATGTATGTATGTACAGTATCTATGTATGTGTGCGTGTGTATATATATATATATATATATATATATAATATACACACACAATGCACTCACATTCCATAGTCCAAATGCCAGGGTGCAATTTCTAAGTAGACTCCCAGAAGCAACAATCTTCAGGCTTCTCCAAATAACATGTAATAGAAGGCACTCACAGTGGGGTCGATTCAATTCAATGAGAATTCAATAGCGCCGGGAGGGAGCTCCCGGAGCTATTCAATTCAGTGCGCTGTTTGGGCGGACTAAGGATTTTTTTCTCGCACACCCCGGAGGATGCGAGGAGAAATCCGACCAAAGTGCCTGGCGCACAGCTGTTTTTCTGCTTTGCGCTGCGCTAACAGCCGTGCGCCCAGCACTTTGGTCAGAGAATGCTGGTTAACGCGCCTTAACACCCTTGTTAAGGAGCGATAACCGGCATTCTCCGACCACACAGTGCACTGAATTAAATAACTCAAGGAGCTCGCTCCCGGCGCTATTCAATTCGCGTTGAATTTAATCGTCCCCAGTGTTTGTAGCAAATAGTAACAAATGTATTTTGTCAATACAAACGTGGTGGACGTTTCGGCCCTGGCTGCGGTCCATTTTCAAGAAATGCTCACTGGAACATCTCCACCAAGGATGTGCATATGCTTATAAGGAATTGCCACTACAGGGCAGATGCAAGTACTTTGTGATGATGGCATCTTGCAGAAAAGTATACTCCCTATGCGCAAATACACTTTATCTACGTACACTTTTTGTGTTTGTTTGTTATTTTAGTAATTGCCCATTTTGCTGCCATCTCTGCATCAGCCCCAGTGTCTATTTTGTTATTTACTATTGCTGTACTGCTTGGCACTCAAAACAGTGATTGAAACGAACCTATTGCCTCCCTTTATGTAATAGAAAAGCTGTATCAAGAATGGAGGTGGCAACTGAGGAACCGTTGTATGTAGTCAATCAGTTTGGAACAAGCTTTGAACCTGTCAAACACTCACTACACATTTGTGCTCACAGTGACTGTAGAATAAAATATTGAACCTACCATAGCTTGTAGACGTTGATTAGCTCTCTGGAAGCCAGCAGATGATGTGTCGTTATATTGAGGTAGGTAAGTAGCGTTTAACAGTTTGAAGGAACCCACAAGCATTTTGCATTTGTCAGTGGCACTGGCAGCAGCCTGGTTAGTTGAACTTGTCGGATATTGTGTATCAGACATCAATGCATCGACAGACTCCTGTGTGAAATTCATGGTATTTCGGAAGCCATTTATAATGACTGGGAACTCTGTCAGAATAAATACCAATCAATGCAATTGCAAGGATGCAACTTTACTTTACCCGCTGCTAACGTTGGGCCACATAGATTATCTTTTTTTGATTTGTCTTGTTTTGAGTAAAGATACAAAAAATTCCAGATCAAGCAAGGATAATCTCAAAAGAGGATTTTCTGTCTCAAATAACATAACATAATATAATATTGTTGCATGATTTGCTCTAATACAACTGATATTAACCAACCAGATCCTCTTTTTCAGTGTGCAGAGCCGGATTAAGGGGGAGCACAGTGCCCTGGGGGCCCCCTGCGTGGAGCACACTGCTGCACTGTGCAGTGTAAAGGCACCCATACATCAGAGATTGATTGCAGCAATCGTGCAATTTGCAATCAATTGTATATAAAAATCTTTCCATTTTTCAATCGATTGTGGCAATTCTGCAATCGATTGAAAAAGCGAAAGAATTTTATACACAATCGATTGCAAATTGCATGATTGCTGCAATCAATCTCTGATGTATGGGGGCCTTTAGCAGAGGCTGACTACCAACATATGAGCTTCATTTTTTTCTTGTACTCTAGTATATCCTATTAATATATCCTACTTACCCAAGAAGATCCTAGCACACAAGACCAAACCAGCTATTGCCATTAGTAAAATGAATCCACTCAGATAATAAATGCAGCAGGAACAACAGCTGGCACAGCAGCCACAAGACGTCCTCCTGGACTGAAACAGAGTAAGAGGACAATGACATGTGTCAACTAAAATGATTATCGCTGTTATTATCATTATTTAACCATTATAAATAGATCATATCTGTGCAGTAATTGTCATTGTACTACTTGTGTTAACAATAAACAAAATAAAGATGGGTAGCGCTGCTTGCAGAAGACACACACACAAAATAATTATAATTTCAAATAAAGGATTCAAAATCAATATTGACCAACTCTTAAATAAGCGCAGTGTAAGTTCAACCAAGCAAATAGTCTCACCACTGTGAAACACGTTGGAAAGCTTTCTATGTACCTAGTTGTTTCATGGGCCACTCCAATGGTTGCTCAGAATGTCCAACGGTACATGGCCATAGGTGCCAGTGAACTGTGTCTTTCAATGCAGTCCCTGACAACGGCACACTTCCAACACACCCACCAATGAAAGCCATCAGCCCAGTTACTGCCCAGAAACGCCTGTGACAATTGCATGGATCTCCATGCAATTCCGATATGTGGCCGCCGGATTGGGATGCTAGTGTTCGATCTAGCACTCTGCACCTGTCACAACCCATGCAGTTCCTCTTTCCTGCCTGGGGTGTCGCTCTCTGCTCTGGTGCTTGTAGCACACTCTAGTCCAGTGTTGGCTAACCTTGACACTCCAGCTGTTATGGAACTACATAACCCAGCTTGCACTGCTACAGTTTTGCTATTAGGGCATGCTAAAACTGTGGCAGGGCATGCTGGGATATATAGTTCCACAACAGCTGGAGTGTCAAGGTTAGCCAACACTGCTCTAGTCTGTTACTGAGCAATTTGTTGCATCAACTGAGTGTGCTAGAAGCACCAGAGCAGAGAGCGACACCCCAGGCAGAAAAGAGGAACTACACGGGTTGTGACAGCTACAGGCTGCTAGAATGAACAGTAGATGCATGTGCAGTGCATCTTGGAAGCATGCTCAGATTTAAACTATTAGGTATTTGCACCCGATATTCTAAATCCGTCCACTTGTGAATCAGGCCCATAATTGGTATCAGGGGGAAAGACAGGATTTGTAGAGGGGTATTTCCAAATAATTTTTTTTCACAACCAATCAAAAATGGAATTTCCTCAATAAGCCTGCAGCAGACACTTGGGGGAAAATTTACCAAGCTGACGATTTCTATTCGATGTCATCCGAGATCAATCTCGGGTGACAACGTTCGTATTCATGTATTTCACTTTTCTAACAGGTTACTGAATTTACTAAGCTGCTGAATTGGTCTAATTCGTGTTGTTCGATGTTGTATTCATTCGTAACCATTTGTATTTTTCATTCGTATTTTGTGTTCGATTTTGACAAACTCGGCCGAACATGGCTGGATTTAGCATCCACTCGTATTGTCCTAATGCGTACACATTCAGTCTAATTAGGACGATTTTGGAAGATCTGGAAGAGACCGTTTGTGATTGGTTTACAGTGTCATACGTTTGAGTGTCTTGTCTCAGCCTTATAAATACGCCCCAAACCGTCCGAACCTCATGTGTTTAGTTAGAGGAGTGGTGATAGAGAGAAGTTTGGTGTTGTTGGAGAGTTCTATTTTGTGATTTCTGAGTGCTGTGCTGTGTGTGTAAGTTGTCTTGTGTTTCTTATTGTGCTGTCATTTATAAGTCTGTCTATTTTTTTTTGTCCTTGTCTATTTTTTTTTTTAAGTCTATTGTCAGTGTTTGTGTGTGTGTGTGTGTGTGTCTGTGGGGTGTGTGCTGTGTGTTGTGTGGTTGAAGGCAAGGACTGTATTTGTTTGTCTTTCATTTTTTGTGTTAATTGTTTGTTTGTCAGTATGTCTGATGTTGCGGAGAGTCAGGTGAGGGAGGTTGAGGAGGTGGTAGCTCAGGGGCCAACCTCTTCGGCCAATGAGAGTGAGGAGGAGCCTCGACAGTGCACACGGACCAGATTCGGCTGCAATGTGCGCTTCACCTTTGCTGAAAACATGGCACTGGTGATGGAACTGATGAGGCATCACTGCCAGCTGTTTGGCCTTGAGGCAGCCAGTGTTAGCTCCTGAAGGAAGAACCTCTTCTGGCAGGTGGACATCACAGGGTCAGCGCTCCGCACTTTTGACAACTGTCGCAATCACTTCTACGACATCAAGCAGTGTGTCAAGGACAAGATGTCTAATGAGGCGAAGTCAGCACACGGGACAGGAGGTGGGTCCCCTTCAGGGCCGGTGAAAGGTCTGTTGGCGCCCTAAGCAAAGCTTCAGCCTAGCGTCCTCACTATATATATATATATATTGTAATTATATATATAATATGCATAGAAATAATAGAAATAATATATACATACACAGAATAATAATACACAGAGAGAAAGGTCCTGCAGGAACCCCCATAGGATACTTGCTGTACCTGAAGTCGTTTTCTTTCCTCATTGTTAGGGTTCCTCTGACAGGTGGTAGTACAGTAACATTACTGCGACAAAGCCGATTGCAGGCATCATTACATACATATTGTCATTGATGGTGATTTCAGACGGACTGTCTGCCCCGGTAGCATCCATTCCCTGCTCCTCGTCCTCGAGAGGCAGAGCAAGGGAAAGTACACAGGAGAACTAGGGGGCAGGCAATTGGCTGGCAAGCGCTATGTCTGCGGCAGTGCTGACGGCCACTGAACAGTGACTCTACTTCAAGCAGGCAGGCTGCCTGCCCTGAACCCGCCGCCTGACACTGCGGTTGTGGGGGGCGGCCGGGGAGTGAGGAGACAGACAGTGTGCATCACAGCAGTCACACTGTCTCAGTCCCATACATAGCGCGGTGGCCGGCTTTACAAGGGCTGCGGCCGCCTCTTGGACACGGCCGGGCCATTATAGTAAACTGTCTGTGCCTGGACAATTTGGACAACATAGCGGTGATCGGTGCTGGCATTACAAGTGCCGCAGCCACTGCGTGGAACTTACACAGGGGCCAGCAATACACTATCTGTGTCACTAACATAACTTGGCAGCGAGCGCCGCCCTCCAGTGGCTGACGCCCTTAGGCAGCTGCCTAAAGCTGCCTAATGGTAGCGCCGGCCCTGGTCCCCTTACATCGCTACCTATCTTGAGTACGAGGAGTCCCCATACTTGCCTACCTTTTGCTTCTCCTCCCCGGGAGAAGCCTGGGGAGGAGAAGTAGGTGGGTTGAGATGGAGGCGAGGTCTGATGGTTACTGGTTAGCATCATTAAGCACTGCCCCCTTCATGGTAAATTACCGCCATTAGCTTAAATGTAAATGGGTGAGGCTAAATTATGCCCCGCCCCCTACACGGGGATTCGCGATCACAATGGAAATTATCCCCATTCTACCCACTTCACTAGGAAGTGGGCAGAATGCGGGAGAAGTGCCTCCCGCGAAAACCGGGAGGGTAGGCATGTATGGGAGTCCCTCAAGATCCTCATCCGGTCTGAGGTGGTTTGGGCCACACATGTGAGGGACTCAGATGCCCCAAGGAGGCCTGGTTACCTTTTTTTTGTTGGTCCTTTTTTTTGTTGGTGCTTTGTTAATGCAACGTCTGCTCAACTAGGAAATAGATTCATATTGTGTGTAATGGATGTTAATGTCATGTTTTTGCTGTTGTGTTGTGTAAATGTAATTTTTTTTTCTAGTAATGTTTCTTGTTTTTGTTGCTTTTTTTTGGGGGGGGGGGGGGAGTTTGTGCCACAAATTAATGTATAGGTGTTAGTTTACTATAGTGTAATGTAATGGTTTTTGTTGTTGATTCAAAAGAAAAATGTGGGTACTTATATTTGTGTAGATGTTTTGGTTTGTGTACCTTGTTTTACGGGATAGTCTGTATCATTTAATATCACAACACAATGCATATTCTATGACAACAACACCTGTGCCATGTGATGTGCTTTGTTAACAACCAGTTCTCCAGGTCCATAAACCCCATATTATTTGCCTATATGACTAAATTATATTCGGGACATGCTGGGACTTGTACTTTTGCACTATTTGTGAGTGTACTTGATGTTTATGGGTGCCTTACTTTTTTTAAACATGCATTGTATGTAAAGGTTTTCTTTCATGTTGTAGTGAAATTTTTTATAAACAAAAGTGTTTTTACAGGTCTAAAATTTGGGACATCCATTTGACAATTACAACCAGAATATTGGTATTCTTTGTTATGTTTGCAGCAAACATTCTATAGTCCAACAACCACTATTTATGTGAGTAATATTGAGCATGAATACTGTAGCAACATGTAATCATTATGTTATGTAAAAATAAAATGAATATACATTCTATACATGACATCACACACGCGCACGCAGGGGGGTTTCTGAGTACCCAGGAACCCCCACTGATGGACCAAATTTTATTTTTTTAGAGACGGAGACAGCACTGTCTCCGTCTCTGCACTGATTGCGGCCGCGACGGATCTGCCACAGATCTACAGCTACAGACAGAGAGCTCTGGTTGGCATAGCTCTCTCCCAAGTATACAGCAACAGCGGGCGTCGGGCAGTTAGTGTGTCTCCGTCAGTCCCTGCTGTGCTGTGATTGGCTGGCTGTGACGGGGCATGTTGGTGCGGCGGCAGTAGGAGGTGGGGCAGCCGCTTGTCTCCCGGTGTATATCGTCATGCTGTGTGGGTGGTCAGGTTCCGTGAAGGCCACAGGTCTCAACGCTGTGGTCATCGTTCTGGCGCAGCTACTCTGGGCCTAGCTCAAGTCCTATGTCTTCAGGAGGAGTTCCCCGGGAAGGAGCTGCTACGCATGCCGAGCAGCAGCAACTCCGCTCACAAGGGCTCCGGCGGTGACCCACCTCCTCTCTCCTCAGCCCTCGGTAACTATACTCATGTTTATATGTGTGTGTGTGTGTGTGTGTGTATGTATGCTATACATAAGTATGTGTGTGTGTATATATGCTGTGTGCATGTATGAATGTATGCTGTGTGTAAGTATGTATATATGTAGGTATCTTGTGTGTAAGTATACTTGTGCGTGTATGTACTCATGTATTTATGCATGTATGCTGTGTGTAAGTATGCTTATGTGTGCGTGTCTGTGAGTATGCTAAGTTGCGTGTGTATGAATGCTGTGTGTGTGTGTATATATATATATATATATATATATTTTTTTTTTTTTTTTATCTCTTTAAGCCAGCACTCCACAACAAACGCATTGTAATGGCCCTGGTGTCATCTGTAGTATAAAATACTCAATGTATATGCAGCAAAACACAGCGGCACTTATGGGTCTTGTAATAAAGAATGACGCCAACCAAGGGCACGTTCGCTCAACGATTCAGTCGCTTAGACTTTTATCAAGAACAGTTCTTGATAAAAGACTAAGCGACTGAAACGTTGAGCGAACGTGCCCTTGGTTGGCGTCATTCTTTATTACAAGACCCATGAGTGCCGCTGTGTTTTACTGCATATATATATATATATATATATATATATAAACCCCCCCCTTAAAAATCCTGCGTTTGCCACTGCATCATGCGTTGTGTGCATAAATTAACTGATCAAGAGCCTGATTCAGAGCCGCTCGCTCTGAATCAGGGTGGGGAATTATTATTTTTTTTTAACCAGGCTGCTCGCTAAGCCGTGGGTGACCACTCACAGCTTGTGCGAGCAGTCTGGAGATGGTCAAGATTATCGCGACCATCGGGCTTGCGACGAGACCCTGTAGTAGGGTCTTGGCTCACGCAAGCCCAAGTGGACTTCCTGCTCTAATAGAGCAGAAAGTCCACTACTGACATCACTAGTGATGTCAGGAGGGCCGCCCATAAATGCCAGGCGTTCCTAAGGGAACGCCTGCGTTTGCCTAACTACCCCCCATCCCCGCCTACAAAACGGGTCGAGCTGTCACTCACCATCAACAGCCGTCCCGTCTTGTAGCGAGCCCCAGAGCGCATGCGCAGAGGGGGGCCATCGACCCGCTTGCGAGCGCTGTGCGCTTGCGAGCGGGTCTGAATCAGGCCCCAAGTGTTTTTTTTTGAAGCCATAAATTATTAATTTAGAACAAAATACATTTTACAGTGCAGAAGATGGCTTCCGCAGCCGCAGGCCGCGCCCTGCATTGGAGACTGCTGAGGATGAAGAAGTGGCAGGTAATTATTTTAGTACTGTGTGGCTCATGAAGGGACAAGCTGAAGAAAGGTCTAATTGTGTTTAACTTCTCTTTAGGACCTTTATCCCGCAGGACACCACCACACAGGATGTCCATGGTGTCACCACTGCCACGACAGCAGCTGATGGGGAAGCCAGAACAGGTAGGTCCTTCATCGCCTCATCTTGAAGGTCATTTACAATTCTATAAAGGTCACACAACATACACTTTACACAACCACTTACACATAGGCCTATATCTACTAAAGTGAGAATTTTTATAACTGGAGGTGTTTGCCATAGCAAACAATCAGATTAAACTTAACATTCAACTAGCACCTTCTAGAAGATAGTAGCTACAATGTGATTGGTTGGTATGGCCTACATCTCCACTTCTAAAAACTCTCACTTTAGTAAATTTTCAACATAGTGTAGGGTGTAATTTACTGTAAATATTTGTTTTAAAAAGTGTCCTTTTTCCCATAAACAATCACGTTAGCTATTAGATTAGACAAGTTCTAACTAATGTCAATTTGGCAAAAAATGTAGTTCATTACATTAGTAATAGCTTCAGAACTGAAAAGTGGAGGAGTGGCCCATACCAACCAACCACGTACTGTGTATACATTTTAAGAAAACAAAACATACATACCATTGCAATTTATTGTAGTTGGTATGGACAACAACACCACTTTACATTTCTAAAGCCATTACTAAATGTAGTGATTAAATAATCAACCACATAACACACACACAAATTTTTTTTAGCAAATACTTACACACCTGTACTTTCTTCACAGCAGATGATAACCAGCAGCCAGGCCTGACACAGCGAGTGGAAGAGCCAGAAACCTAGGACACATTTTCATTATATTTGTCCGAAGTTCCTGCACATCTCCGCACACCGCCTAGGCAGCCAACTACTGGCCCTCAATTCAGCCCCACATCTCCTAATCCAAGCCAAGAGCAACAATTTTGGGCCAACTGGGCCACCCTGAAACCATCAGTCAGGAACTGATCAAAAAAACAGGTGGAATTTATGGGCAGTTTGGCACACCACAAAAATAAAATATCCAGGTATGGCACATGGCAAAACAAATTGCACACCCAAATTGTTAATACCATGGAGTGTATGTGCAGTGATATGAACCGGTATCATGATCAGTACCTGCGCATCATGGAGGCCAATTTGGCAACACAGCAAAGTATGCTCAGAATAATGGAGAGTCAGGCCCAAGCCAGTAGGGTATTAAACACCAGTATAATTTGTCACAAAATATTGTCACGTCCCATAATGCTTTCACAAGCAGCAGCTCTGGGGTCCCAACCCCAATTTCAACCCCTAACCCCTATTCCCTCACCACAACGGTGGACTTCCCGAGAGTAATTTCCCCAATGTTGAAATGAAAATGTAAAAAATATTACAATGTGTAAGCAATATATTTTTGAATTTATTTTTGAATGGCCATAAGTATGGCACAGTTTTTAGTTATGTTTGTAAAATGCCTTCAGATAGCAAGGAAAAGGTAGTCCCTATATTGGAGTGCACTTATATTTGCATAAGTGTATTTATTATAAAACTTAACCTTTATTAGGTATTTTTTAATAAACATATAATTACAAACAAAAATTCAGAAAAATAAACATTACTATAGATAAGTAAATAAATTATTAAAACAAAGGCTGTGATTATCTCTGTGTCCCGTTTTCTAATTGCTGTTCTGTATTTACAGAGTGCTCATTCATATTACTGCTAGCAGTTAAATCCAGATGTAATCGGCTTTGCACGTTTATAAAAAGTCAATACAACAGGAAATTAAATGTTTTGTTTAATAACATATAAATATCCCCACAGATTTGAGGTGTGTGTTACAGCAGCATGTATATAGAGATACAATGTCTCATACTCCCATCCACATAAATTCCTGAAACAATGGACCTCATTCAGAGTCGGTCGTAAGTGGCCGCTCGGTCGTACGCCTAACGACCGAGAAACTGAAAAAGGAAGCAATCGTACGGCCGGTCGGTTGCAACCAAAGTGACGCCCATACGTGAACAATGCACGTCCTCTAGCTAGCGAGTGTTAGCAGCTAGCGATCGAGTCAATCGTTGTCAGTCGTTGTCAGTCGCTGTATGTTAATTTTCTTCTGATGGTTGCGGCCGCTTGTGTTGTATTGTTCAAATGTCATTTAGTTCATGCTGATATTTTACTGGTAGTGCATTTGTAAATATAAAAGATTTTAAACCCGGATTTTGGAATAATAGTGTTGTGTTGTTGTTAAATGCATGTTAAAAATAACAAAAAAATGCATAGAATAAGCCATCCTTATGAAATATATTTATTCTTATTATTCGATAATGCTAACGCAGCTGAATCAATTACATGCCAATTAGCAGTGTTATTAGCTACAACAATCGATTATTAGCTGCTTGCATTGTGTGGCTCAAAATAGAAACATCAATCCTAACATCAATAACATTCGATAGTATCGATTGTACTCTGGGGCTTGAGAGAGCACGTACCCAACCTCAAGCTGTGCGATCAACCAGGCCTCGAACCTGCTCGCAGAGTGACGTTTTACTACTTCTGGCCTTCTATGTCGGTTGTAGCAGGTAAATTATGTATGCCCCTAAAACGCCCTCAAAACGCTGAGGCACACCTGCGTTTTCAGATCACCACCCCCATCAACACCCACAAATGGCCTTTCATGTCAATCAACTCTCGGAAGCCACTTCCTGCTCGTAAGCCGTACGATCGACAGCATTTTGGATAGCAAAGCCTCGTACGCACATGCACAACTAACTGTGCGCATGCGTGGTTTGGAAACATCGGATGCGTACAACCGAGTGGCCGCTTACGACCGACTCTGAATGAGGTCCAATGTATCTAGTTTTTACTAAGAGTCCCTAATCATTACACATATTCAGCTTTGTGAAAAACAGCTGAATTTATATTATTGGATATAAAGAAATGATACATAGGAACTCTTTATTGTAATAGGATGCATCCAACAAATTTGTGTTTCAGTATTTAATTTACACGTGAACTCTCATTTCACAATAGATTTATATAATTTTAAATGAAGGAGCTCAGGGCCTGATTCAGACCCGCTCACGAGCGCTATGCGCTCGCAAGCGGGTTGATGGCCCAGTGCGCATGCGCGAGATCCGGATAGCGACGGGCAGACCGTCGCTCCGGGTCTTGTTCCAAAGGGGGCGTGCTGTCGATATTTAGTGACAGCACGCCCCCTTTGGTGGGCGGGCCGGGGGAGTGGCTGCCCAAACAGAGGCATTCCCATGTGAACCATGTGACCAAGCTGAAAGTAGATGAATATTTGAACTACAGACTCTACAACCAGAAGGTCTAAATATTGACCCCTAAAATCACACCTAAAACATCAATTCATCTGGAGGAGAATAATAACAATAAAAATAAGAAATAAAAAAGAATATATTACATAACCATAGGTCAATACATCAGTACATCTTATGATGTACTTATGATCATGGATTGAAAATATGTAGGATACAGGTATTAGAATATACAGTATTGTTCATGAGAGCGTATATAATAGGATAGTTTAGTCCATTAGACTTGACCAGACAGTGGAGTGGTGTCTAGAGTGGGCGCACTATCTACCATTCTTTAATTTGGGTATTAAATAACATTAAGAGCCACATCCCAAAAAGTTCCCCTAAATAACTGACCATAGAATGTTCATAATAGTTTGAAATTAAGTGCAGCAAACATAAGCTGCATCAACTATTTGCACTAAAAAAATACATCTACTATTATCACATTGGGATTGTTAAATAGATGTTAAATTATGAATTTTTCCTTAATTAGCATAAATCAATACATCATAATCGCCTGCACACAAGACATGTAAAATTCCCATGTAGAATACGGGTAGAGGTTATTTTGGCTGTATCCACCATATGTACCTCATAGAATATCAGCATGTACATAATATAACCGTAGCCCGGTTATGATGGAACTGACACTCATAGGAGTCAAAGGGAACTCCGGCCACTAGAGGAAATACCGCTATGCAGAAGTTGAACAAACAGTGGCCGCAGCAGCAGTGTAATGCATGCGCATCAAATACATTGAATGGTGCAATCCACGTGATCAGTCACATGATCGGATACAGTGACGAACCCGGAAGTAAGTAGAAAAATACGGACAGCTGAGTAAGTATAAAACAGAAGAAGACACAGACAACCCCATTTGCCCTTGAAAAAGTCCTATTTGAGGACGAAACGCATTGGGACCATTACCCACTACCCAGAACTTATTATTGACTCATTATTGACTTTTAACAGGTTATTATAGCGTCCATATCTCGATGTCTGTATCACACCATCTGATAAATCATTTGCATTCTTTTATATACTCCCATCAGTATAATATTATTAGCATCGTGCAACACCACATAGCCTCATATCCACACCCACTGGGACAGGAACCAGGTACCAGGAGGACCAGCAGAAGCTGTTTGGTAAGTACCATCCAACTTACCTTTATCTGCACCACCAGTGTCCGCACAATCCTGATACCGCACTCATTGTTTTGAGGTACCCAAAGTGAAGTAGAGGCAAGAAGAGGTATTTTATATGCATACAACAGACAAGAACTAACGGGAGCAAGCTTTAAAAGTGGGATTATACCACAACTCCAGTATCATTGAACACACTGCCTACAGTTGTTGCAAAGCTGACACACCATACCATCATAAAGAGACTTTCTATAAACTGATGCTATTAGTGACTCTATACCCAAACAACATTCACATACTGAAAATTCTGCCTACAGCTATTGCCGACCAGTTGGATTGAGAAGCCTAGAGCCACAACTGTGCACAATTTATAGTATGGGGTACAGCCAACACACATCATTTCACATTATACAATATAGTCAATACTAGATCACCGAGCGCTTGCCCTTCCCCCACATCTGCTATCATAATATTAATAGGTTGGAACACCTCATAAAGCAAGCTGCTAGTGGTTCAGTAGGTCAGATAGCATCCTGAGAGCGCCTACCATCTATTGTCCATTGTTCCCATGTGAACGCCTTTGTTTGGGGGCGGCCCCACTGACATCACGAGTGATGTCAGTGGGAGAGATTTTGGCTCTGTGAGAGCCTAAATCTCTCTGGGGCTTGCAGCAACGAGACCCTACCACAAGGGTCTTGTCGCAGGCCCGATGGTTGCAATGGTCTTGACCATCGCAACCATCTTCCTGGCCGCTCACTATAGCTGTGGGTGGTCACCCACAGCTATGCAAGTGGCCAGGAGGCCGCTCTAAAAAGCAAGAAGGCCGGCCCTGATTCAGAGCGAGCGCTCTGTCAGAGCTTCCGGCTCTGAATCAGGGCCTCAATCTATTCCTCATCATTAATTCAACGCTGATGTTGTACTATCAGCTATTTAAATGAGAACCATAACACAATATTAACTTATGGATTGATAGGGGAATGCTGCTACAGTCGCCCTTAGCGACAGCTCCGTATAGTAGCGGCTCTGTCAGTGAGTTGTAGTGACACCGCTGCCTTGATCTGTTTGCAGCGTGTCTCACATCACTGATCGACCCCTATGTTAGGTGTAATGACATTGCTATGGTGTCAGTCCCCAGCCGTAGTCAGTATGACATGCGCTAACATGCGCTACAGATGTCCTGCTATTAGCACATCTATTACAGCATATATATTAAATTAGGGCATTTCTTAAGTCAATCACAGCTGAACGCCGACGCGCATTTCGCTGTAGCTTTTTCAAATAGGCAAGCCGTCCGCGGCCTTTTGGAGGAAGAAGGTTTTTAGGGAGAGGTACAGAGATTGTAGAGGACCTTATAGGACAAAATACACATAAACACGTAGAAAGGGTCAGAGATCTAAGAAAAAGAAACAACAAAACCAAATGGGAAGAAATGCCTCAGAGACAGAAGAGGAATTTCAGAAGATAAATGAACAACTGGATGCACTCAGAATTGTACACCTTTCTAATAAAATTCTGAGTGAAGAACATATCTCTATTTTAAGTAAAGGGTTATTATTTTCACCCATGAAGAACCTAGACAGGTTTGAATGGGAGAAAGATGTAAACCTCTTCGTACAAATTACTCCTATACAAATTCTTTAAGAAAAAAAACAGAAAATCCCCTTGAACCTTCACTGGAAAAACCTATGAATATCCTGGATAAAGAAGATGGAATAATATTATCGATGTTAGAAGATCTGGCTGAAGAGTGCTGTGATTCAAACTGACCCCTGTCGGAGAAGACCTATTCTTTCATACCGGATATGACAATTTGTCCACAAGTAGATATATGTGTGTATATATATATATATATATATATATATAATTGGTATCCAAAGAACTGGATACAATACAATCTGAATAGAGAAGAGAAAAGAGCCTTTGATTAAATAAAAGAATGTGATGATGTTGAAATCAAATCTTCTGACAAAGGCGGAAACAGAGATGTATTTACAGGAAGCCAAAAGGGAACTAGCTGATGTTGAGCGTTATAAAGAATTGATCTTTAATCCGACACAAAATGATTTGAAAGTGTATCAAAATATCACCAATGCAATGCATTGAATTAATGAGGAGGAACAGATTGAGCTCCTTCATTTAAAATGATACAAATCATGTGAAATGAGAGATCACGTGTAAATTGAATACTGAAACACAAATTTGTTGGATGTATCCTATTACAATAAAGAGTTCCTATGTATCATTTCTTTATATCCAATAATATAAATTCAGCTATTTTTCACAAAGCCAAATATGTGTAATGATTGTGGACTCTTAGTAAAAACAAGATACATTGTATCAGGAATTTATGTGGATGGGAGTATGAGACATTGTATCTCTATATACATGCTGCTGTAACACACACCTCAAATCTGTGGGGATATTTATATGTTATTAAACAAAACATCTAATTCCCTGTTGTATTGACTTTTTATAAACATGTACAAAGCTGATTACATCTGAATTTAACTGCTAGCAGTAATATGAATGAGCACTCTGTAAATACAGAACAGCAATTAGAAAACGGGACACAGAGATAATCACAGCCTTTGTTTTAATAATTTCTTTACTTATCTATACCAATTTTTATTTTGCTGAATTTTGTTTGTAATTATATGTTTATTAAAGAATACCTAATAAAGGTTACGTTTTATAATAAATACACTTATGCAAATATAAGTGCACTCCAATATTATGACTACTTTTTCCTTGCTTTCTGAAGGCTACTATTACTGGTCCCAGAGTAGCACCCCATAGCAATATTGATACATAATAAAAATATTTATAACAAATATATGCATTAATATGGGTCATGTTGCATGAGCTGACATTTGGTATCTCTTCTTTGGTGCGACCATCTATCCTGTTTATGTTTGTAAAATGACTTTTTTATTTTTGGGGGGTTTAGATTAGTTTCCTGCCTCAAAAAATAAAGGAAATAAATAATTTTTAACACATTTATTAAAAGTCTGCTAAATTATCAAACATCTTTTTGACATTAATAACTACAAAAATGATTTAAGGTTGTACATTATGTCCTGCTTAAAATAAGAACATACACTTTCATGCCACATACATCAGTGTTTGGCTTTTTGGGGGTTCCCAATTTAAATTAGAAGTGGATATGTTGCCCATAGCAAAAAATTTGGCTGAATGTAACATATTTCTTACAAATGTGATTGGTTGCTATGGGCAACATCTCCACTTTGATAAAAATCTAATAAGATAATAAATATAGGGCTTATGGTAAAAAAAGAAACCCATAAGAAAGTAAGTTAAAAATTTAGAAGATATAAATATTCACATTGCTATATATAAAGTATTAGCTAAAGCTAAATGTGTTTGATATGGTCAACATGTTAATGCTAAAAAATAAGTGCTTTAAAGTGTATGCACAACATTGGTCTAAGAATAGTGTAACGTTTTGCTTACACATAACACATATTTTTGATGTATGAGGACACAGCTGTACAAGTATATTATCTGGTCATTGGAAAAAGGTAATGGTTGATATACTTAACACTGAAGTGCTCCTGTGAAACAAGGCCTGTGCAGCCTTGCAGTACCTGCACAACCTGCTGACCATGTTCAGTTTCATGACCCTGGTTTGTTCCAGCCTGGTGGCAGAGGCTCAGGTATCTCACAGCATCCACAAGATCTTCATCCAGCACAGAAAATTCAGCCATGTTTTATTTATTTTTGTAACAGGAGAAAGGTGTATGCATGTGCTTATTCCCATTTTATTGGTCAAAAAAATGAGTTGTCAGCGATGGTTAAGTATATTCATATGTCAAACACGAATTGAAAAAGGTGTTCTATTTGAGATTTCTATTTGGGTTCACTTTTGCGTCTTTTGTAGCCGATTTGCACTATTTATCGGCCGTGATGACAAATACGAATCCTTAGTAAATTCCCAGGTCCTATTGATGTCTATGGCAAAAGGCTGCCGAGTTGGATCGATGGTCTATTTGTTCGAACACATGTTCTCGTCCAATTTTTGTGGGTTTTCGACCGAGATTTAGACATCGAATGGAGCAAACTCAAACGAGTTTAGCGTTTGGTAAATTCCGAATATGCATTTCATGGCCGATTTTGCCGCATTGTAAATCATTCGAGCTTACTACATTTACCCCTTGTAGTCAAAAGGTTTACACAAATAACAAGTACTGTGGCGTAGGCAGGCCCGGCGACAGGGGTCGGGGACTAGGAGCACAGGCGTACCGGGCCCCAAGATTCTAGGGGCCCACAGACAAACATAACGGAAATAGGCCCACACCACAACAAGGATCCGCTGGCATGGAAAACACTAATTCCGGTCACCACCAGCGGCCATGTGAGATTCTGCTCATACGTGAACCCTTCCATCTGATGCCAGCAAGGTAGAAGACTTCACATGCCCTCCTTGCACTGCAGTGCATACTGTCGCAGCCCAAATGCATCCCCTGCGCTGGGGTGTTGAGTAACGTCACTTAAGGGACGGAACTAACTCCGATGCCCCAGATACTGGAATTGAATATGCGCCGCCCACAACTAGCGCTGCGTGATCCAGGCTACTGACTCAAGAGGTGCATGGGTCCTGTCTCCTGGACAACACCTGACCTCATCTCTGCTAAGACGAGACCCTTGTGGTAGGGTCTCGTTCCAGCAAGCCCCAGTGAGCTTTCGGCTCTAATAGAGCTGGAAGCTCACCACTGACATCACTCGTGATGTCAGTGGGGCCGCCCCCAAACGGCAGGCGTTCTCATGGGAATGCCTTTGCTTGGCCAGCCACCTCCCCTGCCCGCCTCCAAAACGGGGCAAGTTGTCAATCACAATCGACAGCTGCCCTGCTTTGGTGCGAGACCCGTAGTGACGGAGTGCCCGTTGCTGGCCAGGTCTCGCACATGCACATGCCAGAGCTGGCGTGCGCATGCGCAGTGGGGGACCATCGACCAGCTTGCGAGCGCTATGCACTCGCAAGCGGGTCTGAATCAGGCCCTGAGTACGGGGATGCAGAGCACAGTAAGGGAATAAAGAGCTCAAAAAGGAACATATAAGAGGAGATAAGGTGTACATTTAAAAAAATACAGATGGGGAACAATAAGGAACACATAAAAAAGGGAAGCATAATACAGAACATGGAACAGGAGGTAGCAAAATAAAGACCATATAGGTGGAGGACATACTGTAGAGAGTCACATACAGAGATAGAGGCAATTACAGACATACAGGGTCACATCTGGACATAGAGGGGCACATACGGATATAGAGGGGCACATATGAACATAGAGAGGCACATATGGACATAGAGGGGCACATACGGACATAGAGAGGCACATACGGCCATAGAGGGGCACATATGGACATAGAGGGGCACATACGGACATAGAGAGGCACATATAGACATAGAGAGGCACTTACAGACAGACAGGGTCACATACAGACAGAGAGAGGCACACATGGACATAGAGGGGAACACATGGACAGAGGAGCTGATTCAGCACGGATCACAGATGTGATCACGGTAGCAATCGCTCATGCAGTTCTGCTGCGAAAATATGCTAATGTCTGCAATCGCAATGCCGCCGCAGCCCAATATAAAGACGCCCACTTCCCCTGTCTCACATCCATAATACCTTGCAAATCTGCAAAACCATCGGTAACATTGAGTACCAACGGAGCCTCACGCTCACTTACACAAGTTCAGACCTTACTCAGAAATTGCTAAACTTCTTGCATGCAGTGAGAGCTCAGGCTGTGTATGCTATCGCACTGGCTAATTTATGCACACCCCTGTAATGGCGTCCAAACGCACTGGCACGCCTGCATTTTGTCGACCACCCTCCCGTCACCTCCCCCAAATGCTCACTTCTTGTCAAACACACTGCAACGGGTCTGCGTGGTGTCTGCAGTCGCAGTGGTGCCTTCGTGCACACGCACTGCTATGCGGCCATCTGCGTGTGTACTCGCATATGCGATCCTTGCTGAATCAGGCCCATAGAGAGGAACATACGGATATATAGAGGCACATATAGCTGTATAGATGGCGAAGCACTTACAGAGCCATAGAAGCACATACAGACATAGAAGGGCAAATGCAGTCATATGGAAGGTGAAGACAAACTATATTGTAAAATTAAAAGAATAATTCAAACAGAATATATATTATGATTACATTACTGCTAGTATATATTATAAAATATAGTTTACCTATTGAACTATATAAACATCAAAACATCTTATGAAAAGGTAAACAGGGTCTGTATATAGAATATATACTTTAAATGGCAATTACTATTGTAAAATATCCTTTCTAACTACAGAACTCATTTACCTTCTGTATAAGATGTTTAGAGATTCTGGGGCCTATTCATCAGCACTAAAATAACGTTTTTAAGGACATTTTCCTTAAATACCATTATTTTAGTATTAATGAAGAGACTTAACACAGGAGATGTCACTGATATCTCCTGGTTAAGTTCCCCTGCGTTAATTTCCACACTCCCCATACATTAGTATGGGGATATGGAAATTATGGTATTCATCAAATTCCGAAAATTATGTATTTTCAGAATTTGATGGAGTTACTATTCGCCACTGTGAGGTGGTGAATAGCAGGTAACACTTACCTGTTTCTTACTCCGTCGCTCTGGTCCGTCCTCTGGCAACGAAGGCTGCTCGGACACTGTGTTCTCTCAGCAGAACACAATAAAGTTTATAGAATAAAAAACCTTTTTTTTCCCCCTAAACTGTACTGTGGTCTGCTGGGAGAACACGTGCCAGAGCAGACACTGGAGCCGGGTGCGCTGCAGCGGGCAGGTAAGTGCGGGGATGGGGGGGAGGTATGCAGAGGGGGGAGGGGGTGGACACAAACTTGCTGTAGGCAGTGCTGTGCATGCGCTGGTTTTACAGATGTAACAGCGCATGCGCAGCACAGATTCCAGCTGCAGTAAGTTAGAGCAGGCAGGAAAAACTATCTATTTCCTGAACATTTGTCATTGCAAAAATGACAGCTTTTCGAAATAGATAGTTATAGGGAGGAGCAGAGGCGTAAACTAGGCTTTTTGCTGTCCTGAACCAGAGAGAGCATTGGCGCCCCCCCCCCCCACCATTTTTTAAATAGGGACATAAGATAGTGCACCTGAAAAAGGGCCATGGCCTCATGGAGAAGGGCCAGTGAATAGATAGGGGAAGCCAGGAGATGCTG
This sequence comes from Taudactylus pleione, assembly GCA_031769625.1. Classification (NCBI taxonomy): domain Eukaryota; kingdom Metazoa; phylum Chordata; class Amphibia; order Anura; family Myobatrachidae; genus Taudactylus; species Taudactylus pleione. The sequence goes on from JAUIMM010000396.1 coordinate 7,480,888, forward strand.
GGGATAAAAGAAGAGGAAGCTACAATTGAGAATGATAGTAAACAGGAAAATTGACAGACCCAAACAGTGCCCCCTGCCCTTCGGTGCCCTGTGCCATGGCACTGGTCGCACTACCCTAGTTACGGCCCTGGGGAGGAGGAATGATGAATTCCTCCGGTAATTAGGTAGAACTCCATGCGAGTTCTAAACCTTATTACCACCAGAGAGTTTTTAGGTATGATGAATAGGCCCCTAATACTGTATATTAGACAGATAATCATTATACTAACTTTTGCAATCATTATATTCAATTTATATGTATATATGTTAGGGGTGTGCACCGGCCACTTTTCGTGTTTTGTGTTTTGGTTTTGGATCTGGATCTTTCTTCGTGTTTTGGATCTGGATTGGTTTTGCCAAAACCACCCTTCCGTGTTTTGGGTTCTGGGTTTTGTGTTTTGGATCTGTATTTTTTTGAAAAAAAGCATAAAAACAGCTAAAATCACAGAATTTGTAGGTTTTTCTGCTCCTATGCAATTATTAACCTCAATAACCTTAATTTCCACTCATTTCCAGTCTATTCTGAACACCTCACACCTCACAATAGTGTTTTTATGTCCAAAAGGTTGCACCGAGGTAGCTGGATGACTATGCTAAGCGACACGAGTGGGCGGCACAAACACGTGACCCATCTAGGCGTGAAACTGCAGTGGCAGACAGGATGGCAGTTTGAAAAACTAGGCCCCAAACTGTACATAATGCAAAGAAAAAAAAGAGGTGCAAGATGGAATTGTCCTTGGGCCCTCCCACCCACCCTTATGTTGTATAAACAGGACATGCACACTTTAACAAACCAATCATTTCAGCGCCAGGGTCTGCCACACAACTGTGGCTGAAATGATTGGTTCGTTTGGGCCCCCACAAAACAAGCTGGCAATTAATCTGTCCCTGCACAAACTGGCTCTACGGAGGCAAGATGTCATCCTCATCCTCCTCATCCACCGATTCCTCACCCTCTTCAGTGTGTACATCCTCATCCTCACAGAGTATTAATTCGTCCCTGCTGGAACCACAGGTCCCTCTGTACGTTCTGGAGGCTGGTCTCCCTGGAAGAGTTGATAATTCATTTTATGAACATCATCTTCTCCACATTTTGTGGAAGCAACCTCCTACGCCTTTCGCTGACAAGGTTCCCAGCTGCACTAAACACTCTTTCGGAGTACACACTGGAGGGGGGGGCAACTCAGGTAAAATAGAGCCAGTTTGTACAGGGACCTCCAAATTGCTTCTTTTTCCTGCCAGTACAGGTACGGACTGTCTGACATGCCTACTTGGATGCTGTCACCGATATAATCCTTTAACAGACAGACGCACGCTTGTCGCTGCTGCTTTGAGGATGCAAGTGCGGCTACAGCCCACACAATTCACAAAGACAGAAAAAAAAAAGAATATTTTTATTGTTTGTGGAGCGCACTTTGAGGGTTACACCACCCTTTAACAGACAGACGCACGCTTGTCGCTGCTGCTTTGAGGATGCAAGTGCGGCTACAGCCCACACAATTCACAAAGACAGAAAAAAGAAGAAGAATATTTTTATTGTTTGTGTAGCACACTTTGAGGGTGTCACCACCCTTTAACAGACAGACGCACGCTTGTCACTGCTGCTTTAAGGATGCAGGTGCGGCTACAGCCCACACATTTCACAAAGACCGAATAAAAAATAACAATATTTTAATTGTTTGTGTAGCACACTTTGAGGGTGTCACCACCCTTTAACAGACAGACGCACACTTGTCGCTGCTGCTTTGAGGATGCAGGTGCGGCTACAGCCCACACAATTCACAAAGACAGAAAAAAGAAGAAGAATATTTTTATTGTTTGTGTAGCACACTTTGAGGGTGTCACCACCCTTTAACAGACAGACGCACGCTTGTCCCTGCTGCTTTGAGGATGCAAGTGCGGCTACATCGCACACAAGTCACAAACACATTAAAAAATTTTTTTTATTTTTTGGAGCACTTTGAGAGTTACAACACCCTTTAACAGACAGACGCACGCTTGTCGCTGCTGCTTTGAGGATGCAAGTGCGGCTACAGCCCACACAATTCACAAAGACAGAAAAAAAAGAACAATATTTTAATTGTTTGTGTAGCACACTTTGAGGGTGTCACCACCCTTTAACAGACAGACGCACGCTTGTCGCTGCTGATTTAAGGATGCAGATGTGGCTACAGCCCACACATTTCACAAACACAGAAAAAAAAAGAACAATATTTTAATTGTTTGTGTAGCACACTTTGAGGGTGTCACCACCCTTTAACAGACAGACGCACGCTTGTCGCTGCTGCTTTGAGGATGCAGGTGGAATCTAGACGGGATTTGGAACCGAGGACACACTACCTCCATCAATTGTCTAAATCCCACTGCACTAATGGCGGATACCGGATGCACGTCTAACACCAACATAGCAGTCAAGGCCTCAGTTATACGTTTTGCTTCAGGATGACTGCTGTCGTACTTCATCCTCATCGCTAGGGACTGTTGGAGGGTCAATTGTTTAGTAAAAGTAGTGATGTTCCTACTTCCTCTCTGGGATGATGAACAACTCCCAGTAGCAGCAACAGCACTAGGAGGAAGTGGTTCTTGATCTTTCCCTATTTTATTTTTATCGGAGAAAGTTTGGTCCTCCATTTATGTTATATTGATATATACGTGCGGCTAAAGCGCACACAAACACAGAAAATATTTTTTTATTTTTGCTGGAGAGTAGTGCACTTTGTGGGTTACACCACCCTTTAAGAAATGAGCCAGCCGGCTCTTTACTTATGGGACACAGGCGCACGCTTGGCGCTGCTCCTTTGTTGATGCACGTGCAGCCACAGTGCACACAAGTCACAAACACAGAAAATATATATTTTTTTGGTTTGGAGTGTACTTTGGGGGTTACAGAACCCTTTAACGGTCAAGCCAGCCGGCCCTTTACTTATGACACAGGCGCACGCTTGGCACTACTTTGTTGATGCACGTGCGGCTACTGCGCACACAATTCACAAACACAGAAAATAATTTTTTTTTTGGTTTGGACTGGAGTGTACTTTCGGGGGTTACAGCACCCTTTAACGGTCTAGCCAGCCGGCCCTTTACTTATGACACAGGCGCACGCTTGGCACTACTTTGTTGATGCACGTGCGGCTACTGCGCACACAATTCACAAACACAGAAAATAATTTTTTTTTTGGTTTGGACTGGAGTGTACTTTGGGGGTTACAGCACCCTTTAACGGTCAAGCCAGCCGGCCCTTTACTTATGACACAGGCGCACGCTTGGCACTACTTTGTTGATGCACGTGCGGCTACTGCGCACACAATTCACAAACACAGAAAATAATTTTTTTTTTGGTTTGGACTGGAGTGTACTTTCGGGGGTTACAGCACCCTTAACGGTCAAGCCAGCCGGCCCTTTACTTATGACACAGGCGCACGCTTGGCACTACTTTGTTGATGCACGTGCGGCTACTGCGCACACAATTCACAAACACAGAAAATAATTTTTTTTCTGGTTTGGACTGGAGTGTTCTTTGGGGGTTACAGCACCCTTTAACGGTCAAGCCAGCCGGCCCTTTACTTATGACACAGGCGCACGCTTGGCACTACTTTGTTGATGCACATGCGGCTACTGCGCACACAATTCACAAACACAGAAAATAATTTTTTTTTTGGTTTGGACTGGAGTGTACTTTCGGGGGTTACAGCACCCTTAACGGTCAAGCCAGCCGGCCCTTTACTTATGACACAGGCGCACGCTTGGCACTACTTTGTTGATGCACGTGCGGCTACTGCGCACACAATTCACAAACACAGAAAATATATTATTTTTTTAGCACTTGGGGGGAGCACCCCTGATGGACAGAGCACCCCCTGGACAACACTACAGCACCCCTTTAGGACTGGGACACTGCACAGGACTTTGGAGTGGACACAGCCCCTATGGAGAACTGACTGCACAACACAGTCCAGCCAGCCCCTATGGACTTTGAAGTAGTGGACACAGCCCCTATTAACAACAGCAGCACAGCACAACACAGCCAGCCCCTATGGACTTTGAAGTAGTGGACAACAGCAGCACTACACTACACTACACTACACAGCCCTAACTCCCACCCTCCCTCTTCACTGTCCACAGCCGAGTGAGAAAATGGCGCCGACGCGGGTACCTTATATAGGATCCAAAACCCGCGAGACTCGGAAGGCGGGATGATGACGTTTTGCCTCGATTTCAGATCCGAGTCAGGCGGGAAAAGTCGAGCCTGATTCGGATCGGACTCGGATCGGGGGGGCTCGGGGGGGTTCGGATTTCAGAAATCCGAACCCGCTCACCCCTAATATATATATATATATATATATATATATATATATCTGCACCGTATTTTACTTTTTCATCATTGCTTTTTTTAAACCCTTCTCTAAAACTACCTTCCCCTGTTTTTTCCAAGGTCAGTTCTGGATAGAACAACAGCCTCAAAGAAATGAAGACGGTGGGATATGGAATAGACAGCAGTAAGTTCCATTAAAAGGTAGGACAATTTAATTAAAGAAATAAAAACATTTTATGTAAGTTTTTTCCCCCTGCGAATTGTGTGTGACTGGATATGTATTTCATCATGGTAAATCCTGGGATCTATGGGTAATGTATTACATTAGGGCTATCAGTCGACTCTCTCAGGTCCTGAGAAAGTCAGGGGATAGTCCTAATGTAATACATGCAATGCTCACAATAGGCCCTTTATAATTTTCAGCACCGGGCCTATGTGGACCTTAATATGGTACTACCTGTCGCTGGGCATGAGTGTACACTACATCAGTGGTGGAATGTTTGTCAGCAGTATACTGCCGTGGGCCGTTACACAGAATGAGGACCAATGGAACTGGGGATGGGGGGCCCATAAAATTAAGTGTGTACAGGTCCCCATGATCTCTGTTGCCGGCCCTGGGAGTAGGGATGGTCGTCGAGCGCTTGTATCCCTGAAAGAAAGATGTTCATCTAGCAATACATTCTGATTTTGGATCAATTCTTAAGGCACAAATTATTGATAGAACCCACTTGTTCAACGTTGTCCCTCGCTCCACAGCGCATGCATTGAATTTTCCTTTTCTTTTTTTTTTACTGTGTATGCACGATTTTAACAGTTGTGATAATCAGGCATGCACACAAATAATATTGATCTCAGGAAAGATTGTTATGGTTCCTCTTTCGTCCTAACTGGAGGACACTGGAATCAGTGGGTTAAGTGGGAAGGCTGAGGAGTAGACAACAAATAGATAATTCTGTTGCTGCTGAAACTACCCTCCCTCTTAAACCCCACCATCTTCACCTGCAACTCAGTTTTTTAATGTAGTGCCTGCAGGAGAGGCACCAAGATGTTAGGATGCTTTTGTTTGTTTCTAGTCTTTTGCATTATTTAGTATTTCCCCAGGCACCTCAGCCTCCTTATGGGACTCAGTGTGCTCATGGAGCAGGCTTACAGCACCAGTGGCTTGGTGTTTTCCCAACATTACCGCAGCCCATCCGAATGGCCCTTGGGGACACCAGACACCCTTCTGGGGAAGCCAGATTTAGTCACTTCATCTGCATCTTCCAGTAATGATTGGCGCCATCTTGCCGGAGCACCCGCTTACAGCTTACTGCCTGGTGGTGCTGAGCAGAGGGAAAGTTCCCCCCTATTGCATCCACTGCAGTTAAAGAAAAATTGAGGAGGAAGAGAAAAGAATTAGACAGCCCAGTTGCCAACCCTGACCTTTCCAAGAAACATGTGGCAGAGTCTGCCCAGGTGTGGCAGAGTTGCTGAGGAGCGGATAGCCGTGAGCAGGCTGGCTAGGATGATAGATGCAAGTGGAGATCTGCAAAGTTGTGTCCGCCATCTTGGCTGTACAAGCCACTCCCCTCGCAACAATGCACTTATTAAGTTTTCAAAATAATTTTTCTCCACCTAGATTTCACTCTTTCTTTCACTCTACAAGTCCCATTGTCTCTTTTCTCTCCTAGCCCACTTACCCCTCCCCAGGTCTTTCTTTTCTACCCCACTGGTTTGCTCCCTTAATTATATATCATCATCTTCCATAAGCACACTCTTTCCTAAGATCTTTCTCTACTAATTTTCTAAATTAAACTCCTTCTCTCCTCTGTGGGCCCTTGTCTCTGCATCATTTTTTTTTTATTATTATTCTAGCTCTCTAATTGCTTCCCAGATTTCTTATCCATCCCTGCTGTTCTGTCCCCATAACTAAATTCTTATTTCATATTCCAGCTCTTTCTTTTCCTCATCATAAATTCCTATTCTGCAGGCAGCAATCATCAATGACTCTCACCAGGGCCGGCTCGAGGCATGTTCGACCAGTGCGGTCGAACAGGGGCGCCACTCCATAGAGGGCGTACCTCCCCCAACCATTCACGATTTCAAAGGTACGGTCCCGTTTTTCGGGCACTGCCCCGCTGTTCCACCTGTGGGACGAAGTGTCCCGAGGGAGGTTGGGCACCTCCACGTCTGCAGCTGTGTGGCGGCGCCGGCCCTAGAGAAGAGAAATGGATGCCGCGCGCATGCACACGCCATCCATTCAGTGCAGGAAGAGAGCTGGGGGCAGCCCAGCTACTGACGTAGTGCTGGGCTCGCCCCCAGCCTGACGTTAACGGGTGACGTGCCACACTGGCACACCCCTAATAACGCCAGTTAGGGGTGTGGCTTATGATAAATAGGCCATGCCCCCATTTTTCGGGCAAGCACGGCTTTGCTGCGCACAGGAAACTGACGCATGAGTCCCATCATGCACAAGGCGCAGCTCCCCCTGGAGCTGGTCCTGACTCTCACCCTACCTACCACTTCTCCACATGAATGTATCCCCTGCTTTCCAGTCAGTTAGCATCTTCTTCCTTCTCAGCACTTTGTTGAATTTACTGGGCAGCAGACTGAACCATGTGGACCAATCAGAAAAGAAACTGTGTTCTGAATACATGCCTTATGATTTTCCTATGATTCAGGGGCATATGGAGCTCATTCAGACCCGCTCGCTAGATGCATTTGCTCGCACCTAGCATATGCAAATCCAGGTCCTTACTGGAGGAATAATACTACTTTTACGGTGCACTAGCGTGACATGATGTGATGACATCATGCCACACGCACGCTCTCTCTGCTTGCCTGTATGTGAAGACGCGCAGAGGAGTGGACTGGGAGCAGCACTGCAGGAGGAGAAGCTGCAGCAGCAGGAGATAAGTGTGAGCTGCGCTGGGCTGGGCTGGGCAGGTGACTGGGGAGGCAGAGGATGAGAGACACAGGGGGAGGCTGGCTGATTGACACACAGGGGGAGGCTGATTGACAAAGAGGGGGAGGCTGATGGACACAGGGTGAGGGCTTGAGGCTGACAGACACAGGGGGCAGGAAGCTGGAGAGATGTGGTAGGATTCTGGAGCAATGTGCGATGGCACAGGGTACCACAAGGCAAGGGGTGCTGTTTGGGCCTGTCAACTTTTTGTTCATAATCATTCTCACTTGTAGCTTCCTCTTCTTATCCCTGACATCTTCTGGCCTCCCTATCTGCTCCCTGGCCTGCTCCCCATCCATCTTGCGACTTCACCAAGCACCTTTGGTCACATCCTCTTTTATTTAACACATACGGCTATCTGCCTCACAATTTCTGATGGCATCCCTGAACACAGCCTCCGATTCCCGACCCAGGTGTTATCAGTACACCTCGAGTACCCTTGCTGGTGAGTTCAGCTACCAGCACAGGGAACATTAACGAATCTTCGCGCTGCTATTTGATGCATATACACTACAAGCAGCACTCTTTCTATATCTTTAGTCGGTGATCTACACTGCCGGCTCCAGGTTTACGTTTGGCTGTTCTGATGGACAATCCTGCCGCAGGTGCAGCTTTACCAGTGCTCGCCTACATCTAGAGCTGGGGAATTATTCTGCTTAATTATTGTGTATCATCACTGCAGCCATTGGATTCACACTGTTTGGCAGTGACACCTGGATAACAGTAGTACAAAGGGATCGGTACTCCTTCATCTCTGTACAGGACAATTCAGATCGGTCATGGCCCTTACACATGAGGTCATGCGAATTTTATGTCCCTATTTGAAAGATTGCCAATGCTCTTTCTGGCCCAGGGCACCAAAAAGTCTAGTTACGGCTTTGGGCCTGCCCCATCCACCTATCTCTCACACATATACCCCAGCTCTACCCCAATCTCCTCCCTCTCACACATATAACCCAGCACTACGCCTGCCCCTGTCACCTCTCTCTGCCCCGATAGCGATGAGTCAGAGGGAGGGCGGCGGGTTCTGTCTGGGCGAGGCTGTCGGCTGGTGTGTGAGAGGCATGCGCAGTCTAGATTTTAGATGGGGCAGTTGGGAAACCAGGGGATTCTCCTTACTTTCTGGGATAGTGGGAGCCCCCACATTAAAACTGGAGACTTCCGCAGAATGCAGGAAGGTAGGCAAGTATGTGTACATCTAATGGTAGTTCCTGTCGTTGACAAGCTGGCTGCACTCAGGGCCTGACTGTCATAGACAGGCACTCTAATAAAGTAGAAAAAATAAATAAAAGTGAAAAAATTAATTCTGGACAGGAGCTAGTTGGGCCCCTGCCTGGTAGATAATGTAATTCATGTACCCAGTCCCTTGGAATTGCAAGCCTTGGCATCATCGGGGGTGCCCTATTTTCTCTTCATGTAATACACACAGTGGATGACTTGACCAGGGCCGTAACTAGGGTAATGCGGCCAGTGCCATGGCACAGGGCACCGAAGAGCAGGGGGCGCTGTTGTAGCTTCCTCTTCTTTTATAACCAGCATCTCTGCCCTCCCCTATTTCCGTGGCCCTTCCCTATGAGGCCAAGGCCCTTTTTCAGGTGCACTATCTCATGGTCCAATTTAAAAAATAGGGGGGGCGCCAATGCTCTCTCTGGCACAGGGCACCGAAAAAGTCTAGTTACGGCTCTGGACTTGACATTATGAATATTTTAAAGATGAGTTTACAGTGGTTGACCTGAGCCGTAACTAGACTTTTTGGTGCCCTGTGCCCTACAAGTGAGAATGATAATAAACAGGAAAATTGACAGGCTCAAACAGCACCCCCTGCCCTGCGGTGCCCTGTGCCATGGCACTGTCTCACTACCCTAGTGTGGTCACAATAAATCAGATCAATCATCTATGATACAGAAAACCACTCTTCCCCTGGTGATTCACTGTCAAAAGCAGTGACCAGAAGGAAGGGATCTGGGTTCATAAGATGCACAATTGGGAGGCATGTTAACTGTCTAGTCATAGGCAAAAAAGGAACACAGGTTTAATGATGCCATGTTGTATATTTGCATCCTTATCTAATGACTGTGGAGAAAGAGAACAAGTTTAGAAAATAAGCTACCATTGTGGAAAGAATACAATGTATATCATTGGCGGTTTAAGAGAGGAGAGGACCTGTGTGCAGCCTCTGTACAGGCCCCCTCCTCTCTGGCAGCGCAGTAAGCTTTGGCATTGTGCCAGAGTGTACTGCGCATATGCTGGTCTCCGGGAATATGGTGCCCATGCTATTTTCCCAGTGACTTCTATACTGCACATTAAAATATCACTGGGAAAATGGCTGCCATTTTTCCAGTGATTTCTGCTGATCTGCTGGACTCGGAATTACGTTTAATTTATGGGTACACCCATTAGAGATACGCCAATGATGTATAAATCATTTATAATTGTAAATAAAAAAATATACAATGTATCATTTAACTGTAGCATCACATTAATTACCTTCTTCTGCAGTAACTGCCGATCCCCATAATTTTCAATAGCTTCTGCCATTAAAGTCATCAGTCCAAAGATTGCTAAGCACACTGGTATTATATCCAATCATAAATTCTTTACATCTATAAGAAGAAATAGCTGTGTTGAAATGTTGCAATCAATCAGGAATTTAAAGAAATTGTTAGGCAGCCTATTTTATTAAGTTTCTTATATAGCGCAGCATATTCCGTTGCGCTTTACAATTGGAAACATTTATAGAACAAAACAGGGTAATAACAGACAGACATAGAGGTAAGAGGGCCCTGCTTGCAAGCTTACAATCTATAGGGAAATAGTCATTGATACACAAGGATAGGTGCTATATATTGCAATTTTGGTCGAGCCAGAATGCAGAGTTTCTTTGTGGGCTGCATGATCCAGTCACACAGGAATGTCGGCCAAATATCAGGAGTATGTGAAAGAAAGATAATATGTGAGGTTATGTGTAGACTGTGGGAGGGGATGTAATAAGACATGGAAGCTATGAAGGTTATGTGGTCAGTTCTGGAATCTGATAAGCTTGTCTGAAGAGGTGAGTTTTCAGGGAATGCTTGAAGGATTGAAGACTAGAGGTAAGTCTTATTGTGCGTGGTAAGACATTCCATAGAGTGGGTGCAGCCCAAAGAAAGTCCTGTAACCGTAAATGGGAGCAAGTAATGCACGGGGATGATAGACGCAGATCTTGTGCTGAGCGGAGAGGTCAGGTTGGGAGATATTTTGAGATGAGTGAAGAGATGTATGTTGGTGTAATTCGGTTAATGGCCTTATGTGTAAGTAACAGTATTTTGAATGGAATACGGTAGAAAACCGGCAACCAATGGAAGGACTGACAGAGCGGGCAGCAGACGATGAACGTTTGGCAAGGAAGATAAGCCTTGCAGCTGCATTCATAATGGATTGTAATGGCAATAGCCTGTTTTTGGGAAGACCAGTAAGGAGACTATTGCAATAGTCAATGCGGGAAATAATGAGTGCATGGATTAAAGTTTTTGCAGTGTCTTGTGTGAGATATGGTCAAATTTTGTATTAGGGGTGAGCGGGTTCGGATTTCTGAAATCCGAACCCCCCCGAGCCCCCCCGATCCGAGTCCGATCCGAATCAGGCTCGACTTTTCCCGCCTGACTCGGATCTGAAATCGAGGCAAAACGTCATCATCCCGCCTTCCGAGTCTCGCGGGTTTTGGATCCTATATAAGGTACCCACGTCGGCGCCATTTTCTCACTCGGCTGTGGACAGTGAAGAGGGAGGGTGGGAGTTAGGGCTGTGTAGTGTAGTGTAGTGTAGTGCTGCTGTTGTCCACTACTTCAAAGTCCATAGGGGCTGGCTGTGTTGTGCTGTGCTGCTGTTGTTAATAGGGGCTGTGTCCACTACTTCAAAGTCCATAGGGGCTGGCTGGACTGTGTTGTGCAGTCAGTTCTCCATAGGGGCTGTGTCCACTCCAAAGTCCTGTGCAGTGTCCCAGTCCTAAAGGAGTGCTGCAGTGTTGTCCAGGGGGTGCTCTGTCCATCAGGGGTGCTCCCCCCAAGTGCTAAAAAAATAATATATTTTCTGTGTTTGTGAATTGTGTGCGCAGTAGCCGCACGTGCATCAACAAAGTAGTGCCAAGCGTGCGCCTGTGTCATAAGTAAAGGGCCGGCTGGCTTGACCGTTAAGGGTGCTGTAACCCCCGAAAGTACACTCCAGTCCAAACCAAAAAAAAAATTATTTTCTGTGTTTGTGAATTGTGTGCGCAGTAGCCGCACGTGCATCAACAAAGTAGTGCCAAGCGTGCGCCTGTGTCATAAGTAAAGGGCCGGCTGGCTTGACCGTTAAGGGTGCTGTAACCCCCGAAAGTACACTCCAGTCCAAACCAAAAAAAAAATTATTTTCTGTGTTTGTGAATTGTGTGCGCAGTAGCCGCACGTGCATCAACAAAGTAGTGCCAAGCGTGCGCCTGTGTCATAAGTAAAGGGCCGGCTGGCTTGACCGTTAAGGGTGCTGTAACCCCCGAAAGTACACTCCAGTCCAAACCAAAAAAAAAATTATTTTCTGTGTTTGTGAATTGTGTGCGCAGTAGCCGCACGTGCATCAACAAAGTAGTGCCAAGCGTGCGCCTGTGTCATAAGTAAAGGGCCGGCTGACTTGACCGTTAAGGGTGCTGTAACCCCCGAAAGTACACTCCAGTCCAAACCAAAAAAAAAATTATTTTCTGTGTTTGTGAATTGTGTGCGCAGTAGCCGCACGTGCATCAACAAAGTAGTGCCAAGCGTGCGCCTGTGTCATAAGTAAAGGGCCGGCTGGCTTGACCGTTAAGGGTGCTGTAACCCCCGAAAGTACACTCCAGTCCAAACCAAAAAAAAAATTATTTTCTGTGTTTGTGAATTGTGTGCGCAGTAGCCGCACGTGCATCAACAAAGTAGTGCCAAGCGTGCGCCTGTGTCATAAGTAAAGGGCCGGCTGGCTTGACCGTTAAGGGTGCTGTAACCCCCGAAAGTACACTCCAGTCCAAACCAAAAAAAAAATTATTTTCTGTGTTTGTGAATTGTGTGCGCAGTAGCCGCACGTGCATCAACAAAGTAGTGCCAAGCGTGCGCCTGTGTCATAAGTAAAGGGCCGGCTGGCTTGACCGTTAAGGGTGCTGTAACCCCCGAAAGTACACTCCAGTCCAAACCAAAAAAAAAATTATTTTCTGTGTTTGTGAACTGTGTGCGCAGTAGCCGCACGTGCATCAACAAAGTAGTGCCAAGCGTGCGCCTGTGTCATAAGTAAAGGGCCGGCTGGCTTGACCGTTAAGGGTGCTGTAACCCCCAAAAGTACACTCCAGTCCAAACCAAAAAAAAAATTATTTTCTGTGTTTGTGAATTGTGTGCGCAGTAGCCGCACGTGCATCAACAAAGTAGTGCCAAGCGTGCGCCTGTGTCATAAGTAAAGGGCCGGCTGGCTTGACCGTTAAGGGTGCTGTAACCCCCGAAAGTACACTCCAGTCCAAACCAAAAAAAAAATTATTTTCTGTGTTTGTGAATTGTGTGCGCAGTAGCCGCACGTGCATCAACAAAGTAGTGCCAAGCGTGCGCCTGTGTCATAAGTAAAGGGCCGGCTGGCTTGACCGTTAAGGGTGCTGTAACCCCCGAAAGTACACTCCAGTCCAAACCAAAAAAAAAATTATTTTCTGTGTTTGTGAATTGTGTGCGCAGTAGCCGCACGTGCATCAACAAAGTAGTGCCAAGCGTGCGCCTGTGTCATAAGTAAAGGGCCGGCTGGCTTGACCGTTAAGGGTGCTGTAACCCCCGAAAGTACACTCCAGTCCAAACCAAAAAAAAAATTATTTTCTGTGTTTGTGAATTGTGTGCGCAGTAGCCGCACGTGCATCAACAAAGTAGTGCCAAGCGTGCGCCTGTGTCATAAGTAAAGGGCCGGCTGGCTTGACTGTTAAAGGGTGCTGTAACCCCCGAAAGTACACTCCAGTCCAAACCAAAAAAAAATTATTTTCTGTGTTTGTGAATTGTGTGCGCAGTAGCCGCACGTGCATCAACAAAGTAGTGCCAAGCGTGCGCCTGTGTCATAAGTAAAGGGCCGGCTGGCTTGACCGTTAAAGGGTGCTGTAACCCCCAAAGTACACTCCAGTCCAAACCAAAAAAAAAATTATTTTCTGTGTTTGTGAATTGTGTGCGCAGTAGCCGCACGTGCATCAACAAAGTAGTGCCAAGCGTGCGCCTGTGTCATAAGTAAAGGGCCGGCTGGCTTGACCGTTAAAGGGTGCTGTAACCCCCGAAAGTACACTCCAGTCCAAACCAAAAAAAAATTATTTTCTGTGTTTGTGAATTGTGTGCGCAGTAGCCGCACGTGCATCAACAAAGTAGTGCCAAGCGTGCGCCTGTGTCATAAGTAAAGGGCCGGCTGGCTTGACCGTTAAAGGGTGCTGTAACCCCCGAAAGTACACTCCAGTCCAAACCAAAAAAAAAATTATTTTCTGTGTTTGTGAATTGTGTGCGCAGTAGCCGCACGTGCATCAACAAAGTAGTGCCAAGCGTGCGCCTGTGTCATAAGTAAAGGGCCGGCTGGCTTGACCGTTAAAGGGTGCTGTAACCCACAAAGTACACTCCAGTCCAAACCAAAAAAAAAATTATTTTCTGTGTTTAGCCGCACGTATATATCAAATCGATATAACATAAATGGAGGACCAAACTTTCTCCGATAAAAATAAAATAGAGAAAGATCAAGAACCACTTCCTCCTAGTGCTGAAGCTGCTGCCACTAGTCATGACATAGACGATAACATGCCATCAACGTCGTCTGCCAAGGCCGATGCCCAATGTCATAGTAGAGGGCACATACAATCCCAAATGGCAAAGTTCAGGAAAATGACCTTGAAAAAGACATTTAAATCAGCTGAAGAGAAACGTAAACTTGCCAATATGCCATTTACGACACGGAGTGGCAAGGAACGGCTAAGGTCGATCCCTAGTATGTTCATGACTAGTGGTTCAGCTTCACATGACGATGGAAGCCCTCCTCCCACTAAAAAAATCAAAAGAGTTAAGCTGGCAAAAGCACAGCGAAGAACTGTGCTTTCTAAGAAGATATCACAAATCCCCAAGGAGAGTCCAAGTGTGGTGGTGGTTGCGATGCCTGACCTTCCCAGCACTGGACGGGAAGAGGTGGCTCTTTCCACCATTTGCACGCCCCCTGCAAGTGCTGAAAGGAGCACCCACAGTCCACTTGCTGATATGCAAATTGAAGATGTCACTGTTGAAGTACAACAGGATGAGGATACTGGTGTAGCTGGCGCTGAGGAGGAAGTTGGCGAGGAGGATTCTGATGGTGATGTGGTTTGTTTAAATCAGGCTCCGGGGGAGACAGTTGTTGTCCGTTGGATGAAAAAGCCCATCACGGTCATGCCTGGGCAGAAGACCAAACATTCCACCTCTTTGGTCTGGCAATATTTCTATCCAAATCCGGACAACAACTGTCTTGCCATATGTACCATATGTAAAGGTGAAATAAGTAGGGGTAGGAATGTCAACCACCTAGGAACATCCTCCCTTATACGGCACCTGCAGCGCGTTCATAAAAAGTTACTGTCAAGTTCAGAAACTTTGGCTAAGACCGTAAGCAGTCCAGGGACACCTAAATCCCGTTGTCCTGTTGTATCCAAGCGCCTGCAAACCACACCGTCAACTCCCTCCTCGTCAATTTCCTCCTTAGTCAGGATCGGAAGTAGTCCTGCAGGCCATGTCACTGGCATGACTGACTCTCCTATCTGGGATTCCTCTGGAGGATCCTGCATTGCTACGCCTACTGCTGCCGCTGCTGCTGTTGCTGCTGCTGGGAGTCGTTCATCATCCCAGAGAGGAAGTAGGAACACCACTACTTTTACTAAACAATTGACCCTCCAACAGTCCTTAGCGAGGAGGATGAAGTACGACAGCAGTCATCCTGAAGCAAAACATATAACTGAGGCCTTGACTGCTATGTTGGTGTTAGACGTGCGTCCGGTATCCGCCATTAGTGCAGTGGGATTTAGACAATTGATGGAGGTAGTGTGTCCCCGGTTCCAAATCCCGTCTAGATTCCACTTCACTAGGCAGGCGATACCGAGACTGTACAGAAACATCAGAAAAAGTGTCCTCAGTGTCCTGAAAAATGCCGTTGTACACAATGTCCACTTAACCACGGACATGTGGACAAGTGGAACAGGGCAGACTAAGGACTATATGACTGTGACAGCCCACTGGGTAGATGTATCACCTTACGCAGCAACAACAGCAGCGTCACCAGTAGCAGCATCTCAGAAATGCCAGCTCGTTACAAGGCAGGCTACGCTGTGTATCACCGGTTTCAGTAAGAGGCACACCGCCGACAACCTCTTAGAGAAACTGAGGGAAATCATCGCCCAGTGGCTTACCCCACTTAGACTCTCCTGGGGATTTGTGATATCTGACAACGCCACCAATATTGTGCGGGCATTACATCTGGGCAAATTCCAGCACGTCCCATGTTTTGCTCACACAATAAACTTGGTGGTGCAGAATTTTCTGAAAAGCGACAGGGGCGTGCAGGAGACTGGAGCGCCAGCAAACACTCTTGAACCTGCCCCGCCATCACCTGAAGCAAGAGGTTGTGACGCGGTGGAACTCAACCCTCTATATGCTTCAGAGGATGGAGGAGCAGCAAAAGGCCATACAAGCCTATACATCCACCTATGACATAGGCAAAGGAGGGGGTATGCACCTGACTCAAGCGCAGTGGAGAATGATTTCCGTGTTGTGCAAGGTTCTCCAGCCCTTCGAACTTGCCACACGTGAAGTCAGTTCAGACACTGCCAGCTTGAGTCAGGTCATTCCCCTCATCAGGCTTTTGCAGAAGCAGCTGGAGAAAGTGAAGGAGGAGCTAAGACGGAGCGATTCCGCTCGGCATGTGGGACTTGTGGATGAAGCCCTTCATTCGCTTTGCCAGGATTCCAGGGTGGTCAATCTGTTGAAATCAGACCACTACGTTTTGGCCACCGTGCTCGATCCTAGGTTTAAAGCCTATGTGGTGTCTCTCTTTCCGGCCGACACAAGCCTGCAGAGGTGCAAAGACCTGCTGGTGAACACACTGTCAGCTGAAGCGGAACGTGACACGTCAACGGCTCCTTCTTCATTTTCTCCTGCAACTGGGGCTGCCAGGAAAAAACTTAGGTATCCTAAGCAACCCGCTGGTGGTGATGCAGGGCAGGCAGGACCAAGTTTGGACATCTGGTCCGGACTGAAGGACCTGGCAACAATTTCTGACATGTCTACTGTCACTGCATATGATACTGTCACCATTGACAGAATGGTGGAGGATTACATCGGTGACAGCATCCAAGTAGGCATGGCAGACAGTCCATACCTGTACTGGCAGGAAAAAGAGGCAATTTGGAGGCCCCTGTACAAACTGGCTCTATTTTACCTGAGTTGCCCCCCCTCCAGTGTGTACTCCGAAAGAGTGTTTAGTGCAGCCGGGAACCTTGTCAGCGAAAGGCGTAGGAGGTTGCTTCCACAGAATGTGGAGAAGATGATGTTCATCAAAATGAATTATCAGCTCTTCCAGGGAGACCAGCCTCCAGAAGGTACAGAGGGACCTGTGGTGGTGGATTCAAGTGGGGACGAGTTAATACTTTGTGAGGATGAGGATGTACACACTGAAGAGGGTGAGGAATCGGTGGATGAGGAGGATGAGGATGACATCTTGCCTCCATAGAGCCAGTTTGTGCAGGGACACATTAATTGCCAGCTTGTTTTGTGGGGGCCCAAACGAACCAATCATTTCAGCCACAGTTGTGTGGCAGACCCTGGCGCTGAAATGATTGGTTTGTTAAAGTGTGCATGTCCTGTTTATACAACATAAGGGTGGGTGGGAGGGCCCAAGGACAATTCCATCTTGCACCTCTTTTTTTTCTTTGCATTATGTACAGTTTGGGGCCTAGTTTTTCAAACTGCCATCCTGTCTGCCACTGCAGTTTCACGCCTAGATGGGTCACGTGTTTGTGCCGCCCACTCGTGTCGCTTAGCATAGTCATCCAGCTACCTCGGTGCAACGTTTTGGACATAAAAACACTATTGTGAGGTGTGAGGTGTTCAGAATAGACTGGAAATGAGTGGAAATTAAGGTTATTGAGGTTAATAATAGCATAGGAGCAGAAAAACCTACAAATTCTGTGATTTTAGCTGTTTTTATGCTTTTTTAAAAAAAAATACAGATCCAAAACACAAAACCCAGAACCCAAAACACGGAAGGGTGGTTTTGGCAAAACCAATCCAGATCCAAAACACGAAGAAAGATCCAGATCCAAAACCAAAACACAAAACACGAAAAGTGGCCGGTGCACACCCCTATTTTGTATATGTTTTTTAGATGTATGTAACATGATTTTGAGACAGATTGAATGTGGGGAACAAAGGACAGTTCAGAATCAAGGATGACACCAAGGCAGCGAGCTTGTGGGGCGGGGTGGATTGTTGAGTTATCAACAGTGATAAAGAGATCAGATTGGTAACTGTTATTGGCCGGTGGAAATATAATTAATTCTGTTTTAGAAATATTAAGTTTCAGGTGGCGAGATGACATCCAAGATGAAATGGCAGAAATACATTCAGTGACACGGACTAATACAGATGGTGATAAATCTGGAGAGGATAGGTAGATTTGAGTATCATCCGCATACAGATGGTATTGAAATCCAAAAGAGCGGATTAGTTTGCCAAGAAAGGTGGTATAGATTGAGAATAGCAAAGGACCTAAGACAGAGCCTTGCAGTACTCCAACTGATAGAGGTAGCGAAGAGGAGGCAGAATCAGAAAAACGAACAGAAAAAGAGCGATCAGATAGGTAGGAAGAGAACCAAGAAAGAGCTGTGTCCTTAAGACCAAGGGATTGTAATGTTTGTACGAGAAGAGAGTGGTCAACAGTGTCAAAAGCAGCAGAGAGATCTAGAAGAATTAGGAGTGAGTAATGGCCTTTAGCCTTGGCAGTGACCAGATCATTTACTACCTTAGTGCTGTCTCTGTGGGGTGCTGGGAACGAAAGCCAGACTGAAGTGGGTCCAATAAGTTGTGGGTGTTAAGAAAGTGTGTGAGGCGAGTGTAGACAAGTCTCTCCAGTAGCTTGGAGGGGCATGGGAGCTGGGAGAGGACAGTAATTTGAGAGAGTGTTAGGGTCAGAATTTTGTTTTTTCAGAATGGGAGTAATCACTGCATGCTTGAACAGTGATGGAAAGATGCCAGTAGAGAGAGAGAGTATACAGATTTTAGTTAGGGTTGGGATGAGCACAGGAGACAGAGCTTTACAGATTTGTGAGGGTATAGGATCTAGAGGAGACGTAATAGAGTAGGAGGATGAGGGGTCAAATGAGGAGGATGTGGTGGATGTGTAGGATGTATAGGAGGATGTGGGGTCAAATGAAGAGAATGTGCCAGAGGGTTCAGGTAGAGAATTGAGTAGCTGACTAGCTGAGGAAGAACATACCATTTCATTTAGGATATTATCAATTTTGTCCTTGAAATAGGAAGCAAGATCTTGTGCACAGATAGTAGCAGGTGGCTTGGGTGAGGGAGGGTAAGAAGCAGTTTAAATGTATTAAAAAGTTGCTTGGGGTTAGAGGCTTGAGCAGAGAAAAGAGATTGGAAATATGTTTGTTTGGCAGTGTCCAGAGCAGTACGATAAGAGTAGTAGATAGTTTTATATGAGAGGAAGTCACATGGAGTGCGAGACTTTCGCCACTGACGTTCTACTTTATGTGAGAGTTTTTGTAGATGTCTTGTTAAGTTAGAATGCCACGGTTGACGTCTAAGTCTACATGGAGTGTGATGGGTAGCTGGAGCTACTTCATCGAGGGCTTTTACTAGAATCTGGTTTAGGTGTGATGCAGCAGTCTCAGGAGAAGTGAATGTAGAAATTGGTGAGAGTCATTGTTGTAGAGAGGTAGATAGTTGTTGAAAGTTAATTGCATTAATATTTCTGCGGGTTTTAGGAGGTTTGGTTGATTTCAGTGACATTGAGGTTGATGTAATGGAGGAGAGTGTGCAGGTGATAAGGTTGTGATCTGAGAGAGGGAAAGGAGCATTAGTGAAAACAGAAACTGAGCATAGTCTGGTAAATACAAGATCAAGGCAGTGGTCCTCCTTATGAGTACAAGAGTCCATTGGGAGAGGCCAAGAGAGGAGGTTAGAGAGAGTAGTTTGGGGGCTTGAGGAGATTGTGTACTGTCAATGAGGATATTGAAATCACACATAATGATGGTGGAGATGTCTGAGGATAGGAAGTGAGGGAGCCAGGCTGAAAAATGTTCCAGAAATTGTTGCAGTGGCCCAGGTGGGCGATAGATAGCAGCAACTCGCAGAGAGAAAGGGGTGAAAGTCCTGATAGAATGTACTTCAAA
Source organism: Taudactylus pleione (assembly GCA_031769625.1). Lineage (NCBI taxonomy): Eukaryota > Metazoa > Chordata > Amphibia > Anura > Myobatrachidae > Taudactylus > Taudactylus pleione. The sequence goes on from JAUIMM010000396.1 coordinate 7,500,583, forward strand.
TTATGTAAATGTAAGTGAAGGTACCTGTGGGAGAACTGTGAATGTGAAAGATTGGGAGAGTAAAATTCCTACCCCATCTCCTTTATAATTGCTAGGCCTGGAGGTGTGTGAGAAGTGCCGCAGGGGAGACAGTGTCTGATTGTGTGAGCCATGTTTCTGTTATTGCCAGAAGGTTGAGGTTAGTTGAAATAAAGAGGTCATGGATGGATGTTAGTTTGTTGCAAACAGAGCGTGCATTCCATAAGGCACATTTTAGTGACTTGGAGGGTGAAGGGAGGCACGCAATGTTTATGAGGTTAGCTGGATTTATAGTTCGTTGTGGGTGTGGAATGTGGCCTGGATTAGGAGATATGTCACCAGCTAATAGAAGCAACAGGAGCGAGATATAAATATATTTGTGGGGTTTATCTGAATGTTTTTTATGGCAAGAGGTTGTGGATGTTATTGTCAATGTGTATAGATAATTTAAAAGCTCATGTGTGTTTGTAAGAGGAGAGAAAAGTAATGAGGCAGCAATATGTACAGAAGGATGAGCTGCAGGGAGAGTAAAGGATGTAGTAGTCTTAGAGATGATTCCATGGAGTGAGATCATTAATAGAAGTTTCTGATACATTTTTTTCAAAACATTCAAAAACATACAACACACAAACTACTGGTAAGGAATGATATTGTAATTACCTTCTTGTTGATGTTGTTCAATGTTTGTTCAACTGTTTTTTAACTGTTATATAAATTACACTTTGTGTTATAACACACTTAGGACCTCATTCAGAGGCGGTCTTTAGTTGCAAGTGGTCGCACTGAATCAGGGCAGCCACTTGCATACTGAATGACCACCTCCTTGTCGATCGCTAAGCTGTGGGTTAACACCCATAGCTCTAGTGACCGACATGGGTGATGGTCGCGATGGTCAAGACCATCGCGACCATCAGGGCTTACGACCAGACCCTAAAGTTGGGTCTGGGCACTTGTAAGCCCCAGGGAGCTTCCTGCTCTGATCGAGCAGGAAGCTTCCCGCTGACATCAGCAATGATGTCAGTGGGGCCGCCCCCAAACAGCAAGCGTTTTGGAGGGAACGCCTCCGTTTGGGCAGGCACACCCCCTGCCCGCCTCCCAAACTTGGCGAGCTGTCACTCACCATCGACAGCTCACCCCGTCTGCTGCAAGACCCCTAGCGACGGAGCGTCCATCGCTAGCCGGGTCTCGCACATGCACGTGACGGAGCCGGCACCGTCGTGCGCATGCCCGGTGGGGCAACATCGAGTCGGTTGCGAGTGCTCAGCGCTTGCGACCGACTCTGAATGACCCCCTCAGTGCTTATAATACATGGCTGCCATCGTCATCCATGGCTGCCTCTATACTGATTCTGAACTTAAAGAAAGTCTGATTGAGACATGCTACAGCTGAGCACAAATGCTAACTATCACAAATAGTGTGATGTTTCTAAATAGCATCTATCTAAAATCTGTGGCCTATGATGTGTTGCTAGTCCCCAGCTAGGGTCAAATGTAGAAACAATCTTGAAAATTGCATTATAATGATTTTATTATTAGATTATAGGGATGCTGGGGTGGGTCTTCTAGAGCATGTGTGACCAAAAAGTCAACTGCATTCTACTGGCAGACCATCTTAATCTACTAGTAAGTCATACAGCACCCACTTGTGGATTGGGGGACACCTGTTACTCTTCTTGTGTGTTTTTTATTCTTCTTTGTTTCCACCACAGAAGTGTGGCAGCAGAAATTAGGCATCAGATCTGAGATGCCGGCAGGAGGTGTCTTTTTGCTTCAGACAGGCAGTCAGGACCATCTCTTCAATTGGGCTTGTTGGGCAGTTGCCCAAGGGCCAGAAGCTTGTAGGGACCCACCAACCTGCCCCCCTGCAGCCCGGCCAGTTGGTAAATTTGTGATAATTTTATAAGCCAGCTGCCGATGCACTGTATTCTGATCTAACCTCCCCCACTCCACCCCCCCTCCTCGGTGAGGAGTACTCACTTCAGTCCCAGTTTCACGTCATCCGCCAGCTTTAGACAGAGTCTCTCTGCATGTGTAGGAGGTCTGATGGGCCTACAGGAGGGTTTAATTTTATTGACCATTTACATTATTTTCCCGTGAATGGATTGGTAGGGGCCCCAGTGCATTGCTTTGCCCAGGGCCCACACTGCTGTTAAGACAACCCTGCAGGCAGTAGCATATGTTTGCACAGCAGTTGCTTTGCAAAATCATCCATCTCTGAATTAGGTCCTACATCCCAGGACAGCATACTGTACATATATAGGGAATATTGCTAATAATGGAACATATTAGGGCTAATAATGTGACTCTACTGTATATTGTCAATGTGTATACTGTGTGTGATATGTAATCAGGAGAATCTGAATGTGTTTGTCTTGCATATATTGAAGTATTGGTAGTAGAAAGTCAGACCAGTGCCAAATTATATCATTTGACTGTGAACTTTTTTATAGTTCCTAATCTTGCAGGCAGGCAAGAGCGAAAAAACTACCGTCTGTTCAGTATAAGAAACTTGTAGAATCGTCCCTCAGTTCAATATTGGAAAAATAGATGAACTATAATAGTAATACATTTTAAAAATAAATATAACCATAACATGCTCAACTTGTGAAAGGCAATATAAAAATGTTACGTGGTGTACCAAGTCTATAATGGATAACTTTGTTTTACTACGCACGTCGCTGTCCTCTTTTATATATCTTTATCAAATGCAAGCAATACAATTACTTTAGTCTTCACAAAAAAAAAAAAAATGTTTGCATGGCATACAGGAAACACAAGCTCATAGGGTTATTGGCCATTAACATGATCTGCAGCATCAGAATGGGACCAAGCGTTGTCTGTTGAAGTGGACAGTTCTGTAGTTTTATGAAACATGTTATAATTATAAGTGGTGATTTTTTAATGTGTTTAATAAGGGTCAATACGGTAAAAAGAAACAGATAGAAAACCAAAACTATATGTCAAAAGTACATAAGCAGACAATAGAAATGGGCTTTTAGAAAATCAATAACAATGCAAATACTGCAAGACACATTTTTTGATAGTTGAAAAATGGAACAGAGGGAAGAGGAAAGGGAAAAGGGACGGCATGGTTAGAAGGGTCAACGAGAACAGAGCGCAGAGAAGCAGGAGAAGAGGGGATAGGAAACTAACTAAAGAGTGAGTTGGTGTAAAAGAAGGACAACCAAGGGCCCCAAACCTTGTTGAAGGATTTAGAGTAGTTCTTAAGAATGCTGACCATAAATTCTATACAGCAGTGGTTCCCAAACTTTTTTTGAACCACGGCGCCCTAGAGTGTCAGCATTGTTTTCACGGCACCCCTAAGCCAAACGTTTGTTATTAAGAAATTCAGATTTTTTTTTAGTAAAATGAAGTAAATTGTGCTTACCTGTTATCCTTAGGTTCGGTTATGACAGGTTTGCACTTCTTCTTGTCCACATATTAACATTACATTTACCATAAGTAATTTGATTTGGTGCTGGACAACCAACCTGAGGCACCCCTACAAGTGTCCCAAGGCACCCCAGGGTGCCACGGCGCACAGTTTGGGAACCAATGCTATACAGTAAACATGCCATACCCTAACAATGACTGTTTGGAAAGTTGGAGGGGATGACAGTTTCCAGTCAGCAGCAAGCTCACAGGTGGCCACTGAGAGTATGTGTCTAATTCATTTATTTTGCACCTGATTTCAAACTGATTCCTTTTTCGTTGACAATTCTGGTATTTATATTTGAATCAATGGGTTGCACCTACATTATACTTATAGGTTTAAAATTTGCCCTATAGGTAAATATTATATGTAATATAATATTTTGACACTTGTTGCCATTTGTTATTGCCACTTGTTTAATCCTTGGTGCGGGATTCTCATCTTCTATTAGACTGCTGATCTTACCACCACTATTCCGCTTAAGCCCGTCAGTCCAGTCCATGGGTCCTGACTCAGGGCCTGATTCAGAGCCGCTCGCAAGCGGCCGCTCGTTCGCTCTGAGCGATGTTCGCACAACTGCGCATGCGTATGGGTCATAATGCGCATGCGCCAACCAGTCATTGCGGTCGGAAATCGTGCGCTTGCAAAATAGCGAGGGTCTGCTAATTTGAGTGACAGAATGAGGCGTTTGTGGGTGGTAACGGGAAGGTGCTTGAAAACGGGGAGTGGAGATCCGAACGCAGGCATGCCAAACGGTCAAAATGGGTGTTTAATGGCTGTGCACAATTAACAAAGCAGCGTCATCGACCACGTCACTTGGTTGTCTTTTAGCCTGAACTGCTCGCAGTGATTGCGGGAAGTAAAATCTACCACAAGCACTGCGAGCAGTTCAGACACCTTTCGATGTACTCGATTAATCTAATAAATAGCGGAGATGACATATGATGCGAACGGCCAGGGGGCATCTTTACAAAATAGCGAGCGCATGTTTCGTTCGCTCGCTAAGACATAGAGGCGTCGACAGACTGCAAAGAGCGAGCGCTCAATTTAAATAGCCGGCCCCTTTTTCTGAACGTCCGTTCGCAAATAGCGTCCGGCTCTGAATCAGGTCCTCAGATCTAAAAAGCCAAAACGTGAAAGTAGGGATGTATTCCCAACGATATTGTCATGGGACTAATGGTTTTCAGATCCATCTTGGGACCCTTCGTACCAGCTGAAGCAGGAGTGTGGGTGAAACTAGGAGACTTGATGAGTGGTCTGCACATGGAGCAGATATGGACTATAGCTGACAAATTCAAACGTCTGTGGCAAACCAAAATGCACAGGGTGGAACTCTGTACTGGAGTCTGAACAAGGATACAGAACCAAAAAGGGCCTGGAACCGTTGGCACGGAACTCAGCCCCAGCTTCCAACAGAGATGCTAAAGATTGCAACCCACTACTGGGAACTCAGACTAACACAACAAGAGAAACTCAGAGGTGCAAAGTAACGAACCTGGAGTCTAGAAACTTAGGACCTGTGTCAGAATGAAGGAACTCATGGCAAACAACCACTAGGGTCGAATCACTCTGAAACAAACAGCCCGAATCCCGGGCCTGGCACTGAAATCAGAATCCAGAACTCAGAAACTAGAAGTAGAGATACGGCACCCCGGAACCTTGACTGAACCAGCCAGGCAACCCTGGAATCCACAGGCCACCTCAGCCCTGGAACTGAAGTATGACACTCCGGAACAGCCCTAGTGTAGAAACTCAGAACAGGAGAAACCAAACCCCAGTACCGACCTATGGTTAGTAGCCAGAGGGATGGAGCGAGAGTCCAGATATACTGATGCTGGAGATCCTCCAGGAAGAACAGCAACAGATGGCAACAGCAGGAGCAGGCCAGGAAGGCAGGATAGCAGCAGACTGCTGAGAACTGCAGACACAGGATCACTGGTAGACAACAGGAGTCTGCACAGCAGGATAAAGATGACGGCTGACGAAACTGTAGATAGTCAAACACAGAAGCACAAAAGCAAAAACAGGGACTGCACAAGAATAACTGAAGCCCGGGGATCAGGAACTATCTCAGGAAGAACTTGCTTGGCAATGTGCTATTCTTTTGAAGAGCTTAATATGCAGCAGTAGAAGTCCATAGGCTGTCAAGATCATGTGACCTCGGCTGCAGCACAAGGACTGGACTGGCGAGTTACACGAGGAAATCCCACATGGCCACGCACATGCAGCCGGGTTGATTGTTTACACATGTGCTGTGAAGAGCTGGGTTGCTGTTGGGATACTGGAGATGTGTGGAGCGCAATTATTTGGCAGCGCTAATGACAGTAAGGGATCTAAGACCAGTGACGTGTGGTGAGGTAAATGGTTGGGGAGTCACTGGCTAGTATCAGAGCCAGATTTACAGATACATATATGAACCCGAAGGTTCATGTGGGCATTATACAAAGGTGCAGCAGTATATAGTGCTGGAAATTTGGTGAGTTTTGATCAGGGATGTGCAGAAAAGGTAGACAGGGGAGGCAGTGCCTCACCTGCCATACACTTTTTACTCCAGAGTTTTGACTATAAAAATTATTACAATAATACAAAAAAGATATTTAAAATATTTTTGTTTACATTTTTCTTTTTTTTAGTCAAAACTCTGGAGTATACCTAAGTATGACAGGAAAAGCTCTGCCTCACCTGGCCGCACATCACTGGCTAAGACCCTGATTTGTGACAGAAATAATATTTTGTATACATTCTCACACAAATTGAGCTGGAAGCAGCACTTTATTGAATTTCTACCCAGGCATTATCCAGAGATTCCCCCAAGTCCCGCTCCCAGGCCAATTTATGCGGGTCCCACAGAGTCATCGTGGAAAGATAGAGCTTGGTGTATAATACAGAAAGCCCAGCAGTGGAAGTCTGATGCAAACATAATGGTTCAACAGTAGTCATGGGGCAAAGAGTCAGATGGCTCTTAACTTTACTGTGAATATTTTGCCTATAAGACGTTAGCAAAAGATCCTTTTAGTTCTCTACCACCACTGTTAGCTATGGTTATTTGGGTACCGTGTTACCCTCATCCAGGTGCAAATCCAGGTGGACAGCCAGAAGAGACTGCTGCTGCTGCTGCTGATCGGCAACGTGTGCTGGGCTGGGGAGAGATTGACTGCTGGCACTGACAGGTATGGGGGGCGGCAGACCCGGGCCCCTCCATCAAGACTGGGTAATTAGTACCCACCCCTCTCTGTGCCCCTGACTGTAAAATAAAATGTCTGTCAGACCACCAGACAGACATTTTATCTGACAAGCTGAATGAAACCTATCAGATATCATGGCCATAGACTTAAAGATATTTCATAATGTATTGCCACAATATCTGCTCTCCTCCTCCAGGGAAGGAATAGGAAAAATGTTGGGCGGTTGGATCTGTTAGACATGCTGGACGATTTTGCATGTCCGGCAGACCGATAATTACTGATTAGTCGCTATAGTACACTGATCAATTATTGGCTCGGTCAGATGATTATCGGCTGATCAAACCAATGGACAGGGTATGCCCGACATAAGTAGTGGCAGTTGCACAGTTTCTATTCACATTATAATCAGTACATAAGTACTGCTTCATCCCACCCCTGGTGCTTGCATAGGGATTTTAATCACAAACACAAATTCATCATAGCGTAATGCAATTTAAGACAGTACATCTTGTTCTCTACTCAGCAGTAGTTATGTAACTGTTTTTGTTACCTTTCCAGCTATTACACAACCGAATAATTTCACATAACCAAATAACTGGAGCTAACAGTGCGAGAGAACTGAAATAATTGCACGAGTTATATGGAGATGCTCATCTGAGTGGAGTGACTGAGACAAAGATAATGAAACAAAAGAAAAACTGCAGGAAAAATATATTTTATAAAGTTTTGAATACAGTATGATACAGATCGTGTGGGTCATCCCACTTGGGGGCATAATTGGTAATGAAATTATAATTTTTTATCGCTTCTTATTACAGCAAAAGGAAATTAAGGATCGCCTGCATGCATCAATATTCACATGCAGACATCGGGACTCCGATAAGGAGGAACTAAGGACGTGCTGCACTAGCACAAACACCACTCTGCCGGCAGACTCCTCATCAGGTACGTGAACTACACTTTATACTGAGAGGTACTGAAACTTTATACTGTATCCTGATTTTTAGTTCACAAACTGTATTGGGTGAGCATAAACACCGGAAGGTGTGCTCCCCAATAATCATACCCTGGGGTGTAACTAGACCTTGGGGACCCCATAGCAAAATTTCATGGCCCCCCCTCAGCGGCTTACCTCTTGAGCACCGTGGACAACTTCTCCGTCAGCAGTGTGTTGCGCAGGGCAGGCACATCTGCTCTCATGGTCGGCATGAGGGGGCTCAGAGGATATAAAGGGGTATGATGGAGCTTTGAGTCGTATAAAAGAGGTTAAAGGGGCTCTGGATTGGCATTTACGAGAATGATGGGACTTTCAGCATATAAATGGGCAGGAGCGAGTTTTGATGCATACAAAGGGTCATGAGGTGCTTTTTATTAGAGTCAGGGTCAGAATGGTCCACAGGGGTAATCCCTGGTAGGAGCAAGACCACTGATGAACATGGGTGCTTGGTTCTCTTCTACTAGAAACTACACAAGATTTGCCTTCCTGTCATTCAAAGTGGTGGCTTATGATACAACTCTTGTTGTCTGTGGGTTTCAACATAATGAACACTGGGCCTGATTCAGACCGGATGGTATCTGCAGTCCGTTCACAATTGCCGATGGTTGCTAATCGGCAGTGGGCGTCTCTGCATACGCTAAGGGGAGTCTGCATACACAAAGTGAACACTCGTACAGGTACGGTGGGCGTGCTTATGCCTTGGCGAGCGATCACTCCCCGCCGTGTCACTTTCAAATATTTGCATACGCATCATGCGAGCGTACGCTCATAGCGACCGGGTCTGAATCAGGCCCACAGTTCCTGCTAGTGATTAGAATGACATTACAGCTCTTCAATTATTCACTAACCTACATTAGTTATCCATCCCAGAGATACAGTAAGAGTTTAGATAGTTGCATTTATTTTTACAATGGCATGTATTTCCCCTTTACTAGACCTAATGCAAATCTCATTGAGTTTCAGACACTGGCCGGTCAGTAACCGGGATCACCTATCACATGTGTCCGGTGATCTTTGCAAGGGATATAACTACTGATGCCTGAGATGGGTATCATTGTGAGTTAAAGATCGAGGCCCTCATTCAGTGACGGTCATAAGTGGCCGCTCGGTCGTACGCCAAACGACCGCAAAACTGAAAAAGGAAGCGATCGCACGGCCGTCGGTCGCAACCAAGTGACGCCCATACGTGAACAATGCACCTCCTCCAGCTAGCGAGTGATAGCAGCTAGCGATCGAGTCAATCGTTGTCAGCCATTGTCAGTCGCTGTATGTTACTTTTCTTCTGATGGTTGCGGCCGCTTGTGTTGTGTGCAAATTACACCAAAAATTAACAAAAAAACGCATAGAATAAGCCATCCCCATGAAATATATTTATTCTTATTATTCGCCAATGCAAACGCAGCTGAATCAATTACATGCCAATTAGCAGTGTTATTAGCGTTAACAAACTATTATTAGCTGCTTGCATTGTGTGGCTCAAAATAGAAACATCACTCCTAACATCAGTAACATTCGATAGTATCGATTGTACTCTGGGGCTTGAGAGACCACGTACCCAGCCTCAAGCTGTACGATCAGCCAGGCCTCGAACCTGCTTGCAGAGTGACGTTTTACTACTTCCGGCCTTCTATGTCGGTCATAGCATCTAATTTATGTACGCCCCTAAAACGTCCTGAAAACGGTGAGGAACGCCTGCGTTTTCAGACCACCACCACCGTCAACACCCACAAATGGCCTTTCATGTCAATCAACTCTCGGAAGCTACTTCCTGCGATCTACAGCATTTTGGATCGCAAGGTCTCGTACGCATATGCGCACAACTAACCGTACACATGCATGGTTTGGAAACATTGGATGCGTATGACCGAGCGGCCGCTTACGACCGACTCTGAATGAGGTCCCGAGTTCTCCTCAAGTTGACTGTTTTAGTCACCTTGAGTTTTGTTAACTGGAGTATAAGATGATTGACATGTTCAAGATAACCTTGAACTTGATGTTAATTAAAGGGAGACAGAGTACTAGGGATGGCCATCGACCATCAATGGTTAACCACCGATGATCAATGGTTTTGCCATCGATGACAGAGATCCAATGGTTCTCTGCCATCAATGGCACATAGCCCCCCCTTTTTTTCCTCTACACCTGGCATTGGCATAGAGCATAACTCCTGCTAATTTGAGTGACAGGATGAGGCGTTTGTGGGTGGTAACAGGGGAAGGTGCTTGAAAACGGGGAGTGGTGATCCGAACGCAGGCGTGCCAAACGGTCAAAACGGACGTTTTAAGGGTGTGCATATTTAACAAAGCAGCGTAATCGGCCACGTCACTTGGTTGTTTCTTAGCCTGAACTGCTCGCATGATTGCAGTAGGAAAATCCTACCACAAGCACTGCGAGCAGTTCAGACGCCTTTCGATGTACTCAATTAATCAAATAAATAGCGGAGATGACGTAGGATGCGAGCGGCCAGGGGGCATCTTTACAAAATAGCGAGCGCATGTTTCGTTCGCTCACTCAGACATAGAGGCGTCAACAGACCGCAAAGAGCGAGCGCTCAATTTAAATAGCCGGCCCCTTTTTCTGAACGAGCGAGCGCAAATAGCGTCCGGCTCTGAATCAGGCCCAGAGTTCGTAGAGGAGGCCATGCAAAATTCAGAAAGTTTGGGTAAAAGGGCAGCAAAGCATCCTGGCTAGCACCAGGGATGCCAACCCAGAATGAGGTATTAATGAAGCAAAATAATAAAATAAACTAAGTGTATAAAGAAGTAAAAAAGCAATTAAAAAGGAAAGTTCGCTGTAACGCTACCTATATTATTACATCATAATATTTGTGAGATGTATTTGGAAGTGTGCGTGAGTAGTGTCTCAAATGCTGTTCTCAGTTAATGATATAATACTGCCTCTATAATTGTGTATTTCTATTAGGGATGAGCGGGTTCGGTTCTCAGAGAACCGAGCCCACCCGAATTTTGCAGATCCGAGTCGGATCCAAGCAGGCTCGGAGTTTCCCGCCTGACTCGGATCTCGAAACCGACACAAAACCATATAGTTGGAAATCTTGCGGTTCGCAAGCTTACGTCTCTATGATCAATGTAGTATATAGGGACCACGCGGCGGACGCCATTTCACTCCGGCTATGGAGACTGAACAGGGAGTGTAGGGCTGGGAGAGTGGTGCTGTGCTATCTGCTGTGTCCTGTGTCCTGGGCTGGTGCACTGCTGATCCATTCTGGGCTGGTGCTGCTGAATGCTGATCCATTCTGGGCTGGTGCTCTGCTGTCTGCGGTGTCCTGGGGTGCTGCAGTGCTGATCCATTCTGGGCTGGCGCTCTGCTGTCTGCTGTGTCCATCTGGGCTGGTGCAGAATACATCTGGGTTGGTGCTGCGTCCATCTGGGCCCAAGTTCCGGACTCCCCCCCCCCCCACCCCAAAAAAAAATATATATATATTGTAAAAAAAATAAAAATAAAAGTGTCTTTTAGGGTAATATTTTTCTCTGTGTGTGTGCGTGTTAGGCTTATCCGCTCAAGATCCAGACAGCATCTGAGGGCCTGATTCAGAGATTAACGCAATGGCGATTACGTACGCAGATCGAGCAATTGTTTACCAAATGCACATTTGTATATACCTCACTGTGTGTGTACGGACACACTTCGGAATACATTGCACAGTGATTTACAGGTTTTAAGCATTTGGGGGTGGGGCAGAAAAACACAGGCATGCCTGTCTAACACTGTTATATTGCATAAATTAGCCACTGCGAGTGTATACACAGCATGAGAGCCCTCTGCGTGAGAGGAGAGCTCCCGAGTCTGCGGCTGGTCAGACCTTCCACAAGGGCAAGTTAGCTGCAGATGTGTATTGTTTGTACCAATATTTTTATGCAAGTATGTGTCATCGCACGCAGGTAAGAAAGCAGCTGTGGATGTATTTATGCTCAGGTGATCTTTGAAGACATTAGCATATTTTTGCAGCTGTGTTGCATGTGAAAACGCAGCTGTGATCGCATTAGAGTCCATCTCTTAATCAGGCCTAAATCACTGATGGTCATCACTACAGAGTATTGACCTATATCATGACATTAGGTGGTTATATCTGCTAGACCGGAGACTGAGGGCCTAAATCCGAGCTGTACACAATGGCGATTTTTATGCAGAACAAGCAATTTTTTGCTATTGTGCTTACATCAAAGAAGCAACTGCTCAAGCGCTGCGATTGTGTTCTGATTCAGGGCCTGATTCAGAGCCGGACGCTCTGAACGAGCGCCCGCTCTGAATCAGGGCGTTTTTGTTTTTTTTTGGAACGTCCTCCTGGACGCTCGCATAGCTGTGGGTTACCACCCACAGCTTATGCGAGCTTCCATGATGATGGTCGCGATGGTCAAGACCATCGCGACCATCGGGCTTGCGACGAGACCCTGCGGTAGGGTCTCGCTGCCGCAAGCCATGGAGTGATTTTGGCTCTATCAGAGCCAAAATCACTCCCACTGACTTCACTAGTGATGTCAATGGGGCCGGCCCCAGACGATAGGCGTTCCCATGGGAACGCCTCCGTCTGGCAGCCACGCCCCCGGCATGCCCACCAAAGGGGGCGTGCTGTCACTCACCATCGACAGCACGCCCCCTTTGGTGCGAGACCCGGAGCGACAGCTTGGCTGTCGCTATCCGGGTCTCGCGCATGCGCACAACGGTGCTCCCTCCGTCGTGCGCATGCGCATTTGGGTACCATCGACCCGCTTGCGAGCGTCCTGCGCTCGCGAGCGGGCCTCAATGAGACCCTCTGCACGCACAGAGAACCCATTCGCAAAGTTAGTGACAGGTAGTCAGCATTTGTGGGAGGTTAAAGGTGGGCTGGTTAAAAAGACACAGGCGTGTCTGACTGCTTAAACGCCGTTACGTGAATGTGCATAAATTAGCCATAGTCATCACAAAAGCAGCATGGGAGCTCTCTGCATGTCAGGAGAGCCGCTGTATTTGAGACAGGTCAGACCTGTCAGAAGTGCTGCCTGGCTGGTCGTAGTGCATTGACATTACCGATACATACATGTACGCAACATCGGATGCAGATTAGGGGTGTGCACCGGCCACTTTTCGTGTTTTGTGTTTTGGTTTTGGATCTGGATCTTTCTTCGTGTTTTGGATCTGGATTGGTTTTGCCAAAACCACCCTTCCGTGTTTTGGGTTCTGGGTTTTGTGTTTTGGATCTGTATTTTTTTTTAAAAAAGCATAAAAACAGCTAAAATCACAGAATTTGTTGGTTTCTCTGCTCCTATGCTATTATTAACCTCAATAACCTTAATTTCCACTCATTTCCAGTCTATTCTGAACACCTCACACCTCACAATAGTGTTTTTATGTCCAAAAGGTTGCACCGAGGTAGCTGGATGACTATGCTAAGCGACACGAGTGGGCGGCACAAACACGTGACCCATCTAGGAGTGACACTGCAGTGGCAGACAGGATGGCAGTTAGAAAAACTAGGCCCCAAACTGTACATAATGCAAAGAAAAAAAAGAAGTGCAAGATGGAATTGTCCTTGGGCCCTCCCACCCACCCTTATGTTGTATAAACAGGACATGCACACTTTAACAAATCAATCATTTCAGCGCCAGGGTCTGCCACACAACTGTGGCTGAAATGATTGGTTCGTTTGGGCCCCCACAAAACAAGCTGGCAATTAATGTGTCCCTGCACAAACTGGCTCTACGGAGGCAAGATGTCATCCTCATCCTCCTCATCCACCGATTCCTCACCCTCTTCAGTGTGTACATCCTCATCCTCACAAAGTATTAACTCGTCCCCACTTGAATCCACCACCACAGGTCCCTCTGTACCTTCTGGAGGCTGGTCTCCCTGGAAGAGCTGATAATTCATTTTGATGAACATCATCTTCTCCACATTCTGTGGAAGCAACCTCCTACGCCTTTCGCTGACAAGGTTCCCGGCTGCACTAAACACTCTTTCGGAGTACACACTGGAGGGGGGGCAACTCAGGTAAAATAGAGCCAGCTTGTACAGGGGCCTCCAAATTGCCTCTTTTTCCTGCCAGTACAGGTATGGACTGTCTGACATGCCTACTTGGATGCTGTCACCGATGTAATCCTCCACCATTCTGTCAATGGTGACAGTATCATATGCAGTGACAGTAGACATGTCAGAAATTGTTGCCAGGTCCTTCAGTCCGGACCAGATGTCCAAACTTGGTCCTGCCTGCCCTGCATCACCGCCAGCGGGTTGCTTAGGATACCTAAGTTTTTTCCTGGCAGCCCCAGTTGCGGGAGAAAATGAAGAAGGAGCCGTTGACGTGTCACGTTCCGCTTCAGCTGACAGTGTGTTCACCAGCAGGTCTTTGCACCTCTGCAGGCTTGTGTCGGCCGGAAAGAGAGACACCACATAGGCTTTAAACCTAGGATCAAGCACGGTGGCCAAAATGTAGTGGTCTGATTTCAACAGATTGACCACCCTGGAATCCTGGCAAAGCGAATGAAGGGCTTCATCCACAAGTCCCACATGCCGAGCGGAATCGCTCCGTCTTAGCTCCTCCTTCACTTTCTCCAGCTGCTTCTGCAAAAGCCTGATGAGGGGAATGACCTGACTCAAGCTGGCTGTGTCTGAACTGACTTCACGTGTGGCAAGTTCGAAGGGCTGGAGAACCTTGCACAACACGGAAATCATTCTCCACTGCGCTTGAGTCAGGTGCATACCCCCTCCTTTGCCTATGTCATAGGTGGATGTATAGGCTTGTATGGCCTTTTGCTGCTCCTCCATCCTCTGAAGCATATAGAGGGTTGAGTTCCACCGCGTCACAACCTCTTGCTTCAGGTGATGGCGGGGCAGGTTCAAGAGTGTTTGCTGGCGCTCCAGTCTTCGGCACGCAGTCGCTGAATGGCGAAAGTGGCCAGAAATTTTTCGGGCCACCCAAAGCGTCTCCTGCACGCCCCTGTCGCTTTTCAGAAAATTCTGCACCACCAAGTTTATTGTGTGAGCAAAACATGGGACGTGCTGGAATTTGCCCAGATGTAATGCCCGCACAATATTGGTGGCGTTGTCAGATATCACAAATCCCCAGGAGAGTCTAAGTGGGGTAAGCCACTGGGCGATGATTTCCCTCAGTTTCTCTAAGAGGTTGTCGGCGGTGTGCCTCTTACTGAAACCGGTGATACACAGCGTAGCCTGCCTTGTAACGAGCTGGCGTTTCTGAGATGCTGCTACTGGTGACGCTGCTGCTGTTGCTGTGTAAGGTGATACATCTACCCAGTGGGCTGTCACAGTCATATAGTCCTTAGTCTGCCCTGTTCCACTTGTCCACATGTCCGTGGTTAAGTGGACATTTGTACAACGGCATTTTTCAGGACACTGAGGACACTTTTTCTGACGTTTCTGTACAGTCTCGGTATCGCCTGCCTAGTGAAGTGGAATCTAGACGGGATTTGGAACCGGGGACACACTACCTCCATCAATTGTCTAAATCCCACTGCACTAATGGCGGATACCGGACGCACGTCTAACACCAACATAGCAGTCAAGGCCTCAGTTATACGTTTTGCTTCAGGATGACTGCTGTCGTACTTCATCCTCCTCGCTAAGGACTGTTGGAGGGTCAATTGTTTAGTAAAAGTAGTGGTGTTCCTACTTCCTCTCTGGGATGATGAACGACTCCCAGCAGCAGCAACAGCAGCAGCGGCAGCAGTAGGCGTAGCAATGCAGGATCCTCCAGAGGAATCCCGGATAGGAGAGTCAGTCATGCCAGTGACATGGCCTGCAGGACTACTTCCGATCCTGACTAAGGAGGAAATTGACGAGGAGGGAGTTGACGGTGTGGTTTGCAGGCGCTTGGATACAATAGGACAACGGGATTTAGGTGTCCCTGGACTGCTTACGGTCTTAGCCAAAGTTTCTGAACTTGACCGTAACTTTTTATGAACGCGCTGCAGGTGCCGTATAAGGGAGGATGTTCCTAGGTGGTTGACGTCCCTACCTCTACTTATTTCACCTTTACATATGGTACATATGGCAAGACAGTTGTTGTCCGGATTTGGATAGAAATATTGCCAGACCAAAGAGGTGGAATGTTTGGTCTTCTGCCCAGGCATGACCGTGATGGGCTTTTTCATCCCACGGACAACAACTGTCTCCCCCGGAGCCTGATTTAAACAAACCACATCACCATCAGAATCCTCCTCGCCAACTTCCTCCTCAGCGCCAGCTACACCAGTATCCTCATCCTGTTGTACTTCAACAGTGACATCTTCAATTTGCATATCAGCAAGTGGACTGTGGGTGCTCCTTTCAGCACTTGCAGGGGGCGTGCAAATGGTGGAAAGAGCCACCTCTTCCCGTCCAGTGCTGGGAAGGTCAGGCATCGCAACCACCACCACACTTGGACTCTCCTTGGGGATTTGTGATATCTTCTTAGAAAGCACAGTTCTTCGCTGTGCTTTTGCCAGCTTAACTCTTTTGATTTTTTTAGTGGGAGGAGGGCTTCCATCGTCATGTGAAGCTGAACCACTAGTCATGAACATACTAGGGATCGACCTTAGCCGTTCCTTGCCACTCCGTGTCGTAAATGGCATATTGGCAAGTTTACGTTTCTCTTCAGCTGATTTAAATGTCTTTTTCAAGGTCATTTTCCTGAACTTTGCCATTTGGGATTGTATGTGCCCTCTACTATGACATTGGGCATCGGCCTTGGCAGACGATGTTGATGGCATGTTATCGTCTATGTCATGACTAGTGGCAGCAGCTTCAGCACTAGGAGTAAGTGGTTCTTGATCTTTCTCTATTTTATTTTTATCGGAGAAAGTTTGGTCCTCCATTTATGTTATATCGATTTGATATATACGTGCGGCTAAACACAGAAAATAATTTTTTTTTTGGTTTGGACTGGAGTGTACTTTCGGGGGTTACAGCACCCTTTAACGGTCAAGCCAGCCGGCCCTTTACTTATGACACAGGCGCACGCTTGGCACTACTTTGTTGATGTACGTGCGGCTACTGCGCACACAATTCACAAACACAGAAAATAATTTTTTTTTTGGTTTGGACTGGACTGTACTTTCGGGGGTTACAGCACCCTTTAACGGTCAAGCCAGCCGGCCCTTTACTTATGACACAGGCGCACACTTGGCACTACTTTGTTGATGCACGTGCGGCTACTGCGCACACAATTCACAAACACAGAAAATAAAAATTTTTTTGGTTTGGACTGGAGTGTACTTTGGGGGTTACAGCACCCTTTAACGGTCAAGCCAGCCGGTCCTTTACTTATGACACAGGCGCACGCTTGGCACTACTTTGTTGATGCACGTGCGGCTACTGCGCACACAATTCACAAACACAGAAAATAATTTTTTTTTTGGTTTGGACTGGAGTGTACTTTCGGGGGTTACTGCACCCTTTAACGGTCAAGCCAGCCGGCCCTTTACTTATGACACAGGCGCACGCTTGGCACTACTTTGTTGATGCACGTGCGGCTACTGCGCACACAATTCACAAACACAGAAAATAATTTTTTTTTTGGTTTGGACTGGAGTGTACTTTGGGGGTTACAGCACCCTTTAACGGTCAAGCCAGCCGGCCCTTTACTTATGACACAGGCGCACGCTTGGCACTACTTTGTTGATGCACGTGCGGCTACTGCGCACACAATTCACAAACACAGAAAATAATTTTTTTTTTGGTTTGGACTGGAGTGTACTTTCGGGGGTTACAGCACCCTTTAACGGTCAAGCCAGCCTGCCCTTTACTTATGACACAGGCGCACGCTTGGCACTACTTTGTTGATGCACGTGCGGCTACTGCGCACACAATTCACAAACACAGAAAATAATTTTTTTTTTGGTTTGGACTGGAGTGTACTTTGGGGGTTACAGCACCCTTTAACGGTCAAGCCAGCCGGCCCTTTACTTATGACACAGGCGCACGCTTGGCACTACTTTGTTGATGCACATGCGGCTACTGCGCACACAATTCACAAACACAGAAAATAATTTTTTTTTTGGTTTGGACTGGAGTGTACTTTGGGGGTTACAGCACCCTTTAACGGTCAAGCCAGCCGGCCCTTTACTTATGACACAGGCGCACGCTTGGCACTACTTTGTTGATGCACGTGCGGCTACTGCGCACACAATTCACAAACACAGAAAATAATTTTTTTTTTGGTTTGGACTGGACTGTACTTTCGGGGGTTACAGCACCCTTAACGGTCAAGCCAGCCGGCCCTTTACTTATGACACAGGCGCACGCTTGGC
This sequence comes from Taudactylus pleione, assembly GCA_031769625.1. NCBI lineage: Eukaryota > Metazoa > Chordata > Amphibia > Anura > Myobatrachidae > Taudactylus > Taudactylus pleione. The sequence goes on from JAUIMM010000396.1 coordinate 7,518,459, forward strand.
ACTACTTTGTTGATGCACGTGCGGCTACTGCGCACACAATTCACAAACACAGAAAATTATTTTTTTTTTGGTTTGGACTGGAGTGTACTTTCGGGGGTTACAGCACCCTTAACGGTCAAGCCAGCCGGCCCTTTACTTATGACACAGGCGCACGCTTGGCACTACTTTGTTGATGCACGTGCGGCTACTGCGCACACAATTCACAAACACAGAAAATAATTTTTTTTTTGGTTTGGACTGGAGTGTACTTTGGGGGTTACAGCACCCTTTAACGGTCAAGCCAGCCGGCCCTTTACTTATGACACAGGCGCACGCTTGGCACTACTTTGTTGATGTACGTGCGGCTACTGCGCACACAATTCACAAACACAGAAAATAATTTTTTTTTTGGTTTGGACTGGAGTGTACTTTCGGGGGTTACAGCACCCTTAACGGTCAAGCCAGCCGGCCCTTTACTTATGACACAGGCGCACGCTTGGCACTACTTTGTTGATGCACGTGCGGCTACTGCGCACACAATTCACAAACACAGAAAATAATTTTTTTTTTGGTTTGGACTGGAGTGTTCTTTCGGGGGTTACAGCACCCTTAACGGTCAAGCCAGCCGGCCCTTTACTTATGACACAGGCGCACGCTTGGCACTACTTTGTTGATGCACGTGCGGCTACTGCGCACACAATTCACAAACACAGAAAATATATTATTTTTTTAGCACTTGGGGGGAGCACCTCTGATGGACAGAGCACCCCCTGGACAACACTACAGCACCCCTTTAGGACTGGGACACTGCACAGGACTTTGGAGTGGACACAGCCCCTATGGAGAACTGACTGCACAACACAGTCCAGCCAGCCCCTATGGACTTTGAAGTAGTGGACACAGCCCCTGTTAACAACAGCAGCACAGCACAACACAGCCAGCCCCTATGGACTTTGAAGTAGTGGACAACAGCAGCACTACACTACACTACACTACACAGCCCTAACTCCCACCCTCCCTCTTCACTGTCCACAGCCGAGTGAGAAAATGGCGCCGACGCGGGTACCTTATATAGGATCCAAAACCCGCGAGACTCGGAAGGCGGGATGATGACGTTTTGCCTCGATTTCAGATCCGAGTCAGGCGGGAAAAGTCGAGCCTGATTCGGATCGGACTCGGATCGGGGGGGCTCGGGGGGGTTCGGATTTCAGAAATCCGAACCCGCTCACCCCTAATGCAGATGAGCAGGCACCAGTGGGCGTCCCTATGGTTAGGTAAGCTTTAGAACTATTAGCATATTTTCGCAGCTGCAATCCATACGAAATTGCAGCTCGCATTAGCGTCCATCTCTGAATCAGGCTCTGAGAGCACTAGCAGCAGACATGCTGGGAATGTGTGCCAAATTCAACATCATTGGCTTGACTTGCTGGGAGAGTCTAGAGATAGGTTAACCAGAGTAAATGGCTGATAGGGGAGCAGGTACCTTTGAATTGTGTTGTCCATCAAAGAAAAGTAGACCAGGGGCCAAATCGAATTGCAGAAGCCAGGATGATTCCGGTGATATAGTCACCAAATTTAAATTGGCAATTAGTGTAAAGGCAAAACAGTTTATAATCATGCTTACCTACTCTTTCAGAATCTCCGGGAGACTCACAAATTTTAGGGGAGTCCCCTGAGCTCCCAGAAGAGTGGGTTGCTCCTAGTGAAGTGGGCAGGATGAAGAGAGTAATGCCAGAATAGAGTATCTGTGGAGAGGGGGCAATACTAATATGATGTAATTGTATGATAATCGCGTCATTTGACCCTGCCCTCTCTTCTCAGATGCACTATGCACAGCATTTTGATGTGAGGGGCAGGGTCTAATGAATCAAATAGTTAGGCCCCGTCCCCATTAGCTGTCACCTACCTCTCCTAACTGGGTTTCTCCTGGGGAGGAGATTATAAAAGTCAGTTAATATGATTATAATGCCCAGGGACGGTGCAAGGGTTCTTGCCGCCATAGGCAAACGGTTAGCCTACTGCCCCCCCCCCCTTTCTCGCATCAACACCACCACCAATTACCCACTTCCCAGACAGTAAAGTGAAAGTGCGGAAGCTGTATAAGTTTCCCAGCAGCCTGTCTGCATTGAGTACAATAAGGATGCCTCTGTCAGTGGCACCCCCCCAGATTGCGGTATACATTTTTATTTATACATATATTTATTTATGGGCGGCATATGGACAAACGATCATCTTTGCTAGCTGTCCATTGTGAGGATTGGACCACATAATAAAATTTTACTTTCACGGTGTATGTTGTGCTTATTTACGTATTGCTTTGGTTGTGGAACTATAAGTGCCAGTAGGCCCGTAATGCCCCGCATGCTGGTATTTGTGGTTCTCCAAATACCAGCATTGCTGGGATTTGTACTTCCACAACTAAAGACAATATTTAACCATTGATTTTACAGTACACACTAACACTATCAACCCAGCACCCACCGCGCTAGGGTGCCGGGGATAGCCCTGGGCTATCAGCCTGGGACAGGGGTGCCCTGAAGAGGGGGATCCCTTTATTGGAGGGTTCCCCAACTCCCCAGGGATCCCTGGCCTGGGCTGACTAGTGGTCAGGCCTGAAGCTGCGGCTGGGGAGCCTGGTGAAAGGGCTCCCTTGGCTGTGGCTTCAGTCCCCCACTAGAAAAGGTCTGGAGCTGGTTTTAAATATTCGGGGGACATCACGCCATTTTTTTTCTCTGTATATTTAAAACTAGGTCTGGCCCTGCTGCCTGGTGCTGGGTCTTAAATTACGGTGGAACCCTCTTCATTTTGTTCCCCATAATTTTAGGAACCAGGACTAGCTGGCAAGTCTGGGGCTGGTTATGCTTTTATAAAATAAAAACGCTTTATATTAGGTATACAGGCAGAAACATACAGAAATCTCACTTATCTGTGTATGTATCTGCCAAACTCATAGCTCAGGAGGTGGTCTATTTGAAACTTCTATTTCACAGTGAGTTGCTACAATCTCACACGAGATTGAAAACTCGATTCTTAGTAAATTTGCAAGTTGCTTCTTTTTCATGTAAAGTACTTGCAATCTCACATGAGTTTTAACAGTGAAAAGACAGAACTCACTTCAAACTCACTCGATTTTGTCTTTAGTAAATTTGCGAGATGAAAAACATGCCTAAACTCACGTGAGTTTGCAAACTCACCCAAACTCGCCCAAACTCGAAGCTTAGTAAATTTACCCCCTGGTGTTCAGTATGAGCAGCGGTTCTTGATTGTATAATTGCACCGACAGGTCTACTCTACACCAAGGGCGAAATCACTGCACGGGGCACGGAGCATGGTTCCAGTTTGTGCACCTCCGGAGAAAGATTGATTGCGGAGTGGAAGTGACGGGTCCTGGTGTACTGATGATGAGAGACACGGTTCATGCAGATTGTTTTTTATGGACACAGCAGTGGCAGAAATGAAAAGTAGTGCACCCACCCAGTGGGGTACGGCCAGCAGAATCACAGTACTTGTTTACAAAGTGGGCTACGGCCCAAGGAGTCAGAGTGCACAATCTTATTCACCTTACACCGCACATAGTGCCCCTGATTCACATTATTCCATAAAGTAGTGTCTCTTATTTATGTTACGTCACACAGTAGTGCCCCTTTTACACAATGCCCACAGTAGTGACCCTTTTACACAATGCCCACAGTAGTGCCCCTTTTACACAATGCCCACAGTAGTGACCCTTTTACACAATGACCACAGAAGTGACCCTTTTACACAATGTCCACAGTAGTGACCTTTATACACAAAGCCCACAGTAGTAATGCCCCTTATACAATGCCCACAGTAGTAGTGCACTTATACAATGCCCACAGCAATAGTGTCCCTTACACAATGCCCCCAGCAGTGTTGTGCCTTACACAATTCCCCCAGCAGTGGTGTCCCTTACACAATGTCCCCAGTAGTGGTGCCCCCTATGCAGTCCCCTTAGTAGTAGTAGGACCTCCTATGCAGTGCCCCCAGTAGTAGTATGCCCCCCACTAGTATACCCCCCATTAGCAGGCCCCCCCAGTAGTTTGCCCCCAGTAGTATGCCCCCCCAGTAGTATGCCCCCCAGTAGTATGACCCCATAAGCAGGCCCCCAGTAGTATGCCCCCCCTGTAGTATGCCCCCCATTAGCAGGCCCCTCCAGTAGTATGCCCATTAGCAGGCCCCCAGTAGTATGCCCCCCAGTAGTAGGCCCCCCCAGTAGTAGGCCCCCCCAGTAGTATGCCCCCATAAGCAGGCCCCCAGTAGTATGCCCCCCAGTAGTAGGCCCCCCAGTAGTAGTCCCATGCCCCCCTGTAGTAGGCCCCCCAGTAGTATGCCCCCATAAGCAGGCCCCCAGTAGTAGGCCCCCCAGTAGTAGGCCCCCCCAGTAGTAGGCCCTCCCCAGTAGCAGGCCCCTCCATTAGCAGGCCCCCATATGCTCTGCTGCCACGTGACGAGAAGGGAGCCGGAAGATGGAGCTCCTGAGTGAGCTCCAGCCGGCTCCCTCCGTGCAGCAGCCAATGAGAGTCTGTGTGACTCTCATGGGCTGCTGTAACAAACACACAGCTGCCGCTGGCGGCTGTGTGTTTGTTCTGTGTAGAGCAGACCGCTATCACAGCGGTCTGCCCTACACTTGAGGAGCCCTGATGTCGGATTCTCTAGCAAGAATCCAACATCAAGCGGCCGCCGTTCGGCCCCGATCGGGGATCCGAGTCAGGCGGGGAACACCCGAACAGGGTTCGGGTGGATTCGGATCCCATATGTTCGGAGCGGTTCGGATTCCACAGAATCCATACCGCTCATCTCTAATTTAAACATACATTACTGTGCAGAGACCCTTTTACACTTAAAAGCCCACAGAGCCTGATTCAGAGGTGGACACAGTGTCGATGTTTGTGCAGTTGAGCGATTATTTGATACTCCACATGTGTGTAAAGTCTGGGAGGTGGCCTGGAAGGAAAACAAAAAAAGGGCGTCTTATGGGTGTGTTATGGGAGGGTCGCGGGCATATCAGTGAACACAGCTGAGCTCTCAAACACAAAGCCGCAGCCACAGAGGCCATGTTTAGAGAAAGTTTAGAAGAAGACACTGCGCCAGCCACAGGGCGCCGTAAATGTCGATGGTCATCGCGATGGTGCGCTGATGGTGGAGTGTCTGCTCGCAATTACAGAAGGGGAAGACTGAAACTAGTATTCCCATATTATCGCAGCGGCAAATTCAATAAGCTGCGCATGCATTAGCGTCCACTTCTGAATCAGGCCCCGAGAGAGGAGAAAGGAGGACTGGTGCATATGTGAGAAGTGAGAAGTGTAAAAGGAGCTACGTTCTACATACTTGAATTTCACTAGTAATGTTTGTATGCTGCAAGCAATTTATTTAGCTAGATGATCAGGTATTTTGAATTTAAACAGGAATCAGCTAGGCAGAGAAAGCGTTTCTACGATGGGTGCAGGTTGTGCAGTGCCAATGGGTCCCGAACCACACACCCTACCCCCATTCACTATATTCACCTCTTTCCGTCAGCACCACAGATATCATTGGGAACATGATATTGAGCTCTGCACATGCTCACTACAGAAATCACTGGGAAACTGTTGAAGACTCTGGCACAGATTCAGTGTCTGCTCTGGACATCCATAAGTGAGAGAGGGGGAGAGGCCGCAGAGAGACCTACCCAAATTTTGCTCTGTTCTGGCCTGAATAATGCCACTGTATTTTATTGTGTGAATAACTAGGCAACAGAATGTTCTGTACAAGGTGTGACTAGTACAAGATCTATTTGTGCAAATCCAGCCCTAAAGTTATGGTACAGCTAAATAAGGTTAACTATAACACTCTACATGACAGACTTGTTTAATTGATTTTTCATATTAGGGAACAGCCATCTGGTGTTTCTTGCTTCATTATTTTTAAACTAGTTAGCAGCCCATTAAAATGACAGGACATTGTTGTGCCCGCAAAAAGTCCCGTTTGAGCGCTGAAAGTGGTTGCTTTTCGGTAATTTCTGCTCGGCAGCACAGGAGCCTACGAGTAGAAATGTCAGCGCCAGCGGTTGTGCACGCCCCTACGGAGCAACAATTGAATTGCGCTGTCCCCTGTATAGTGCTGCACCCTGTATAGTTCTATCCACCCAAACGACCTGCCCTCTTTATATTGCTGTCCCTTGTATAGTGTTGCCTCCCTGTATAGCGTTGCATCCTTGTATTGTGCTGCCCCCTGTATGGTGCTGTCCCCTGTATAGTTCTATCCACCCAATAGACCTGTCCTCTGTATAGTGCTGTCCCTTGTATAGTGTTGCCTCCCTGTATAGTGCTGTCCCCTGTATCGTGCTATCCACCTAATAGACCTGTCTGAGCGGAGCAAAAATGAAATTGGTTTGTCGGGCGCCATCTAGTGGCCGCCCACACGCAACATACTTGAATTTCCCCCATAGAGGTGAGGAGCAGCATTAGCCTGAACATTGTCGCGGTCATGAAAAGTCCCGTTTGAGCACTCAAATGGGTAACTTTTCGGTCATTTCTGCTCGCCAGCTCGGGGGCTGCAAGTAGAAATGTCAGAGGCGGCGGCTGTGCACGGTCAAATGGAGCAACAATTGAAATGCTCTGTTGGGCGCTATCCAGTGGCCGCCGGTGCACAACACACTTGAATTCCCCCCTAGAGGTGAGGAGCAGTGTTAACCTCATATATATATATATATAGAGAGAGAGAGAGAGAGAGAGAGAGAGAGAGAGAGAGAAAGAGAGAGAGAGAGAGATGCACTAAAGGGACACCGGTCCTCATTCTGAGGCGGTCGCAAGAAGCGACCGCTCGTTCTGAATGAGGGCGGCCGCTTCTTTATTTTAAGTGCGGCCTCCTGGTCGCTAGCTAAGCTGTGGGTTACCACCCACAGCTTAGCGACTGACCAGAGAGATGGTCGCGATGGTCAAGACCATCGCGACCATCGGGGCTTGCGACGAGACCCTAAGGTTGGGTCTCGGCAACCGCAAGCCCCAGGGAGCTCCCTGCTCTGTTCGAGCAGGAAACTCCTCACTGACATCACTGCTGATGTCAGTGCGGCCGCCCACAAAACAACAGGTGTTCGCTTGGGAATGCCTCCGTTTGTGTAGCCACCCCCCGCCCCGCCTACAAAACGGGTCGAGCTGTCGATCACCATCGACAGCCGCCCCTTTTGTAGTGAGCTCCGGAGCGAGAGAAATTCTCTCTCGCTCCGGGGCTTTGCGCACACGCAGTGCGGCCGTTGCGCGGGCGCAGGGCCCTAACATCGATCCGGTTGCGAGCGCTCAGCGCTTGCTACCGAGTCTGAATGAGGTCCACATACTTTTTCAAATGAAGTGGAATCTTTTTCTCCCAGGCAAGAAAGCTATAGCTGAATGTGATAACATGATATGCTACTTACATAAGAGTTTTTTTTTTTTTCCTATAATCAGTAACCCACTTTTGGACAACCCCTCCTTTGTATAACCTGCCACCCTTACCTAGAAAATGTGGAAACTCCCTGTACATGAATCCTGCAGTTGGATCGTGTCCCAACCTGCTCATTCTCCCAGCTGAAATAAAAGTACTACAAGTAGCCAATAGCTCTTCAACTCCTTTAATAGAGCTCTACTGAAGAGGTACACACAGAATTGGCTCTTGACATGAGGCAATGGGCAGTTCTCAGAGGGGGGAGGGGGGAATTATATTAAGAAGGGATTTCTAATAACTTTAATTTTGTAGATCTAAGATATAGGTGCTGACATAGCTGAGACTAGTTTGTATACAGACTCTACGCTGCAGCATTACCAATGAGTGGCAATATTCTGAATCTGTCTATAGATTATATTTAATTATGAGGAAGCTGTGCAGTCAAAAGAGCAGATACCTTTATTTCTGTAAATGCAAACATGCATAAACATTCCTAATATTATGGAACACTCTTATTAAATTAAAGTGAAGAAATCACAATATATATGCACATAAATGTTACCCCTCATTAAGCAGAGTAAATTCCCATTTAGGAGACGTGTCTGTTTTAACTTTTTATTTAATTGTTTACCTAGATGAATGTTATATTCTTTGTTATTTGTTTTTGTTTGGTAGCGTAGTGAAGTAAATATCTATGAATAGTATGGGCCCAACATAAAAAAACACAAGACAAAAAGCGGTAAAACTCACTTTACCATGTTTCACAAATAGTTTCTTTCACACAAGCTCTGTAGAAATTATAGATCCTGGAACAAAGGTACATAGACGCTGATTCAGAGATGGACGCTATTCACGCAGCCACCATCCTCTTTGTACACAGCGGCTGTGCAAATTCTGCAAAAGCAGCAGGAGGTGTCGGAATCAGTATGGCCGGCGGTTCAAATCCTGACAGCGGCTGCCCGACACAGGAGGAAATCCTGATCGTCTAGAGAGGTAAGTATAACTAATCGAATCCCCCCCCCCTAACCCTAACCCTCCCTTAGGAGGAGGGGGAGGTAAGTATAACTAATCGAATCCCCCCCTCCCTAACCATAACTCTCCCCTCCCCAGTGCCTAACCCTAATCCCCCTCTAAGTGCCTAAACCTAACCCCCCCTTCCCCGCCGCCTAACCCTAAGTCCCCTGGGGTGTGCCTAACCCTATCCTGCTCCCGGGGGTGCCTTACCCTAACACCCCTTCCCCTAGCCTAACCCTAACCTCCCGGGGGGGGTTGCCTAACCCTAAGTCCCCCCGGGAGCCCTAAACCTAACCCTCCCCCTCCCCCGTGGCTGTCCTCTGCAGCGCCCGGCATCCATTTGATCGGGATGCCGGGCACCGGTCTCCCGGCGTAGGTAATATGACAGGTGTCGGGATTTCGACGCCTGTCATTTAACCCTTGCCGGGATTAAGCAGTCGGGAAGCGGGCGGTCGGCATTGCATCCGCCGGCTTCCCGACTGCCTCCCGGAGGTGTCTTATGTAAAAAGACGCCCACTGTTGGTTTCTCTGATCTGATGCTGCGTCCGAAGACCAAGTCATTGGATCAACTTCATGACCATTGGACATGTGAGTAACTCTTACGGTGAAATCATGTTTCCTAGCCAGTAAACTGTGTCCAAGGAAGCAGCCGCTGGCTTTGGCACGTCCAAATATTTGGGCCAACAAGTTCCGGTTTTCTAGAACGCAGGCCGTCACCGCCCCCAAACATCAGCAGCTGTCAATCATGTCATTATATTACAGTAGGAGAAGGTTCCTTGGTTTGTTTTTTCTCTTCTCCATATATAGAAATATATCCCTGAAAGAGATTTTGAAATTGCCCCAAAAGAAAATTTATTTGAAATCTAGATGGAGGAATCTGTTTATAACATCATATCAGGATTGCCCTGTTTATTGAGAAACACTACAACTTTAAATGGAGAGAGTGGGAGAAAAAAGAAACCTTTTCCATGCCTGATGCGTAACTGGTGAGTGGATGTTATACACAGTTTTGGATGACATAGAAGCATCTACTATGGAAAAGCTTTCCCTAGTCTAACTGTTGATAAAACAACCAATAAACATAATGCACTGCAAGTGAAATTACCCATAAGGATTGAATTTGAGGTTTATTGGGGAAACAAGTATCTAAGATAATTTACCTCTTTTCCAATGCCTCTATTTGACTCCTCTCTTGCCTTGATTCATTATTCTGTACTGCTCATTGCTTTAAAATGTACTCTTCTCGATCTTGGTCTTAGGAGATGACCGTGAGTGTTTGGACCTGGTTAGTGCACTCACTTTTACGCCTGAATCTAACCATGTACAGTACTTACCGAAACGGCTTATTTTCAATAATTCTCTTATATGTTACCATTGTTACAATTGCTTTTACTCATCTATGAAGCCACAATAAAATAATTTGGAAAACAGAAATGACAGATAAGTGCATTTATTTATTTGTTTACAATGTTGAATGGTAATTGCAATGTGCAGTTTGTCATTACTGAAAACTAGGACCTTTTCCAAACCTCTAAAACTTGGGGATGTCCATAAAAATAAGAGGCTGATGGCAATTACATTTATTTTATATTGTGTACACACACTTTTGTTTCATGAAATTTTTATTGCAAGCTTGTTGTTCAAATGACTCTCAAGCAGCTGTAAACATAGCTCTGATTTCTTTGATAGTTGCATAGCCGGCTTTTCTGGGGCTTACTGAATATAGAGGGCGTGTTCTTACTACTTTCAGGCTGACTAGGTCTTTTTGTGTGTGTCCTAACGCCATCTAAATTGGGTGAGTTGTACCTTTGTAAAGGTGCCCATCCTACCAAAGCTGCATCATTTTATTATAGATTACCTAAGGCTATCAGAGTTGTATAATATGTCCTACTCAGAATGTAATACTATAAATCTAGCTAATATTTGAATTTAGGATAAAGACAACAGCGTTCCTTTTACTTTGGTAATATGATCTTCCTAACTGTGATAGCTTGCATCTTAGTACAGCATGAATAGAGTACAGTATATCCTTTGCTGGGGCGAAACTGGCCATTGTACTTGCTGATGTCTTGTACCAAAGCATGTGGATGATTGTTTGTTTACTGGGTGGTGTTATATTAACAATTGTCAACAGCAAATAGCTTAATGGACCTGCTATACAAAAGATGACAAAGGATAATATGCTACCCAGTACTCTGTTACCACATAGGTCATTTTCAGTTATAAAATAGGGTTTTTACAAGACAGAGCCCTACGTGAGTCTAATATCCAGCATCATATTACAAATGACTCACAGCTTATTCAATATGAGGAATAGCATAATATTTTGTATGTTCATGTATTTATTTTCTGGATTTGGCTCTGTTAAGAGGGGTATACATGGCTCAGTTAATGGCTACATGGCTCAGTTAAGAGGGGTATACATGGCTCAGTTAATGGCTACATGGCTCAGTTAAGAGGGGTATACCTATACGTGATGTTCATAAGTTTCATTTGGGATAATTCATAATAAGGATGAGAAATCTAACAATTTAAATCCAGAACTGGTTATTCCACCTGTAGCTTCATCATAAGGTTATACTGTCACTATACGTTATATTGGGAATACCATACCCTCCAATGTTTCATAGAGAAAACCTGGTACAGGGGCGTGGCCACGTTCACAAGGGGGTGTGGTTACATTTAAGGGGGCATGTCCACGGGGCTGTACATGGGGGCTGGAGGCAGCTGGCACTGACTAGGCTTTGACTTCTGATCACCGGCGCTGGCGTCATTACACTACAGACCACCAGGGAGGACGGAGCGGTGCCGCCTGTCACTCAGCAGCTCTGCGGGAGTAATGTGTCCCAGCAGCGCTGCTAAAGAATTCAGGAGATTGTACCCCACCGGTACAAAACGGTACAGCCCCTGTTGCCAGTACAGACCTTTTAAAAACTGTACTGTACCGGCTAAATCGGTATAGTTAGAGGGTATGGAATACCTCTCTTTATGCATGGTTTAGGGACAGAATAGCTTTGATAAATTGGCCCCTTACATCTTAAATACAGTCAGAATGTGTTCTCAGATATTATAATAGAATTAACTCTATATTACTGATTTCCAGTATTAAAATAACTGTTTCCTTATCTAAAATATGTAATTATCATACCATAGTTTGTTATTGTTGATTCTGATTCATAAACTCTATTGCTGACAACTAACAATTTACAAATGATCCTCCACGGGTCTAAAGCTCACAGCAGTTGTCCGAGTGTAAAGGTATAACAAGTTTTATTGGCTACAGACCATTGGTTTTAAGTGGGACTTTTATTTTGATGTATGTTTTGCTATACATACTGTAGGTATAACACCACTACACTTAGGACATGCTATACAGTAATGTTATATAATGGCTGTAATTGATATTACATATTTGCAATAAATATTTATCAATTAGATATTTTTCCGACACTGCCTGGGTTTTCTCTCTGTATCGCTCTTTCCTCCTGTATCTCAGTTTCCTCCTCTCTCTCTTCAGCGCTCCCCCCATTGATTTTATTGCTGTTTCTTATAAGCAGGTGACAAAGCTTTACATGGAAACACCTAATTTGACATTTGACAAATGCAATATTAAGATATCTTCTGATCCAAATTAACAAAATGGGTGTTACCACGCAGCTATGCCTGTACTAGTCCATAAGGTACAAACCTTACTAACATTTACACATCAAGTTCTTGTTCACAGTGGAACTTAAAACTATTCCATGAAAAACTAGACGCTACGTATTGTTTTATATGTCATAATATCTTTATCTATTCACTTGCAATTTGTTTCCCTTTTACACACAGTTCACACTAGCTCCCACCCTCCTTTCTATACTCTCAAAGTACCCAAAATCTTCTGCTTCACCACCACCTGATGTTGTCCCAAATGAGAGTACTGCAAATAGGATACCTGGAGCCCAATGACACTGTTTGATCATAAAATGTTACAATCAGCCTTGTAGCACCTTCAAAAATTAATCTCTAAGAACAGAGACATGTCTAATGCTGGGCATACACGGCCAGATAAAATGTCTGTCAGACCGACAGACATTTTATCTAGCATCCTGCCAGCTGCAGATGTCGCCGGCATACACTGAGATTTCTCTCAGTGTATTTGGCAGACATCCGCGCTCCGCCCCTGGGGGAGGAGACATTTCCCTGTTCCTTCCGTAGGAAGGAACACAGGAAATGTCTGTCTGTTGGCCGCGGCTGGGCATACACTGCCCGATGCGGCCGACAGTTTACCGGTAAATATCGCATCGGACGGGCATGCTGGACAATCCGGCATGCCCGACCGAGCAATATTTAACCCTCGGTCGCCCCCCCACACGCTACAATTATCGGGGCGATCCACCGATATCAGGCGGATCGCCCTGATTGTAGCGTGTATGGCCAGCATAACAAGTGTAATTTACAGTAGTTTAAAAATGTTTGTCAAATATTTAATTATTCTAAATTACCTACGTGCTATAAAAAATTTATATTGTAATACATATTTTTTAATTCAGCACAGGAGCTTAGAAAATGCAACATTATTTACAATTACATTATATAAAGATTTTCTTCTTGCAGCTATTGCCGGTCATTGTAAACCGACACTTGATTTATGATGGAACCTTTTATTCTAAATATGTTGCTAAATTTGAAATGTCTTATCCACGCCCATTTTATAAGAAGTAAGCCAAAATTCAGAACTAAGTTTGAGCTCAAAATGTATTGCAAGTAAAAGTATCAAGAGAAATAACAGTTCTCTATTACTAGCAAATTCTTGTGATGCTGCTGTTGCGGCAACCGCAGGAGACAGTGGTGTTATTGTCGCCAATAACCACATTTGTTTGTCAAGATGATTTAAAAAGATCCCCTTTCGCTGTTTGATAAATATATCCCTAAGTTTCAGTTACCTAGTACCTGTATCTCGGTTGTTTATCTGTGTACGACCTTGCCTGATCCCTCCACTTTGATTGAACTCTATCAGCCCTGACCTTTAGCTTCGTTCTGACGTTGGTTCTACCTGCGTTATATTTTATACTTTGATTTCAAATATGATTCCTGACCATGGAGAGGTTGAGCTTGCCTTCCTCCTCTATGTGTCAATATTCTCACCCTAAACACCAAAACTCTGTGCAGAAAACAGAGTATTGATGAACATTGAGATAAAGACCTGCTTTAGGTGAAGACCACATTTAACCTGGTTATTGATGTTCACAGAAAGAGTTCTGAGTAGGCTGGTGTCAGATCGTGGCTGTGAAATGGAAAGTATGTGTCAAGATTAATGATTGAAAAGAACAATATTATGTGAATTTCTTAAAAAAAAAAAAAAGTACAAATTGGACAGGAAATTTTTGAAAATCCTTATGTCCTCTTTTTCTATATTAGTTTAATTTATATTTAGTGTGATACTATTTAATTCTCCACATTTAATAAATGTTCCTCTTTGCCTTCAAGTGGATATCATTGTTTTTACTACCCAGATGCACTTCTGTGGAGATCTTATCCTCAATAATTATTTGCTGAGACTTCAGACCGAACCCCTAGACTTGTAGACGTTACAAAGCAGCCCAGTCATTGACACATATACAGTATGTTGGACATTTAAAATAGTACTCACATCAATCTTAGCACCCGAAATGTCCTGTTCTGAATGCGGTGTGGTCTCTTCCCAGCAAGCACACTCCTCCATCTATCCTGAGCTCTGGCTTCTAATGCTGCTTCAGGAAATGATGCTCAAATCGATAATAATAGCAATCATCAGAGCAATGTATATAGAGCACCTGCTCTAATAATGACCTTAATTTGTGTACCTTTCCAGGCTGTAATGCAGTCAGTTGACACACACTGAAAAATATTTACTTAGACATTTCATTTGTACTGTACTTTACTGCTATTTAGTGGCACGGATGAGCCTGTATACAATGACCTATATAATGATTATTTATATGTATGTGGTAACAAAGACATTTCCAGCCTATTCTTCTTATGTTTCATTGAATCCATTGGATGATAGATTTCTAGCCATGGAGGGGACATGTAATTCTATTTACAATAATTATATTTTATTAATTAGTTAATGTTAACACTCTACATGCCGATCTCAGACTGTGGATAATGATTTCTGTCAAAAGCTCAACAAACATATTTTGTGGCTTACTTTTGAGAAGTATGGTTAAAATGACTGTTAAGAATCCTATCACATATACTACACAAATTAAAAAAAGTTATATTAAAAATATTTAGTGATGTCAGCATGAAACTAAGTAGATTCTCATTAGCGAAAGGCACAAGGTGGAAATACATAACATAGGGCTTAAATGGCATCTTACAAAGTAGATAGATTTGTCTCAACAAGCAGGATGGCTCTCATAGTCCGGCCAATAGCTGGGTGCTTGTGTTGTTCAGGGGCTTAACAGCCATTAGATTGCACCGGGGCCCGCAACAGCATTATCAGCAGTACTAATAATGGGTTTATGCACTATGCCTTGGAGAGAGATATAGTGGAGAGATATAAAGTACCAACCAATCAGCTCCTAACTGCTATGTTACAGGCTGTGTTTTAAAAATGACAGGAGCTGATTGGTTGGTACTTTGGGGTCTATTTACTAAGTCTTAGATGAAGATAAAGTGAACGGAGATAAAGTACCAGCCATCCAGCTCATAACTGTCATTTTTCAAACACAGTCTGTGACATGGCAGTTAGGAACTGATGTTACTTTACCTCTGTCCGCTTTATCTTTCACCAAGGTTTAGTACTTAGACCTGAGTCAGACTGACTCAGCCGTAATGAAGGAGATGTTCTGGCCGAAGGAGAGGGGACCATGAAGAGTGCTTCCAAAAAACAATTGACTTAAATAATCCTTTGCAAACCTTCTGTAAAGGCATTTCCCAACCTGTACAGGGATATTAAAAAAATCAGTTAGTTAGTGGCCTTCAAACTGCTGTTGTTCCCACTGTCCACTTAACCATATGAGATATGTAAACAAGCGGAACAGAGCATTAAATGCAACATTTCAGATTTAAGGTTTAAGTCTTACGTTGTGTCTTTCTTGAGAATTCTTTCTTGAGTTCCATGCCTGCTTGCTGGGAGTGGATTTTTTTCATCCCAGAAGGGAACCAGGAAGCATGCTTTCCAAAAATAAATAAACAATTGACTTAAATAATCCTTTGCAAACCTTCTGTTCTGCAAAGGAATTTTCCAACCTGTACAGGGACATTAAAAAAAACAGAGTTAGTTAGAGGCCTTCAAATTGCCATTGTTCCCACTGTCCACTTCTTAGATATGTGAATATGATGTTAGAATGTAGAAGGCCAAAAATTGGGTGGACCACACATGGCTGATTGATCAACCATGGTGATTGGATTAGTGTCATAAGGAAGAGGAGGCTGCAAACTGGGTGTCATGTTATGAGTTGGCCTTACGGGGTATGTTGCTGTTAAGGGATAAGGCTGGTTATCATTATAATTTATCAGTGGACACATTATTATTAATTTATTATTATAGTTGTTGTTATTTTGGGTTGCCATCTCCTGAAGGGTGCTTACCAACAGACAGAGACTACCTACCTATCAGCTAAGGCATAGACACCTCCTGAGGAACAGAGCTCTGTTCTCTGGACGGAAGCCAAATAGGTGGGAGCCCCTGTTCCAGCATCTGAAGCTCTTAACTCTCCACATCATCTATTACAGATAAAAAAAATTTAATCGGGGACATCTAGCTCCTCTTTCTGTACCCTGCTCACCCTTTTTGGACAGGAAGTCCAGGATGGATGGTTTGGAAGAAGGCCTAGCAACAGATGGGGATGGTCATTATCAAGACCTTGTCCCCCCAGTGGGTGTAGTCTGGGAGGTATTGGTTGGCATGCAGGCAGCGGAATAACAAAGGCCTCCATGTTGTCTGTGCTTACTATTCCGTATTTCAGTTTGCGATTCAGGTAGGAATAAAGTCGGCTACAGAACACATTGACAGAATCACTGGATGTCTTAGTGCATTCAGGCCAAATACGATCCATGAATTTCCAGACAGATTCCAGACAGATGAATCCTTTGCTTGTAATAATCTTTGGTAATTCCTGGCAAAGGTGGGTGTTATAGCAAGACACTTTGAAGGCTGTAACTTTGAACTGCTTTATAGAAAACATGTGAATGAAACCTTTCCACACTGCAGAACATAATGGAGAAATCCCTTGAAGTTCAGCAACCTAGAGTGTCTTTTTTCCTGTTCTCTGAGGCCTCTTCTGACTGTGAAGAAAGATTCTCCACACTGTAGTCTTCCATTGTGACTTTTTAATGGTGATTTCAATGTTGTCCACTGGCTGAGATCCATCTCATCTGAGGGTTGTGTTTTCCCCATGCAAATGAGACAATTCACATCCAGAAGGTGTTTAGCCGTGGTGTCAGTCTCTCTTTTGGCAGAATTTGCACAATCTTGGTCATAGAGGCACCATGATGAATCAGACAGATCCTCCAGGGTAAACATCTGATCTGGTGTTTTATCTATTTCAGGCAGAATTTGCACAATCTTGGTCATAGGGGCACCATGATGAATCAGACAGATCCTCCAGGGTAAACATCTGATCTGGTGTTGTATCTATTTCTGTTAAACCTTTGTGTGTGAGTTTAGTCATCTTCCGCTTGTGGTGGAGCTCTTTTTCTGCTTTCTAAATGATCTCCAGACACAACGTAAAGCTTAAACCTTAAATTAAATGTTGCATTTATTGCTCTGTTCCGCTTGTTCTAATAACACACTATAACACAGTAGACTTATAGTCTTTGCTTTTGTTTATGTTTTTGAATAGAACAGTTTTAGAATTTAGGATGTCTACTCTATATAGGTTTGTAAATAAATATAGGCTTTAGTTTTTTAGAGCATATAACTTTATAAGCTGTTAGGATAACATGTCTGCTATGTTTAAGATAAAAAAAAAACCTTTTTGTAACCCAATAACTTAAAAATAAAGTTTACATTGCAATATTCATGCATCCCATTGACAGACAGCAGCACAGCACCCCTGCACAGCTATGCCAATGACAGGTGTGGCTAACATGCACACAATAAAAATTGTTTATTTATTATTTTGGGCAGCAGCCCCTCGACAGACAGGATCACAGCACCCCTGCGCACCTATGCCGATGACAGTGACAGCCAGGTGTGGCTGACATGCACATAATAATTTTTATTTTTTTTATTTTGGGTAGCAGCCCTTCGACAGACAGGAGCACAGCACCCCTGTGCACCTACGGCGATGACAGTGACAACAAGGTGTGGGTGACATGCACACAAAAAAAATGTGACAAAAAAAAGACCATATATTTTTTTTTTTTCAGCTCCAGAACTTGGGCCCAGAGCACAGATTGATCACGACTGTAGTCGGGCAGCACTAGGTTGCAACTTGCGTTGCTGGCTGGATCGTGTGCAGTTAAGCCTAACACACACACACAGACAGAAAAAGATCAAAAAAAGACAATTGATTTTAATTTTTTTTATGCTCCAGAGTTCACAAACTAGGTGAAGAATTGTTTCAGAACAGACAACAAAAAGGTTATTGATGACCTCTGGAATTGGAGAAAGGCTCTGAAAGACTTGAAATAACTTGGCTTTTCCCATTTGGTTGTAAGTTGGTTTATTTTCACCCGCGCACTGCATTACTGGGAACACTGGCCGCTGGGCCCAGAGCAGCGATTGATCACGACTGGAGTGGGGCAGCACTAGGTTGCAAGTTGCATTGCTGGCTGGATACACGCACATACAGACAGTAAAAGATTAAAAAAAAGACCATTTATTTTTATTTATTTTATGCTCCAGAACTTGAGCCCAGAGCAGTGATTGATCACGACTGGAGTGGGGCAACACTAGGTTGCAAGTTGCGTTGCTGTCTGGATCTTGAGCGGATAAGCCTAACACGCACACACACAGAGAAAAATATTACACTAAAAGACACTTTTATTTTTATTTTTTTTACAATATATATATATATATATATATATATAGATATTATTATTATTTTTTTTGGAGGGGGTGGAGTCCGGAACTTGGGCCCAGATGGACGCAGCACCAACCCAGATGTATTCTGCACCAGCCCAGATGGACACAGCAGACAGCAGAGCACCAGCCCAGAATGGATCAGCACTACAGAACCCCAGGACACCGCAGACAGCAAAGCACCAGCCCAGAATGGATCAGCACTCAGCAGCACCAGCCCAGAATGGATCAGCAGTGCACCAGCCCAGGACACAGGACACAGCAGATAGCACAGCACCACTCTCCCAGCCCTACACTCCCTGTTCAGTCTCCATAGCCGGAGTGAAATGGCGTCCGCCGCGTGGTCCCTATATACTACATTGATCATAGAGACGTAAGCTTGCGAACCGCAAGATTTCCAACTATATGGTTTTGCCTCGGTTTTGAGATCCGAGTCAGGCGGGAAACTCCGAGCCTGCTTGGAACCGACTCGGATCTGCAAAATTCGGGTGGGCTCGGTTCTCTGAGAACCGAACCCGCTCATCCCTAATAGAAATACACAATTATAGAGGCAGTATTATATCATTAACTGAGAACAGCATTTGAGACACTACTCACGCACACTTCCAAATACATCTCACAAATATTATGATGTAATAATATAGGTAGCGTTACAGCGAACTTTCCTTTTTAATTGCTTTTTTACTTCTTTATACACTTAGTTTATTTTATTATTTTGCTTCATTAATACCTCATTCTGGGTTGGCATCCCTGGTGCTAGCCAGGATGCTTTGCTGCCCTTTTACCCAAACTTTCTTAATTTTGCATGGCCTCCTCTACGAACTCTGGCATTACCACTACCACTACCACAAGGCAACCTTGCAAATGCACATGTAACACCCTCTAGGGCAGGGGTGGCCAATCAGTCAGAGGTAAAGAGCCAAAAAATATCTGTGGTCAAGTTGCTGTCACAAGGCCACGCCCAATTTTTGCACACACGCCTTTGGTATGACATTTGCAGGAGCATGACCTCGTCACACCCTCGTTTTTAGTCACACTGGCGGCGAGCCCAGCACATTGAAAATACACAATTTAAATAAAGTTCCCAATATATATTTCAACAGTGAAAGAAAAAGCCAGGGCAATATAGAAAACATTGAAATAGCCACGTTCACATAAAATACACAGAAACATACCCGATCCACATAAAATACACTTAAAATACACATCCAAATAAAATACATATTGAAGTCCAGAACCACATAAAATACATTGAGAAAGCCAGTGCCTATTATGCTGTGCCTCCTGTTGTTGTGCCCCATATGAAGTGCCCCCATGTAGTTGAGCCCATTAAGCAATTTCCCCAATAGTTGTGGCCCTTATGCAATGCCCCCTGAAGTTGTGCCCATTAAGCACTGCCCCCAGTAGTTGTGGCTTAATGCAATGCTCCCTGTAGCTGTGCCCATTATGCAATGCCCTCAGTAGCTGTGCCCCTTCTGCAATGCCCCTGGTAATTGTGCCTATTAAGCAATGCCCACTGTAACTGTGCCCATTAAACAATGCCCCTTGTAGCTGTGCCCATTATGGAATGCCCTCCGTAGTTGTGCCCTTTCTTGCCCCTTAAGGTAGTGCCCCCAGTACTATCTCCCCCTCCCCGCCCACACCCCTATGAAGAAACTTACCTGTCTTCATGCTGGCACAGCTCCACGCCGTCATGGCTCCTGAGTCCCGCCGTCGCTGCTGCTGCCACTGCCTGTTGGATATAACTGGAACCAGCAGGGGCGCGGGCTCCTCACATCGCGTGTGACATCATGACGTCACCCGTGCACTGCATTACTGGGAACACTGGCAGCTGAAGCGATCAGAGGCTTCTTTAGTCTCTGATCGCTTCAGAGACCAGCATTCTCAGTACTAGTGGGGGTCTGCCGAGCCGGGAGCTGCATCGGAAACTCAAAAGAGCCGCGGGTTGGCCACCCCTACTCTAGGGGATGTTAATAGTAATAGCAACTCTTTCAATGTTAAATATTGTTGCCTATAGCTGATATGCCTGAGACCATGGGAAGGTTTTTCAGAAAAAGGTGCATGGCTAAATGGGTAATATCATCAAAACGGGGAGTAGAACAAGTTTTTCCACCATGGAGGAGACCTCTTAGAGCTGGCGACCACCTCCTGCTGAACTCCGTTTATTGCAATCCGCTTTCCCTTTTAGATGGCAGAACGATAAGCTGAAATATCTAGGTGTCTTTCTTACCAAAACATACTCCACCCTTTATACAGCCAATTTCCTGAGATTGTTTTCCTCTATTAAATCTGAACTTTGTACTGGAATAAATTGTTTATCTCTTGGATAGGTCAGATGACAGCGGTCAAGATGAATGTATTAACAAGATTATTGTACCTATGGCAGACACTCCCGATCCATATCTCTACTAAAATTCTGAAAAATCTTCAAATAGAGATCTTGCGTTTCATCTGGGCAGGTAAACGGCCCAAGGTTAGAATGCGCTTAACACAAACAATGCACTTCAGGAGGTTTAGGTGTCCCTGACCTCATCAAGTACTATCGAGCAACCCAGATCACACCATGTGTTCTGTGGCATGCCCCCTCTAATCAAAGAGTCTGGACAACTATTGAGACTAATGTTCTTTCAGTGTACTCCCCCTATAGTCTCCTTTGGTGTTCTCCTCGTAATCTCCCTTCTAATATTACATCTCTTCCTACTATACGTTACACGCTCTGTATGTGGGACCTCTGTTCTCGGATATACCATCTCCACTTCTTCCATCCACTCTTAACCCCATTGTGGAATAACCCCGAATTTGCTCCTGGAGTGAATCATCGTTCATTTCACTACTGGACCAAATCTAATATTCTCTTCCCATTGAAAATAGCTCCTTTACACACTTTCCCAGAATTTGCTGATCTCCAATCTCAACTCTCTCTTCCCCATAAGACATTTTACCAATTCCTTCAAATTCCTCTTAAAAAAATCACCTCCAATAGCTGATAAGACACCCATAGAATCACTTTGTCAACACCACAATTCCATCAGAGGTTTTATATCCACAATATATCAATAATTTATTTTTCTATAACCAACCCGAAAAAGAAGCCTATGAAATAGCTTGGGAAAGAGATGTGGGTGAGACTCTGACTCCCGAGGAGTGGTCTGATATTAGAACTGAGATTGCTGAAAGTTCAATCTCTGTATGTATCAAAGAAAATTCTTACAAACTATACTACCAAAGGTATTTAGGACCTGATTCAGACCCGCTCGCTAGGAAGCGTTTACTCGTAGCTGGACGATTTTCTCAATCTGCGTATGCATTGCAGTGCGCGTGCGCGAACCGCAGCGAGAGATCGAGAAGCGTAGTGTGTGACAGCAGAGTGAGTGACAGGAGAAGCCATTTGTGGGTGGTGACAGGGGCTGGCTACTAGAAACGGGGGGAGTGGAGGTGCAAATGCAGGCGTGTCTGAGCGTCTCAACGCCGTTTCAGAGGCATGCATAATTAACAGGTAGCGTCATAGTACACGTCACCTGGTTGTATTTCACACTGAAGTGATCGCAGTGCTATCGGCACTGTATAGTCAACCTCAAGCGCTGCGATGGCATCCGATGGTAACCGATGTACCGAAGGTTGCATACACTTCCTGTAGATGACGTGCGCAAGTGGGCATCTTAAGACAGGCTGGTGGGCATCTACATACACAAAGTGATCGCGCTCCAAGACATAGTGGGCATGCTTATGCCTTCCCGTGCGATCGCCTGCCTTGCCGTCACTTAGCCAAATTTGCATACGCTGGGTGCGAGCGTACGCATCTAGTGAGCGGGTCTGAATGAGCTCCTTAGTTCCTACTCGTCTGTATTCGATGTGTTCTTCCTCCTCTGAATTTTGTTGGAGACTGTGCGGACAGCAGGGAACCCTGTTGTATATGTGGTGGTCATGCCCTCAGATTCATAAATACTGGCTAGGAATTCATAAACAGATTGGGGATGTGGTAGGTATCCAAATCCCTAACACTCCCCTATATACTCTTTCCACCACACCCCTGCCCCAAAGAATTCCTCGCTCTCAACAAAAATTGATTAAACACATTTTAAATACAGCTAAATGTTTAATAGCAACCAAATGGAAATCGACTACTCCCCTCTCCTTGGTTGCCACCATTAGTGCTATCTGGTTCACCTATAGGATGGAACGCATATCCTCAATCTTACATGATACCCCTAATCACTTCGTTAAAGTCTGGACTCCATGGACCTCTCACTTTAAAGATTGACAACCATTTAGATTTATCTCTTAGTATAGCTTCTTGATTGATTATGTTTCTATCCTAACTGGCATAACTCTCCCCTCCTCCCCCCATCCCCCATATAGCCCCCCCTTTTTTCCCTCTTCCTTCCTCCCTTCCTTTTTTTTTTTAAATCCAATAAATTTTTATTGTAATTTTTTTCTTTATGTACATGAAAAGTTACAACATTGAAGCAATTGTAAACATTACAGCATTGCTTTTAAACAATTAAAATACTAAACATACATGTGTGGTTTCTCTTCTATCTGTAACAATAGCATTACATATAATACAATCCTCCGCATATGAACATTAGAGGACACAAATTTAGCTGACTCTAACGCATATAGTAATGTCAACAAATACATCGCAACACTTGAATTATTGACCGACTAATATAATATAAGTCTTGAAGCTAACCAGATCATGGGCAAAGAGAACCCACTCCCGACCAATCATATGGAGAGTCCAACCATCTATCCCATACTTTATAATATTTCAGTATTATACCCCTAGCAGTGTAAAACAAATTTTTCATGTGCGGCAACAGTTCCAACCAAAGATACCCAGGATTCAAGGCTAGGTCCAGAGGATGCCATCCATTCTCTTGCTATACACACTTTAGCAAGCGTGCAGAGGTTATTAGTGTATCTCACAACAGGCTTGTCAATAATGTCTACATCTATAACGGCCAGAACGCATGCCTTAGGGGTAAAAATGTCCCGAGGCACACCCGTAGAGACAATAATTCTGATCACACTCTGCCAAAACGAATTCACTATAGGACATAGCCATAACATATGCCAGAAGGTACCCTCAGAGGAATTACATTTGGGACACCTTGAGTCCGTTCTACCCCCAATTCTCAATAACCGGACAGGTGTCATATATACCCTATGCAATATAAAATATTGTATCTGCTGATACCTCACAGACATAGTGGCAACGCGAGGACTGGCAAGGGCCATGCTCCAATCATCCTCCGACAGTGCCCCAATGTCATTTTCCCATTGTTGTTTTATGGATACCAAATCAGACTTGTGATGCTTGCTCAATAAGTTATTATAAATCACAGATATCAAGCGACCAGAACTGACCGATAATAATAGAGTTTTAATAGGAGATTCCTGCATGGATAAAGGAACCTCAGAGAATTGGGCATTAATAGCATGTCGGAGCTGTAGATAACGATAGAAAAAATGGTTAGGAACCCCGAACTCTAGCTGCATTTGGTAAAAAGATTTTAAGACCCCCGCCTGGAATAGCTGTCCCAGAGATACTACCTTCCACCCCAAGCCTCACCAACCTGGATAGCATGAAGTTCCTTGAGGCACTTAGCATGAGCCAGCGGGGTATCTGGATCTATGCCTTCTGCTTGCATTATACGTGAAACAAGTCTCCAAATAGTGATGGCCTGCCTAACTAAAGGGATATCCACTATATGTATATTATCACTCAGTAGTAGGTTTAATGGCGTTAAACCTGTTTTGGACTGTGCCATTACAAGGGCAGGCAGGGATTCAGAACTTTTATCGTTTAACCATTCCCATATATGAGAAAGTTGTGCAGCATAGTAGTATAATTTAAAAAGGGGTAATGCCAGGCCACCACTATCACGGGATATAGTCAGAGTGTCTAATTTAATTCTAACTCTCCTACTGACCCAAAGTAGTGAGGACAATAGGCCATCAATCTGTTTGAAAAATTTCTGGGGAATGTATACTGGAGAGTGATTCAAAATATACAGAATTTTAGGTTGACGGACCATTTTGACTATATTTACTCTACCTGTTAGAGTTAATGGCAATTTACCCCATACCGGGACGCGGGACCTAAGGTATTCAATCTGCGGTTGTACATTCAAAGATAAGTATTTTTGCGGTGTATTGGATATCCAAATACCCAAGTATTTAAACGAGTCCACCCACTTCAGGGGAAGAACTATAGTAGGGTTTTTGGGGCAGGTTCCCCTGAATGGAAGGATAGAAGATTTGTCCCAATTAATTTGTAAACCTGAATATTTCCCATATAAGTCGATAATTTCAAGGATCGTGGGCATAGAGATCTCATAGCGCGAAATGAATAGTAATATGTCATCTGCATACAATGCAATTTTATCTACCCTAGGACCCAGCTGAAACCCGGAAATGTTTGAGTGACCTCTAATCATACATGCCAAAGGCTCAATAGCCATAGCAAACAAAATTGGTGACAGAGGGCAACCCTGTCTTGTTCCCCTATACAATGGGAATGCCGTAGAGGTGAAGCCGTTTACCGACACCCTTGCTACAGGGTTCATATATAAAAGTTTTACCCACTTAATATAGCCCGGGCCAATACCAAAGCGTTCCATAGTTTCCCACAAAAACAACCACTCAACTGAATCGAACGCCTTAGCAGCATCCAATGAGACAATAACAGATGATTGTGTGTCTGCCCTTTGTAATTGTAAATGTGTAAATAAACGACGTAAATTGACTGCCGTAGACTTACCAGGCATGAAGCCTGTCTGATCAGGATGAATCAGTTGAGTTATAACCTGATTAATCCTGGAGGCAAGTACTTTTGCTAAGATTTTTACATCTGTTGGAAGGAGTGATATAGGTCTGTAGGAATCGGGCCTGGTAGGATCCTTGTCCGGTTTAGGTAGGACAATTATTAAAGCCTCGGACATTGATTTAGGTAGTGTATTGTTTATATACATTTGATTAAAGATATCAAATAAATGGGGTACGAGTATTTTATTATGTGTTTTGTACACTTCGAGGGGGATCCCATCTAGACCCGAGGCCTTACCACTGGGAAATGAGTTTAATGCCACCTCAATTTCCTCCAGCGTCAAGGGAGCATCCAAAAAAACCCTCGCCTCTGGGGACAATGTCGGCAATGGAATGTCAGATAGGAAACCATGCACTTCTGGTTGGGTATATGCTAACCTAGATTTGTAGAGTTGTTGATAAAACCTAACAAATTCCTCCGCAATTTCTGGGGTGCGCACTAAGGTAGCATTATCTAAACCAACTAGTTCAACCACAGCATTAGATGACTTCTGTTTTATTCGAGCCAAATTGGCCAGGTACAAACCAGGTCTATCACCTGTTGCATATTGTAAATGCGAGTTAAATAGAATTTTATATTGGGCCTTATCCATTAAGCAATCCTTCCATAGTTTTTGGGCCTCACACCATGCTTTTTTATTCGTGTCTGATTCATCAGATATATAAGCTAATTCTAATAATTTGCAGGAAGCCTCCAGATCCAATTCTGTTTTTTTATAAAAAGACTTTAAATTAGCAACTCTCTGAATTAAAGAACCTCTTAAAAATGATTTAAATGTATCCCATAGGACATCATCGGATACAGTGCCTCTATTTAATAGAAAAAATTCTGTCCAAGCGGCCTCCAACTCTGCTCCAGTGCCCATTCGTGATAGCCAGAACTGGTTAAATTTCCAGAATTGTTGACCCCGTAATCCCTCCATATCCAAACTAATTGTCAATGGGGAATGATCAGATATACCCCTAGTTTCGTATATAACCTTATGAACCCTTGGCAGCAATCCTAATGTAACCAAAGCCATATCTATCCTGGAGAACGAGGAGTGCGTATATGAGAAGCATGAGTACTGTTTCACTTTAGGATATCTCGTCCTCCAGGCATCTACCAAGCCCATTCCTCGGACCATATTTGAAAACCCAGCACACCTCCCACGTATATCTGGAGCAGACCTGCTATGCCTATCTAACAATGGGTCAAGTATATTATTAAAATCTCCCAGGCACATAGCAGGTGTGTCCGGGAATAAGGCCATAAATTCTGCCACCTTTTTTTAGAACTTCATGCGAGTATGGTGGAGGGATATATAATGCCAACAACAGTATAGACAGAGAGTTAATTTTACATTTTAGGAACACATATCTGCCCCAGGCATCACACTGCACCTGTTCCATAGAGAACTGGACATTTTTACGCACTAATATGGACACGCCCCTTGACGCAGAAGTGTGCGTAGAATTATATGTCCAGCCTATCCACGGTTTTTTCAAAGACAACAATTTCCCCCCTACTAAGTGAGTTTCCAATAAACAAATTATATCTGAAGCATACTGTTTCAATTGTCGAAACACCAATGATCTCTTGACTTTGTCGTTTAGACCCCTAACGTTCCAAGTGAGAATATTAACCCTTTGCGAGTCCGTCATTTAACATGATCTTTAAAAGATTCAAACAGCCATGGCAACAGACGGAGAAGGTTTCTTTGATACCACACATAACAGAAGAAAACCATTATACACAAAAATATAGTAGAAATTCCCATACCAACTGATAAGGGCCTAACCCCCAAACCACCCCCCACCCTGTACACCAGACCCAACTTAGGCATACCTTATACCAGAACGCCCTATTCCACGCTAACAAATTAAACTAGGCAATACAATTTATAAAAACAAATATATCACCGTACTAAAAAACGAAAAAGTAAGAAACAAGAAGCAAAATATATAATGGCAATAGAGCAAGGCACATGGAGGCCTCCTTATACAGAGTCCACCCCCGGGAACAATACACAACTGAGAAATTACAGTGTATAAATAGTTGACACCCAACTAGCTGAGCGACACATTTTACTCCACCACTAAAAGATTATATAAGTTAGGCACATAAAAGACAGTCGAAATAGCTACCCCACCCGGACATCATATATCACTGAATGTCGGAAATAGGACCAAAAGTAAACAATAATGTTACCAGAATACCCGTCTATATACTTATTGTGTCTATACATATACAACGGAACATTTTTTTTTTTTTGACCGTATATAACACAACCAATAGGCAATGGCTGTGCAATGGCAGGGGATTTATGTAACACAAACTAACACAGATTCAGTCATTAGCCAATGCTTTTCTGGCGGGTCTGCGGCGATCCAGCCACAGCGCCGCCTCCTTCGGTGTCATAAAGAATTTGGTTTCCCCATCTGCCACCACACGGAGTTTAGAAGGGTATATCATGGCATAGGAAATGTTAAGGTCACGAAGACTCCTTTTAATTGGGATAAATTGGGCCCTATCCTTTTGTATTTCCATAGCAAAATCCGGGAACACAGAGACATGAGTCCCGTTCCATTGTAAGGGACCATTAGTGCGGGCCAGGCTAAGAACAGAGTCACGATAATGCAGGAACTTTGCAATTAGAGTGCGCGGCGGCGCCCCAGGCGGCATGGGTCTAAAGGGTACCCTGTGAGCTCTCTCAACTGTGAAATATGATGAGAAGGAAGTAGGACCAAACGTGTCTGACAGCCATTTTTCCAAGATTTTTTCCGGATTGGGACCCTCCTCCTTCTCTGGTAGCCCCACGAAGCGAATATTGTTTCGCCTTAGGCGTCCCTCCATGTCAGACATTTTCCTCTGTATAGAAAGGAGCTGCGAATCCATAGAATTGACTTGAACACTTAAAGGTGATATCTTATCTTCCAGGGTAGAAGTCCGAGTTTCCACCTCGCCAACTCTCTCACGCACGCACTGCAGGTCATGGTGTATAATTGAGAGATCCAACTGCACTTTACCAATTTTTTCTGACAGCCTATTCTCGCAGGCAGTCACTGCCTCAAGAACACGTTGCAGCGCAGCGTCAGATGGCTCAGCCGACACTGTCGACTCTGCTGGAGATGTAGGCGGAGAGTTGTCACCCCGTGCAGTAGAAGTGGATTGAGCAGGAGGTACCCTGGAGAATTTTTCCAGCTTCGCCGCAGCCACGGAATTCTTCCCCATCATGGGATTGTATACCAGGAGAGGGTTTGGTTGTATATTACTGTATAACACAGATACTATTGCTGTAAAAGGGAGTGTACAGACTGCTGTTCCTTAGTAGTATGGGACAGAGAGGAAGGTTGTGGCAATAACAGCAGTTGCCAGGTGTTATAGTGAAGGGTAGGCAACCATAACCAGGGAAGCGCTGCGTTGGAGATAACAGCACTGCCCACTGACAGGGATCACAAATCCAATATGCAGGGTATTGAAGGAAGCCACACACACGCGCAGCCACAGCAGAAATACCTTCCTCTAACACGAGTGCCCCTCTTGTTGCCGCTGATGAGAAGCGCCTCTGAGTCAGACAGTCGCCAGGACACCACGCTGTGTAAGATGGCGCCAGCGGGACACGTGACCAGGCCCCTCCGCACTCGGATTCGGATTGCCGGGTACAGCCGCTGCCGGAACCGCAGACAAACAGTGCACCTCACTCACTGCACCTTCAGCCAGCCAAGTAGGCAATCGGAAATCCCGGGGGAGCTGTCAGGATAAGCGGACCGGATATATGATAGAGGAGAGCGCACCAAGCTGCGTGCACTCACATACTCCTCGTAGCCACGCCCCCCCTTCCTCCCTTCCTTTTACCTATATTATTGGATTCTATATATAATATATGCCATATTTTATTCTGTTTAATATATACATTGGCAAAGATAAGTTATTTTTCATATATTTTCTCCAGACAATTTGTCTGATAATTTCAATATGTAACACTTTAATCACTAATATTCAATTGGTTATATGTGATTTTGATGTATTGGAAAATTTCAATAAAAAGTCTTTAAAAAAAAAAAAAAGAGCTGGGGACCAGGGAGGAGGCTCCAGTGGGGAAGAAGGGTGGGGCTGTGGCAGCTGCAACCAATGCCCATCTAACGCCCAAGGAGAGAGAGACCAAGAGAGAGGTCTGTAGAAAGACCACAGAGATAAAGCCTGTGAGAGAAAAGATGGAAGTTTGCAGTGTTAGCAGCCAAGTGAGGTCTGTAGCACCCGGGAAAGAGCAAGAGCTGCAGATGTATTGTTGGGTGGGGGAGGAATCCACAATTGTATAGAGATTTTTTGTTAAGGGGGAAAAAAAGAGTCCTTATGCATGAAATCCCCCAGCAGCCATTAATTGAGAGTCACTGTTCGAGCATGCTTCCCTACCCTCCCAGAATCGCAGGGAGGCTCCCGAAAATCGGGTGGCGCTCCCAGACACCCAGAAAGATGGCTGGGAGTGCCAGCTGTAACCATATTTTTACCCATTGTAATGTACCTATTACTTATTGTAATGTAAGCACAGGAGGGTGGGATTGAGAAAAATACTAACACTACAGCTGCTGAACTATTAGGTTCCTGGTAGCAGCAGTGGAAGGAACAGTGGGCTTGATTCAGGTTCGGGGCCACCCAGCCACGCACAGATGGGCGATGACGCTGTTCGCATTGAATCGAGTCATCGTAGCCCTGTCTCACGCTCCACGTGCTGGTAATGTTGGCATTGCATAGTGGTGGGTGGGGCTACGATGACGCAATTGTCGTCCCGCCCCAGACCAGCCCACCTCTGCCGAGCCATGCTCCTACACTGTGTTCCACCCTGCCGCAGTGCTGACCTGGTTGCTTCCTCCTGGAGGAAGCAGCCAAAAGGTCTGCAAGTATATGTTGGAGCAGTGTGGCTATTGGAGCCATCCTGGTAGGAGGGGGTGGATATGTGGGTGACCATCTGTATATTGCTGGCCCTTAGGGAGCAGAGAGAGGCAGACTGCGTCAGAGGCATTCTGTACATTGTCTTCAGAGAGACAAAAAAAGGTAAGAGGGCGTGATTTTGAGGTGGACGTAAAGCAAAAAAGAACAAGTGACTGTGTAACGGGACAATCAATGCTGCAATGCAAGAGGTGAAAATACTCTTATTGTTTTTGCATGCAGGGTAAATACACGCAGCTGCCATGTGAAAATTTACTAAATGATACAGCTCCCTGGAAATGTATTGAGACACCTACTGGTGGCCTCGCAGATCCAAGCAACTGTGTAACAAATACGCGGTGGTGGTCGCAGATCCTTCGATAATCGACTATCTGAGTAACCGTATGGTCACGCAGAATGGGGTTGAGAAGCTAGCGCCATATTTTCTGCTTATTGCATCACAGATGGAGGCAGATACACGCCCCGAAAGCGTTCATGTCACGCTTACATTTTTTGCCGCAGAAGATGCAGACCACATACCAAATTTTATTCATGAGCTGACATGGAAGAGGCGCTCCGGAGCCCAGCTACACTACTGATTACAGCTTTTAGTTAAAGTTAGGATGAGTACAGGAGACAGAGCTCTGCTGATTTTTAAGGGTGAGGTAGTAGAGTAGGAAGAGTGTAAATACTTCATCTTTATTTATGGGATCAGATGAAGAGGTGCCAGGGGGTTAAGGGGAGGAATTAAGCAGGATGCTGGCATACCATTTAATTTTGGATCTTATCAGTCTTACCCTTGAAATTGGAAGCAATATCTTGGCCACTGATATTAGCTGGTGGGTTGGGTGTGGGAAGGGTAAGAAGAGATTGATTAGCTTTAAAAAGTTGCCTGGGGTCAGAAGCTTGAGTAGAGATGAGAGATTGCAAATATGTTTGTGTGGCAGGGTCCAGAACCTTTCGATAGGAGTGGTAGTCTCATTTGTGAGGAAATCATATACACACTCTCTTCAACAAAAAATATATATAAGGGATGTGCATGTGAACAGGCACCAATAACAAAGAGCAACATCAATGTTTACTACTCAGTAATACATATAATATATTTCCAGTAACTAGGAGGAAAGAAAAACAACAAGTGCTACAGTTACAGTTTTGGGCAATAGGTAGAGATGCAACATTCTTCCATTGTATACTTTCCTGGTGGCTAAAGACTCAATGACATATAGTAAGTATTCTCTTCAACATATATAAAGTTAAAGATTTCATATCATTTTGCAGGAAAGATATTGAAATGTCATATAGAAAAATAAATCTGTATTGCCCAAATACAATTAGTTAGACCTGCCTAACCACTTTTATAATCCCGTTGCCCTCCCAAAACATACTTTCTGCCTATCTATACAAGACAGCGTTGCATAGTTATTTCACAACATTTTATTAATTTAATCCTATTAACATGCGTGCAAAAATTAGAGTTGCATGAAGATAAAAAGTGTTAGATCAAATTATACTTGGCCAGTCGAGACTGGTTCTGCAGTGACAACACTCAGGTAAACAAGATGATACTGCTGTAATATAGAAGCTTTTGTTCCTCAGCTCAGTGCTAATGAAATGCATTTACAGACTACTAGTGAGATTATGGGAGACTATAAATCAGGGTCTTGTTTATCTGGAACCCAAATTAAACAGTTTACAACCCACCAATCAGTATTTTCCTAATAATGCACTATTGCTTATTACTTTTACTTGATTGCAAGGACTCATCTTAAATGGTTAAGAAACCCTGTGCTAGAAAACTGCATGGACATTTTTGCTGTTGCATATTTAATGTAAAGTTATGATACTGCCATTGTCAAACATACAAACTGTTGATCATGTTTCAGTAGTCTTGATATTAAACTAAAACATTTTGATGCCTAAATTATATTTCATTACTTTTTGTGTAGCTGATTATTCTCTTTGTTTCCTGGTTTGCAATAAATGATAATGAATGTAAATGTTGGTTGAAGTATATTTGAAATATGGGAAGTCACAAGAAATGGAACATGTACTATGTAGCCCTTATAACTGTCAGGTTCACTGAATAGATTGTTGTCCAGACTTCTCTAAGAAAATATTATCACTGATTAATGTACTTTTAAGTGTAATGATAACATGAATTACTTTGAAGTAAATCAAGTGATCAAATGCATTAAAGTGCAGAAGTATTGTGGTAAGGAAGATCACTGTTGCATCGTCTAGCTAGCATTCATGAGGCGTAACTGATACAGGTACTGGTTCTTACATTTTTAGGCATATTAATATAATAGGTGACAACAAAGTTAACTTTGGTTCAGTAGATCGATTCTGATGAATAAAACAGAACAAATTATTTGAAATAGTTTTTATTTCTGTATGACATTGAAATAAATAAATATGAAAAATATCTGATAAATGGAAAGTTGGCAAGTAAGTGACAATGCATTTATAAAAAATGATTTGAAATAATAAAAATAAGAAAATAATAAGATTATGTAAAGTTTATTATTAATGTGTGATGTCTGATGTGGAGGACATAGAGTATATTGAGTTATATAAGTAATATAATGAGTAATAAGCAGAATGATCAGGATAACTGTCAGATAGTGATGAATGGTTTATTAGTGGCCCATTTTCATGGTAGAATATTCCATGATTTACAGGTTTCAAGGATTTTTTAGTATTGTTAAGAAGATTTCTATTGTATATTATCAACATTCTATACTATTTATAGTTAATCACTAAGAGCAACGGTAAGTAATAATTATTTTTCCAGAATTTAGTCATTTAGAATATTTGTGACATTGCTAATGTGCATAATGATACTGTCTAATCATCAGGTAAACATATAAATAGGTTGGTAGTTTGATATCTGTAAAGAGTGTGGTTATTGTGGACCAGAACAGTAATTTTAGGGTTGGACCATGAATAAAGAATTCTATTTGTCCTTTCTGTCGCCAGCATTGGCAGAAGCTGAATAAAAGATACTGTAAAGTTTATGGGAGCCCGATAACATCTACTGAACAGTATATATTGTATAAATCACATCTGAGATCTATACTGACGGAACTTTTGTCATACTGTGTCCAATGTCTTCCCAGTCATCTTGGTTGTTAAATGAATTAAGTTATTTCCAAGCTTGTTCATGCAAGTCATTCTACAGTATCATCATTTGTGTTCATTGCTATGTAGCCTTGGGATTTTGCATCTATGAGGGAACACACCGAACAGTTTATAGCTGTGATACTTCGAGATGTGGGAAGTTTAGTAACGGCAATACGGTACTTTGAAGCCTTGAATCTTTTCTTCTACAGGGGAACACACCAAAACGGGTATAGTTGTAATACTCCAAGAGTTGGTAGTTTGGTAGCATGCAGTACAGTACACGGAAACATTAGCACTGTTTGCACAGCAATTAGCGTGCAATAAGGTACACAGAGGTGTTGACACTGTGGGAACAGTGCATAGCATGCAGTAAGAGGCACGGAGTAGATGCTGGAGTTTAAAACCATACAGCAAGTGTATCAGAGTGCACACATACATGTAGATCATAATGCAAACATGTGAGATAGGCACAACCACTGAAGCAGAGTCTCAGACTCCAACTGGACTTCTACAGGGATCCTCGCAAGAGGATATTGAATTTACTTAGTGAGGACCCAGCTTGCGGATCAGTGCATGTGAGTACTTAGCTAGTATGAGGACAGTGCTTGGAAACACTGCTGATGGAAAGGCAGATATGGATGTGCTGCTGTTGAGGAGACCGGACACTGGAGTTGAAACAACACTGGAAGTAAACTGTATTGGAAAGTATAGTTCTGAAGTAGGAGCGTCTATGTAAACAC
This sequence comes from Taudactylus pleione, assembly GCA_031769625.1. Taxonomy (NCBI): domain Eukaryota; kingdom Metazoa; phylum Chordata; class Amphibia; order Anura; family Myobatrachidae; genus Taudactylus; species Taudactylus pleione. The sequence continues at coordinate 7,552,474 of JAUIMM010000396.1, forward strand.
AATTATAATCGGACACTGGAGAAATGCACTAAGCAGGTTTATATCGTGGTATGCTGACAGGTGATTTTCTGCATGAGTCATCAGTGCTGGAGGTTAGTGGTGCTGGAGGTTACTGGTAACACCTGAGAGAGTTGTTATGTTATCGCTAACCTGAGTCTGAGCCCAGCTGTGCTCTGTTGAGGAGTCTGATTGGGATGCCAGCAATCAGTGACTTGCTGAGTGTTTGGAAGTAGGCCAATCATGTCCATGACTGCTGGCACTGACAGTACCCCCCTTCAAAATGGTGGCCACCAGACACCCACAAATCTTCTTATGGGGGAATTTCCAGATAGCCTGTGGAGCATGGACATGTAATGCCCCCACCCAGGTTTGTTCCTCTGAACCATATCCTTTCCAGTCAGATATTGCAGGGTGCCTCTGTATCTGCAGACATCTAAAACCTGCTTGATTTTACGCTCTTCCTGTGATGATGCCACAACTTGCTTATGGGCGGTTTTTTTTTTTTCTTCAGGCCGCTCGCTAAGCTTTTGCGAGCGGCCTGGAGCCCGTCACGATTATCGCTGTGCGCTCGTGAGCGGGTCTGAATCAGGCCCACTGTACACTAGGGATGGCCATTGAAGGGGTGTCCATCGAAGGTTACCATCGATTGGACCATTGGTTACCATCGATGTCACAAAAAAAACACATTTATGGTGAACCATCGATGGTTTGCACACCTCGATGGCTGCCGCTGCAGTGGTGAATGGCGGGCCGTGGGCCAATCAAAAACAGGGGTGGGGCTTAGTCTGCATCAGGGGGTGGGACAAGCTCCGTCCTGTCCAGAAAAAAAGAGTTGTCTCCCACTCCTCCATAGATGGCAAAGTATTTGGCATCGGCCATAAGCCGTCGATGGCCATCCCTACTGTATACATTCATTTTGCTTTGCAGAGCAGTGGTGAATAGAAGACACATGCACATGCCAGTGGTGCAGCATAGAAACCATGGTAGGAAAGAGAGCGAGCCTGTTACAAGGCTGCATAGGTTTTTATTTCAAAGTGTTTTTTTTTTCTATGTGGTATTACATGCACAGCATAATTTAAAGAATAATGGTGCGTACACATGTACCGATTTTTAAGAGCGATTAGAACAATAATGTTAATGTTATCATTCAAATCGCACTTTAAAAATTACCCTACCAAGTTACCTTCGACCAGCGATGCGCGGCCACGTATGGATGATAGCGATATTGTCCATCAGCCGCGCATGCCGGTCAACTTGCTCGATATCGAGCAAGTTACTATAGTGCGGGTCTCTATAGTCGACGGTAAGTATGTGGTGTGCTGGGTGATCGATATCAACCACATTAGGGAGGGTGCTTAGCGATCTTCCACCGATATCGTATCGCTGGTAGATCGCTGCATCTGTACGCACCATTAGACAGGAGATCTTACTACAGTGGCCTTCATTCAGAGGCGGTCTCAAGAAGCGATCGCTCTCTCTGAATGAGGGCGGCCTCTTCTTTTTTTTAGTGCCGCCTCCTGGTCGCTACCACCCACAGCTTACCATTGGGGCTTGCGACGAGACCCTAAGGTTGGGTCTCGGCATCCGCAAGCCCCAGGAAGCTTCCTGCTCTGATCGAGCAGGAAGCTCCCCACTGACATCACTGCTGATGTCAGTGCGGCCGCCCACAAAAATGGCAGGCTTTCGCTTGGGAACACCTCCATTTGTGTAGCCACCACCCTCGCCCCGCCTACAAAACGGGCCGAGCTGTCGATCAACATCGACAGCCGGCCCTTTTGTAATGAGCTCCGGAGCGCAGGGCGAGCGTGTGCAGGGCCTTAACATCGACCTGGTTGCGAGCGCTCAGCGCTTGCGACCGGGTCTGAATGAGGTCCACTATCTTCTGCGATCAGAGATAATGATATGACTGATTTTCCCCTTCTCACCTTGCAGGTAAAAGATCTATTGGCACCAGTCATCTGATATAGAAATACCAGTGCTGTTTGAATATACTGATTTTCTAGGTAAGAGATCTATTGGCACCAGTCATCTGATATAGAAATATTAGTGCTGTTTGAATATACTGATTTTCTAGGTATATTGTCATTAATTAATATCTTCATAATCCAGAGTGACTTAATGTCTGGCTATATAACTATATATTAACTACTAGATACAAGGGGTGAGCTGGTTCGGATTTCTGAAATCCGAGCCCCCCCGATCCGAGGCCGATCCGAGTCAGGCTCGACTTTTCCCGCCTGACTCGGATCTGAAATCGAGGCAAAACGTCATCATCCCGCCTTCCGGGTCTCGCGGGTTTTGGATCCTATATAAGGTACCCGCGTCGGCGCCATTTTCTCACTCGGCTGTGCACAGTGAAGAGGGAGGGTGGGAGTTAGGGCTGGCTGGGCTGTGTAGTGTGGTGTAGTGTAGTGCAGTGTAGTGCTGTGCTGTGCTGCGCTGTGCTGCTGTTGTCCATAGGGGCTGTGTCCACTACTTCAAAGTCCATAGGGGCTGGCTTGACTGTGTTGTGCAGTCAGTTGTCCATAGGGGCTGTGTCCACTCCAAAGTCCAGTGCAGTGTCCCAGTCCTAAAGGGGTGCTGTAGTGTTGTCCAGGGGGTGCTCTGTCCGTCAGGGGTGCTCCCCCCAAGTGCAAAAAAAAATAATATTTTTTCTGAGTTTGTGAATTGTGTGCACTGTGGCTGCACGTGCATCAAAAAAGGAGCAGCGCCAAGCGTGCGCCTGTGTCCCATAAGTAAAAGGCCGGCTGGCTTGTCCGTTAAAGGGTGCTGTAACCCCCAAAGGGCACTCCAAACAAAATAAAAATATATATTTTTTTGTGTTTGTGAATTGTGTGCGCAGTAGCTGCACGTGCATCAACAAAGTAGTGCCAAGCGTGCGCCTGTGTCCCATAAATAAAGGGCCGGCTGGATTGACCGCTAAAGGGTGCTGTAACCCCCAAAGGGCACTCCAAACAAAATAAAAAAATATATTTTTTTGTGTTTGTGAATTGTGTGCACAGTAGCCGCACGTGCATCAACAAAGTAGTGCCAAGCGTGCGCCTGTGTCCCATAAATAAAGGGCCGGCTGGATTGACCACTAAAGGGTGCTGTAACCCCCAAAGGGCACTCCAAACAAAATAAAAAAATATATTTTTTTGTGTTTGTGAATTGTGTGCACAGTAGCCGCACGTGCATCAACAAAGTAGTGCCAAGCGTGCGCCTGTGTCCCATAAATAAAGGGCCAGCTGGATTGACCACTAAAGGGTGCTGTAACCCCCAAAGGGCACTCCAAACAAAATAAAAAAATATATTTTTTTGTGTTTGTGAATTGTGTGCGCAGTAGCCGCACGTGCATCAACAAAGTAGTGCCAAGCGTGCGCCTGTGTCCCATAAATAAAGGGCCGGCTGGATTGACCGCTAAAGGGTGCTGTAACCCCCAAAGGGCACTCCAAACAAAATAAAAAAATATATTTTTTTGTGTTTGTGAATTGTGTGCGCAGTAGCCGCACGTGCATCAACAAAGTAGTGCCAAGCGTGCGCCTGTGTCCCATAAATAAAGGGCCGGCTGGATTGACCGCTAAAGGGTGCTGTAACCCCCAAAGGGCACTCCAAACAAAATAAAAAAAAATATTTTTTTGTGTTTGTGAATTGTGTGCGCAGTAGCCGCACATGCATCAACAAAGTAGTGCCAAGCGTGCGCCTGTGTCCCATAAATAAAGGGCCGGCTGGATTGACCGCTAAAGGGTGCTGTAACCCCCAAAGGGCACTCCAAACAAAATAAAAAATTTTTTTCCTGTGTTTGTGAATTGTGTGCACCGTGGCTGCACGTGCATCAACAAAGGAGCAGCGCCAAGCGTGCGCCTGTGTCCCATAAGTAAAAGTCCAGCTGGCTTGTCCATTAAAGGGTGCTGTAACCCCCAAAGGGCACTCCAAACAAAATAAAAAAATATTTTTTTTTGTGTTTGTGAATTGTGTGCGCAGTAGCCGCACGTGCATCAACAAAGCAGCGCCAAGCATGCGCCTGTGTCCCATAAATAAAGGGCCGGCTGGATTGACCGCTAAAGGGTGCTGTAACCCCCAAAGGGCACTCCAAACAAAATAAAAAAATACATTTTTTTGTGTTTGTGAATTGTGTGCGCAGTAGCTGCACCTGCATCAACAAAGTAGTGCCAAGCATGCGCCTGTGTCCCATAAATAAAGGGCCGGCTGGATTGACCATTAAAGGGTGCTGTAACCCCCAAAGGGCACTCCAAACAAAATAAAAAATTTTTTTCTGTGTTTGTGAATTGTGTGCATTGTGGCTGCACGTGCATCAACAAAGGAGCAGCACCAAGCGTGCGCCTGTGTCCCATAAGTAAAAGGCCGGCTGGATTGACCGCTAAAGGGTGCTGTAACCCCCAAAGGGCACTCCAAACAAAATAAAAAAATATATTTTTTTGTGTTTGTGAATTGTGTGCGCAGTAGCCGCACGTGCATCAACAAAGTAGAGCCAAGCGTGCGCCTGTGTCCCATAAATAAAGGGCAGGCTGGATTGACCGCTAAAGGGTGCTGTAACCCCCAAAGGGCACTCCAAACAAAATAAAAAAAATTTTTCTGTGTTTGTGAATTGTGTGCACTGTGGCTGCATGTGCATCAACAAAGGAGCAGTGCCAAGCGTGCGCCTGTGTCCCATAAGTAAAAGGCCGGCTGGCTTGTCCATTAAAGGGTGCTGTAACCCCCAAAGGGCACTCCAAACAAAATTAAAAAAAATATTTTTTTGTGTTTGTGAATTGTGTGTGCAGTAGCCGCACGTGCATCAACAAAGTAATGCAAAGCGTGCGCCTGTGTCCCATAAATAAAGGGCTGGCTGGATTGACCGCTAAAGGGTGCTGTAACCCCCAAAGGGCACTCCAAACAAAATAAAACATTTTTTTCTGTGTTTGTGAATTGTGTGCACTGTGGCTGCATGTGCATCAACAAAGGAGCAGCACCAAGCGTGCGCCTGTGTCCCATAAGTAAAGGCTGGCTCATTTCTTAAAGGGTGGTGTAACCCACAAAGTGCACTAGTCTCCAACAAAAATAAAAAATTATTTTCTGTGTTTGTGTGCGCCTTAGCCGCACGTATATATCAATATAACATAAATGGAGGACCAAACTTTGGGCCTGATTCAGACCCACTCGCGAGCGGCTGTCCGCTCGCAAGTGGGTCGATGGTCTGCACTGAGCAAGCGCACGACGGAGGGAGCTCCGTCATGCGCATGCGCCAGACGCGACGAGCGAAGGAAAGTCCTTCGCTCGTTGTGTCTGATCAAAGGGGGCATGCTGTCGATGTTGATTGACAGCACGCCCCCTTTGGTGGGCGTGCCGGGGGCGTGCCTCCCTGACGGGGGCGTTCCCAAGGGAACGCCTACCGTCAGAAGCCGGCCCACTGACATCACTAGTGATGTCAGTGGGAGTGATTTTGGCTCTGATAGAGCCAAAATCACTCCGGGCCTTGCGGTTGAAAACCTCAACCGCAGGCTCCGGCTCGCAGTTTCGATGGTCGCGATGGTCACGACCATCGTGGCCATCAAACTGCACGCTCGTATAGGCTGTGGGTGGTGACCCACAGCTATACGAGTGTCCAGGAGGACGCTCCATTTTTATGGAGGGTGGCCCTCATTCAGAGCGTGCGCTCTGCTCAGAGCGTACGGCTCTGAATGAGGGCCTTTCTCCGATAAAAATAAAATAGGGAAAGATCAAGAACCACTTCCTCCTAGTGCTGAAGCTGCTGCCACTAGTCATGACATAGACGATAACATGCCATCAACGTCGTCTGCCAAGGCCGATGCCCAATGTCACAGTAGAGGGCACATACAATCCCAAATGACAAAGTTCAGGAAAATGACCTTGAAAAAAACATTTAAATCATCTGAAGAGAAACGTAAACTTGCCAATATGCCATTTACGACACGGAGTGGCAAGGAATGGCTAAGGTCTTTCCCTATGTTCATGACTAGTGGTTCAGCTTCACATGACAATGGAAGCCCTCCTCCCACTAAAAAAATCAAAAGAGTTAAGCTGGCAAAAGCACAGCGAAGAACTGTGCGTTCTAAGAAGATATCACAAATCCCCAAGGAGAGTCCAAGTGTGGTGGTGGTTGCGATGCCTGACCTTCCCAGCACTGGATGGGAAGAGGTGGCTCTTTCCACCATTTGCACACCCCCTGCAAGTGCTGAAAGGAGCACCCACAGTCCACTTGCTGATATGCAAATTGAAGATGTCACTGTTGAAGTACAACAGGATGAGGATACTGGTGTAGCTGGCGCTGAGGAGGAAGTTGGCGAGGAGGATTCTGATGGTGATGTTGTTTGTTTAAATCAGGCTCCGGGGGAGACAGTTGTTGTCCGTGGGATGAAAAAGCCCATCACGGTCATGCCTGGGCAGAAGACCAAACATTCCACCTCTTTGGTCTGGCAATATTTCTATCCAAATCCGGACAACAACTGTCTTGCCATATGTACCATATGTAAAGGTGAAATAAGTAAAGGTAAGAACGTTAACCACCTAGGAACATCCTACCTTATACGGCACCTGCAGCGCGTTCATAAAAAGTTACTGTCAAGTTCAGAAACTTTGGCTAAGACCGTAAGCAGTCCAGGGACACCTAAATCCCGTTGTCCTGTTGTATCCAAGTGCCTGCAAACCACACTGTCAACTCCATCCTCATCAATTTCCTCCTTAGTCAGGATCAGAAGTAGTCCTGCAGGCCATGTCCCTGGCATGACTGACTCTCCTATCCAGGATTCCTCCGGAAGATCCTGCATTGCTACACCTCCTGCTGCCGCTGCTGCTGTTGCTGCTGCTGGGAGTCGTTCATCATCCCAGAGAGGAAGTAGGAACACCACTACTTTTACTAAACAATTGACCCTCCAACAGTCCTTAGCGAGGAGGATGAAGTACGACAGCAGTCATCCTGAAGCAAAACGTATAACTGAGGCCTTGACTGCTATGTTGGTGTTAGACGTGCAGTGGGATTTAGACAATTGATGGAGGTAGTGTGTCCCCGGTTCCAAATCCCGTCTAGATTCCACTTCACTAGGCAGGCGATACCGAGACTGTACAGAAACGTCAGAAAAAGTGTCCTCAGTGTCCTGAAAAATGCCGTTGTACCCAATGTCCACTTAACCACGGACATGTGGACAAGTGGAACAGGGCAGACTAAGGACTATATGACTGTGACAGCCCACTGGGTAGATGTATCACCTTACGCAGCAACAGCAGCAGCGTCACCAGTAGCAGCATCTCAGAAACGCCAGCTCGTTCCAAGGCAGGCTACGCTGTGTATCACCGGTTTCAGTAAGAGGCACACCGCCGACAACCTCTTAGAGAAACTGAGGGAAATCATCGCCCAGTGGCTTACCCCACTAAGACTCTCCGGGGATTTGTGATATCTGACAACGCCACCAATATTGTGCGGGCATTACATCTGGGCAAATTCCAGCATGTCCCATGTTTTGCTCACACAATAAACTTGGTGGTGCAGAATTTTCTGAAAAGCGACAGGGGCATGCAGGAGATGCTTTGGGTGGCCCGAAAAATTTCTGGCCACTTTCACCATTCAGCGACTGCGTGCCGAAGACTGGAGTGCCAGCAAACACTCTTGAACCTGCCCCGCCATCACCTGAAGCAAGAGGTTGTGACGCAGTGGAACTCAACCCTCTATATTCTTCAGAGGATGGAGGAGCAGCAAAAGGCCATTCAAGCCTATACATCCACCTATGACATAGGCAAAGGAGGGGGTATGCACATGACTCAAGCGCAATGGAGAATGATTTCCGTGTTGTGCAAGGTTCTCCAGCCCTTCGAACTTGCCACACGTGAAGTCAGTTCAGACACTGCCAGCTTGAGTCAGGTCATTCCCCTCATCAGGCTTTTGCAGAAGCAGCTGGAGAAAGTGAAGGAGGAGCTAAGACGGAGCGATTCCGCTCGGCATGTGGGACTTGTGGGTGAAGCCCTTCATTCGCTTTGCCAGGATTCCAGGGTGGTCAATCTGTTGAAATCAGACCACTACATTTTGGCCACTGTGCTCGATCCTAGGTTTAAAGCTATGTGGTGTCTCTCTTTCCGGCCAACACAAGCCTGCAGAGGTGCAAAGACCTGCTGGTGAAAACACTGTCAGCTGAAGCAGAACGTGACACGTCAACAGCTCCTTCTTCATTTTCTCCCGCAACTGGGGCTGCCAGGAAAAAACTTAGGTATCCTAAGCAACCCGCTGGCGGTGATGCAGGGCAGGCAGGACCAAGTTTGGACATCTGGTCCGGACTGAAGGACCTGGCAACAATTTCTGACATGTCTACTGCCACTACATATGATACTGTCACCATTGACAGAATGATGGAGGATTTCATCGGTGACAGCATCCAAGTAGGCATGTCAGATAGTCCATACCTGTACTGGCAGGAAAAAGAGGCAATTTGGAGGCCCCTGTACAAACTGGCTCTATTTTACCTGAGTTGCCCCCCCCTCCAGTGTGTACTCCAAAAGAGTGTTTAGTGCAGCCGGGAACCTTGTCAGCGAAAGGCATAGGAGGTTGCTTCCACAAAATGTGGAGAAGATGATGTTCATAAAAATGAATTATCAACTCTTCCAGGGAGACCAGCCTCCAGAACGTACAGAGGGACCTGTGGTGGTGGATTCCAGTGGGGACGAGTTAATACTCTGTGAGTTGTGTGGCAGACCCTGGAGCTGAAATGATTGCTTTGTTAAAGTGTGCATGTCCTGTTTATACAACATAAGGGTGAGTGGGAGAGCCCAAGGACAATTCCATCTTGCACCTCTTTTTTTTCTTTGCATTATGTACAGTTTGGGGCCTAGTTTTTCAAACTGCCATCCCGTCTGCCACTGCAGTTTCACTCCTAGATGGGTCACGTGTTTGTGCCGCCCACTCGTGTCGCTTAGCATAGTTATCCAGCTACCTCGGTGCAACCTTTTGGACATAAAAACACTATTGTGAAGTGTGAGGTGTTCAGAATAGACTGGAAATGAGTGGAAATTAAGGTTATTGAGGTTAATAATAGCATAGGAGCAGAAAAACCAACACATTCTGTGATTTTAGCTGTTTTTATGCTTTTTAAAAAAAAATACAGATCCAAAACACAAAACCCAGAACCCAAAACACGGAAGGGTGGTTTTGGCAAAACCAATCCAGATCCAAAACACGAAGAAAGTTCCAGATCCAAAACCAAAACACAAAACACGAAAAGTGGCCGGTGCACACCCCTACTAGATACATGGAATGCTGTTTAGGGTCTGTTTTAGAATTTTATGACTTGCATTTGGTGTGGGTGAGGTTACAGGGGTGTAGGGTGCAATCAGTTACTATACATGTATGCTTCACTATATACTTAGCAGGTTACAGGCTGCAGACCTGTTACAAGGCTGCATAGGTTTTTATTTCAAAGTGGGGCTTTTTTTCTAAGTGGTATTAAATGCATAGCATAATTTAAAGAGAAAAGGAGAGTACACACGTAACGATTTTTTGAACGATTTAACTATAACGACGTCGTTATCATTCAATTGTTCAAAAAATCGTTCAGTTTCTGAGTTATAATGATGAACGAAAATCGTTCAAGCGTGCTCCCGTTTGTAGTTTGTAGTACATTTCAGACTGCCTAACATAATGATTTTCATTAAGGGAAGGAAAATTTTTCATTTATCATTGTAAAAATCGTTCATTACACTTCAAAAAATCGTTCACTTTTTCAAGGGAAAATCTGACAGAAAATCGTCGGTTACAAAATCGTTACGTGTGTATGCAGCTTTAGACAAGAGGACAACAGTTAAAATAAAACTTTTTACAACTTTGAACAAATTGAAAAGGATCTTCTAAGCTTCTGGATACCCTGCAACTCAGCCACCAGCTTTCATTATAACCTGGAAACACCTTTATCCAAACACCTTTATCCAACTGGTAGTTATATTGCAAGCAACTACCAGTTAGTTTGCTGCATTTTAATTTGTGTATGTATGTTAACTTTAAATCATTCCTGTACCACTGTCAATTTACCTCTATACCACTGTAGTATCTATCATTGTTTAACACCTGAACATATTTAAAAATAAATAAAAAATAAAAAAATACTAATTTAAAGTACTGCAACTTTAACAGCTCCAAAACTCATTTTGTTTATAAGATACTACTGTAGTTGTGCCTTTACATTTACCAGCACTGTTCTTCCTTTTATCTGATTTTTATACATTTTAACTGTACTGTTCCTGTATCTCACTCTTATCACTACTGCTGCTCCCCCCCCAACTCCCTCATCTACACTATGGCCCTGATTCAGAGCCGGACGCTCTGCATTTTTGGGTTTTTTTTGGAGCGGCCTCCTGACCGCTCGCATAGCTATTACGAGCGGCCAGGATGATGGTCGCGATGGTCACCCTTGTGGTAGGGTCTCATGGCTGCAAGCACCAGAGAGCTTCTGGCTCTAATAGAGCCGGAAGCTCTCCCACTGACATCACTGGTGATGTCAGTGGGGCCGCCCACAAACGCCAGGCATTCGCATGGGAACGCCTCTGTTTGTGAAGCCACCCCCCCCGCCCCGCCTACAAAACGGGGCAAGCTGTCGATCAACATCGACAGCCGCCCCTTTTGTAGTGAGCCATGGAGCGAGTGCTTTTTGCGCTCGCTCAGGGACTCGCGCGTGCGCACTGGGCCACCATCGACCCGGTTGCGAGTGCTATGCGTTCGCAAGCGGGTCTGAATCAGGCCCTATGGGCAGTATACAACTAGCCCCGAACATTGTTCAGTCGCTAATTGATCCCCACGATCTGTGAAAAACAGGGATTTTTCGCCAATAATCCCCAATTTTCGCCAATGTTTTTTTTCATCCTATCCTATCCTTTCGGCCGAAATAATAGGATAGTAAACACATAGGAGCCGCTATAAGCTCGCTGACCTATGTGTTTTCGCCTTTTTTTGGGCGAAAAGACGGCAATTATCGTGGTTTATTTTTCGGGACACATCAGATCCTGAAAAAAAAGTGTAGTCGTCAGGCTGACTTTGGGGCTAATTGTATAGCAAGCCCCAGGCGAGGTAATTAGCAGCGGTAATTTACAGCGGCTAATTGGATAGCCCCCTATGTCTCTCTTTTCTTCTGCTCCCCACCTCACTCAGCAGCTACATAACTCTCTGCTCTACCACCAGTTCCCATCTCTTTCCTCCCTCCATAGTCTCCTACACCTTCTCCTTTTCATTCCTCTCCTCTGTTTCCCTTCATCCCATCTAGTACTCTCCACCTTATCTCCCACAACTCCCTTATTATTTACTCCTATTCTGCCATGGTAATGCTATTCCACCACTAAGCCCTGCACCCTCCCTATTCTCCAAGTTACCTCTCCTCTTCTCCACCCATACCACACTAAACCTCCACCTTGCCCACCACCTGCTGTCACCCTTCTTCATTTTTAAGCCCACCACATACCCACACTATTCTTATCCCCCTGCTCTAAATCAATCTCAACCCCACACTACAGGAACCCTAACAATCTCGTTCTTCTCTCTCCTCCTAACTCTATTCCTCTCTCCTGTGTCCTCTGGAAAGCCAGTTCTGTCTATAATTAACTGGTCCCCATCCACGACAGCTTCATCTCCAACTCCTTAAATCTTCCATCCATCACCAAATCCTGGATTTACCCATGTGACACCACCTCTCCTGCAACTTTCTCCTTTGAGGGACTCACATTCTTTCACACTTTCACTGTCCAATCAACTAATTTTATCACAGGTGGACTCCATTTAAGCTGTAGGAACATCTCAAGGATGATCAGTGGAAACAGGATGCACCTGAGCTCAATTTTGAGCTTCATGGCAAAGGCCGTGAATACTTATGTACATGTGATTTCTTAGTGGTTTTTTTTTTTTATTAAATTTGCAAAAATTGCAAAAAACTTTTTACACGTTGTCATTATGGGGTATTGTGTCTAGAATTTTGAGGACAAAAATGAATTGTCCTCAAAATTCCATTTTGGAATAAGGCTGTAGCATAACAAAATGTGGAAAAAGTGAAGCGTTGTGAATACTTTCCGGATGCACTGTGCATACTAAACTCTCCATTTTATTCTTTCCATTCAATGCTCATGACATTTGCATCTTCCAACTTCTTTGAGTAACTACCTTTTTTCGTTCCCCTGGCCTTAGTGCAAAATTCCTTGATAACTTTGCTTCCTGGCTCCTAATCTTCAAATGGGCTCTCGAGACCCCTTTCTTCCTCAAAGTTTTCAGCGCTCATCCTAACCCACTACTCCATGTTCCTTCCTAACAATCAAGCCCATTTGTGTCACCCCTGTATGTTGCCCCTCCCCTTTAGAATGTAAGCTCTCACAGGCAGGGCCCTCTTCCCTCATGTGCTTCTCATTGCTTTACCTATATTTTAATTTACAACAGCACCTACCGTAATACTTGGTTGCTGACACCCTGCTGCTTGTTTAAGTGTTATGCAGCAATGTTTATAAATCCTGCATTTGTCCTGCATTGTTTGTACTGTTAATAACTGTTTTTCTTGTGTGCTCATTTGTTTATGTACTGTATAAGGCACTGCGAAACCCTTGTCGCGCCATATAAAGGATAATAATAATAATAATTTTCAGTTCGGTAGGCTGCCCGGCCTGCAGTTTATCAGTGCTGGCTCGGACTCCATAATTATCTATTGCTCATGCACAAATAAAATCTAGCCAGAGAAGAAAAATGCGCATGTGCACAAAACCGGCTTCTAGTGTCTGCATCAACTGCAGCCCTGGTGTTCTAGTAGCCGAAGCGTGTTCACATTGGAAACTCTTTCTGCTAATGGTCATCCATATTGGCAGTCCCAGGGAGAGAAAACACCCCCCATGTAAATCTGCCACTAGTAAATAAACATCTTCCTGCATCTGCTTGTATCCTGTGACAGATAAGGACTAATCACTTACAGTAGGCTGGGTGTACATTAGAAAATTTTTTGAACGATTTGCCCTATTCTGATGGATCAGAACGACAAATCGTTCACGCAGGTGGATGCGGTGGGGGAACGACATATCGTGTGGTGGTTCACCAAATTGTGTGGTGTGTACGGACCGCACTAAATGTTGTCCATCGCATCTGCCGTTAGCTGGATTGTCCATCGCATCTTCTGTCGTCTAATGTGTATCCACCTATAATCATTCTCTGGCTGTCCTGAGGTTGAGCCCAGTGTCTCCAAGCTTCCATTATAACCAGAGGAGGAGGGGAAAGAAAGGGGGAGAGGACCCAGGAGATATACCACCGCACAGGTATGGCTACTACAAAGACTTTGAGAGTCAAAATTCAAGAAGAAAAATTAATCTGGAAGGGCTATGTCCACAGGTGTTCCTTAATAGAAACAAATGAAATTATGATGGAGTTGGTGGTGGTGCTACTCAGAGTAGACGACAATAGTACAAAAAGAAGATCAAATGAATGACATGCAAGACTCTATTATGGAGCACTCTTATAGCCTGTACAAGTATTAGATTAAAATATAACTTTTAATGTATCGAAAAAAAACTTATTAAAATGGACTTACAAGACAGACATAAAATGGAAAGGTGTGTTAGGTATACAGATGGGGGTGTGAGGGATTAACCCTCGTGGGGCGATGAAATATGAAAGAGGTAATAGACTTTACAAATATATAAAATTACATATACAAATACATAACACAGAAGTAATATAAAATATACCCAGGAACAGAAAATTTCAATAATGGTATTGTCACTGCTTTCATGAAAAAAATGGAGAGATTGAACTTTAATTCTCTCTCTGATAATATCTTTGATTAGATTATTCACGATAGGAAATATTCAGATAATACCAGTTGATAAGAAAAAGTGAAAGTCAGGGTGCGAAAGACTTGTATTGCACAGTTCTGTCCCACACTGCGCAGTTGTGGGGCACTCTAGGGACCGACATGCGTTTTACCTGCGTGGCTGGTCACGGGCAATCAGCTACTATGTAGCTAGTAGCTGATTGTCCGTGATCAAGTCATGCAGGCGAAACGCGCATCGGTCCCTAGGGTGCCCCACAATTGCGCAGTGTGGGACACCCCTACACCCAGGTTATGTGGACACATGTCCCTTATTAACTTTTGATATACATCCATGCTTTCATGTGTTAACTGAATTGCATCAACTGTCTGTCAGTTTTTCTCAAACAAACAGCAGTATGAAATTTTCTTTCCTAACTGATAGAATGCAGATTGGATATATTTAGGTATTTAATCCTACAGATTTGGATATCTGCTGCCTGGAGATTCAACAATATTGTAAATATCTATGCTTTACTCCACAGAGCTTTAGAAAAAATTAATACTCATCTATCTTTTTACATTTTAAACGCTGCACACATGCTAATATCCCTCTATCCCGAGGTGACCTTGTTGCTATAATATGTTCACTATATTGTTGATGCAATGGATTTTTGCCCCTAGATAATATATACTGTATACATTTCTGTCTCATATTACCGTGACATTTTCCTTATGATGCACTTTATGCAAATACTGCTGCTAAATAATTGTTTTTGAACTATGCACTGTATGCTGCTTTACATTTGCTACTATGAATAATGCACAATTGCACTATTGTTGAGAAACAGCTACAGTGTACCTCAGCATAATCTTTGATGACATAATTGCATAGTGGATGACCAAGAGCAGCAGAACTGTGCAATACAAGTCTTTCACACCCTGACTTGCACTTTTTTCTGATCAACTGGTATTAACTGAATATTTCCTAACGTGAATAATATCATCAAAGATATTATCAACGTGAGAATTAAAGTTCAATCTTTCCTTTTTTCATGAAAGCAGTGACAATACCATTATTGTAATTTTCTGTTCCTGGGTATATTTTATATTACTTCTGTGTTATGTATTTGTATATGTAATTTTATATATTTGTAAAGTCTATTACCTCTTTCATATTTCGTCGCCCCACGAGGGTTAATCCCTCACACCCCCATCTGTATACCTAACACACCTTTCCATTTTTTGTCTGTCTTGTAAGTCCATTTTAATAAGTTTTTTTTCGATACATTAAAAGTTATATTTTAATCTAATACTTGTACAGGCTATAAGAGTGCTCCATAATAGAGTCTTGCAGGCCATTCATTTGATCTTCTCCAAGCTTCCACTCTGAATGCCATCAAGCACAGCTCTGGCCCATAGTAAGCTATCATTGGGGATTTATCCATCACCATCCATTAGGTCTTGCAGCAGCCTGACCACACATACCCAGAAGTAAGCGGTTCCAGGTGCTGGTGTAGAAGCCTGGAGATGGCAGGCACACAGTGGGAGGAGTCAATAACAGGCGGTTACTGAAGGTAAGATTATTATTATTATTCTTTATTTATATGGCACCACAAGTGTTCTGCAGCGCCTTACATAGCACATAGAACTAATAAGTGAACAAGAAACAAGTAACTTACAGTACATTACAGTGTAGGACAAGGACAAGACTTATATACATTGCTGCAATAGCGATTAAGCACTCACAATAAGCTGCCGGGAGTTGGCAGTCACATGTTAGGTGCCCTAATGGGGAGTAAAGAGTAGAAGAAAATGTAAAGAGAAGCACATGAGGGAAGAGGTCCCTGCTCATGAGAGCTTACATTCTAAGGGGCAGGGGCAGACAGACAGGGGTGACACAGAAGGGGAAGATAGGGAGGAAAGAGCATGAGGTGGGTTAGGATGAGTGCTGGAAGGCGAAATCTCTCTACCACAGGAGTGGAAAAGTAAGCCAACTTAGGTTCCTCTGGAAGCATTGGTTATCTACCCCAATCTGTACAGTGAATTGTGTGCATGCAGTAATCTGGGCACTCTGTTATTTGGTTCTTAGTAACATTTCTTTGGCAGAAATCACAGCTTCCAGATATATATTTTAGAAAGTTAATAGTCTATTTTTTAGGATTATGTCTCCTTGTATACACTGGATATGAACTCCTGTGCCTAACTACAAGGGTAGCAGGGCTAAAGAAAGAGATAAGAGGCCCATGAATATTTATTACAATCTTTCACTAATTACTGCTGTTCTAGTGCATCCGAGCTCATAAGGTGAATTGAGTTTTCTGGCTCTGAGAATGAGTAACTATTTGTATAAGGCATGTGGAAAGCCAGGTCAACAGAGTTGTTGGCACTAAGGTAGTAACACGTGTTCAAAAGATGTCTGCTAATAGCACCTGCCCTCACAAAGGGTTCATCTCTGATATGACTGACTCAATAATACAATTTCATATGATAAAGAATTGAAGAGCAAAAAGGTAGGAAAATGATTTGTACTAAATACGAAGGTCATTTCTTGATTTAACCAACAGAATGCAGCATTTCAAATACTCATATTTTCAGCTACTAGTGTTTGCTAATATGAAAATGTAAGCAAAATGTCCTAGGGTGTGACTGAAAAAAACTGTTTTTAATTAAAATTTAAAAAATGGGAACCAAAGCAAAAGTTAATTTTTTTTTGGTCTTATAAACACCACAAATAAATACTTTGTGGTTCTTGTTTCCATAATAGGAATAAGCAGAATTCAATGTGTAGTTTTTTGACAAAAAAAAATCTGCACTTGAAATGAAAGAGCATTTTTCTTGTGCGTCTTTGCACAAGTGGTGAAGAATAGCATTAAGCAGTTTCTCTGGGAGAAAATAAGTAGTCCTGTCAAATTTGGGGTACTTGAAAATGGGTACTAGCATATTTTAAAGTCGCTAAAGTGAAGTTTGAAAAAATTTAAAAAAACACCTGAAGCAAGCACCTGCAATAAAAAAAAACACCTTACCCATACTTGCAGACCCCCAAAAAGTCTATTTCGCTACTTTTATGTTTGTACCCCCACTTTGTTTTGCCCCCAAATTCAAACTACTTTTTAGGGGTGTTCCTTACTTTCTTTTTAGGGATTTTTTGATGCAGTTAGCCTCTGGGGGCCTGTTCCAAGGGTTCTGAGTGGTTTCCCCACCTTTGCACCCCAAAATAACAAAAATGCACAACTTTTCTCCTGCTATTCAGAGGTGAATCTTTTCGCCTATTACATTGCTTTGACTTTCCGCATACTCGAAAAGCGGATGGAATTGAATACGAAGATAAGTTTCCGACAGGCGAAAAGTCGCAATTGCCGATACTTTTATGCGGATCTCAGCTTTTCACTTCTAATTGAATACGGCCCTTTGTTTGAAAGAAGAGACGCCTCTCTTTCAAGACATGGTGCATTTATGTGTGTGCGGGCCAGTATGGGGTAGACAATGCACATGTCCTTCCCTCATCCGACATCTATGATTACCAAACAATAGCTAAGGAGGCCACATAATTCTCTTGTGAGTGACTCCACATTTACAGGTGTGATGGGGCACATAGTGCCCTCTAAACCTATATACAGAAAATGTCTATTTTCTATAGAGCAGGGTAATATTGTCTGGGGATCACCAGACAAAAGTTACTAGTGGGTGGGGACTCCATGCTTTCAAATATGAGGGCCCACTCGGTTGCAGCTGGCATATTGGGGGTAATAGGGCACATATATAGAAAACATGTTTTTCATAGTGTGGGGTAACCAATAAGTTCTAAGGGGCTCAAAAATTTCAAAGAGGGGACCCCACTCTTTCTAAAAATGGGTACCCCTTAATTATTTGAAGCTAGGTGGTAGATCTTCCTCCATGCTTGGACTACATTATTTTTGTATAGTTCAGGGAGTTAAGGTCCGGTGATCAGTGTGATCATTAGATATACAGTAAGCCTTTAGGTCGGTTCACCATTTGACTCCCACATCTTTATGGCAGTACATCTCATATTGGCACCGGAGACTGCAGGGAGGCCCCACAAGTTTTCAAAAATGTATCAATGTGCAAATAAATGCAGCATGCAACCATTTCAGAACTAGTCCCGTTAGGAACCATTTATGTATTTAGGCAGGATTCAGTGTATACGGGAGGTCTTATAAACAAAGGAATAATTAAAAAAAAGGTAAAGCATGTGTTTTTTAAAATGAAAAAAAATAAAATTATATGTAAAAACTTTCCCCTTTCCTAACAATAACAGGCTATATTACTGAGCATTGGTTGCAGGTCAAATTATAGAACTAAAAGGAGGACTATATGCCCAGGTGCCAAAACACAACTTTTTCTCCACACAGAGGACCTCATTCAGAGTCGGTCGAAGCGGCCGCACGGTCGTACGGGAAAAGGGGCCAGATATGCAAATGATTCCCTCGCAAGTTGCGTCCCTAAGATCGGATCGATAGCTGGCTGTCCAAGGGGAGGAAGTGGTCGGAATTCAAAAAAATACGCCCCCTTCTCGTACGCATTGCACGTCATCTCCGGGCATATAAGGATTA
This sequence comes from Taudactylus pleione, assembly GCA_031769625.1. Lineage (NCBI taxonomy): Eukaryota > Metazoa > Chordata > Amphibia > Anura > Myobatrachidae > Taudactylus > Taudactylus pleione. The sequence goes on from JAUIMM010000396.1 coordinate 7,570,790, forward strand.
ATCGAGACCATCGGGAACCATCAGAACTGGTCGTAGAGCTTAAGGTTGACCATACTCTCTCTTAAGCTCTACGATCATGTCAGTGTAAAAACCACCCATGTCACATGTGCCATGACGCTACTTTGTTAATTATGCACTCCCATAAACCGTATGCACTCCCATAAAACGCCATTCGCATAATTAGGCACGCCTGCGTTCGGATCTCCACTCCCGCATTTTCAAGCACCTTCCCCTGTTACCACCCACAAACGCCTCATTCTGTCACTCAAACTACCGACCTGGCTGTGTTCAAGGAGAGAGAAATTTCTGATTGTAGCGGCTAATTTGCGCACGCGCATTGCGAACTTTACACATGCGCAGTATAGCGAACATGGGTGGCGTACGACCGTGCGGCCGCAACGACTGACTCTGAATGAGGTCCTTAGTACTACAGGTGCAGGTGCACCATACAACCATTTAAACATATACACCATATACAAGGTTTTTGGCATAAATTTGGCCAAAATTTGGCCTGAATGAGGTCCAGATTTTCAAGGTAAACATTTACATGGTGGCGGGAGAGGGTGACAGTTTTGGAAGATTATAAATTGGCAAAATGTATCTAATTACTTTATTAGACTAAAAACCAGGTGCACATAGTACTATAATCAGGGTTATTATTCAGGAAAAATAGGTTCAGTAACTGTGGGTGGAGCTACTGGGGTAGAGCTACAGAAAACTATGTTGTGTATGTATATATATATATATATATATATATATAAATGTACACTGTATATATATATATAGATAGATAGATAGATAATATTTATTGTGAAAGAAGCACTGGTAAAGTGGTCAATGGCAGGTACATTTGTCCTAGGTTTTTGACCTATGTGTTCTAAAAAACCCCAGGAGAAGTCTGTTTTGTAAGCAGACCAGAGTGTCGGCTTTTTGGAGAAGCCAGTTTGGGTCCTGGGGGTGTGGATGTGAGGAGAGGGAGGGTTCCATCCACAGGCCACTCCAGGTTTTGGGCCTTTTAGCCTGGGAGCAGGCCAATTAGTGGTTTCACCTGGAAGTGGCTCATAAGAGCTGTGTAATCTCTTAGTGCAGTGTCTCACAACCGGGAGAGCAGGCAGACTAGCCTGTTCAGAGACACTTGGTGATATTCCTTGTAAGTATTGTGCTCATGTTTTGTTGATGGTGAAGCAATAGGCCCTACTGTTATTGTAGAGAGGGAATCTGCTGTGTAGCTAGTGCCCAGCTGGGCTAGTACTTATGTCTATGTTTTGTTTATGTTTATATTCATTTGGCACAATAAAGACTGGTGCCGACCAGTTTGTACGAGAACCCCTGACTTGTATCCTGTTTCTACGGCTGCTGTGCGTGTAAAGAGGGAGTCTATCTACCCCAGGAGAGGGACCCCTATCCCAACTGTGTCGCATTTGGTGGAGAATGCGGGCAATCACACTGAAATTGCAGAAAGGAAACATTTTCGTTTAAAATGTAAAGGGACAGACACCAATTCATCAGTGTGGATATAAAGTTGTGTCCTTTCAAGTCCATAGATGTAGCATCCGCAGATGCTTAGGGAAGCCAGGTTCTGCTTCCAACCTACACCCCAGGACAAAATGGAGGACATTGTTAAAGCCTTGTTCCAAGCTACGGCAGCTCTGCAAGAAGCTACCAGGGTTCAGCAGGAAATGAACAAAATTCAGCAAGAAGCTACCACGGCTCAGCAGGAATCCACCCAGGTGCAACTATTGGCCTTGGAGGCAGCCCAGAGGCAACAAGTCACCATCGAGGAAACCCGCCAGGCCATAGCGGAAAACAGCCAGGCCATAAAAAAGGTGGTACAACAGCTTGTAGCCCGGTCTGGTGATGCTACCACTGGTCCTCTCACCACCGCTCGTTCCATACGCGACAGTCACTTCCTACAGAAGATTACATTTGAGAGAACAGCATAGAAGGAGAGTTGGCCCAAGGAACAATGGGCAAGTCTGGTGGCACCTTTCCTGTCTGGAGAGCCACAAAAGGCCTACTATGACTTATGCCTAGCTGATGCCAAGGACTATGAGAAATTGAAACGAGAGATCCTAACTCATTTAGGAGTCACCCTGTTTGTTCGCGCCCAATGAGTACACCGCTGGGAGTTCCAAATGGAAAAGTCTACACAGATGCATGACCTCGTCCATCTTACCACAAAATGGCTGCAGCCTGAGACTCTAACACACCACAGATTGTGGAAAGAGTTGTAATGGACCAGTATCTATGATCGCTATCTGCACCTCTGCGCAAGTGGGTGAGCCATGCAGACCCTAAATCCACAGACCAGTTAGTCGAATTGGTGGAGAGGTACGTGGCAGCTGAGGAGCTGTTGAGTCTGCCCCACCGAGCCCCGATTACGCACTGGCGAACTCCCATTGAGACTGGTAAGACTGTTCCAGGGGAGAAGGGTGCTGGGCAATGGAACGTACATAAGACTGAGGGCAAGGAACCTGGAGACAGGCCAGCCAGGCCAAGAAGGTTCCTACCCCGTAAAAGACTAGGATATAATGTGATTCAGTGTTTCTGATGTGGTGGTTTCGGCCATATTGCGGCTAATTGTTCACTTACCTCTGAACCTATGCAATGTGATACTGCTCACATTAACGGCAGGATGTCTTTCTTTGCACAGCCAGCCTGTACTGCTGAGACAGATAAGCACATGTGTGTACTCACTGTAGAAGGCAACTGAGTAGAGGCTCTGTTAGATTCTGGTAGCCTGGTTACACTTATGAAAGCTGAACTGGTGAACCCCTGAAAGCATAAGTGGGAAAACTGTTGGTGTGACCTGCATACATGGGGATACTAAGTATTATATTACTGCAGAAGTAAACATCGAGACCACAACCATGTGGTTCCGCGATAGTCTCCGTGGGTTTGGTACACGGCTTAATGTATGATGTGATATTGGGGAGAGACTTTGCCCACTTCTGGAATTTGTGGGAAAGCCAATTTGTTCCAGAACTAAACAACCCCATTCCATTTGAGAGGGTTACTGATGCAGTAGAAGGGGGAGCTTCTTCAGAGTCTGTGATGTTCCCTTTTTCTAGCACGGTTGGCGAACCTGAGAGTGATGGCGGCTCACCAGATGGTGTACCTCCCACTGAGGTGGGAAGTGTTGTTGAGCCCATGGATCACTTGCCTGATCTTGAGGTCAGGAGAGAGGTCTTTGTCGTGGAGCAGTTGAATGACCCTACTCTAGTAAAAGCCAGGGAAAATGTAAAAGTAATTGATGGCAAACCCATAGACCCTGATAGTCCGTTGTCATATTCTCACATGGCGGTGTGCCAGGATTTTTTGTATCAAGTGACTAAAAAAGGGGAATACATTGTGGAACAATTAATAGTTCCCAAGGCATACAGAAGAACAGTGTTAGACCTGGCTCATAGTCATATAACGGCAGGTCACCTAGGGGTAGAAAAAACCACTGAGCGGATCTTGCAGAGGTTTTTCTGGCCCGGGGTCCATAAAGAGGTGTCTGACTATTGTGCGTCCTGTCCTGAATGTCAATATCATGCTCCGAGGCCACATTTTAAAAGTCCACTTGTCCCGTTGCCTATTATTGAGGTTGCCTTCGAAAGAATAGCTATGGACTTGGTTGGACCATTAATGAAGTCTGCCCGGGGCCATCAATATATTCAAGTGATAATGGATTACACTACCCGGTACCCGGGAGCGATAAGATTGCACAATACATCAACAAAGACCATTGCTAAGGAATTAGTCCATGTCTTTAGCAGGTTGGGAATACCTAAGGAAATCCTGCCTGACCAAGGTACCCCATTTATGTCAAAAATCATGAAAGAGTTGTGCCGCCTGTTTAAAATTGATCAATTAAGAACCTCTGTGTACCATCCCCAGACCGATGGGTTAGTGGAGAGGTTTAATAAAACTTTAAAGCACATGCTAAGAAAAATAGTTGACAAAGATGGTAGAGATTGGGATTACTTGTTACCATTTGCTATTGGCCATAAGAGAGGTTCCCCAATCCTCCACAGGGTTTTCCCCTTTTGATTTATTGTACGGGAGACATTGCCAAAGAGATATGGGAGGGACAGTCCAGTCCGTATAAAACAGTTATTGAGCATGTTTCCCAAATGCAAGAAAGAATTGCTGCTGTGGTGCCGATAGTAAGAGAGCACTTGGAACAGGCCCAACAGGCACAGCAGAGGGTGTACAACCACAATGCTCGCTTACGCAACTTTACTCCTGGGGACAGAGTGTTGGTATTGGTTCCCACAGTAGAAAGTAAACTTTTAGCTAAGTGGCAAGGACCCTTTGAAATTCTAGAAATAGTGGAGGAAGTTAATTACAAAGTTTACCAGCCGTCCGAGCCCCTCCAGTAAACCCAGGGCCCTTGATTCCCGAAGTGACAGTAGCAAAAACCCTGTCAGCCGTTCAACAGCAGGAAGTTAAAGAATTTCTTATCAGAAATAGGGTCTTGTTTTCAGACATACCAGGGAAAACCACGGTCATTAAACATGATATAATCACTGACCCAGGGGTTAAGGTTAACCTAAAGCCCTATAGGTTACCAGAAGCCCAAAGGGAGTCAGTGTCTAAAGAAATTTAAAAAAATTTAGAATTGGGTGTCAGATAGTGAGTGGTCAAGCCCCATTGTGCTTATTCCAAAGCCCGATGGGAGTGTGCGTTTCTGCAATGACTGCCGGAATTGAACAGTGTGTCAAAATTCGACGCCTACCCAATGCCTAGGGTGGATGAATTAATTGAAAGGCTAGGAACAGCCAGATATTTAACCAGACTTGACTTAACCAAAGGGTATTGGCAAGTCCCATTAACTGAGAATGCCAAAGAAAACACAGCTTTTTCAGCACCAGAAGGGTTGTTTCAATACAAGATGTTGCCCTTTGGGTTACATGGGGCACCAGCGACCTTTCAAAGAATGATGGATAGGATTCTAAGGCCCCATAGACAGTATGCTGCTGCTTATCTGGATGATGTGGTCATTCATAGTCCTGATTGGCAGTCTCACTTGCCCAGAGTTCAAGCAGTGTTGGACTCAATCTATAAGGCAGGTTTGACAGCCAACCCAAAAAAGTGTTGTCTGGGGATGGAAGAAGTAAAATATCTAGGGTACACCATTGGCAGAGGTTTGATAAAGCCACAGCTCAATAAGATTGAGGCAATCCAAAACTGGCCATGACCCCTGAATAAGAAGCAGGTGAGAGCCTTCTTAGGGATCACTGAGTAGTATAGGAGGTTTATACCCAATTTTGCCACCATTGCAGTCCCATTGACTGACCTTACCAAAGGCAAACAGAAAGTCATGGTGGAATGGAGTCCTGAAGCAGAGAAGGCTTTTCAGGCCTTAAAAACAGCATTGTGTACCCAACCTGTTCTGGTGACTCCTGATTTTGACAGGGAGTTTGTAGTGCAAACTGATGCATCCAAAGTAGGTATAGGAGCGGTCCTGTCCCAGATCAAGGATGGTGAGGAACACCCTATTTTTTACCTAAGCAGGAAATTAAATGTAGATGAGAGAAACTATGCTACAGTTGAGAAGGAAGCATTGGCTATAAAATGGGCCTTAGAAACTCTCAGGTACTACTTGGTGGGAAGCAAGTTCAGATTGACCACTGACCATGCCCCTCTGAAGTGGATGTCAGAAAACAAGGACAGTAATGCGAGAATAACGAGATGGTTCTTGACATTACAAACCTTTAAATTTACAGTAGAACACAGACCAGGAAACCAGCTGACCAATGCAGATGCTTTGTCACATGTCCATTGTTTGGTGGCTGTGGTTGTTCCGCCTCACAGGTCAAAACAAAGGGGGGGATATGTAATAGAAGCACTGGTAAAAATGGTCAATGGCAGGTACGTTTGTCCTAGGTTTTTGGCCTATGTGTTCTAAAAAACCCCAGGAGAAGTCTGTTTTGTAAACAGACCAGAGTGTCGGCTTTTTGGAAAAGCCAGTTTGGGTCCTGGGGGTGTGGATGCGAGGAGAGGGAGGGTTCCATCCACAGGCCACTCCAGGTTTTGGGCCTTTTAGCCTGGGAGTAGGTAGTGGTTTCACCTGGAAGTAGCTCATAAGAGCTGTGTAATCTCTTAGTGCAGTGTCTCACAACTGGGAGTGCAGGCAGACTTGCCTGTTCACAGACACTTGGTGATATTCCTTGTAAGTACTGTGCACGTGTTTGTTGATGGGGAGGGCAATAGGCCCTACCATTATTATAGAGAAGGAATCTGCTGTGTAGCTAGCGTCCAGCCGGGCTAGGACTTAGGTTTAAATTTTATTTATGTTTATATTCATATGGCACAATAAAGACTGGCGCCGACCAGTTTGTACGAGAACCCCTGACTTGTATCCTGTTTCTACGGCTGCTGTGTGTGTAAAGAGGGAGTCCATCTACCCCAGGAGAGGGACCCCTATCCCGACTGTGTCACAATATATATATATATATATATTTATAGATAGATAAGAAGGTACTCAAAAGGGACTTTAAAATCAAACTTATGTTATGGAAAATATTTTGCCCAGGACATTACGTCATTGTTAAAGAGAAGTTCAGGGACTGAGGGCCCGATTCAGACCCGATCGCTAGGAAGTATTCACACGCAGACAGCCAATATTTGCATTCTGCACATGCGTATGCATTGCAGTGCGCATACCAGTCAGAGCGATTGGGAAACGTTCACTCGCCGCTCAAAGACAGCCGGCTGAATGAGTGACAGGAGAAGTCGTTTGTGGGTGGTGACAGGGGCTGGCCATTAAAAACGGGGGAGTGGAGGTTCGAACACAGGCGTGCCTGAGCGTCTCAACGCAGTTTCAGAGACATACATAATTAAGAGGCAGCGTCATATAGTACACGTCACTTGGTTGAATAGTACACTGAAGTGCTCGTAGTGCTTGTGGTAGGGTATGGTCAGCCACAAGTGCTGCGTATGGGTCCGATGGTACTTGACGATTGCATACACTTCCTGGAGATGACGTGCACAAGTGGGCGTCTTAAGACAGGCTGGTGGGCGTCTGCATACACAAAGCGTTCGCACGCCAAGACATAGTGAGCGTGCTAATGCCTTGTCGTGCGATTGTCTGCCTTGCTGGGAGTGTGCCGGATTTGCATATGCTGGGTGCATGCGAACGCATCTAGCGAGCAGGTCTGAATCGAGCCCTGAGTTCCTGCTGAAAAAGAGCACTGACTATAATTATATAAAATAATATTTTACATCCATTTGAATATGTTACCCAAAATGAAGTGTGGTTTGGCTTTTTATAAATTAAGCAAACCTCATTGCGTATGGGTATGCAATCGGGAAGCCGACTGCCTAAATACCGGCAGCCAGCTTCCCGACTGTCATATCCCGGCAAGGGTGAAATGCCGGGCGTCTAGATGTAGACGCCCGCATTTCCCCGACGCCGGGAGACCGGCGCCCGGCATCCCGATCGTAGTGATGCCGGGCGCCGCGAGCGGACAGCCGCGGGGGGGGAGGGTTAGGTTTAGGGCTCCCGGGGGGGACTTAGGGTTAGGCACCCCCCTGGGAGGGTTAGGGTTAGGCTAGGGGGAGGGAGGGTTAGGGTTAGGCACCCCCGGGGGGGACTTAGGGACTTAGGGTTAGGCACCCCCCCGGGGGACTTAGGTTTAGGCAGCGGGGAAGGGGGTGGTTAGGGTTATTTATTACCAGTTATTTATATAGCGCACACATATTCCGCAGCGCTTTACAGAGAATATTTGGCCAGTTAGGCACTTAGAGGGGGGATTAGGGTTAGGCACTTGGGGGGAAGTTAGGGTTAGGGTTGTTAGGTTAGTAGATACTCACCTATCCACGATCGGGATTTCCAGCGCTATCGAGCTTCCGCTGCTTCGAACTCTGCTCATGTCGGGCTGCCGCTGACGGGAATCGAACCGCCAGGCACACCTGCATTTCTCTGACCACCCCCCATCACCACCCTCAAACGGTCACTTCCTGTCAATCACTATATGAAGACTCTGCATGCTCACTGCGATCGCTTACCGATCGCAGTGGCTGGTTCGCGCAAGCGCATTGCGTCCCATACGCATGCTCAGAATGCTAACATAGGCTGGCTGCGTGCAAACGCAGCCTTGCGATCCAACCTGAATCAGGCCCTGAGTTTTAATCATCTTGAAGGATACAAAAATGATTGTGAGTAATATAAGTTGGAATCTATGAGTAAACTAGACTTAAGCTGGGTACACACCATATGATGGTGCGACTCAGTTACGGAACAATGCAATGTAACAAAACATCGCGCACATCGTACACACTGTGCAATCTGGTGTACAGTGTATCAGGGGCGTATTTATAATGAGTGCAGGGTGTGCGGCACACCACACACCTTGCACCCATATTATACTTACCTCTCCGGGGTCCCACGTCAGCGCCGGTGCCAGCGCTGTAAAAACTCATGGAAAATGGCCACCGTGGCCATTTTCCTGGTGACCTGCTCTTGCGTTATAGACTCTGGGCACACTCTAGAGCCCGGAGTCTATCAGTGCAGCGCTGGCCACGCTGTTCTCAGTGCACTGTCAGTCGCCGGACTGAGAGGAGGGGGCCCGTGATGGAGACTGCACACGGGACCCCTCCTCTGTTGAAACGCCCCTGCAGTGTATGGTTACATTTTGCATGTAATTATACCTCGTTGTTCATTGCATTGTTCCATTTGTCTTGCAGAACAGCAGCTGGGACGATGCAGTGAACGATGGATCAGGTGTATATACACCATACAATGTATACAATATATCATTCTGATCCGTGTCAGAAGGCTATATCATTTCAAACATTGTATAGTGTGTACCCCGCTTAAGGTAAGTGTAACCTTCTCTAAACATTATGAATTAGATTGTGTTGTTACCCCCTAATGTAAACAAACATATAAAATATTGTAGAGAACTGAAAAATATGTAATATTTTTTAGAGGAACATTTCTAGAGTAATATGTATGGACATAAATCTTCACAATTATACATCATATACGAGGTCTTTGTCATAAATTTGGCCAAAATTATGAGCTTACCCACCAACATCAAGGTAACCTCATCACCGTATGGCCTCCAATGATGAAGTATTGAACTCGCTGCGAGGGATACTTAGTATCCAACTCGCAGCGAAGGAAAGGTGACATCGGAGCAATTCATCATTACTTCGGTGCGGGGACAGCTGCTCCAAAAAGCAGCTGTCCCCTCAGTTAGTATCGCAGCTACTTCTGTAGCTGCATTACTCACCTCCTCCTCATCATCCCAGCTATGGATGCGTGACCTGATGTCATGCATGCGCACAGCCGCCGGGGAGGTAGTGAGGAGGCGGCGGAAGGTATAAGCTTGGATCTCTCTTCGCATTCCCGGAATTCTTTCCCATAGGAAGGAGCGGGTATCCGAGAACAAGCGCCGTCTGAAGATGGAAACTTTCAGTTTTCTGAGTTTGCTGAATATCAGGGGGTCCATTTGGGACCCCTGATGATGAATAACCCGGTAACCTAAATATGCGGAAACTAGCTTTTCGGGCCACTTATCGGTTAATGAATAGGCCCCTATATCACTCTGTTTGTTTTTTATTTATGTTACATTTTCACGCATTTATTTTTAATTTTTTAACACTAAGCGGCTACTTTCACTTACCTAACATTTCCACACTTCACTGCTATCTTTCATTTGTGTGGTGCCCTGGAGTGGTTTGGATGGGTTAGTTTGGGGGTGCCCCACGCCCCGAACATGAACCTCTATAATTAGGTTACCTTGACATTGGTAAGCACATAACTTTGGCCAAATTTATGCCAAAAACCTTGTATATGGTGTATATGTTTAAATGGTTGTATGGTGCACCTGCACCTGTAGTACTAAGGACCTCATTCAGAGTCAGTCGTTGCGGCCGCACGGTCGTACGCCACCCATGTTTGCTATACTGCGCATGTGTAAAGTTCGCAATGCGCGTGCGCAAATTAGCCGCTACAATCAGAAATTTCTCTCTCCTTGAACACAGCCAGGTCGGTAGTTTGAGTGACAGAATGAGGCGTTTGTGGGTGGTAACAGGGGAAGGTGCTTGAAAATGCGGGAGTGGAGATCCGAACGCAGGCGTGCCTAATTATGCGAATGGCGTTTTATGGGAGTGCATACGGTTTATGGGAGTGCATAATTAACAAAGTAGCGTCATGGCACATGTGACATGGAAGGTTTTTACACTGACATGATCGTAGAGCTTAAGAGAGGGTATGGTCAACCTTAAGCTCTACGACCAGTTCCAATGGTTACCGATGGTCTCGATTAATCCTTATATGCCCGGAGATGACGTGCAATGCGTACGAGAAGGGGGCGTATTTTTTTGAATTCCGACCGCTTCCTCCCCTTGGTCGGCCAGCTACCGATCTCAACTTAGGGACGCAACTTGCGAGGGAATCATTTGAATATCCGGCCCCTTTTCCCGTACGACCGTGCGGCCGCTTCGAACGACTCTGAATGAGGTCCTAAGTCTCAGCTGGGTAGCACATCCCATTAGAAATAGCTAGGGATTGCAGTCCAGACCCCCTCCCCCTAAAATAAATACTCACAATCACTAAACAACTTGCATATAACATATATGTATGTATATATATATATATATATATATATAAGGGCACGGTCGTGCCCTTATATTAAGGCTGCATCTAAAAATCAGATTTCTCCATAGAGAATTCCGGAGGGGGGTCAGGGTGTTCAAGGGGCTACACCTCAAAAGCTATTAGGGGTGCGGTTCTGAAATTTGACATAGCCAGGTAGAACTGTAACTGGGAGCTGCATGCCAAATTTCAGGGCAAAAACATAAAAAATGAAAATTTGGGAGTAATCTAAAGCTCCAACTGTCACACTTTTCTGACATTCTCAATTAGGACAACTTTTGGGAAGGCAAAACTCAGGGTAGGGGTGGAATTTAGACTTGGGGTTTGTTTTATTAGGTAGCTATTGTGCTAGGGTACGTGCTTTTGGGGTTCAGGTAAATTAGAAAGTTACAGTTTTTAAACTATTACCTCAAGAATGACCCATTGTAGAGATAGGACTTTTCAACTTGTTGCGCAGCAGCAGTAGGAGCCTTAAGCAGGTGTAATAACTGTGGCTTCACTTGGGTGCACAAAGATGGCCGCCATTTGCGGGTGTTAGCGGTGGTGGGCTCGGGGGAAAGAAGCTGGCTTTAGCTGCAGCGGGAGCCGGCGGAAAGGCACGGAGGGGGGGTAGCGGGCATCAGCTGTGGCCAGAACCTGGGGACAGTAGCAGACTTTAGCAGTGGCGTTGCGGGCGGCAGTGCGTACGGCGGTGGAGCAGGCGCTAGGACCCGGGGGAGGTAGCAGCACACAGAATGCAGGCTTTGTTGTGTTAGATCCATGATACCTGCTTCTGTGTTTTATAAAAAAAAAATTGTGGCCCCGCCCCCCAGAAAACAACCAGCACCAGGCTTTGAAGCCCCAGTACTGGTTGTGCTAAATACAGGGGTAGGGGTCCCCCTTTAATGGCTGGGCTGACTAGCAGTCAGGGGTGATGCTTCGGCTGGGGGGCCCGGTGAAAGGGCTCCCACGGCTGTGGCATCACCCCCCTGCTAGAAATGGTCCAGTACTGGTTCTGGGAAATACAGGGGGCCCTATGCATTTTTCCCCCCTTTATTTCCAGAACCAGGACCAATTCAGAGCCCAATGCTGGTTGCACTAAATACGAGGGACCCCTACGTCATTTGTCCCCTGTATTTTGGCAACCAGGACTGGTTCTCAAAAGCCTGGTGCTTGTTGTGCTTCATACGGGGGATCCCTACGTTGTTTGTCCCCTGCATGTAGCACAACCAGTACTGGGGCTCCAAAGCTCAGCGCTGGTTGTCTTCTAGGGGGCGGGGCTACGCTTTTTTTTTTTACACATTCAATTTTTAACAGATGAGTAGATGGCTCTCACTGCTGCATTCATGCATCTGTGACTTATTGATTTGATTTTCTCAGGTGCATACGCACTACCAGTGAGCCCTCTGTCGCCCACTGATGCCCCCTTTGCACTGCACCGCTGCCACTGCTCTGCACCACCGCTGCTGCACCTGCCAAACCAACCTCCTGTGTGCTGCCCCTCTTCCACCTGCGTTAGTATACCATTTTGTTGCCCTTCTCCCCTACAGGTGGCCTGGTTTGCTCATCCAAACCCTGGTAGTTAATAATATTTTAAAAAGATCTGAAATTCCATAGACAAAAAACCTTACGGTTTCACATGTCCTATTAAGGCTGCTTAGAAATTATCTGAAAATTCACAAAACCTATTGATTTTCTGACACTCAAACTTCAAAAAGCAATGAAATTATGATCCTTAAGGCTGACTCCTTAATGGACGTGTTCCTTGCGCAATACAGATATGGTATGCCATCACACCCTGTGGTTAACTGCAGATTCAGTACTCTCACAGAATGAGATTGCTGTCACTCACAAAATGGTGGAGCTGCTAATTCACAGAATTGTGAGTTCATTGGAAGACACACATGGAGTCTATGCAATTGAGGTCAAAGCCAAAAATAGAGCTGTGCAGATGGGATAAAAGTGGTGTGGATGGGGGGAGGAGACACAGTAGTGTGGATAGGTGAGACACAAAGGCATGTAGAGGAGGGAAGGTTAAGCAGTACAGGTGGGGGTAGCCAATGTAATGCAGATGGGTGGAAAACAGTGGTGCAGATGGGGGGAAACAGAGTGGCATGGTTTGGGGGGACAGTGACGTGGATGGGGGAAGAGAGTGGCATGGACACGGGAAGACAGAGTAATATGCATCGATAAGCAATTGATCACCACACCTAGGGGTACATTTACTAAAGTGAGAGTTTTAGACGAGATGTTGCCCACAGCAACCAATCAGATCTAGCTATTTTCTAGAAGGTGCTAGTTAAATGTTAAGTAGAATCTGATTGGTTGCTATTGGCAACACCTCTTCTAAAACTCACTTCTAAAAACTCTCACTTTAGTAAATTTACCCCCTACTGTCTGAATTACTTTCTGTACTCTCATCAGCCTCGTATTTTGAGGCTGACAGCATATGCAGGGAAATCTTTCTCAACATACACATTGGGACCAGGGACTCTCATCCATTATTCTCTGCCGACGCGCAAATAATCGACAGCAGATCTCTATTCAAGCTAAATGTGTATGCTTTTCACAAATGACTATATACAATCCTCAGAACAACTAATAACAAGTTGAGAAATATGCATTTTTTCTCATCTGAGGCATACTTACAACTCAAAGGTTGTTTCATTGCTTGTAGTCTGCCACTGTGCAGCATAGATTATATGAATAATTGTACCAGAATTATATGTGTTATAATCGGTGTCAAGGAGCTATGTTTATAACTCCATGCTTGAAAGTTTTTTTTATCTGACAGTTGTGAGAGTAAAATTAACAGGCATTACCCTTGGATACTAATCTGTATATGATTATTGGCAGGACCTTGTTAACACTAGGATCTGATCTTTATTTATTTTACTGAATTGTCATGTTTTTTTCATTTTTTTAATATTTGTATCTACTGGCGATTTTTATGTATTAAAAGTTTTAAAATAAATAATTAGAATTAGAGTGCCCCCAAACAAAAAAAAAGTGTTCTTCCTCCTTTTTCTCTATGATATTTTTGACTCTTGGGGAGCACCGCCGAACAAGAACATATATGATTATAATCTTGTAGAGGTAATGGAGCCATTTATACTAGATATTGTTGATATCTTCGGCTACATATCTTGCGTCACATCAATTGTGTGAATTTACCTGTGCACTGACCATCCCCTATACTTCATATATCCTAAAGATACCACCATGGAAGCCATTTTGCGACAATGTTGGACTTCTTTAAACAGCAGCAAGCAGTGGTAACTGCTCCAGTACTCTCCAAAATGCAGGCCTAAGATGATGTGGAGGCCTTTCTTACCACTTTTGAAAGGGTTGCTACCTTGCAAGGATGGCCCAAAGATTCTTGGGCTGTATAGACCACCCCTCTCTTAATGGGGGAGGACCAAGCTGCATACGCCGCTCTCTACCTGGAAGATTTAAAAATTTATGACTGAGTGAAGGCTGCCATAGTGGATCAGTTTGGCCTCTATCCAGAAGTGTACCGGTGGAAATTCAGGTCTGTGTCCGATGATCCTGATGGAAGGCCAAGCGTCCTGGCCCAGAAACTGTCTGAGTTGGATTCCGCTGTTCAGCTAGTGGAAAATGCCTTGCTGGCACAGGTTGATATGGAGAACCTTTCTGCTTTAATACGCCGGAGTCTCCCTGTCTGTCTCCACAGCGGGTGTGGTCTCGGGATAAGGTGCCCCCATGTATGGATTTGGATAGACACCAGTACCCCTCGACGGCGATGGCTCCGGGGAAATTGGGGCCCACAACTTCGCCCTTCTCTTCACGTAAAGAGGGTTTTTGGCCCAGAAGTCGTTCTATGGGGAAGGTGATGGCCGCCCGTTTTCCAGAAGTTGGATGTCCAGAGTGGAGGACTTCCCCAATAACTCCAGCTCAAGTGTATTCCTCATGTGGCCAAGGTGGGCATCAAGAATGGGCGTGTCCACAGATGGATTGCTCTTTTTCCGGTGTCTATACAGCTATAGAGACCTGTCCTCTAGAATACAGGTACATGTGCAAGTAGGTATTGGACTGGTCGAGGGCTTGGTGGACTCTGGCTCTGCTACTATGCTGATACAAAGGGATTTGTTGTCCCAGAGTTGTTGTTGCCCCACAAACTAGTCCGCATCTGTTGTGTGCATTGAGATGTTCGGGCCTTTCCTGTTGCCATGGTCCCTTTGATAATCAGAGGAAGACTGGCAAGCTATGTGTGGGTGTGTGTCACAAGCCGCCGCACTGCCAATGCTGTGCAGGGTGAACGCCAGGCAAGCATTCGCTAAAGTCTCCTCCTTCCTCCTGTTTGGATCTGTGGTTTGCAGTTCCAGTCTTGCTGCTGCTGAGCCTCTGCACTAATTACTGCCTGTCTGTGTGCATTATCAGGTGCACACTGATTGATTCTCCTGTCTGTGCACACCCCAGGTTCTCACTGGTCTGTCATTAGGGAGACTTGCTCTGGTTGGGCCCTGTTTCTGTTAAATTCCAGCCAGCCCTTCACTCCATGCCGGTGATAGTGTTTCACATGTTTCCAGTTCCAGTGTTGTCTCCTGTTTTCAGTCGAGTTACCTGTGTCTAGTCATCCCCATTGTACCAGCCGCTTGTGTCATCTAGGTGGCACAGTCTGCCAGCTATTTATGTCACCTGGGCGGCTCGGTCTCTATTCCTGTCTGCTGGAGTTTGAGCCATCCAGGCGGCACAGGTGCACTTCAGCATCTAGAGTACACTACCCAGTGTACAACCGCTGGTGTCATCCCGGTGGCACTCAGCGCACCCCAGTGTCTCCTAGCCAAGTTCATCCAGCACTCAAGGCTGCTGCACAGCCTGGAGGCTGCCTCACAGCCCATAGGCTGCGACTCCTTTCAGTGACTGTTAGTACTGGCCATCAGGCCACAACCAGCCCAGAGGCTGCTACCGGCCCAAAGGCCTCACCTCATCCTACTAGCCCTCAGGCCACAACCAGCCCAGAAGCTGCTACCAGCTCAAAGGCCACACCTCATCCTATTGGCTCTCAGACCAAAACCAGCCCAGAGGCTGCTCCTGGCCCAAAGACCACACCTCATCCTATTGGCCCTCAGGCCACAACCAGCCTGGGCTGCTACCGGCCCAAAGGTTGCATCTCATCTTACTGGCCCACAGGTCTCAGCAAACCAGGCACCTCCAGCTCTCAAGGCTGCTTCCAGCCCAAAGGCCGCATCTCATTCTGCTGGCCCACAGGCCTCATCCAACCAGGCACCTCCAGCCCCAAAGGCCACACCTCATCCTACTGGCCCATAGGCCACAGCCAGTTATCTTCAGCCCTCAAGGCTGTTACATGGCTGCATCAAGCCAAGGTATACCGGCTCTCAAGGCCGTAGAGGGACTAATACCCAATTATCTGATCTGAGTTTTAACAGTGTGTCCTTGGTTACCAGCCCCTGTGCTAATAGGTCGTGACTGCTCTCACTTCCTGGCTCTAGTTCTGCCAGAGGAACAGGTGCCTGCAGCAACCATTGGAGAGACATTTCCCTTCTCCCCTGATTTGTTTCTTTCTCGGGTAAAGACTCCTAAATCTAAAAAAACAAAGGAGAAGAGATCACAGAGACTGGCTTGCTCGTGATGTTTTCTTGGGAAAAAATGTGCCTGTAAATGCTGATGTTCCTGTTCATGTAAATGTATCTGATAATTCTGATTAAGCTGTCGTTACTAATGTGCCTATGCATGCTGATGTCCATGGTAATGCTGAGAGGTCTAGGAACACTGTGTCTAGCAGCCCGCCTAACCCTCGTAGCGCAGGAAATAATGCTGAGGTTCAATTAAGTAGTATTAATGTAGAGGTCTTAACAGTTCCCCTTGCGCCTCAACCTGATATAACAAAGGCCCAACGGGAAGACCCTGCTATATAAAGGGCCTTTGGACAGGTTCTTCCAGTGGATGGTGTCATCTTGTCACATGTAACAGAAGTAAAATATCCCCATTTTGTGTTGCTTAGAGGTTTTATATCAACTAGACAAGCACAAACAAACGGGGGAGGTGATATGACATTTGGTGGTCCCGGGCCCTTTCAAAAAGCAGGTTCTGGTTTTAGCCCATGCAGTTCCTTGGGGTGGTCATTTGGGACAGGATAAGACAGTGGAGAGAACAACTTCCAATTCTATTGTCCAGGTGTTTATGCTTAGGTCTCACGGTTCTGTTCCGGCTTGATCAGTGTCAAAAGACAACAGTAAACCGACCATCTCCTGCTCCGCTGATCCTTCTCCCAATTGTAGGGGTTCCTGTTGAAAAAATAGGGGTTGATTTAGTGGGTCCGATTGAACCACCATTTAAAGGCTATAAATTAATTTAAGTTGTGGTTTACTACGCCATCCATTTTTCGGAGGCATTTCCGTTAAGGGTTGCTACAGCCAAACAGGTAGTGACTAAGTTAGAGCTGTTTTCCAGCGTTGGATTACCTAAAGCAACTCTTACCGACCAAGGGACAAACTTTATGTCTAAGTTAATGCAAGGGGTGTTAAAAATTAAATCTGTGACGTCCAGTTCCGGCATGGCAGAGTGAGCAGCTCCCGCTAAGAGGTCCGCTACAATCACCGGCTTTACCTGTCTCACGGCTACACCCGCTAGCCTCCCTCATGCTGCCTCAGCCCCAGAGAAAGGAGAAGCGCCGGGCTGCTTCCAACATGGCGCCGGACTCCGATTCAGCCACAGCCACTCCTGCAGCAAAAAAGGCAATTACTGAAGCCACAGGCATTACTAAGGTACGCCGGGCACACGATTCACCAGTCACTTATAGAGATATAGTAGATGCTATAAAGTCCACTATGACCCCGCTATTACACTAGTCAGTGTCAGACATCACTGCACAATTACAGTCCCTCACAGAGTTAAAGCTGCTGAGGAAAACATAGGGGCAAATTTTCACGATATTTCTCAACTTAAAAAAGTGGTTCAAAAGCTGGAAAAGGATAACTATCAATTATGGAACAAGGTTGACGATCTGAAGAATCATTCGCACCGCAATTACATTAGATTGGTGGGTCTTCCTGAGTCAGTAAAAGGCAAAATGCTGGCGCATTTTGTGCGCAATACTCTCCCCTCATTACTGGGTATTGAAGCTGAATGTAGAGATCTGGTAATTGAGAGGGTTCAACGTCTTGGACAATCCCCGCGTACATCAACTCAACGTCCGAGAGTAGTCTTTTTTAAGTGCTTGAATTACTTACACAAATTAGCCTTCTGGACTGCTTCTCGTAAACAGTCATCCATTATGTGGGAAAATAACAGACTACATATATTCCAGGATTTTTCGGTGGAGCTCTCTAGAGCCAGGAAAGCGTTCAACCCCACATGTGCCTCTCTAATTAAAGAAAAGCACACATTTGCACTAATTTATCCGGCCAGATTACGTTTGTTTATTGGCTCTGACTTTAAAGATTTAATTAATCCGGAAGATGCAGCAGCAATTCTTCATGAAGAATGTGGAGAGCATGAATAAGCTGAACATGATATATCTCTGATCAGACCGATCACCCAGCATGAATCATCTTTAATGGTTTTGAATTTCTGCCTACTTTTTGATGTCATATGATATTCTAGTGAGCACTCTCTAGTTTAAAAGAATATACTCTAGTTCATGTCATGTTATACTCTTGGTTAACACCTGATATGACAGAATGCCTTGCTTTGTTTTGCTCTTATATACTGATTCATCTAATATATTTGCCTTCAAATATTCTTAGTTTCTATTGGTGAAATAACCGATTTAATATTTCTGATATATTGCCTAATTACTTAAATTCATATGTCTTGTTTATTAACAATATAAAATGAAGAAATGGAAAAAAAAAAAACATTTTGTATGAATAGCTATACTTTAGTTCATGTCATGTGTGTCAAGATTGCCTATACTCTCTGTTAACACTACTTATGACAGAATGCCTTGCTTTGTTGTTGTTTTCTCTTATATACCGATCCATTTCATATATATGCCTTCTTCCAATATTCTTCATTTTTATTGGCGAAATAACTATTTAATAATTCTGATATATTGCCTATTTACTTAAAAATAAATATGTGTTGTCTATTAAGCACAAAGAACAGCTAGTGATTAGTGGCGAGCTCTCTGGTAGCCGTGAGATTATCTTCTAATTCATTAATGCTTCAATTTATTAACCTGAAGTCACTTCACAAAAAAAATAGCACTTTCTATTGGTGCTTTCTGCTCATTATGCTTAGCAACTTTTTCGGGGTTTTTTTGCTGTCTTGTTCTGTCCCTTCCCTCAAGTTTTTTTTCCTGTCCCAAGAGTACATTCTCTGTTGAGATCTCATACTATGGCACAATTTACGGATTCTATGTAAATTTCTCCTTCTTATTAATAAATGAACACGCTTAAAATATGTACTCTAAATGTAGTTAATTCCACAATGAAAAGACAAAAAATTCTTCTTTATCTAAATAAACAAAATTTGGACCTAGCTTTTTTACAGGAAACACATTTAATTCCTGCAGAAATTAAAAAACTTCAGATGATGCTCCTTACAACTCAAGATCTAGAGGAGTAGTCATCTTAGCCAGATGTCACTTACAGATAGATACTCTCTCTGTAGACTCGGATCCTAATGGGCGTTATCTAATTGTTGAGGCAGTTATCAGTGGTTTCAAGTTCACCTTGTGCAATATTTATGCCCCTAATGTTTACCAAAAAGTATTTTTTTGATCCTTGCTGGCAAAACTACTTCCCCATGATCTAGCATTGCTAATAGTTTGCGGAGACTTTAATTTGATATCTTCACCTTATTTAGATCGCTCTCAACCCCCCAAAGGTTCGCTTTCTTTACCAAAATTAGGTGTCCCCCTTTTTCCAAACGCCTTCTTCTATTGGATATATGGATAGCTTTTAATCCCACAGAGAAAGACTACACTTGTCTATCAGCAGCATATAATACCCTTTCTAGAATTGATTATACTCTAAAGTTCTTGATTCACATATAGAACCAATCACTCTCTCAGATCACGCCTTGGTCTGGGTTAAATTGCAACTACACACTGAAAAAAGTCCAATTAGATCTAGGTGATTTCCTACCCACCTCTCACAATCCATCAAATTCCGTAATAAATTAGTGGCAGACGGGAAGAATATAGGCTTAATAACACAATTCATGCAGAGTCGGATCCCTCTTTATTCTGGCAAGCCGCCAAGTCAGTTATTCGCGGTGACATAACCTATCGACAGTGAATAAAAAAATATACTACCATTTTTTCAGATCTTCAGCAAAAATTAACTGATGCATTTCAACAGTTTAATATTTTCCCTAACTCCTCAACTAAAGAAACATATAAAGAGGCTAAAACCCATTTTGATGAATTTCTTGCAAATTCGGGGGATAAATGCTTATTCATGACTGATTATAGATTTCACATATTCAGAAATAAGACAGGAAAATTACTTTCTAACTTACTAGCTGGATCACGACCTCCAATGATTGTCCAGCCTCCTAAAAAAGCAGATGGCTTTATCACCACTTCCAATAGCCAGATCACTGAAGTTATGCAAGACTTCTATAAAACGCTTTACACTTCCACCACTTCCTCAGTCACCTTGCATTCTCACTTCTTGGCAGGTATTTCCTTGCCACAGATCTCTTCTGAGATGAAATCTCTTGTATCAGATCCAATTACTCTGGAAGAAGTCAATAATGCTATTCAACATTTAAAACTAGGTAAAGCCCCAGGCCCAGATTTTATAAATTCCTAGCACCTAGAATTGGTATCTCTCTTCAATCATATTATTAACCAAAAATCTATTCCTTATATTTTATCTGTGTGGTTATTTAAATCCTGCTTCAATCAGGTAAATACCCCACCCTTCCAACCTCGTATAGACAGTTTTCACTTCTAAACATCGATTATAAATTGCTAACAAAAATACTGGCAGAGAGATTAAAATTCATTCTCCCTAATATTATACACCCTGACCAAACAGGATTTATATGGGAGAGACATTCTGTAGTCAATGTTAGAAGAGTTCTATCAGCCATCTATCAGGTACGCTCTGCAGGTGATTCCTCCCCAAGCATTATAGCCTCACTAGATACAGAAAAAGCTTTTGACCTTGTTTCATGGTCTCATCTTTACCATACTGTACAACAATTTGGCTTCCCGTATTACTTCATTGATATTCTTCGCACACTTTATTCCTCCCCTCACTCTCAGCTCCAGACCTCGCTTCTTACTCTCTCTGTCTTCTTTAGATATACTGTATCAGTGACTGGCTATTGGAATAAAGTACCTATATGGACAAACTCCTAGATTTAGCATTGTTTGAACCCTTTTCTCCAAGCTCCCTCCTACATACTAAAATCTTGGATGTTCCAGACTCTATCTTGTGCCACATTATGTTTAAAGATACTTACTTTGCATGGATAGCCATTAATAAGAAGCTTAGTAGAAACCATTTATTCTCCAAATATATACCATTATGGGGTAACCCATCTTTTCCTCTGTCTTTAACAAATATAAATTTCCTCGCCTGGAGGAATAAAGGTCTAACCTGCTCTTTTAAAGTGTTTTACCAAGGAGGTTCTCTATACTCATTTGTAGAATTCCAACGAAAATGTGATCTCCCTAACCATCATTTCTACATGTATCTTCAAATGAGGCACTATCTATCTTTTGTTTCCCATTTTAATTCCTCCAACCTGAATTCTGATTACCTAGACTCCCTTCTAAGTCTTTTAAAATCTAATTAATTTAAGACTAAATATCTGTACACTCATCTTTTACCTAAAATCCCCTCTTCACAAGACTTGACAGACTAAGTTCTCATTCTGAATTAACCTTACGTTGCTTAAGTTCAGCATACTTACAAGAAGTACACATACGTACTATTCATAGGGCCTACATAACCCCTGCCCAAAGATGACATATGACATTAACTGAGACAGGTACGTGTTTAAAATGCGGATTCCACTCAGCTAATTTTATTCACTGCATGTGGGAGTGTTGCAAAATTAAAAAATTCTGGAATAAACTTATTGATTATGTTAATGCAGTCTTTTCACTTAGAGTATGACCTGACCCACAGGCTTTTCTTTTGTCCGCATTTCAAAATTGGGAGCTGGGTTCCCTCAAAATGATTATTTTGCTGCTCCTGACCATTCTAGTGACCATAGGGAAAAAGATTATACTCATGCATTGGACAATTAGAGCAGCTCCTACTCTTTTGGAAGTAAAACAGAAAATGCTACAGCTTCTCTATTTTGATAGACGCTCTACTTTTCCTGATGTTAATAAAGGGGTAGAGAAATTCTACAAAGAATGGGAGATTTATTTAGATAAATTGGATATAAATACTCAAAATGATATTGCTAGGGTATTTGAGTCCACAGATTGGGTTCTCCTTAAACGTCTTTCAAATGTCACAGATTGATCATTTATTTCTGTTCAGCGTACACCATTCCTCACTGTGTTATTTTGAACAAAATAGATCAGTGTAAAATTATATGTCAGATTTTGTGTTATCCATAACATCTGATTTCAGAGGTCCATATGACTCAGATTCATTTAGGTATAATAAAAGCACTACTCCCTTCCCCCTCTACTACCCTCGTGTCTTACTCCCTTTGTGTTTAACATTCCCCCCTTTTTTAGTGCTCCCCATTCGTAAATGTTTTTATTTGAAGTTCTACTTTTTTTTTTTTTCCTTTATTGTTATACATCTCTTACTAGGTAACATCAACAGATCTGTTACCATACTTGTTTTATCAACATAATCTAAATATGTCTTTCCTATATTGGCTGTACAGTGAGACATAATCTTGTCTATTCATTGATTTATGGTATTGTATAATTCAGGTATTGTGTAGGTTGCGCACTGGAGTGGGTGTATCTGTATTGGGTGTGCAGCTCCTTTAAAAATTGTCCAATTCTCTAGAGATACAGTATTAATAAAATTAACAGCGCTCACCCCTTACAATGTTTTGGTATTGTATGGTGGTATTAGATAGGAAATAATTGTGAAAACAGTAATACATCAAGTACGTCAGAATTTTACTGGAAATAATAGATAACCATAAAGGATAATCTCACACTTAAGGTCATAATACATATTGAAAAAACAAGTGAAGAAAAAAACAGGTACAGAATGCGATACAATACAGTAGATAAAATGGAGAAAAATTAATAGACACAGGGACAAAGTAACTGGGTTGTCTATGTGTGGTGACAAACCCTAAAGGTCTTGTGTCTATATGTAGACTGGTACAGGGGATGCACTTAAGTCCAGTCAGTGCATGTAGACAGGTATGGATAAGTTCAATTGTCCTCTGGGGTGAGGTCTGGAACTATTGAGGGTCAGTCCTGTTACTGACCCTCAATAGTTCCCAATGGCTGGGTGTGCAGATGGAAATACGGTGCCCGGGTTGCCTTCAGGGCGGGAGTGTGCGGCTGCAGGAGAGTGTGGCAGGAGTCCATGACTGAGGTGGCTGATCGGCGTCTGGGACCAGCTCCGTGCTTGTTGTGGCACGTACGGGGTCCCGACTGCGGGGCAGTCTTCCTCTGCCTTGGGAGGGGATGAAGCCAGTTTTGATCTCTCGATCTCTGCCGGACACCCCCTCCCCAACATGGGACTTACCTGACTCTTGCCTCGCTGCTGCGTGTCTCCCTCTTTGGCCCTCTATGGATGTCTGTTCGTCTCGTGGACAGAGTCTCCGCTTCTAGAGGGATAGCACAATGGTGGGGCAGTATTTGTTGTAAATGTGTTTGAATATTTTGTTATATATACATACATGGTTATACACTTGAATTAAAATAGATTAGTAAAATAAAATAAAAATAGTAATAAACATAGGACCGTTTAAATCGGGTATGAACTAATTTATAAATTCATAAAGTTCTTTGTACCGGTCGATGTCATATATATTTGTATATAACGGACATAACGGATAACTTATGGTAATGTTATGATTGCCTATTCAGGACAAACGATGCTGGGGTCTCGTAGTCCAGTAAACTGTATAGATGTTAAATCAAGTACAAATAATTATTTGGTCTCCTTGTTCAGCATGGTGAATTACCCTTGATTTAGGTGCAGATAATGGATCTGACCTCGTTGTCTATATTTAGGCCCTTGGGTGTCAAAGTGTCTAGAACTATCATATGTCTGAGTTCCTCTATGTTGATCTGTTTAATGAAGTCGCCCCCCCCCCCCCCCTTCCAGTTAGGTTTTACACTTTTGATACCTACAAAGTCTAAGTGTGTTGGATCACACTAATGAAGTTCTTTAAAATGTGCAGACAAGGGGTGATCTTCTGAACCTTTTTGATGTTTCGAATATGTTCGCTAACTCTGATTTTCAGTTGCCTGATAGTCCTCCCAACGTACTGTTTCTTGCATGGGCATGTCAGTAGATATATGACCCCTTTATTGTGGCATGATAAATGGTCCTTAATAGTATATTGTTTGTGGTTGAAAGTGGATGTTATGGTTTTAATGGGTTTTGTGCTTGTTTTATTGATGGTTTTACATGCTGGGCAGGTTCCACAGTAGTGGAACCCGCCTCCTAATGGCACGCCAGTTAGTGTAGTTTGTATGGGTTCCTTCATTTTGAAATGGTTTTTGACCAGTTTGGTCCTACAGTCTACTGGTTTCCGAAAAATAATTCTTGGTTGGGGTGGTAGAATGGTTGAAAGTGTCTCGTCTTGCAAAAGGATTGGCCAATGTTTCTTCACAATATTTCTGACTTTGTTTGCCTGATTGGTGTATTGAGCAACAAAGTATGGTTCTTTTGGTTCCTTGTTATCTATTTGTTTGGGTTTATATTGTAGCAGTGGGGCTCTGTCTATGGTCTTCACTTCCTGGAAGGCTTTACATATTATCTTGTCTCATACGAGCTGCACACCCAATACAGATACACCCACTCCAGTGCGCAACCTACAAAATACCTGTATTATTTAATCGTGTACTATTGTCCAAAGTGGGTGCAGCAAGGAGTTCAATTAAACATCACATCAATGGGATTGACTGACAATAGACTCAGCAGGGAAGATAGGGCATAAGCTCTATTCTCACAATTTACTTATAAGATCGAACCAACAATGGCAACTACTACACAATTCTTTAAAACATCCACACAACTAGAGAAGTTAATAACAAAGGAGAATAGACTATTGGTGGGACACACAAACACTGACATGGTATCGCAACAATAAATCCATCCCCAAGGGACTCAAAATTAAAAAACTACCTTCATACCATAATGACAACAATGCATTCATGAACCTATGGTACAACATTCTAACTGAATGCTCATTGAACCTTCTAACACTACTAATTGATACACAAACACAAGAACTAAAAGAACTTGACACAAAAATTACAGAATTGAACTCTATACTTACACCGTACGAACAAGAAGAAGAATTCAAAGCATTAACCAACATTTCACTACAAAAGATCAAACAAGGAGAGGATAAAATCATCTCCATCAAAAAGAACAAAATCCTCAGAGACAAATTTGGTTTAAAAAAAACAATAACCAAGAAGTTTAACAAACAGAACCTCATTACAAAGACAAGACGAGGGACACTTTCACCCCACCCGAAACCTAGAGAGGCAAATAATACTCCAATATACAAAAAACTACATCTAACATATCAACAGTTCATTACACAATTTCATTCCAAAAATAACAAACCAATTAGGGTGACCAAACATACACTAAGTCCCCAAACAACTCCCAGCCAGTCAGAGTCCAGTACCATCTCAGAACAATCATTTAGCATCCACATTATAGAAGAAGAGCTCAACCACACTTTGGCCAGGCAATCCTTAGAACGAGGCTGGCTGGATATTGAACCGACATTACTGAACCTCAGTACACATACATCAAGTGATAATCACTTACTCAGTGACCCAGACACATATAGACAACCACAAGACCTAGAGGGTGTAATCATCACAGATAAATCACCACAGCCATGTGCCCACCAACAACATTTTTTAGGGATGAGGACGGGATCTCCACCACCACAGAGACCCATCACCTCACCCAGCAGACCCGTCAAAAGAAAGTTAGAAGAGGATGTAGAGGAGGACAGAAAAATACAATGACTAGACCAAAGACAACATACGGTACATAGCAGGCCAAGGGATCTTCAATCTCAGTGATTTAGAACTGACCAAAGACCATATTAATGTGTTAGATAAAGGCCTGAAATTTGCTCCCACGACCAACATGGACAAATTTACTACATATCTAGACATACAGAAATTTACCAGAAAACTTACCCTAAAGAAATTTTTTCAAAAAACACCACTACCACAACACAAACCAAATGATACAGTGACATACAAACACACTGATCTTAAACCAGCTTCAAAGTTCTACCCCAGTCATATGAGGGGGAACCATATAAACACCTTTACCAACATGATAGAAAATGACTTCATGACACTATGCAACCAAAATAAAAATCTAAAAACAACAACATGACAAAAGCAGAACATAGAGCATTGCTAGAATTAAGTAATAACCACGAGATTGTAGTCAAACCTGCAGATAAAGGGGGGGGGGATAGTCATCTTACGGAAAGAGGATTACATCAGAGAGGCCAACAGGTTACTGAACGACACTACCACTTACAGAAAACTGCACAAGGACCCAACACATGATTTTCAAAAAGAACTCAGAAGCCTACTGAAAGAAGGACTAGATAATGGAATACTCACACCCCAGGAACATTCATTCATAGACACATCATATCCTAAAATCCCAGTCTTCTACTATCTACCCAAAATCCATAAATATAAAAATAACCCACAAGGTAGACCCATAATATCCAGCATAGATTCATTAACATCAAACTTATCTCAGTATCTTGACTTACATTTACAACCATATGTGAAATCACAAAAATCATACTTAAGAGACACTACCGATATTTTAAATAAACTTCAGAATATAACCTGGGGGGAGGGACTATGGTTAGCCACAAGCGACGTTACTTCACTGTATAGTGTCATAAAACATGCACAAGGGATAGCTAGTATTGAACACTATCTCTCACAAGACTCTGATATGATACCTGAACAAAGAGATTTTATCCTTAAAAGTATACAATTTATACTACAACACAATTATGTCTGGTTTAATGATAACCACTACCTTCAAACCACAGGGACAGTGGTGGGGACGAGGTTTGCGCCAAGCTACGCAAACCTCTTTATGAGCCATTGGGAGGACGATTTCATTTGGTCCCAAGACAAGTTTGGCGCAAACCTCGTCCTCTGGACAAGATTCATAGATGATGTCTTCTTCATATGGCGAGGTGACCTGAACTCATTGACACAATTCCAGAACTACATGAATCAGAATGATCTAAACCTGAAGTTCACAACCAAATATAGTCAAACGGCAATAGAATTTTTGGATCTGCACATATTCATTAACGACAACTAAATACATACAAAAACATTTCACAAAGAGGTTGACGTGAATAGCTTTATTCATGCCACCAGTAGTCATCATCCAAATTGGCTTACAAGCATCCCAATAGGACAGTACAAGAGGTTAAGGAGGAACTGCTCTAACATGATTGACTTTAACACTCAAGGACAACATCTGAGAACACAACTATTAGAGAAAAAATATGATGACAAGATAATATGTAAAGCCTTCCAGGAAGTGAAGACCATAGACAGAGCCCCACTGCTGCAATATAAACCAAAACAAGTAGATAATAAGGAACCAAAAGAACCATACTTTGTTACTCAATACACCAATCAGGCAAACAAAGTCAGAAATATTGTGAAGAAACATTGGCCAATCCTTTTGCAAGATGAGACACTTTCAACCATTCTACCACCCCAACCAAGAATTATTTTTCGGAAAGCAGCAGACTGTAGGACCACACTGGTCAAAGACCATTTCAAAACGAAGGAACCCATACAAACTACACTAACTGGCGTGCCATTAGGAGGCGGGTTCCACTACTGTGGAACCTGCCCAGCATGTAAAACCACCAATAAAACAAGCAAAAAACCCATTAAAACCATAACATCCACTTTCAACCACAAACAATATACGATTAAGGACCATTTATCATGCCACAATAAAGTGGTCTTATATCTACTGACATGCCCATGCAAGAAACAGTACGTTGGGAGGACTATCAGACAACTGAAAATCAGAGTTAGCGAACATATTCAAAACATCCTTGAAGAAGGCCTGATTGGCCGAAACGCATCGACGCCCAGTTTTCCACACACGTGACTAAGGAAGCAGAGAGCCTTGTGCACAGCCTCACGCTGCTACTCCTTATCCTCCTAAAAGGAAACAGCAGGAAACAGCACCCTCCTCTGCCATACTACAGAGCAGCGTGCATTAGAAGCAGAGGGTTGAGCGAGTGGTCCGGCTGGACTGACTGCGGCAATTGAAATCATACCGCACTGCTCCCCTCCTCCACACACCGCATGGACAGTGCAACACGTGACATTCAGTGAAGACGCCGACCGGTAAGCCCCGCTAGCGGGACGCTGCAGTCACACTTTGCACGGCTCACTCTATCACCGGGACATTGCTTCAGACAGTGCAGGGACACGTACGTGGATATCCACATACGGAGAGCTACCTTTCTACATAAGGTTACCCTCACTTCCCTAACACACTGCAAGTAGCCAAAGGGACATACACATACTTGTCTTTTTAGACATAGTGTACCATATATATTGACGGGAAGGTAACCCCCTCAAAGGGCACACCTACCACCCGGACATTATTTACCCACTTGGGATCAGTCCTGTTGGCTGACTTTTTCTTGGCTACTAGTCGGTATGGACAAATACAGAGCTGATATTATAACATAAGGGTACCGTATATATTTACGGAAAGGTAACCCCCTCAAAGGGCACACCTGCCACCCAGACATACCTTGATCCTTCCATATAGGACTTAATCATCATATATAATTTTTATTAGATTATTTTACCATCATACTCCTACTACCAGAAAGGAGACATATAAGAGTCTAAAATAGCCATCCATATCACTAGACGCATTGGTATATGGTGTCTATATAAATAAAAGATTGTTTATAACATTCATTAGATCTGTTGTCATCTCCACATTTTTTACCTTAGCTACATTTCCTAAATATGATATATAGACAAGGTGAGCGCATGGTACAAAATCTATTTTTATTGGTATAATTTTGTTGGAGACAGGACATCTCCAGTACAAAGCAGCCCCCTAAAACAATAAACATCTTGTTGAGCGCTGTTCACATTTTCCATTTCTAAACATATTCAAAACATCAAAAAGGTTCAGAAGATCACCCCTTGTCCGCACATTTTAAAGAACTTCATTAGTGTGATCCAACACACTTAGACTTTGTAGGTATCAAAAGTGTAAAACCTAACTGTAGGGGGGGGGGGGGGGCGACTTCATTAAACAGATCAACAAAGAGGAACTCAGACATATGATAATTCTAGACACTTTGACACAAGGGCCTCAATATAGACAACGAGGTCAGATCCATTATCTGCACCTAAAGCAACGGTAATTCACCATGCTGAACCAGGAGACCAAATGATTATTTGTACTTGATTTAACATTAATACAGTTTACTAGACTACGAGACCCCAGCATCGTTTGTCCTGAATAGGCAATCATAACATTACCATAAATTAACCTCTCAATCACTACCATGTCTGTTATATACAATCATATATGACATCGACTGGAACAAAGAACTTTATGAATTTATAAATTAGTTCATACCCGATTTAAACGGTCCTATGTTTATTACTATTTTTATTTTATTTTTCTAATTTATTTTAATGCAAGTGTATAACCATGTATGTATATATAACAAAATATTCAACACATTTACCCTTTATAACAAATACTACCCCACCATATGCCTCTATGCCTATATACTATTAGGGACACACTAAATTCCATTCATCACCTTCTAAGTCATTTATTATGAACCAAACAGCTCAATTATTTAAACACAGGTGCCATCATTTATTTTGTGATGCATCACCAATTGCCAATTAACAACTAGACCACATGTATCCACTAATTCTATACGAAGATTGACATGTGCATCCGCCAATGAATGAGCACCATTCATCAGGCTGCCTATCAGAATGCGAATATGGTTTACCCAGCTATTAGGGGAGAGAACCTGCACCAAGATTTATATCCCTCTTTGCTACATTCAAGAATACAGCATTCCTAGAAGGCCGACGGCAGCCGAAACGCGTAGGATACAGAGCACACTCAAGTCTGACCAACAGCTAAAAGCATATGCTGCCATTTCAGTACGGTATCAAGGAAAACATTGCCCCTAGCAGTGGTCACGTGACCTGGAAGTGAAGCGGAGACGCCGTCCACGAGCCGAACAGACATCCATAGAGTGCCGAAGAGGGAGACACGCAGCAGCACGGCAAGAGTCAAGTAAGTCCCGTGTTGCAGAGGAGGTGTCCGGTAGAGATCGAGAGATCAGAACCGGCTTCATCCCCTCCCAATGCAGAGGAAGACTGCCCCGCAATCGGGACCCGGTACGTGCCACAACAAGCACGGTGCTGGTCGCAGACGCCGATCAGCCACCTCAGCCAGGGACTCCTGCCACACTGTCCTGCAGCTGTACACTCCCGTCCTGAAGGCAACCCGGGAACCGTATTCCCATCTGCACACCCTGCCATTGCGAACTATTGAGGGTCAGTAACGGGACGCCGTTACCAGACCTCACCCCAGAAGACAATTGAACTTATCCATACCTGCCTACATACACTAACTGGACTTAAGTGCATCCCTTGTACCAGTCTACATATAGACACAAGACCTTTAGGGTTTGTCACCACACATAGACAACCCAGGTACTTTGTCCCTGTGTCTATTCATTTTTCTCCATTTTATCTACTGTATTGTATCGCATTCTGTAACTGTTTTTTTCTTCACTTGTTTTTTCAATATGTTTTATGACCTATAGTGTGAGATTATCCTTTATGGTTATCTATTATTTCCAGTAAAATTCTGACGTACTTGATGTATTACTGTTTTCACAATTATTTCCTATATAATACCACCATACAATACCAAAACATTGTAAGGGGTGAGCGCTGTTAATTTTACTAATATAGTATTATATAACTTTACAATTCTACTGTTTCATATTACTGAACAAAATATTTAATAAATGAAAAACTAATAAAAATAAAAAAAATTAAATGTCAGAACCTCAGTATATCATCCCCAAATGGATGGTGTAGTCGAAAGATTCAACCATACACTAAAGTCTATGTTAAAGAAGTTCATAGAGACAGAAAAAAGGTGGGATGAGCTTCTACCCTATTTGTTATATGCAAAGAAGTGTCCCAGGCTTCTACTGGCTTTGTCCTTTTTGAGCTTCTTTATGGGAGGAAGCCACAGCGTGTTCTCGACCTTCTGTGGGAAGCATGGGAAGAACAACCAACAGAGGGCCTGATTCAGACCCACTCGCGAGCGGCTGTCCGCTCGCAAGTGGGTCGATGTTATGAACTGAGCATGCGCACGACGGAGGGAGCTCCGTCGTGCGCATGCGCCAGACGCGACGAGCGAAGGAAAGTCCTTCGCTCGTTGTGTCCGATCAAAGGGGGCGTGCTGTCAATGTTGATTGACAGCACGCCCCCTTTGGTGGGCGTGCCGGGGGCGTGCCTCCCTCCCTGATAGACCCAAAATCGCTCCGGAGCTTGCGGTTGAAAACCTCAACCGCAGGCTCCGGCTCGCAATTTTGATGGTCGCGATGGTCTCGACCATCGCGAGCATCACAATGCACGCTCGTATAGCCTGTGGGTGGTGACCCACAGCTATACGAGCGTCCAGGAGGACGCTCCATGAAAATGGAGCCCGGCCCTCATTCAGAGCGTGCGCTCTGCTCAGAGCGTACGGCTCTGAATGAGGGCCAGAGTGCGAAAGCATCCTTCAATATGTGGTCCAGATGCGTAATCGCATAGACCTACTAGGTCAATTGGCCCGGGAAACTTTGGTAAATGCACAGGAGGCTCAAAAACTTCTCTATAACTGTAATGCCTGAACTAAAGTTTTTTCACCTGGTGATAAAGGACCTCATTCAGAGTCGGTTGAAGCGGCCGCGCGGTCGTACGGGAAAAGGGGCCGGATATTCAAATGATTCCCTCGCAAGTTGCGTCCCTAAGTTCGGATCGGTTACTGGCCGACCAAGGGGAGGAAGCGGTCGGATGACAAAAAATACGCCCCCTTCTTGTACGCATTACACGTCATCTCCGGCCATATAAGGATTAATTGCGAGCATCGGTAACCATCGGAACTGGTCCTAGAGCTTAAGGTTGACCATACCCTCTCTTAAGCTCTACGATCATGTCAGTGTAAAAACCTCCCATGTCACATGTGCCATGACACTACTTTGCTAATTATGCACTCCCATAAACCGTATGCACTCCCATAAAACGCCGTTCGCATAATTAGGCACGCCTGCATTCGGATCTCCACTCCCCCATTTTCAAGCACCTTCTCCTGTTACCACCCACAAACGCCTCAATCTGTCACTCAAACTACCGACCTGGCTGTGTTCAAGGAGAGAGACATTTCTGATCGTAGCGGCTAGTTTGCGCACGCGCATTGTGAACTTTACGCATGCGCAGTTTAGCGAACATCGGAGGCGTACGACCGTGCGGCCGCTTCGACCGACTCTGAATGAGGTCCAAAGTCCTTATGTTGTTACCTACTCAGGGAAGTATATTACTAGCAAAGTGGCAAGGGCCATTTGAAGTAATTAGAAAGGTTGGCGAAGTAAATTATGAAGTCTCTCAACTTGACTCCTATAGAGGTAGGCAGATTTAACATGTTAACCTGTTGAAAGCATGGAAGGATCAAGAGATGTTTTTTGTAGACCCTGGTAATGGCCATAGTGACCTTGGCCCACAGATTCCTCAGTCTGAATGGGGTCTATCCACCCCTTGAACCTTTGAATTCAGACAAGCTGAAGCCTCCCTTGGGGAACCTTATTAATTCAGATTTTTTTCTGATAAGCCAAGGAGGACCAATTTAGTCTTACATGACATTGTAACCCCACCTGGCACAGTAGTTCAACAAAGACCCTATAGGCTTCCAATGGAAAAACAAACACAGGTAATGAAGGAAATACAAGAAATGTTGAAGTTAGGGGTAATTGAGGAGTCGTCTAACGACTGGTGTAGCTCCATTGTCTTGGTCCCAAAACTAGATGGTTCTACAAGATTCTGCATAGACTTCCACAAAGTTAATGCAGTGTTCAAATTTGATGCCTACCCAATGCCAAGGGTCGATGACCTGCTTGATAGGTAAGGTTCGGCCAGATATATTTCTACCCTTAAGCTTATGAAGGGATATTGGCAAATTGAGCTGATAGAGGAAGCTTGGAAGAAAATAACTTTTTCTACTCTGTTGGGCCTCTTTCAGTGGAAAACAATGCCTTTTGGCTTACATGGTGCCCCGGCCTCTCTTCAGAGGGTAATGGACCAGGTGCTTCATCCTCATCTGAATTATGCTGCAGCATACTTGGACGATATTGTCATATATAGTCAGCATTGGAATGCCCATGTTAATAGGCTTAGGGCTGTTCTTCAGTCTTTGAGAGGCAGGTTTAATGTGAAGAAATATGTTCTAGGTAAAATGAAACCAAGTACTTAGGGTATGTGGTGGGCAGTGGGTGTCTGAATCCCATTGTGAGTAAGGTACAGGTACTAGCTGATGCCCCAGCTCTAACTACCAAGAAAGAGTTAAGGTCCTTCTTGTGTTTAGTAGGTGTGGCCGGAGGCCAGCCACACAGGGGTAATGGCTGCCGCGACACTGAAGGGGTTAACCCCTGTGCTGCGGCGCCATTTTTAAATGGACAAAGGGGCGCTAGGCGCCATGTTAAAATGTATTACCGGAGCTAGGCGCCGGGTGTGTGGGGGGACTGTCTGAAGCACTGCATGCTGCCGGAGTTGAGCTCCGGCCGAGCGGCGATGGCAGGTTTAACCCCTAGTGCGCAGTGCTGAGGGCAGTATGGAGCGCTCGCAGCCAGAGTTCTGTGCTGCGGCGCTCAGGAGGATTAACCCCTGGTGGAGCCCCAGCAGTCCAGGACTGCAGGAATAAGGGAGCCCAGCACTGAGCGCTGGGCACAGTATAAATAGCACAGATGTACATGTGGTTATAACACAAAATGTATTTAAAATGTATGTGCAGCACTGAGCCAGAACAGGAGGTCCAGGGCTGATGCTGGGCACAGGCACAAACGGTGAATGTATTTTAAGTGTTTAAATGCATAATGTAAGTAAAGTGCACTTAACTGTGATGCTCTGGACAGCCAGGGGATCCAGAGTCCTCCGTGGGCTGCTGGAACCCACAGCCCCTTCCAGAGGAAATAAAATGTTCTCCTATGCAGCCTCATGCCTGGAAGTGGTATGAGGGGGTGCATAGGGAGCTGGCTAAGGCAGCCAGATAACCATTTCAGAGAGCTTCAAAATAGCCTCCCTTCCGTGGCCAGGAAAGCGTGCCCGGGGACCCTGCTTCCCCATGTCTGGAGCTCAGATTCAGGCAAAGGTGGATGGGCTGGTCCCTTAGCAGATTCCTGGAAGTATGGTTTTTTTAGGAAAACCTCCCCCGGCCCTAGACGAGCTGACTCCTGGGTGGTGACCAAAACACCAGGTAGTCTCAGGCTCAGGGGAGTGACCACTCCCCACTGTCCATAGGGGACAATGCTAAATGTGCATGTGGCTAGCAGATGCACAGGTCATGCACTTAAGGTGATTGGTTGGAAACCACAGGGCAGACTTACCCCCTGTGGAAGTGTGTGTTAGAATGACATAAAAAGAGGGACTGTGAGCCCTGTATGTGTACAACCCTGTAACTTCTGTGAGGAGAAGAGCTGCTGATAAGATTCCTGTATGTGGTACATCTTTGAAAATCCTTTGTGGAGAATTGCTGTTTGATTTCTGTGTGATATTCCCCCTCAGACGGAAGGGAGGGTCTTCTTTAAGACATTGAGCAAATCAACA
Organism: Taudactylus pleione; assembly: GCA_031769625.1. Lineage (NCBI taxonomy): Eukaryota > Metazoa > Chordata > Amphibia > Anura > Myobatrachidae > Taudactylus > Taudactylus pleione. Next base: position 7,605,394 of record JAUIMM010000396.1, read on the forward strand.
CCGTTTGCCTTTACCAATTGACTCAATCCTGCGACCAACAGAATTGCGCCAAAACGCTATTCCGTTCTCCTGCTGTTCTGGGTAAGAGCTCTGTGTCTCCAAGTTCAAGCTCTCTGCCAAGCTACGGTGCAGACCTGGTCCATTGTGAGGGATCAGATGGGAACAGCCGACACCAAACAGGAGGTGTGTCCGCAGTTAGTCAAACGCATACGCAGCAGAAGCAGTTCCAGGTTCCGAGGCAGGAGCCTGAGTGTACCTAATAAGCGGTTCCAAACGCCGATGGTAGAGTTTGGTGGTGGCAGCATCGTTACACGCCCACGGCGCAGTGGGCGGAGTCAGTGACAGGAGGTCACTGACGGTGAGTGGGAGTCCAAAAGCGCTAACCCATGACCAGGGACGGCCTAGGCGAAAGGCGTCCGGTCACAGTAGGCTATTACAAGAGGTTTTTGCCTCAGTTTTGTACCTTAGTGGCTCCCTTAACAGATCATTTGAAATATTCTGCCCCAAAAAATCTTGAGTGGTCAAGGCACTGTCAGTCTGCATTCACCAAAATTACCTCTTTTGTGTAAAGGCCCAGTTTTAAAGTCCCCAGAATTTACCAAGCCTTTTGTCGTACAAATAAACGCCTCAAATGTGGGCTTGGGGGCAGGTTTGGGTCAGGAGTTTGATGGCATTGAACACCCTATTCTATATCTTAGTAGAAAGTTGTTACCACGAGAGACTATATATTCTGTAATAGAAAAAGAATGGCTCGCTATAAAATGGGCTCTTGAGTCATTGATATATTATCTTTGTGGGGCCAGGTTTACTGTGGTTACTGATCATGCACCGTTAAAAATGGCTACAGTCCATGAAAAATTATAACGCAAGTCTGACAAGGTGGGTACCTGGCTCTCCAGCCTTATTCTTGTGAAGTGCAGCACAGACTGGGACTTCTGCACATGAATGCAGATTTTTTTGTCCCAAAATGGGCTGGAGAGTCAGGCTTCCACCGCAGGCGATTTAGGTTCGCCATTTTTAGGGGGGGGGGTGACAGAGTAGGTCTCTCCGACATTCTGAGGAAAGGATTAACCTCCTGTAGCCATAGAGGAACCACACCCTTACCTCAATTAAGACCAGCTAAGATATGAAAACCTGGCAAGTTGAGTTAGTCAGTGGAAATGTGAGGGAGAAGTTGCACCTTCAGCAGCTCTCTCTATGCTGGACAATCTGAACCATGACTGTGCTGTGAATACTCTGCTTGTTTGAATTGCTGTCTCATGTAAGCTGAATTATTGTTCCTGAACTGTTTGCCTTATGTAAGAAGTCATTACACTGGCTCTGCCATTTCAATTCTGGAATAAAAAGCTTACTTGTTTGCAACACATCAATAGATAATTGCTATGAGTTCCCGCACAGACTTATTGTTGTTAGTCTTAAAGCCCCTACTGATACATTTCAGTTATCGTAATAACAAAAATGTACATTCTCTTTTGTACATTCTTTGATATGGGGGAGATGGTGCTACCTAGCTCACTGAATGGATAAAATATTACATCAATAGAAAAAAAACAGTGTGAGACTGATAAGGTGCACACTAAGACATAGAAAATTGGAAAATAACCAAACTAATAAAACATAACTTTTATTTTATATTTTAAAACAATACCTACATTGGCATATGTATTTTGCTGTTATTATTAAAATAAAAAAAGACAAGAAGTGTTAATAGTAGGAAAAAGTGTTTAAAATTAGTTGGTTCATTTCACTGAGTCACAGTAAGAGGTAATGTTGGCTCTTATATTTTATATAATAACTAGTTGAGACATTCAAATATATATGTGCGATCCTCTGTATTAACCTATTATATTGAGGTATATTTATATTCAATAAAACGATTGTGTGTTGTGTCCACACTGTAGATGTCTCATATAACAAGAAATAATCTAATCCCAGTCTTGAAAAGAGCAACTGCAACAATGTAAACTAGTTTTTGCTTCAAAGTTGTCTTGGTCCACAGTTAATATACATAGTAACAGGCTGTGAATACACCTCTAATCTCTCGTTCTTTTCAATAATGTTAGTATATACAAGGGTATTGTACACAGTATGCTACTGGATTAATTTATCTGGAGAGAGTGTATTTGAATCTCCGTTTTATATTTTAATTTTATATTTATAATTATCCAGTCCACAATACTGTTTGATATGTCCCACGTATTTAATCTCATATGATCTTAGCGCACAGGTATAACAAGTGAATATCGCACTTCTACTTATAAGAGTATATTTATTCTCAAGTTATTATTGCTCCGTATGGACACTAATATAACATATATGTGACTTAGCACACGTTAGAGAAGTGATAACTCCCTGATAATATTATTAAAGTGTATATGTTAAACACATATATGCATCGATACTGTTATATATACATATGTTACTGGTCAGGCGTCCGTAGTTGCTCTGACTACGCACCGTAGTGTGTGCTGTGGTGGCTAGACGCGCTGACACCGTGAGCTATGAGATTGGTGTAAGACAGCCTATAACCTTGTTGGCTGTATATTAATCACGTGGAGTATACTTTTTACTCAATTCTCAGTCCACAATACTATTTAATGTGCCCCACGTGTTTAATCTCATAAAATGTTAACGCACAGGTGTAACAAATACATAACGTGCTGTTATTTTCAAGTTATTATTGCATTTTACTAGTCAGCCGTCCGTAGTAAATCTGACCACGCACCATAATGTGTGCTGTGGTGATAAGACGCGCTGACACCGTGGGCTACGAGAGTGGTGTACAAACAGCCTGTAATCTTGTTGAATGTGTGCCAGCTACGTGGAATATAATTTCACTTAGCGCTAGTGTATGCGCTCTAACATTGATACGTGCTGGCACTGTGTACCAGCCAAACTGTGACTCAGTGATCCCAACTATCTGAGTCACAGTTTGGCTGGTACACAGTGCCAGCACGTATCAATGTTATAGCGCATATACTAGCGCTAAGTGAAATTATATTCCACGTAGCTGGCATACATTCAACAAGATTACAGGCTGTTTGTACACCACTCTCGTAGCCCACGGTGTCAGCGCGTCTTATCACCACAGCACACATTATGGTGCGTGGTCAGATTTACTACGGATGGCTGACTAGTAAAATGCAATAATAACTTGAAAATAACAGCACGTTATGTATTTGTTACACCTGTGCGTTAACATTTTATGAGATTAAACACGTGGGGCACATTAAATAGTATTGTGGACTGAGAATTGAGTAAAAAGTATACTCCACGTGATTAATATACAGCCAACAAGGTTATAGGCTGTCTTACACCAATCTCATAGCTCACGGTGTCAGCGCGTCTAGCCACCACAGCACACACTACGGTGCGTAGTCAGAGCAACTACGGACGCCTGACCAGTAACATATGTATATAACAGTATCGATGCATATATGTGTTTAACATATACACAGGCATATGCACTTTAATAATATTATCAGGGAGTTATCACTTCTCTAACGTGTGCTAAGTCACATATATGTTATATTAGTGTCCATACGGAGCAATAATAACTTGAGAATATACTCTTATAAGTAGAAGTGCGATATTCACTTGTTATACCTGTGCGCTAAGATCATATGAGATTAAATACGTGGGACATATCAAACAGTATTGTGGACTGGATAATTATAAATATAAAATTAAAATATAAAATGGAGATTCAAATACACTCTCTCCAGATAAATTAATCCAGTAGCATACTGTGTACAATACCCTTGTATATACTAACATTATTGAAAAGAACGAGAGATTAGAGGTGTATTCACAGCCAGTTACTATGTATATTAACTGTGGACCAAGACAACTTTGAAGCAAAAACTAGCTTACATTGTTGCAGTTGCTCTTTTCAAGACTGGGATTAGATTATTTCTTGTTATATGAGACATCTACAGTGTGGACACAACACACAATCGTTTTATTGAATATAAATATACCTCAATATAATAGGTTAATACAGAGGATCGCACATATATATTTGAATGTCTCAACTAGTTATTATATAAAATATAAGAGCCAACATTACCTCTTACTGTGACTCAGTGAAATGAACCAACTAATTTTAAACACTTTTTCCTACTATTAACACTTCTTGTCTTTTTTTATTTTAATAATAACAGCAAAATACATATGCCAATGTAGGTATTGTTTTAAAATATAAAATAAAAGTTATGTTTTATTTGTTTGCAACACCTCAGTCTCCCATTGGCCATCTGAACTTATCCGCTACAGATACTCACAGTTTTTACATGCTGTACAATTTATTTTATAGTATTCTGGCTCATGAGTTCATCAGTGTGGCTAAAAACTGTGTAATAGCCAGAAGCATTTCAATCACAGCGCGCCGATACTGTTTTACTTGATTAATTTGTATCTGGGAGAGACTATCAATGGTGTTTTCACTTTTAAATGTCTTCTTCATTTCTCACCATTTCAATAAACAGTGAACATATGATCTTGGCTGTTTTCATGTTGCCTCAATATCTGATTTTTCCATCGATGAGCAATATATCAGTAGTGGATCGGCGGGTGTGTACACCCAAAATGTTTGTGAACAATGTTGGTCCTGCAGCACAGCCAATGCGATAAATCTTGCAGATATATCAGCACATCTGGCTGTGTGAACGGGCGACTTGCCTGTACACTTGCTGCAGGAGACGGCCAACACTGACATCTCAACTAGGCAACATTATTATAATTATTATTACACAGTGTACCCAGCTTTAGATAAGACCTCTTAAGCTGGGTACACTCCTGAAAGATATATCTGCAGATCGAGTGATGTGCAGATAGATCATTAGATGATGGTCGTTAATACACACTAAACGGCCATCATCTCACCGGCAGCCATGGGTCCCGCTGACAGGGAGGCAGGTTGGGGGAGAGGCCGTCCCTCTCCCCGCGGCTGCTGGTATGTGTGTACGGGTGGTCACACTTTCCGATGTGTCTGCAGACATATCTGTCCATCGGCTGTGAAGCACAGCCAATGCGATATGTCTGTGAACCAACGTGGTTATCAGACATATCATCTGTACACACTGACCGACGGCCAGCAGATATATTGGCTGATCAATTGATCTGCCAATATATCGGTGAGTGTGTACCCAGCATTACTCGAGATCAACAAAATTCTCTCTAAAGGTGGGTAAACACTATACAGATAAATCTGCAGATCGAGTGTACAACCACTGTACAACCATCATCTGTGCCTGTCCACAGGTCCCGGCGACCAGGGGGTGTGTCCCGCCCCCCTCCTGTGGCTGCTGCTGTGTGTGTACGGGCGGTCTGCCGACTGCCCGTACACTACACACCTGCCAGTGGACATATATGTCTGCAGACATATCTGTCCATCGGCTGTGCAGCACAGCCAATGCGATGTGTCGGTGAACGCCGACGTTCACCGACATATTGCGGGTACACACTGCCCGACGGGCAGCAGATACATTGGCCGATCAATTGATCGGCCAATGTATCTGTCAGTGTGTACCCAGCTTTATACAATACACACCTAATAGCCTCAGGCTGCAGGGTGGAATCAACTGCTTTCTAGATCAGATAATTTCAAGTGGCATAAACTACACAAGCAAATTTACGTTGATAAACTTGGTTAACTTGTTGAACTGAGTACAGTACCTCAATGTTTGGAATGTCTTTTAAGACTAGAGGACCTCTGGTGGATATGCAAACAAAAGCAACAATAGCTTCTGATTATATAATAGAATGGTTTGACTGGGTAATCTACTTATCAATGCAACCCCCTCCTAACTACAGCAGTGCTTCAAGCACTATTGATAATCTAGGCCAGATAATTTTCTGAGGTGCGGGGTCCCTAGGCAGTCACTTATACCGTCTATACTTTGGTGTGCCCTATGTGACTGTCCCGTAGGAACTGGATCCCTAAATATATATATTTTCCAAAGCCCATATGCCTAATGTTTCTCTCTGTACTGTTGGGTATTTTGTAGCAATAAAAAGCAGTGTGTGGTTTACCTTTTGTGGTAACAACAGATTAATGTTAAATCTTATCTGCACACTTTGGCCAGCATGAAGCATTGGAATGCAGTCAGAATGTCTCAGTTTAAAATGTTGACATTACCAATTTCTACAACAGAGGGTTGACATGGATAAATGTTGACATTAAAATAATGCTGACAATTTCCATTAGGGGCAGGCATAGAATCACGCTGGCCATACATCAGATGAACTTTCCTCCAACTGTCCAAATTGACTGTCGAACTAAAGGTGCCCATCCACTAGACATTTTTTTTTTTTTTAATTAATTCTTTATTTTCTAAATTTTCAAAGCACAAGACATACTTTTGCAGCAAAAAAGAATCAATACAAAACACAGTATTGTACATGAAAAAGCACAATAATACAGCTCCATACTTAGACATACAAAAACCAGAAACCAAAACTAAAATAATTTAGTAAAGTCTAAAGTATAGCGTACTTCACTATAAAATAATCAGAAAAATAAGGAAAAGAAAAAAGATGGGGAAGAAAAATAATAGAGAGGCAAAGATAGAGAGGGGGACGAGGGGAAGGGAGAGGGCAAATATACACTGGATGTACCGAACTCTAAACCAGAATACCAGAAATATTTAGAAATTAAGGTTGTGGAATGAGGGCTGCATATGAGGCTGATGATTTAAAATCAATCCAGCTGGACCACATAGCAATAAACTCAGAATGTTTCTCAGGGGCTGAGTAAAGGACATCATCCATGGTCATGTAAAAGTCAAGGCGTTGACAACAATCCCACACTGTCGGAGGGATCCGAGAGCGCCAGCGAACTGGGAGTACCGCCCTAGCAGCATTATTAATATGTCGAAGAAGGGACTTTTTATAAAGAGAAATCGGGTCGGATGTATGGGAGAGCAGCCAGAAGTCCGGACCAGATGATACAGAGTAACCTAATATCTCCGAAGCCAAGGCTATTATCCCTACCCAAAAGGGGACAATTAGTGAACAATCCCACCAGATGTGCATCATCGTACCTGTTTCCCCAAAACATCTCCAGCAGAGAGGGGACACCGTGGGATAGCATTTATGGAGAATGACCGGACAGCGGTACCATCTTGTCATTACCTTATACTGCGTTTCCAAAATCTCCAAACTATTGGAACACATACTAGTAACTTGGAACACTTTATCCCAATTAATATGTATGTCTTTTTTAATAAAGTCTCTATCCCAGGCCTTTACAAAAAGAGGGTCATCTTCAAACATGTTATATAATAAAATCTTGTATATACCCGAAATTATATGTGTGGGAGACTGCCGTTGCGAACACATAGATTCAAAGGGTGTCATATCTCTAGCAAATACTGAAGGGCCCCCAAGAGAAGAGGCAAAATGTCTAATCTGAATGTAGGCCCAGAAACTTTGGTTTGTAAGAGAAGTATTTTTACAAAAATCTGAAAAAGTTATATATTGACCTTTGGACACAAGGTGGCCTGCCCTAGAAATCCCTGCATCAGACCATGTGGAGGAAAACCGTCCTGAGGTCCCGGGAGGGAAAAGGGGATTATAAAGGATAGGAGTAAGGGGAGATATTACTGAAGAAATCCCAGATTTAACACGCAATTTTTTCCATATTTCCAATGTAGGGCCGACTATTGGGTGTGAGGAACGAGCAATTTTAGAGCACCACGGCAAAGTGCTCAAGTGAAGATTGGATGATTCCGCCTCCAGTTCCACCCATTGCTTACCCACTGTGCCCCGAGTCCAGTCCAGAACTCTACCGAGTATAATGGCCTGATGGTATGTGGATATCATTGGCAATTGTTGGCCTCCCCTGCATTTCCGCCTAAAAAGCACTTCATATTTAAATCTGGGCTTTCTACCCCCCCCAGACAAATTTTCTGATGAGGATATGTGCTTCCGACAAGAAGCCAGAGGGTAAGGCAATCGGTGTAGACTGCAGTAGATATAAGAGGTGCGGTAAAATATTCATTTTGATGATATTTAGACGGCCCAGCCATGAAAACCCCTGCATACCCCACCGATCCAATTCTTTACGAATGGAGGTAAGCAACGGTGTATGGTTAAGGGCAAACAAGTCACATATACGTCTAGGGATACAGATGCCTAAATACTTAAGAGAAGAAGCCTGCCATTTAAAGGGGAAGGAGGCACTAAGTGCAGACACTGTCTCAACCGAAGTGGTGACATTTAAGGCAACAGATTTACTATAATTAATCTTAAAATTAGAGAGATCCCCAAAACGCTGGAATTCTCTCATTAAGTTAGGGAGAGAGATAACCGGATTAGTTAATATCGCTAGCAGGTCATCCGCAAAGAGGGCAAGGCCATAGTCTTGTGAACCCACTTTAAGGCCAGTTATATTAGGGTTTGCTCTAATTGCCCTCGCCAGGGCTTCCATGCACAGTACAAAAACCAAGGGAGAGAGCGGACAGCCCTGACGAGTACCATTCGATATATGGACTGGAGTCGACAAAATCCCATTTACTCGTATCTGGGCCGAAGGGGCCCTATATAGAGCCAGGATTTTTGAAAGGAAGACTTCACCCAAACCTAAGCACTGCAACACCCCTGTCATGAAGCCCCAATCCACCCGGTCGAATGCCTTTTCAGCATCAGTGGAGAGGAGCATCATGGGAATGTCAGAGGAGACTGCATGGTGTATCAGGTCAAGGACCTTGGTGGTATTGTCTTTCGCCTCTCTACCTGGGACAAACCCCACCTGGTCCGAGTGGATGATAGACGGAAGAAGAGGCTTAAGCCGATTGGCTATAAGCTTCGCATAAAGCTTAACGTCTACATTTAGAAGAGATATCGGATGATAACTCGCCGGTAATGATGGATCCTTGCCCTCCTTAGGGACGACTGTAATGTGTGCTGCAAGCGATTGACCGGAAAAAGGGGTATGCGCTGAAACAGCATTACAGGCCCTTAACAAAAGTGGCAAGAGAATGTCTTGATACGCCTTGTAGTAAGACAGCGTGAAGCCATCAGGTCCGGGACTCTTACCAGAAGGGGAGGACTTAATAGCAGCAGATAATTCGTCTTCTGTAAAAGGGGAATCCAGAGCCTTTGCCACCGCCTTGGGGAGAGTAGGGAAAGCTATTTCTTCTAGATACCTCTGAATCTGCGATACCCGAGCTGTATGATCTAAATTCACATTATCCGGACCTAGGTTATATAGGGTAGAGTAGAAAGACTGAAAGACTGCTGCAATATCTTTGTCTGTATGACAAAGTTTGCCCGTATGATCCTTGATACATTGGAGATAAGTCAGGGATCTCTGAGCTCTAAGAGCCCTAGCCAACATTTTGCCTGGTTTGTTCCCCCAACGATAGTACTTATGACGACATCTTCGAAACCCTCTACTAGCCCCTTCATATAGTAAATTGTTAAGAGCATCTCTAGCCTTTTGAAATTCTACAAATATATCAGAGGCCATAGTATTTTTATGGGTAAGTTCGAGCATCCGGATTTTGGATAACAAAGCATCCCTGCTTTCAGTTTTCTTTTTTTTAAGATAGGACCCTAACTGAATACATTTACCTCTGACCACACATTTGTGAGCTTCCCAGATTGAGACGGGTGAAACATCATCTGTGAGATTATGAGAAATGTACTCTCTCAGGGTTTCCCCAATTTGATCCTTACAGTATGAATCACGAAGGAATTGTTCATTGAGCTTCCAGTGCCACTGGCGCGGGGGGGGATCGCGAAGGTACAAAGTTAGAGATATTGGGGCGTGGTCAGAACTGGAAATCTGCCCAATAGTGGCATCTGCAAGAAGGTCTAAGTGGGAATGGTCTACACAAATATAGTCAATGCGGGAATAAGAATTATGTGGGGAAGAATAAAAGGTGTAATCCCTCTCTGCTGGGTGTAAGAGTCTCCAGGTATCTACCAATTGGAAATCATGCAATGTCAGTCTAAATTTCTTAGTCTCTTTAATAGAGGTACACAGAGAACCAGAAGTGGTATCAAGAGAAGGCTCCAAGGCCCAATTAAAATCTCCACCAACCACTCGGATGCCCTCCAACTGGTCCTCTATCGATTCTAACGACTTACGTAGAAAGCCAGACTGACCCCTGTTGGGTACATATAAATTTACCAGGGAATATTTTTGGTTGGCTATGGTAACCTTAACTAATAAACCCCTACCATCTCCAATACGCACAACTGAGATATCAGAAAGCACTAGATGTTTAGAAAACAAGATGGCCACCCCTCTAGCCTTGGCTTCGGAGAAATCATTAAAGTACCCCACTGGAAAATAACGAGAATGTAAAGACGGGGCCACACCTTTCTTAAAATGCGTCTCCTGGAGAAAAGCTATATCTACCTTATCCATTTGCAACGTATGTAAAAGACTGGATCGTTTCTTCGGTATATTAAGACCCTTTACATTGTTAGAAAAAATAGATAACTTAGCCATATTTAAAGTGTGTGGGTGAGTGTCTTGAATGTTGGGTACCTAAATCAAATACCTGCATACAGATAGTGTCCATCAGCAAAACAATAATGAGGGAGAAAGAGACACAGAAGGGAAGGAAGGAAAAAAGGAAATGAGGAAAAAACAAGAAAAACACAGAACAAATCATAAAAAACAAAGGGCATGGTAGCAATCTCAATTCAAAACTGAAAATGAAAATAGCATAAAAATGAAACTCCTTAATAAAGGCCATGAAAGCCCTTAAGGGGTCCATGGACATTGTATACACAACGGAGTAGGGGGAAATAGGAGGGTAGTAATGAACATGACACCCCAAATAGGTCCAAAAAAACAAAAACAAATGGGACCTATCTAAATTAATAGAAAAACAAATAGTCGCCTAGAACAATAAAATATGTAAGAACAATAGAAAGACATTTAGCTAGTAGATTAGAGATAGCCATGAAAAAGATCAAGCTAAACAGAAGAACTGCTCAAGTCCTATTGGGACCTATGTAAACAAATAACAGGATCTCAAATAAATGTACATATAACAGCAACTAGCATCCTATAATGTATAGGAAAACAGCATATATCAACGAGAAGTCCACAAAAAGGCAATGAGTACACAAAGGGAGATTACGGATAATCATAACTTTCCTGATCAAGTAGTTTCCTCGCTCTCAGCTGCAGGATCTCTTCCTGGCCTACGTCTGGAACCTCGAGATTGCTGCCAGATCTCCCTACGAGATGACAAGGGAACGCTGGTATCCAATAAATCCAGCCAGTTAGGGACCGTAACAGCAGGCAGACTAAGAGAAGAACAGAATTGGGGCAGTTCAGCAGGTTCTCGAAGAATATGAAGCTTCCCCTCATGCATCACTTGTATACTTAGCGGAAAGCCCCAGCAGAATTTAATGTCCCGCTTGTGTAATTCCTCTGTGAGTGGGCGGAGGAGGCGCCTCTGTTGAAGCGTTGACCACGAGAGGTCCTGGAAAATCTGTACTGAACATCCATTGAAGTCGATCTCTTTAGTTTATCTGGCTTCTCGTAGAATTTGCTCCTTCACCGTATAGTAGTGCAGTTGACATATAATGTCTCTGGGTTTTTCAGAGGGCATACCCTTAGGGCGCAAAGCCCTATGAGCTCGGTCAAATTGGATCCTAGTATCCGGGTCAACATGCAGAAGTTCATTAAATATTTTAGTGAGAGCATCTTCAATTCCCGACTGGGTAATATCTTCGGGGACCCCACGGATCCGCAAATTGTTACGTCTACCCCTGTTGTCAACATCATCCAATCTACGCTGCATTTCCAACAATATACGAGAGTGGCGAGAGAGCAAAACGTTGCAGTTGCCAAGCTGGGTATCGACGGAATCCACGTGATCTTCCAAGGAAACCACTGTCTCTGCTACGTGAGGTCCGAACGGATGGAGGAGATGTGAGTCTGGACTGTTTCCTGAATTCTTTGTTCCAATAATTGTAGATCCTGTTGAATATCCTGTCGAGTCGGCAAGGACCGTATATGTTGCAGAATCTCCCCAATATCGGATGAATTAACAGGAACAAGTGGAGTAAGATGGGGTGAATGAGACTGCGGGGTAGAGCCTCCATCAGAGCTCCCTGAAGCCATATGTGGAGAGGTAGGACCTGGAGGAGTACCAGTCGCTGATGTGGAAATGCCAAATAAAGTATGGAACGCAGTGTTAGGTGGAGGTTTAACTGGAGTGGCAGCAGGGCGTTTAGCAATACTGTGTCTCCCCATGAGGGAACATATCAGAGCAAATTGATGTAGTAAGGAAAAGATGGATAACTAGGCATAGCAGAAAATGGGTGTCATATTACACTTTCCCCTCAGTGCCTTATATTTATATCATGGCTAAGGCTGTCAGGACACGCATTTGAAGGCTTAGTGTCCACTGAGTGCAGGGAGGACACAGATCTTACACAGAAGAAAGCTCCTCCAAGGAAAGATAATAGTGAGTGTCTTATTTACCTTATCCCTGTAAGAGGCAGGCCAGTAACATCAGGAGCCTGTATAGGGCAAAGCAGGCTGGTCAGAGACACAGGCAGGACAGTAGGACAGCCTGGTCAACCCTCAGATGCACTCCCCCTCCACTCCTTGTCTTATCCAGAGACCGCTATGGGAGAAGGGAGGCCTCAAGATGGCCGCCTCCCGCGATTCGCGGCAACAAGCGCAGACGCCTCCACCGGAGTCTCACCTAGGGTCCTGGCACGGCTGAGCAGGCCTGCAGAGCGGTGAGAAGTCGTGGCGATGAGGAGCGTCCGCCGTGGCAGCACAGGCCCAGGAAGCGGCGGCAGAGTCCAAAATTTAGCCCGCGGCTTCTGGAAGTAAGGTAGGCCGTGGGGTCTCCGGAGCCACAATTCCGTCCACGGAGCTCGGACGGGAGGAGAGCAGACCCACAAGGGACCAGGTAGGGGCAGAGGACCCTCAGAATCAACGGGGTCTGTATGTTAGAGGGACTGTCCCGGGAGCAGTGCAGGGACACGTCCGATCTGCCTGACAGCTAGGCCATGCCCCCCCCACTAGACATTTTATGTGAGCGATTGAATGATATCGTTATCGTTCATAAATCGTTTGCAAATCGTTTGTATAAATGTCTTAAACGACCAGCAATGAGCGTGCCTGCTGGTCTATCATCGTGCAAATATGCTGGACAATCTGACAATAACGTCAGGTTCAGCATGTTTGCAGATGATTGATGAGCCTGCACTGAACGACTGCTCGTTCAGTGCAGGCTCATCACAGACTGACAAACGACTGCACGATTACAATGTCGTAATCATGCAGTCGTTTTCATGTCTGCTAGTGGATGGGCACCTAAACAGTGCTCCACACATCTAATCAACTTTTTATCAGACCAGCCAACCTGCTGACTTTTTTATCAGACCAGCCAACTTCTGATGTCACAGAAGTGCCAACCTCTGATGTCACAGAAGTAGGTGGACAGTGGGTCTCATAGACCCGTTCGCAAGCGCTATGCGCTCGCAAGCGGGTCGATGTTTGTGCATTGCACAAGCCCCATAGCGAGTGAAAAATTCACTCGCTCTGGGGCTTGCTACAAATGGGGCGGTTGTCGATATTGATCGTCAGCTCGCCCCGTTTTGTAGGCTGGGTGGGGGGGGGTGGCTGGACAAACGGAGGCGTTCCCACAGCTTAGCGAGCAGCCAGGAGGCCGGCTTTTAAAAAAAAAAAGCGGTCGCCCTCATTCAGAGCGAGCGGCTCTGAATGAGGGCCAGTGTCTGCCTACTTCTGCATGTTTTGAATATATATATTTGGGGTTTTACGTATTTATCTGTAGCTGATTTAAACACATGAAGTGCAGTTGCTCTCTTTCTGGATAAATTTAGGTATTGACATTAGGTGAGCCTATTTTAATGTGCAGGGTGGCTGTGTAAGGTGGTCAGAGGACCTGATTCATTAAGGATCGCAGCTCCATAATCGCACGCAGATCTGGTGCAAAAAATATGCTAAAGAAAGCTATCGCATTGCCAGCATAGACGCCCACTGACTCCCATTACCGATATCTCACATCCGTAATACCTTGCAAACCTCCATAAACATCGGTAACACCAAGTACAATCGACCCCTCACGCAGAATTACAGCAGCCCTGACCTTACTTGATAGTGTTCTCGTTTTTTACAGAGATATAGAAAAAATAGAAAACAATAATATCGTATAATAATAACGTAAAGGAATTTTGTTCTCATAGAATGTAGATGTACACTCACATATTTTATGGTGATTAATAGATGTTGGACCATGGTAAAAGTTGGTCCAACGTCTATTAATCACCACAAAAGGGTGAGTGTACATCTACATTCTATGAAAATAAAATTCCTTTATGTTATTATACAATATTGTTGTTTTCTATTTTTTATATATCTCTAAAAACAGAGAACACTATCAGAAACACTTAAATTTAGAATAGATCAAGATAGCGCTGGAACTACTTTCCAATTCCAAATATTTCTCATGAGGGGCCTTGTTGAAAAGCTTCGATTGCTTCTGGCTGTACATCTGGATCTACTGTTTGATCTGTAAACGAACTTGGCACCAGTCACACGTACTCTTAATTCTTATTTAGAAATTGCTAATCTCGTTGCACATAGTGAGTACTCTGTGTAGACTGTGTATGCAATCGCAATAGCTGATTTATGCACGCCCACACGACACCATTCAAACGGACAGACACGCCTGTGTTTCTTCACCCCCCCCCATGTCACCACCAAATGTTCACTGCCTGTCAATCACTCTGTGATGGCTCTGCATTATCTGCTTGATTGCAGTGGTGCCCTCGCGGAGTGATGCTTACGCATGCGCAGTACACAACAATCGGCCAACTGTTGTAATCCTTAATTAATCAGGCCCAGGGCCCCATTCCAGCACCCGGCGGAACAACTGGTTAGGGTGGTCTACGCCTCATTCACTCAGCTCAGCAGTACATCCCCTAACCTCCCAACATTATCAGTGGGCAAGGGGTAATTTATAATTAACTTCAGTACAGTATTACAAATTATTGTAATCCAACCACCCCTCCCGGCGAAAACAATTGAATCGCCCCCAATGTGTCAACCAACAGTGGGTCTGAGTCAGAGATGGGCGCAGATGCATCAGCTTCTTTTGGCTGTTGCCCATCTGTGACTTTATGCAAATGGCGTTAAAAAGCTCTTCCCTAGTGTACATTTATGCATAGGATTGTGGAAGGACTGAGATGCCCACTGATAGCATTGGTTGACGCTGTAATGCCACCTGATGCAGATGTAGCATTTGAGTATGACCTTCAAATTGCCTGGTTGAGCGTCTGTATGCAAAAAAAATGTGTAATTGCTGCAATCAATAAAATGTTGCCAAGGCAAGAGTGCAGGGCCATAATAAGGAGTGTGTTCATTTTACACTGTCGCCCAGTGTGCATGGTCGCCATGTCCCAACAGCTCACTTTCCAGCTTGCGGTGTGTCTGAAGAGGTATTCCACTACATAGAAGGGCACAGACTGCATATACACACTGCCTGGGTAAGAGTTAACTCAGCAATTCACAGAGAGACAGTCTTTGCCAACATGCCTAGTGGAACTATGAAGGTATATACAGTACACCCCCCGCCTTTGTATGCAGCAAGGGTTAAAAATAGGTTTAGCACTGTCAGCTATCACAGTGCTGTTCCCTCGATCCAGGAGCATCAGCACAGGGCTAAGTCTGCTCTCAGTCCATCAGACTCCTCTCACAGCCCGGCAGCAGCAGCTTTTTACAGGGAAGCTGTAATCTCTCCCTCGACGTCTGCAAATGACAGCTGCCACAAACACACGACCAGGAGTGGACGGGCACAGAGAAGTGCACTGAAGAATGGGGCACTGCAGGGAGCCTGTCCGGTTTTTACCGAATCCACCAGGCAGTGATGGATGGCTGGATTTGCTGCGTCTCCTGCCGGCTCCGGTTCCACAGATACCGCCAATCCCAGGATGGCAGAGGCAGCAGCCCGGGAGTGATGGACTCCCGCTCCACCGATGCTGCCAATCCCAGGATGAAGGGGTCTATAGCCCTACAGTGATGGACTGCCGCTGATCCAAAAGTAGGTGGCCAGAGTCTGTCTACTTATTGTTCTAGTGTAGGGGGAAATTCCTACACTAGAACGATTAGTTGGGAAGAATCAAACAAGTTTGATTTATACAACTAGTTGGAAAGACTGTTTTTGGCCATGTGGGAACAAGTGAATGATTATCATTTGCTCCCACACACTGCCCAACTATAGTTATTGTCCTGATATATGACCTAGACTAGACTAAAAGCACAGGATTGACATTTCAATTATCATGACATTAAATCAGTGTCTACATGGTTAATGTCAACATTACAACCATGTTGATATTCTCATGTCCATATAATGAATGTGGACATTGAATGTGGACATTGTGAACATTGACAAAATATACCAAATTCGATACAATGGCATGTTTGAGAAAGCCCCGATTTTGAGGGGCGAAACGCGTCAGTGGACTCCCATCATTGGATACCATCATTCCTATACGAACTGACCGCTCGATTGCATAACGGTAATCACGGAGGCGGCTATCCACAGACGGGAGCGCTGTGTGGACGGCAGGCTAGTGGACATCAACGGGAGACATATGTGCTTGCTGGAGCAATATCAGGGCCTGATTCAGAGCCGGACGCTATTTGCGCTCGCTTATTCAGAAAAAGGGGCCGGCTATTTAAATTGAGTGCTCGCTCTTTGCGGTCTGTTGACGCCTCTATGTCAGAGCAAGCGAACGAAACATGCGCTCGCTATTTTGAAAAGACGCCCCCTGGCCGCTCGCATCATACGTCATCTCCGCTATTTATTAGATTAATCGAGTACATCGAAAGGCGTCTGAACTGCTCGCAGTGCTTGTGTTTGGATTTTCCTACCGCAATCATGCGAACAGTTCAGGCTAAGAGACAACCAAGTGACGTGGCCGATGACACTGCTTTGTTAATTATGCACACCCTTAAAACGCCCGTTTTGACCGTTTGGCACGCCTGCGTTCGGATCTCCACTCCCTGTTTTCAAGCACCTTCCCCTGTTACCACCCACAAACGCCTCATCCTGTCACTCAAATTAGCAGGCACTCGCAATTTTGCAAACACACGTTTTCCAACCGCACTGACTGGTTGGCGCATGCGCATTACGACCCATACGCAGATGTGCGAACATCGCTCGGAGCGAACGCTTACGAGCGGCTCTGAATCAGGCCCTCAGTCCAGTCCCAGCAGCCGTCTCACTTACCTGGGAAGCCGTCACTGACTGCACACCCCAGTGTGCACCTCTTCACACAGTCACAGCCAGCCCAGCTCCGATGACCGCTTGTCACATTTGGAAAGCTGGTTTCAATTAAGCCGTTTCATCACCGCTACACACGGCTAAGGACAGGTACTCTCTAGAATAAACAGCCATATAACTGGCCATATATTATAGACGTGACATTACCTGTCTGGATATTAACTGGGAATCCTAATTGGAACGACACCCAGAACTGGGTGTAATAGGGTTTCTAATTGACTCTATTCGTTCACTATATTTGAATGTGTCTAATCTATGAACATTGTTTCAATGTAGATAACAATACACACTAGGATATTATTGTCTTCAAGAGTATTATACAATTTTTTATCTATTTTCTAATTTTTTTCATTTATTTACTTTGCAATTGTGGGTAAAATGTTTTTTACTTGGTATTTGAGTTTTCTATAGAATAAAGAAAATCATTTTTTATATATTTTATAATTATTGTTGGAGCCATGACTGGATGAGTGGATTCTGCTATTTCACAATAGGAGCACAATTAGCTCAGTCTGAGTTTTCATTTAGTAATGTTTTATGGTGATGCAGAACATCTGACTGTGCACCACAATCCTCTTCTTCCAGCTTTGCACTTCATGTACCTGAGCAGAAAGAACTAATGTTCAATAAACACATTCACCTCACCACATTAATTCAGCCCAGTAATGAGGGAACGATGTAGAAATAACATAAACCATGGGGTCAATCCAAACAGTTGCAAGTTACCGTTTTCTGTACAAATTCATTTTTCAATCCAATTAGCAACTCGCATTGAAGCAGTCAGAGTAAACTTGCATTTTTCCGTTCGCACTCCCTCGGGGTGAGAGATGGTAGGGAAAATGTTTAAGGTTAAAATGTTGGGACACCGTGCACAACGCCTTGGACACCCCTCAATGACTAATTAGGCAATTGGAAGTTTCCAGTTAGCTTAAATAGTCCAATAATTATATTTCATTTTTGGGGTGTAAAATTAAATGGCCTCAAATTACCCCCAAAACAACTATTTTGTGGCTTTATGCACCCCAAATTTAATTTATCTATCCTTTTAAATAATGCCTTTTATAATTTCTTTACAATTTTTTTAGTCACCTCTAAGTACCCCAAATGCATCTCTTTTTCTACTTTTTTTTTTTTGCATTTTTTATTTTTTTCATATAAAAGTAAAAAAATTATTTTTATCATTTTACTTTTTTTTTATTGCACAAATAAGCCATTTAACAGTTTAAAAAGCACCAGTACTTTCCTTATGTCCACCAACTGCCTTCTGTATGGTTCTGCAAACAAAATGGTCAATATTGGAATCTAGGAAGGACACCCCACTTTTCCATGCACTTCTCACATCGCATTTGGCTTACAATACGCAACCCCCCTGCTGCCAGTACCGTGAATAGGCATTTTTTAATTGTATTGGAGAATTCTAGGCAGAGCCGGATTTAGACCTCATGAGGCCCTAGGCAAGATCCACGTATGGGGCCCCCCTCACTCAAACAATCCTGTGCATATATTACACTAGGTATCGATATAATATATATATATTATGACGCATATTTAAATTATGTGATCGCACTGCGTCACGTAAGGACGCCCTCTATGTCTTAGCGAGCTACGGCACTGAGCGCTCGCAAGTGTGTTAAGACGCCCCCTTTCCCCCCGCAACAAATGTCATCTCCTGGGATTGTTGGATGAATCAGTAACATCGAGAGGCATCGGAGCTGATCGCAGCCCTTGAGGTAGCTTTACCCCACCGCAAGCACTTCGATCAGTGCTGGCTGAAATACATGGAGGTGACGTGTACAATGACGCTACTTTGCTAATTATGCACGCCCTTTAAACGGCGTTTTGTTGGCCTGACACGCCTGCGTTCGCAAAAACACTCCCCCGTTACAAGCACCTTCCCCTGTTATCCACCCACAAACGGCACTATCTGTCACTCAAAGTAGCAGGCAGTCTGTGTGCTATGAGCGCACAATTTCCCATCGCTGAGACTGCGAATTGGATGCATGCGCATTGAGCAACAATCGCCCCGGCAGCGAGTGATCGCTCCTTAGCGACCGGGTCTGAATCAGGCCCAGCACGGACATGGCAAGGGGGCAGAGGTGCAAATAGAGAGAGGCACACTTAAGTAAAGGACACAGATGGGATAGGAGCAGAGTCAAAAATGGGAAGCGGGCAGAGGCAGAGATGGAGAGGGGGCAAAGGCACAGGTATGGGGGAACAGGGGCACAGATATGGACACATATGGGGAGAGTACAGAGATAGAAATTTGGGGAGGGGGGAGACAGAAGTAGGATTCATGAATATTACAGGGGACAGCAGGGCAGATTGTATAGGAGGGGGACAGAGCAGGATTCAGCAATAGTACAGGGGACAGATTGTAGAGGAGGGGGAGGGGAGGGCAGAGGCAGGATTTAGGTATAGTACAGGGGACAATGGGGCAGATTGTATAGGAGGGAGGGATGGGGCAGAGGTACCTCTGTGTGTGCACCGCAGCTGCTCTCTCACATTTCCTTCCTCAGTGCAGTGCACACATTATCTGGCCAATGAGAGCAGGGGGAGGAGAGCTGAGGGTGGAGCAACTATGGAGGCAGAGGTGATTGAAGTAACTAATTTGATAGGGTCCTGAGAGGGGAACCTGTCTGTGAGGGGGGCCAGTACTCCTACCTTTATTATATAAGCTGGTCCTCCTGCAGCTGCTCCTGATCACAGTAATAGAAGCAGGACACTGATCATGCAGCGCTGCCCGGAGAGTTCATTAATAAATGAGTCATCACACACTGCTGAGCAGTGTATGATGACTCATTCATAGAACTCTCCGGCCAGCACTTAGCAGCCTCAGCTGTCCTGTATGAGGGCAATAAATTAGCAATTAACTCTGCTTGCCAGCGTCCGGGCCCCTCACCTGTCCGGGCCCGGTACAGGAGTACTGGCTGTCCCCCCTTGATGGCGGCCCTGGATGTGGGTATCTGGTATGCCCACATACCAGATACCCACATCATATTTTATACATGCATCGGTCGAAATGCCAACCGCCGACTTCCCAACTGTGAAATCCCGGCATGGGACTAATGATAGGCGTCGAAATCCCGACGCCTATCATCTCCACGACGAAATCCCAATGCCCCCGGCATACCGAACAAAGGTAAGGCGGGCATCGGGAGCAGATAGCCGTGGGGGGGGAGGGTTAGGTTTAGGGGCTCCCAGGGGGACTTAGGGTTAGACACTACCGTGGGAGGGTTAGGCTAGGGGAAGGGGGGGTTAGGCACCCCCCCGGGTGGGTTAGGTTTAGTGTGCGGGCAGGGGGGGTTGGGTTTAGGCAACCCTGTGGGGAGGTTAGGGTTAGGGGGAGTGGGGGAGATGGTTAGGGATACTTAAAAGTTAAAATATTTACCTTGTAGGGGATCTTCAGTCTTATTATATTAGTGTATTACATCCGCTATTACAGTGTTAATGTTCACAATATATATATGTCATCTTGTAATAAATATATGAGTGTGAATGTATATATATATATATATATATATATATATATATTTCGATATAAAAATGTGTGTGCATATAAATATATACAGGGGGTAGGTGAGAAGGAAAGGGGCATCAACAGAGGTGGACTTGAGGAGAGTGGGACAAACAGAGAGAGAGACAGGAGGAAAGAGGGGGACAAAGAGGGAGATGAAAGGAATGGGGGAAGAACATGGTGAGACAAAAGGAAACTAAGAAGAACAGAGGGATACGGGAGAAGGTGGAGAACAGAAAATAAACACCTACACAATAGCTAGTGCCTCAGCTTATATATATATATATATATATATATATATATTATAGTGCAGTTTATAACTTACCCAAACTGCTGTTTCATAGGCAAAAGATCATTGAAAATACAGAGGAGGCTGGCTACACTGCGGGGGGATTGGGGAGGCTGCAATAGAGGAGTCTGGCAGCACTTAGTGTGACTGCATGGGCTAGCTGTAGCAGGGTAGGCAGCAGGGGGGGTTTAGGGGGGTTGTTTGGTTGGAGTAGGCTGACTAGATCAGCGCATGCTGCAGGGAGGGGGGGGCTGGCTACAGTGCGGGTGAGTTGGGAAGGGAGGTTGGCTACAGTGCGGTGTCGGGAGGCGGGACTGGCTGGCTATAGAGCGGGTGAATCAGGAGGGGGGGGCTGGCTACAGTACGGGTAAGTCAGGAGGGGGGGCTGGCTACAGTGATGTCGGGAGGTGGGACTGGCTAGCCACAGTGCAGGTGAATCAGGAGGGAGGGGCTGGCTACAGTGCAGTGTCGGGAGGGGAGACTGGCTGGCTACAGTGTGGTGTCGGGAGTGGGGACTGGCTGGCTACAGTGCGGGTGAGTCAGGAGGGGGGGCTTGGCTACAGAGCGAGTGGGTCGGGATGTGGAGTTTGGGCAGAGGAGACTGGCAGTACTCATATAGAGGTGGAGTTGATTGCAGGTACTGCGCTCGCTGCAGTGGTTCCACGGGCTCCCAGCTGAAGGCAACTCCGCCTCCAAGTCCTCCTCCCCCAGCATTTTAGAGGCAGGGGAGGATCCCGACAGTACTGTGTGTGTGTGAGACCTCCCCTCGGCCAGGGCCAGCAGCAGGAGTTGAAGAGCTGCAGGTTATCCTCTCCAGGGCCGGATTTTGGGGATGCCCGGACACGGCCCCTTAGGACCTGGCGGGTGCATAGGTTGCCTAATGGTAAATCCGGCCCTGATTCTAGGGTACGCGCATTCATGTGAAGCCTGTGAGCTTCATGAAACATACTTGCAACTCTCACCTAGGCCCGGTCTCAATTAGAGGCGAAAAGCTGCTATCGGTGAAAAGTTTTCGCCTGTTTCGGAAGTATCGCCCTATTCAATTCCCGGGAGTTTTTGCCTAGGCGAAAACTCCATATGCAAATACAGGCGAAAAAGTTTCTCCATCAAAAGGCAGGAGAAAAGTGCAAAATCCATATTTCTTGGTTACAAATGTGGGGACTTGCTTCAGAACCCTTTGGACTTCCCCCTTATGACTAATTAGCTAAAACATTTTTTTATTTTAATTCACCCCAAAAAAGACGTGTCATTTTTGGGGCAAAAATGAAAAGTGTTGGAAAATGGGTCTAAAGTACTGGGACAGGTATTTTGGAGGGCTGTATGGATGGGGCAGGTGTTTTTTGGATTGCAGGTGGCTGCAACAGGTATTTTTTTATTTAACTCTGCACATTATAGCCACCAAAATATACTAGTACCCATTTTGATGTATCCCCTATTTAACTGCAGCAATTATTTCCTCCCCCCACCAAAAAAAAAAAGCTGTCCATCATTTTTCCACACCTATGTTATGTTATTACTACACTTCTATATTGATTCCTCGGGTGAGTTATGCTTTATTGGGGGTACATACTGATTCCCCCCTCAAAAAATTACCTTTTCGCCAGTTCCGCTATTCGCTGCATTCGCCAATATGCGTTTTTGCCTGTTTTACAATTGAATAGGGCGAATGAAGGTGTGCTGATTAAGTGGGCAAAAACTTTGCTTCAAAACACGCAAATAAAGCAAAAACATTACGCTTTTTGCCAATCTCGGCTTTTTGCAGCTAATTGAATCCGGCCCTTAATTTGGATGACGTCAGGGTACAAAAACTGAAGGGGATCTATCCATTTCCAAATTGGGGGGAGATTGACCCCCATGAGTTACAATTGTTGCTGCTTATTTGGACACATCATTCATCATCCGATTAGCAGTGCTGAAGTAACATGAGTCTAACAGCGGCTGAGCGGCACCGCACCCTTCCATAGCGTGTTACCTCCCCCCAGGTGGCAGGGTGCCATTACTCGGGTTGCACAGTATTGCAGCACGTAACCATCCGCACGTCGCGAGATATTGCACAACACACTGGTGATTGCTCCCCCCCCCACTCCGGCCCTTACTGTCACCTCTGCCCAACTTCTTCTTCTTCTAGTGTGACGTCACTCTCATTCCACCGGCTCTCCCGCAGACCAATCACAGTACAGCGGTGAAGTGGGCGGGTTCAGGATCGTACCAACGCGATCGGGGCCTGTAGGGGGGGATGGCGCCTGCTGTGCTCTCTATATTCTCTCCCATTAAGCGGCTACCTGTGTGTTCCCCGTGGTTGGAGGAACGTGCTCTGTGTTGGTAATAACCGCGGTACCGCCACAGCACAGTGTTCCGTGCGGCGACTACACTGACATTTCATGACTGCCAGCTGTCGGACACCCCTGTTTCTCTGTTAGGGAGTTGGCGGCGGCCCTCAGTCAGCTGACGTACTAGTGGTGTCAGGCCGGGGTACAGAGATCATTGTCCTTCTTTCTGATACCTGGCGGTGTGGCGAGCACAGGTGCCGGTAAGTGGGCAGACGCGACTCGTTCAGTGACTTTCACGCGCAAAGCCAGCTCTCGTTGTCAGGGAAACGCGACCCCTGCCAGGCCAGTCACGTGTCGCCGCAGGGTCCTAGCACCGGCGCTGTTGTCAGCAGAGATTGAGAGTGACTATAACACTCTGACAGCCCTCACGGGAGATCAGCAGCAGCCTGAGAGACGTGATTTGCAGCACTTTGAAAATTGATGAGAAAACAAGGCCACCTATCATTGTCAGTATGAGTCCCCAGGGCATGCTCCGCTGGGTCATTAACATTGATCATACACCCATCTATCTATCATATTAAAAAATGGAGTCCTGGCATTATTTTATTGGTTAAACAATATACCCCAACAACATGGATAAGAGTGCTGCCAGTGATAATAATATGCATGGTGCTGCACAGCCCTATAGAGTCCCAAAGTTCTTGCTGTTGATGGTACTTCTGCTTATAAAATGTTGGTGTCAGGAAGATGTTCAATTCTTGTCTTACAGGAGGAGAGCACCACTGACTTCTATACCATTCAGAGGAAACAGATAGTGGAGGTAAACGGTCCTTTTAAAATTGTGGTAAATTAACTGTAAATTGTGTAAATAAATAAATCAGTTTGTTGCCCCCCTTTGGCAAGAAATTAGGTAAAACTGGTGGAATATTTCTTATAGTATATGGAATAGGGTTACCACCATTTAAAGGCCAATTACATGCACTTTCTGCTGCTTCCACCTAAAAGAATCCTCCCCCTTTGACCACACTGACTGCTGGTTGGTGACCTTGGTAGATGGCTCTGATGGCTTATCATTCTGCTTATTTTGTAGAGTGCAGCTGGTGGTTGTATGGAATGTAATAAAATCTGCAGTGACGTGTTGTATGTGGGATTTTCATGTTTCCGGGTTTTATCTCTCAAAGCCTTTAAATGTTTTCAAGATCTGCAAAGTGAGATTACAGGTGCATATACAACCAGCAGTGTGTATTGTGGGCCTTTACATCTGGTTTTGTTTTCAGTATCTCACATGTGTTAGTGTCAGTGACTATGAGGTACATAATGTGCATTGATTTGGCTTGTGCTCTGTTGCAAATGTTCTGTTATGCAATGACGTGCCCTTAACATGATTTAGTACCATTAATATAACTTTTTATATTGTTAGCTTTTTGGCTTTTAGGAGCACTCACAGATGTTAAGTAATTGACCAACAAATATCACTGATGTTTGCTTGGTTCTTTTGACTTGCAATGGTAACTAGTACTTCCGGTTGGGTGGGCTGTGGATGACGCTGGATACTAATGCATTCACTTGCAATGGTAACTAGTACTTCCGGTTGGGTGGGCTGTGGATGACGCTGGATACTAATGCATTCACTTGCAATGGTAACTAGTACTTCCGGTTGGGTGGGCT
This sequence comes from Taudactylus pleione, assembly GCA_031769625.1. NCBI lineage: Eukaryota > Metazoa > Chordata > Amphibia > Anura > Myobatrachidae > Taudactylus > Taudactylus pleione. The sequence continues at coordinate 7,630,435 of JAUIMM010000396.1, forward strand.
GTGGATGACGCTGGATACTAATGCATTCACTTGCAATGGTAACTAGTACTTCCGGTTGGGTGGGCTGTGGATGACGCTGGATACTAATGCATTCACTTGCAATGGTAACTAGTACTTCCGGTTGGGTGGGCTGTGGATGACGCTGGATACTAATGCATTCACTTGCAATGAACACAATAGAGAAGACAGCTTCCAAAAAACTGCCATGTGATGTTATCACTCCTAACAGCAAGTGGGTATAGGTTTATTGAAACCAATAGTTGCCATTTACATGTCTTTTTGAGTTGAATGCATGATTATTGATGCTAGTGGTAAAATTAGTTTAATGTCAAGTACTAAAAATTATATTTAGAGAACCAGTTGATATTTTGGAAAATACAGCATACAGTCTTTGGACATACTTGAATATGTCCATATAAATATGTACTCATGCGACCAGCTGTAGTAAAATTCTTTGACTTTCCATATTTCAGTATCTCGCTTGCATTAAGAATATGCAAATGGTTGCAAAGTTTTGCCCGCAAAAAAATTATGCGGACCTCGTGACCAATTTTGGATAACCGCAGGTGTGCGCGCTCCCAAAACCCACGGTATCCAGTTAAAAATCCAGCGGAAATTATTATTTAATTTTTTTTATATATATTTTTTTTATTTATGGAAGCAAAACACCACAAACAGATCTATCATGTATACATTGAAGATCAGTATTTCAACATTCATCATATATAATAATGAACAGTATTTTAAACCGTTTCATCACAGCACATATCCAAAAATAATATTAGCATTATAAAATAGAAATGATGTCTGGCACTCATCCACTGAGCAACGCAATGGGAGGGTTTCCCCCAATAGAACCCGGGTCTCATACCACTGAGTCAGGTGCACACTATGGTAGATCTGGGATTGTGTAGAGACTGGCAGGGTAGCTATGAGACTTTCCCATGTATCAAAAAATGAAGAGACTTTCCTCTCCTTATCAATGTTTCCACCCAGTCCATTCGGAAGATAAAATTCAACTTTTCTTTATATAATTGTTAATTAATTGGGGTCGGGTGTATCCATTCTTGAAGAATGGCTTTTTTTGCCGCTGCACTTATTGCAAGTAATAAATTCCTGCTACTCGTAGTAAGTCTCTGTCTCTGCGGGAATATACCCAGGACAGCCCATTCAGGGGTGAAAGGTACATAATTGACCAAATGAGTCTCGGCATCCCGTCTTACTCGCCTCCAAAAACCCTGAACAACTGGACATTCCCAAAGGCAGTGATAGAGATCCGCCTCCTCTCCCGCACATCTAGGGCAAGTATGAGAATCAGATATACCCATTCTATATCGCCTGTGAGGGGACAGATGGGTCCTATGGTACACATTTAAAAAAAGTTTGTTATATGTACTAGCAGTTAATAATGATCGTGATCTCAATAACCCACGTATTAAATCATTAATAGTAAGAGTTGGGAATTGTGTCAGCCACCGACGCATACCCTGGCTAACCAAATTGTGGTCTAACTCTTCACGAAGAAATTTATAATAGATAGATATGGCCTTTACGAGTAGGTGTTGATCTAGAAAACCAGTTGTTCAGCGGGTTTTGCCAATCAGCTGTTGAAAATGTCCGCACAACAGAGGCTATATAATGCTGTGCCTGGAAGTAAGCTAAAGGATAAGCATGCAGAGTCTCATATTGTTCTGTTGCCTCATGGAACGTCAGGGGCCGCCGCAACCCCAAGTTCAGCAGATGACCTATATTGTGGACATCCCCACCCTCCAGATCGTGAAAGGATAAGCTGCCTCTCCCTCCTGAAAGTCCAGGTTGCACAACATTGGGAGGTGAACTGATTTCTAGGCATTGAGGCAAAGCTTATGCAGTATGTGCAGAGGGGTCTAGTAGTCATCAATAATGGGTTATCACGAACTTCTGGAGGAACTTCCTGGTCATGAATATGTAGAAAATATTTTAAAGCCATTGTAGGGAGAAATTGTGATTCGAGGGATGTGTTGGAGTAAACCTCCTGATTATTTAGCCAGTCAACCAGAAACCTCATCAGGGAGGAGTGATTGTAAACAAGAATGTTTTAGGAAAGTTTATTCCACCATTAGATTTAGGTTGACATAGTTTTCGGAGACTAATACGGGCCCTACCATCCTGCCATAAGAATGACCGGAAGAGTTTGTTGATTAATTGAATATCTTTTGTGGTAAGCAGGATGGGCAATGTTTGCAACATATATAGAAGATGGGGGAAAGTCATCATTTTAATCAGAGCCGCTCTACCCAAATACGAGAGGGTCAAATGTTTCCAACCCCTGAGCTCCTCAGTGATAATTCTAATAATTCCTGATACATTTATAGCATACAATTGAGCAGGGTTTCTAGGCAAGAGAATTCCCAAGTATTTTAAATGTGAGGCGGTCCAAGAGAAGGAAAAAGACGAGCCCCAATGAGGAGTTGAAATAGTGGGATGAAGAAACATCGCTCGCGATTTATCTTCGTCAATTCTTAGACCAGAGATATTGCCAAACTGCTCAAACTTCTGCATAATCAATGGTAATGTAAGCTGGGGGTCAGATATATATAAAAGGATGTAGTCTGCATATACTGTTAAATTTAATACTACGCGTTACAACCCGGATTCCCCGGAATTCCGACCACTGCTGCAAAATGCGAAGGAGAGGATCTATAGCGAGGTTGAAAGGGGGGGGGGGGGAGAAAGGGGGCATCCCTGGCGGGTGCCTCGTCCCCCGATTACATGGGCCTGCCACGCAGCCCATTAATTAGCAATGATGTAGAAGGGGAAAGATAGAAAAAACGTAGTAATGAAGTTTGGGGCAAATTTCCTACAATTCAAGATTTCAAATAGATGAGGCCAAAGGATCGTATCAAACGCCTTATGCGTATCTAAACTAAGAAGCATCTTCTGTGTATGAGAATCCCTACTTGAGGCGATTATAGCGGCCAAGGCGGTGCGAATACCTTTAACAGAGTGCCTACTGGTCAGTTAAAAGGGAGGGTAGAATGTGTTGCAGACGTGCCAGCGGAAATTATTTATTTATTTTGTTCTACTCGGCCTGCAGATTACTGCAAGGCTGTATACAGGGAACGTGTGCAGTGTGTGCTGGGAGCAGGTGCAGAGTTAGCAGCGGTAGAGTGTGTGTGGGGAGCGGGTGCAGGATTAGCTGCTGTAGTGTAGGCAGTGTGTGTGGGGAGCGGGTGCAGGTTTAGCGGCAGTAGTGTTCCTGCTAAGCTGTTTCAGTAGGGCACCGCGCCCTTCCTGATTTGAAGACTCTGCAATGCGCCCCACCCTTATGGCGGCGCCTTGTTAAAAAAGCTGTCCCCACTTATGGGCTGCAGTGTCCCACGAGAAATGTATATGGTTATACCCTGCGCCCTGGGATTGCTGCTTAGGACTATTCAAAAGGTACACCAAATCTTATACACTAACTCTACAACAAAAGTGAGAATAGTCCATAAGTGCTGTCCAGTTAATAATTGTACATCTACACTTTTTTTTTCATTTTCCTTGGAGTTTTGCTGTAATATTATCCAACAGCTTGTTCTCCACTGGGCTCTTCCCAATAATACGGACAGAACTCACCATAGGTAAGTATATGATGTTCGACCTCCCTCTTTGGATTAACTCCACCTGGCTTCTTCCCTTGCACCACCCGCTTAATGGAGAGTTACTCACCAATTATCCACCTGGTTTCATTCACGGAAAGGTTTCTTTCGGTATGTAATCTCAGGGGTAGTAGTGTGTGCAAGGTTAGCGTCTGGGAGTGGGTGCAAGGTGTTGGCGGTAGCATGTGCGGGTGCAGGGTTAGGAGTAGTACCTGTTCTGTGCCTGGCTGGTACATGGATGCTGTCTGCGACACTGGAGAAGAGACTGAGAAGGAGGACATCGCTGCAGAAGGTGAGTAATTAAGGACTAATTTAGAAACTTCAATTGCTTAATTAATCATTATAGAGGTGTCCAAAGGCTTCCAGAACAAGGGCTGACCATTTTTCCTTAAAATATGGATTTTAGGAAGAATTAGACCTTCTCTGGAGGCGCTCCAAAAAAAAAAAAAAATCATAACCTTGCACCAATTGAAAGCCAAAAACTCGCAATCTGCGGGAAAAACCCTGCAGGTGCAAGATTTTTGGTAAACTCGCACCTAATTGGATATGCTCCTAATTGTTTTATATTAAGGATCCTCTTTAAACTTTTTTTAAAACATGACATCCATCTAAAAGTGTCTGTCTGCATGAATCTCACCTTTAGGTGACAGATATTTAATACAAGATATTGCATCTCCTGTGTTACGAGTACCAAATTTTGTCACCATCCCCATAGTCTTGTATGGGAATGGCGGTCTTATTAAATTTAACAAGAGCGTTTCAGATCTCCTCTCCAGTAGCCAACCGCTTTTGAAGATGACATTAGCAGCTCTTTCCTGTGGAAAGTGTGTGGATTTATAGGTCTACAGTTAAAAGGTCGACATTCAACTGGTCCACACAAAAAAGGTTGATGCCTACTTTTTTTTATGTTATTTTAGCCTAACCCTAAAAATCATGAAAAACAATACGTCGACCAGTTGACTATCAACATTTTAAACCTGTCATCCAATTACCTGTCGACCTACTGTCTGTCGACTTTCAGTATTTGTTTACTGAGGGACTGATTAAAAATATTTATTTATTGGATTATTTTAATAAACAAAAACAGATTGTATCATTGCAAAAGTGGGATAATGTGGACAACAATGAGTACATTATACTACTCTTTGCCATCGCTAGTGATGTATAAACAAAATTGGACATCAGATGCGAAAATTTAGAGCTTTGGATCAGTGGAACAATCAAAATGTCCAATGAGAAAACAAAGAACTTAAGACGTCCAGAGCTTCTAGCTTAACACAGGACTCTTTTGAAAAAAGAACAGTGATATACCATATATAACAGAACCATTAAACAAATGGTACTAAAATTGACATTTAAATTGACTGCCTTTACACTGTGTAGACAAAAGTTATTGGACACTGACAGCAAATAGACCAAAGAGATTTTATTGACGTCAGTACTTTGCAGTAACCACTGCAAGTTGTGGACCTACAGACACCCTTTTTTGCAAACTGTCCACAAGTTCCTGGACAACAGCAGCCGGTATGTTTTGACATTCCGCCTTAAGTACAGTGACCAACTGTGACACTGAAGGTCTAGTCAGCCTAGAAAGCACCCGTCCCTCCAATTCATTCCAGAGGCTTTCACTGGATTTAAGATCTGGACTCTGAGCTGACCAGTCCATCCTGGCTACCGACACTCACAATACTTGGCTTCTGACAAAAGGTGTGTGTGTGTGTGTAATATAGATATTGGAAGGATCAAATATTCTGTCTTCAATTGTTATATAATGTGTGTGCTATATAAATATATACACAATATATAAATAACTGTTATTAATATTATAAGAGATTTTCCCTGGTCTACAGACAGGTGGACCAGACCAGACTACCTTCCCGACACACATTCCTGCCTCTTTCACTGCCACCTCACCTGGGCTGTGATGGGTCTTGGTTTGTGCACCTGCTACCAGGGCCATGAGATCATAAGCAGGGAGGCTGTAATTGCTGCGCTTTCAGAAGCGCAACCCTGACTGTGTACAACTTATAGAAAAAATATTGGGGGTGTTTTCAGGCACCTATAGGACTCTTATTTTGGAGTGTAGAGCAATTGCAGCCTTCTGCAACTTCTGACTATTCCCTTTCCCACTCATGTTCCGGCATCTACGTGAGGAAGAACAGATAAATGTGTAGGATCTGGATAACTAGCAATTTGTAACCATTTTTATCTCTTGGAAAAAAAATAGTGGGGAAACTAAAGCTGGGTTCTGCACAGAAGATGGAACGATGCAGTGAGCGACAGGCGTGCACGCGCAATAGATTGTATACACTATATGATCCGCACGATATATCGTTCTGATCTGTGTCCGAAACAATACTGTATATATCGCAAGATATATTGTATAGGGTGTACTTGATTTTACCTGTAAATTCCCCCCCAGCATGTCATGCCATTGGATTATGGTTCATCTGACTAGATTGTCGCCTTCCACTGCCCAATAGCTTGTTGCCTTTGAATCACAGAACTCGTTAGGTGTAATGAGCATTTTATAGACTGCAATGCAATTCTGGTATCCGACTCTGCAGTTCTTGTCTGGTAACACTTACAGATAATACAATTGTGAGGTATGTGCTTTTCCTCCAATACTCTGTTACAGCAGTATAGAGACTGTGGGGCTAATGCAGAGTTGCATCAAGTCCGATTTGTGGATCTTGCATGTTTTCGCAGCGCTTATCTTTTATAGCCGAGTGTACCCATCATAGTGATCTGCATCTCAGTCATATCTCCACTTGTGGCAGGAAGGTTGTAACTACTTGCTTGCATGTAGGTTTAGTGAGGGCGTGTAAATGGAATTGCGTATACAGAGTTCTGTTTGATTTCAGACTGATCTATTGCACCAAGGATAATTCTGATGTAAATACTCTATGATAATGATGACTATGAAACCACGTTTACAGATAGGGGTGGTACGGCCGCATAGATGCGTACAGCCAATGTGAATATCTGCAGTTAGGGCCTCATTCAGAGCCGGACGCTCTGACCAGAGCGCTCGCTCTGAATCAGGGCCCTCCTCCATGAAAATGGAGCGTCCTCCTCTATCAGAGCCAAAATCACTCCCACTGATATCACTAGTGATGTCAGTGGGGCCGGCTTCAGACGGTAGGCGTTCTCATGGGAACGCCTCCGTCTGGCAGGCACGCCCACCAAAGTTGGCGTGCTGTCAATCAACATCGACAGCACGCCCCCTTTGGTGCGATACCCGGAGCGATGGGAAGCCCGTCGCTCGCCGGGTCTCGCGCATGCACACGATGGACCTCCGTCGTGCGCATGCGCAGTGGGGAACATCGACCCATTTGCGAGCGTACTGCCGCTCGCGAGTGGGTCTGAATGACCCCCTTAGTTCCATGCAGGCAAACCACTTAAGACTGACTAAGTTCAGCTCTGAAACAACCACTGTTTCTCATAAAGCATTATCAAGTTGAGTTGTTGTGTTTAGTGAAAGATTGGTGATGATTGGAGGTGTCTGGCAGGAGCCATTGAGGTCTACTCTTGCAGATATGCTACCAGTATTTATAGGCAACCAGTGCAGTGTTCATGCCTAGGCTTTCATTATGCCGTGTAGCCTTAATTTTAAAGTGTTTTTTTTTTGTCCGCTCTGCACAGTTTTATATTACAACAGACTGATTTTCTTCCATCTCCAGTTTACAAATCTCCCATTTGTGTAGCTACAAAGAAAAGAACAGTAGCCTAGTGTTCTCACAGAATGTTCTATTTTCTCACAGTAGTTATAGGAAATTTTGCCCCTAACTTTGAGCAGAAGCAACCTGAGAATTCCCATCCTGCAAAGCTGAGAATTCATGGTGATGTAAGTCTGTATCAAATAGCCATTTATCACATAAGTCCCATAGGTATGCCTTTTACAAAGCGCTTTGAAATAGGTTTTATTTACTTTAAAAATGACATGGCATTTGGTATGCTGTATGTATTGCAGTGCGCAGGACCAAATAAAATGCTGTTTCTTTCCTCTGGAACTAAATCTCTAATTTTCATGTGGTGAATAGTGCTAGTGCTTAAATTAAGTGTGTGTTAGTTTGGACTTGGGTGTCAGAAAGTTTTGTAATATTGCTATCGCACATTGTGCCAGTTACACCTAGAATTGAGAAATATCTACAGTACAGAATGTCATGTTGGAGATTTTGAGATGTTAATTATTTTTGTAAAGGCACAATGGCAAATCCTTATAAGATTATGGCCTGTATTCAATTTGGAGCGAAAAGCCGGAATCGGCGAAAAAGTTTCGCCGATGACGTCATTTCGTCAGGCGGAAAGTCAATGCAATGCAATAGGCGAAAAAATGTTGCCTATGAATAGCAGGCGGAAAAAAGTGCAGATTTGGGGTTGTTGGGTGCAACATTTCAGGAACCCCCATGCAGCCTTCAGACAGTCCCCCAAAGGTAAACTGCATGAAAAAAATTTTTTAAGAACACCCCCCAAAAAAAAATTTCAATTTGGGGGCAAAAATAAATAAATTGGGGGACAAAGTTAAAAACTAGCGTACTACACTCCAGGGGGGTCCCCAAGTGTGCCCCAGGTGTTTTTTTCATTGCAGGTGATTGCGGTAGGTGGATTTGTCACGATTTTTTAAACTTAAGTTTAGCAACTTTAATATTTGTTCGTCCCCATTTTCAAGTACCTCAAATTTGCTGGTATAAGTTATTTTCTGGAAAAAAACCTCCTGAATACTATTCTGCACCACTTATACAAAAACGCTATTGAGCTTGTCTAAAAACACCAAATACCTTCAGCAAGCCAAATCGGGGGTACCATAGCTAACCCCCATGTCAGAGCATCTTTTGGGGGGTGTCAGGCTGATTTCCCCAAATCTGACATGACTTTCCGCCTGTTTCAGTTTCGCCGGGTCCCATTTTCGCGTACTTTCAAATTGAATACGGGGGTATGCGGGCACGCGCGCAATACTTTTCCGCATGCGAAGTAAGCGAAAAGTCCAGGAGTCGAAAAAGTATCGTGGCTCAGCTCAAAATGAATACGGCTCTATATAGGTAATTGTTTCCAAAGTGTAACTTTAATAGGAAATACATTTTTATGTACTGTGATCAATACTGTGACCAATACATTACCCAGGTTTATTTTCTACAACCACATATATTTTGGCTAAACTGGACAGATCCTGTTTTTATTAGGTGACCAGATCCTAAAGGGCCTAGTTATTGCCCACACACTCTTGCAGGTTATAGTTTGCAGACAGCTGTTTTAACCAGAAGTCCTCCGTAATATCTACCAATGATGGCACCTTTCCTGTTTCTATAGGTCACCTATTTATGAATTTATTTATATAGCATATAGATTCCACAGCGCTTTACAGAGAATATTTGGCCTTTCACTTCACTCCCTACCCCGGTGTAGTTTATAAATCTTCTGCAATACCATATGTTTATACACTAGGGTTAATTTATACTTACCAACTCTCCCTAATTGTCAGGGAGACTCCCTGAAATAGTAGCACTCTCCCTGAAGAGTCAATATTCCCGATTGCACCTTACTCCCATTATAAACTTGTTTGTTTAAAAAAAAATATATATATATATTATTTATACACATTCCAACGGGATCATTAGTGTAAATTCCCTGCATTGGTTATAAGCCACGATGATCCCTATGGCTACATTAATTTTTAGAAAAGTATCAGTGTGTTTTCATTAACATGTAGAACTGCTTCGGGGCCCGTTTACATTTGGATGTAAATATGTAAATCAATTTTATGGCATACCTCTCAGATGTAGCAGTACACACTCTTAGGTGTTTCTTTCACAATGTGCCTGAAAGGCTTCTTTAAAAGTAGGCAAGTATGGGTTCATTTTCGTTAGGCAACAAACTCCACACAGTTAGGGCTGTGGAGGGAATCTGACCCAATACCTCGGTGATGTGAGGCAGTAATGCTAACCATTACACCACCCGTGCTACCTATAGGTGTAGTTTGCCTTTAGATATATGCACATCAGTTGCCTAATATCAGTAAATTTATAGTCTGTAAAATAGAACTAAATATTTAGGGCCATATGTAATAGGGTGAGAGTTTAGCAAAAGCGAGAGTTTAGCAGCAATCTGTCACATTGGTTGAGGTTTATCTTCATAATGGGATAACATCTGGATGATATTTTAAATCGTGAGTTTTTTTGAGTCTGAAAAACATGCGAATTTGCTCTGTTGCTTTGTTCTCGGGCTCTAATACATTGGCTGAGTTTAAAAAGTGTGAGCTCTCACATTTTCTAAACTCACCCTATTACATTTGGCCCTTAGTGTTCTTAGCACCCTGCACCTGTCACAACCATTGCAGTTCCTCTTTCCTGCCTGGGATGTCGCTCTGTGCTCTGGTGCTTCTAGCCCACTCAGCTGATGCAACAAACTTCTGATATATAGACCAGTGTGAGCTAGAAGTACCAGAGCAGAGAGCAACACCCCAGACAGGAAAGAGGAACTGCACGGGTTGTGACAGGCGCAGGGGGATTTGGTACGAAATACCGCCGACCGCATGGCCGGCGGTTCCATTCCCGTCAGCTGCAGCCCGACAGCGCTGGAAATCCCGATCGTCCTCAGGTAAGTAATAACTAACCTAACCACCCTAACCTCCCCCCAAGTGCCTAACCCTAATCCCCCCTGTAAGTGCCTAACCCTCCAGGGGGGGTGCCTAACCCTAAGTCCCTCCCCCCGGGTGCGCTAAGCCTAACCCTCAAACCCCCCCCCCACACACACCTGCGGCTGTCCGCTCGCGGCGCCCGGCATCCCTTCAGATGTCATTTAACCCACGCCGGGATAAAGCAGTCGGGAAGACGGCTGTCGGGATCACGTCAGCCGGTTTCCCGATTGCATCCCGCGCAGGGTGCCAGAATAAAGACTAAATATTTACCATTAACTTTCATGTAGTAAACCTTTTCATATAATCTCATTAATATTGTTATAGTCTATTTTATAAAAATTGTAAGCTACGAAAATGTTCGTAGGTTTCCATTTTGATTCTGTAAATTCATGAAACGCAGCATATAGTCTATAGTCTGTGGTAACTGTTCAATACTTTTAATTGTGGGACTCTTCTTTACCCAAAATCTTTAATTTTTTTTAGCTTCTACACTGTAAATGAACTAATGCAGTAACAATTTATAATTATATAAATATATAAGAAAAATAGGGAATATCCCGCAGCAATACTTTCCGTGATCATATATATTCTTTTAGAAGTCCCTCACCCAATTCCTCAATATTACTTTTGTTTCTGTATAGCGACTTTACTATTTTTGGGTACTACTACTGAACTCTAATGCTGGATACACACTGGCAGATATATTGGACGATCGCGTCGGCTGTGCTGCCCGTACACTTGCAGCAGAGGCCGCAGGAAGGAGAAGCGACACGCTAGCGGGACCCACGGCAAGATGACAGATGACATTTGTACAGTGTGTATGAACAACCATAATTAATCTGCAGATATATCTGCAGTTCACTTGATCTGCAGAGATCTGTTTTTTGTGTACCCAGCTTTAGAAATATATTCATAAGGACAAACAAAATTTGTTATACAGACAAAATTAATATTTATCAACAAATGTTCTGACAAATATAAGTAGGAATGCTGACAGTAGGAAATAGATTTGCATTTAAAAATGATCTTTTATTCACTATTGTTTCCTATCATTTTAAGTACAATATTTCCCATAAGGACACCAGGATGAAAATTGTCTCAATCATTTGAAATAAAGTGATCCCAAATGCACATAAACTCATTTTGCTTCTCAGGAGGCAGCGAGAAGAAATGTCCCCTTGTGGCTTTAGGCATCCAAACAGAGCAACAATTGAATTGCTCCATTGGGCGCCCAGTGATATAGACGCCCAGCGGGGTGCGCCCAAAACAGTTGAATCTCCCCCTATAGGTTCTGTGTCAGGGAAGATCTGGATTTCACTAAAGCCATTTCATCTTTTATTCAGAAAAGTGATCATGCCACTGTATGGGGGTTAGATATCCATTTTTTCCCTTTCTAATTATCACCTTGATTTCCCACAGGAAATCTTCTCAATATATAAATGTAGGTTGGGTGCTGTTGGCCTTCTAAGTGTGGAACAAGTCCTGATGTCATTAATGACAAGGGAAGGATTAAGGATATTAACATATTACAGTAAGAGCGGAGGCCAAGGTATGACCTTCTAAAACATGGAGTAAGAGGTGGCGACTATCTTGGCAACATACTATCTAAGCTGGCAGGGAGATGAAGCTTCTGCTAACAGGGCATCAAGAAAGCATGTCTGCCAGGTCCTGTCCCACATACTCACCACAGCCATTACTGAATTATTTTTTTTTGTGTACAACTAACATCACAGGAAGTTCTGCAGGGGATCCTAGTGCTACAAGTTGAGAACCACTGTTTTAAGCTGGGTACACACTATACAATACATTGGCCGAATTTGCGACCATTGTATGATTGTGTACACTCAAATCCACAAAAATAATCAATTGAATTGTGCTGCATATTGGATGGGATGATGCCACGGACAATATAGTGTTGTTACATTAAGCATGTAATGCTTTATTGCATTGTTGTATAGTGGATCGGAGATGCAGTATATAGTTCCCTCGCATCATCCCGTGGCTGGGTCAGCACATCGTTTAGGTGTGTACCCAGCTTTAGTCCAAAATCAGATCATATTATATCTTTGAGGCCGATCTTTGGAAGCCCAGCAAGGTTGGAAATGGCAAGCAGACTGCATACCCTCAACATTCGACCCAGTCTCACAAACCAAAACTAATCACAAATGTAAATGTGCTATATGAGCTTCCCAAATAAACATTTAAGAGCTCCCAATGTCACTAGCAGTTGTGCCTTACATTAACAGGACAAGTATTACAAATAGTCATTCTAATTTTTTTTTTTCCTCTCTCCACTTGAGGAGGCTCCTTCTACTGTGTAGTGCTGCTGGGTTAGACCCTCTCCTATAATTATGTGCATTTTATACATATTACAGATAAAGCTGGTATTTTATCAGTGAGAATCAGTTATTACTTTGTTTTAATGCCAGTTTATATTGGATATGTCAGATCACGTAGCAGAGTCATCTTCATAGGTCTTATTTGTGAATGTGCTAGTGGAACAGGTTATGCCATGTGATATTGTAGGATAAAGGTGACTGAGAATAACCAGCCAAATAAACTTGCCATGTAAATGTTCATGCTTGAGAAATCCATTACACGGGTGTGTCATAATGACCTAAATTGGGCAATTTTGGGGTAGTCCCTCCCTTTGACTTTATGCAGGGACGAGTTCATCTGGCGTTGGGTTTATATAAGTGCAATATTGGGACAAAGGTAATACTACTTTGGTTATCACAGTAAAGTTTGTGGATATCCCAATCCTTGAGTGTGTGGTTCGCTGCCTGCCGCCCTGCTTGAGAAGATTATAAACTAGTTTTCCATCAATCTTCACAATGAAATCTACAATTACTGCGTGGCTGAAGCCCCTTAGAGGTAATGTAATTACTTTAGAAAATGATTTGTAAAGCCTAGATATACCATGTTGCTTGCTGCAACCTATAAATTATAACAAACTTATTGTAGTATGTGTTAAGCTGGGTACACACCTATACAGTCTTTGGCATCACCTGAAATTGGGTGATCGGGCAGATAATTGTATAGATATGTTCGCAGGAGCTTTAACCTATTATCTGCTTATAACGTTCCTACAACGGTTGGGATCAGGATGTCACATCTTATGTGCTGCTTAATATTTGTCGGCCTGACCTCCCAATGCCATAGAAGCCCTGAGCTATATCTAACACAGTGTGTACGGGGGTCACACTGGGGACACACTGCTCTGCTGATCCGGAGCGTTTAACCTGATCCACTGTGGATCAAAAGGTGTGTACCCAGCTTAGTTCTGTCTGTTAAATATACTATTACTACTAATACTACTACTGCAAGAATCTTTGAGGTGTGTGTAGATAATATCTTGCGCTCTCCTCTGTAACTACAGTGTATATCTCGCATAGTTTGTTTGTCTGACACAATAACCCAACATCTCTTTTTACAGAAGTTATGTTTCCCTACAATATTTTATGATGGTGTTGAAATAATGTTCTCATTTGATGGTGACATGTTTTTAAAGTCCTAGTGTAGGTGGGAAACTTTGTGGTGGTCTATACGCAATTGCTTGGAAACTATTGATATTGCAAAGTATGTTCTGAGTTTGTTCTTGTCCAAAATGTAGGTGTATAGTCTTGAGTGTTGAAAGTGGCGTAATGTCATACTGTGGTGGTATTTTTGCATACATAAATATTGTCACAAAGGCAACTATAAAGGAACCCTCCTCCTGTGCTGCCCCTATCGGTTCTCATGCTTGGACTCTGGTCATGTACACACACTATAAAATTACGCTTCTACCAATTAGCAACATTACTGACAGTGTTGGTGCTCCTGAGGACATCTGCTTTTCCGAGCAGCTGTTTCCACACTGAAGCAATGTTGAATTGCTCCGGTAATATAGTATCAGACACCGCAACTCACGTCGGGCACAAAAGTTTAGGGGGTGGGCATATTAATGAATATGTCCCATAGTATCTACATATTTGCCAGACTTTGTGTAGGAAATGTATTTCTGTAGACTAAAGAATAAAACCATAGCATGAGTTACTGGTGAATAATTACAGTAACCCAAAGGAGACAATCATCAATTAGCTTTTTATGAATAAGCTGCAAGTTAGATTCGTGAAAGAAAATTCTGTTTTGCAACTATTTTACGTTCTTTTTTTTTCCTAGCGGAAGCCTTTCAGTAAAGGTGGGTCAGAAAGTGATGTACACCCTGTGCAAACTTTTCTAGCAATAAAAACAGTTTGATTTGTCAGGAGCAAAAGTTACAAGGTAAAGCTGCATTACCAACATTTTAGGTAACAAAAGGTACAGGAATAACTGAACAGACGGGAAGCAATCGGGAAGCTGACTGCCTAAATACCGGCAGCCGGCTTCCCGACTGTCTTATCCCGGCATGGGTGAAATGCCGGGCGTCTAGATGTAGACGCCCGCATTTCCCCGACGCCGGGAGACTGGCGCCCGGCATCACGATCGTAGTGATGCCGGGCTCCGCGAGCGGACAGCCGCGGGGGGGAGGGTTAGGTTTAGGGCTCCCGGGGGGGACTTAGGGTTAGGCACCCCCCCCGGGAGGTTAGGTTTAGGCAGCGGGGAAGGGGGTGGTTAGGGTTAGGCACTTGGGGGGGAAGTTAGGGTTAGGCACCCCTAAGGAGGGTTAGGGGGGTTAGGTTAGTCTATACTTACCTATCCACGATCGGGATTTCCAGCGCTGTCGGGCTTCCGCTGCTTCGCACTCTGCTCCTGTCGGGGCTGCCGCTGACGGGAATCGAACCGCAGGCGGTATATCATACCCATTCCGAACAGACGTAGACCCAAACAGCAGCGGGAGTTTTACATGTGTCCAGCATCAGTTACACATGTTGGACGGCACTATTTTGTAATAAAGATAGTGAAAGTTTGTAATATTCTTCAAGTACTATGTAGAAAGATGAGTGATTCCAGGACATACCACTGTGCAAGACTCTCCCTTAGCATTTCTGCCAAAGGTGAAACATGATTCAGGAACCGAGACTACGCCAAAAGCTGCCTGACCGAAAAAAAAAGTCTTGCAGGGAGGATCCATGAATCCTGAGCGTACACTGTTGGTAGGCTCCAAGTGATAGGAATGCTGATACTTTCAAGGCGCCGATGCAGCTCTTTGACCTTCGGAAGATTACCCTAACTCAGTAATAAGCTAAAACAATACAATGAGATTAATGAAAGAAATAGGCAACACTCTGTAATAACATCTGAGCAGGCATTTTAATGTAAGACAAGCAAATGTTAGCAGCTTAGACAAACAGATCTAACAGTTCATTGTGATTGGGTGTAAAGTTGAAAAACAGACCATTGGGACATAGAGAAAAAACCATCTGATGTATTTGCAGTTATTAGCCTGCTCATTAATGATGAGCATGTTCTTTACTCTGATTTTGCTGCGTAACTGTTACATACTCAAGTCCTGTCTGAATCAGGAACTTAACAGAAAATGGCATTACCAGCCAGAAAACCATGTTGAATTCGTGTACTCGTGCAGTTTCCTTCCTGATTTGAAGTTTGACGCTGTAGCATGATTCAGTAGCTTTTGTGAAAGTAAATATGTGAGTGTTTTGGGAAATTTCATAATTCATATTTGGTCATCGATTGTGGATGAATTTGCGCAACAAATTATTTTCTTCTTGCGTTGTTGACAGTTCTGGATGTCATGTGATTTTAATCTGAATATTGATTTGTAGAAGAATGGCATTACTTGTTAAACGACCGCCCCTTTAAAAATTAAATGTTCTTTCCTACACTTTGTGATCTATACTGTAAAAATCCATTTACACGGCGGTGAAAAATGAAAAGGAATATTTGACTTGTGGAAAATGAAGTGATACACACAGTTCCCAGAGTGCATTCTGTTCTCTCTACAAATGTACTATGACCTTAGCTCCGTTGCTAAATAAAGGACTTACCTTGAACTTAAGCACATTTGCTTGCTTCATGGTTTTACAGGACAGTTGCACAGTCTGACATGAAATTATGTGACTGTTTCCATCAGAATTGAATTTGACATGATATATAATTATGTCTTAGAACTAACGTTATATTTTTACATTTAAAGATTTTATCAGTTTTCTTTACTGTTCACTGACACAATTATCAGAAACAGAGACTGGGTGTGCGTCAGTATTTCCTGTCACCCCATTGAGGAGTCGTTATTGATTTCTTGTGCAGTCATGTACAACAGGGTATCGCACTCCAGAAGTATCTGGAGAAAACTGTCAATAAAATTTCCATCACATTAGCTATGTTCTGCCCTTGTTATTTTAGTTGGTTTCCTGTTTTAATTGTTGAATATGTTTTGTCCACTTGCACAGCTCCGCGTCTGAGTTTCCTGTTTTTTTTTTGTCTTTTTTTTTTTTGCATTTGCTGTACAGGCCTGTTCCTCTTGCTCAGGCCCCAGAAATATGTCCTAACCTGTTGTGTGTAAACGACCCATGAAATGCATGTCGGCCATAACCAGTGACTAAACGCTGGTCAGATTTGTACATATTTGACATCGCGCACACACAGCCAGCGCTTTTATTACAGTATGTTAAAATATTGTGCTTCTTGCTTTGTCCTTTACAGTGTCTGAGAAAGAAATGGGCGACTCCTGCGCAGATAAAGACTTGTGTCACTCCGAGGATGGGAGCGGCCCTGCTGAAGAGGCCATGTTTGGTATGGCGGATATGTTCCTTTTCTCTCTCATTGTTGGCCTGCTGACCTACTGGTTCTTCTTCCGCAAAAAGAAAGAAGAGACTATAGAGTTCACCAAAATTCAACCCACAGTGTAAGTTTTTTTTTTTTTTTTCTACTGTAAAAATTTTCATGGCAGAATTCATGTATACAACTTGTATCTTACCAGCAATAAATGTGCAATTTGAAAGATAATTTTACTGAGATACAGAGGAGTTCTCATAGACCTAGCCTTAATACACCATACGGCACTGGCTGCCCGGCACGACAGAGCCACTCCGTGAGGTCTTGCGTTTTTTTTTTCTTTAAATTTTGCCTCGTATTCGCATCTCAGATGCAATGAAACTCCACTCATACTGTACTAGAGACTCTGAAGTGCAACTTTAACAGCACAGGAAATGGTTTTAAAAAATGTACAAAGTTACAGATGCAGCACAACGTAACTTGACGTTTGAAAAAGCCGTGGCTACTGCATCGTAGCACTTCGTATACCGATTCATACTCCTTCGCACAGATATTTACAAATGTGATCAGTGCAATTTAGAAACATAGTTTTATCGCTTCCAGTTGTTTAACTTGTGCAAATAAGATGGACATTTTGGGTGCAAAACACGCTTGGCGCGGTAGAGTCGCAAAGGGACTTGGAGCTCCAAGAGGGGCTGATTGGCACAACTGAAGCCACAGTGTATGGGGCACATCTGCATTAATAAAGTACACACACTTACAGATGTGTCCTACTCGTCTTTGCTGCCGTCACGCCAAACAGCCACTCCTGGCGCGTCTGGTCCCGTGGGACTTTGCTAGCATCTGGCGTCTTTTTTTGACTGAAAATGCATCTAAGTCGCAATGTGATGTGACTAGGACGCACCAGGAAACTGTGCTGATTAATTTGATGTGTGACACTTGTATATCTGTGTGCAACTGAGTCTCTCAATCAGCATTTGTGGTGCTACGATGCAATGGCGGCAGGTTTTTTCCATCTCCTGTTCCGTTTTCAGTCTCCGTCACATACAGATTTCTGAGTTAGACGCATTTTCGTCAAAAAGAGATGTGCCACACTAGCAGAGTCTCACGGGACCAGGCATATTGCTCAGTATAGCGTATTGAGGCTAAATGAGAAAGGACATATCTGTATATTGTGTTGTGGCTGGCAATATGTTTCATTGCTGATTGTGTCGAGATTGGTCCTTGGTTAAAAAAAAAAAATTAGCTAAGCATTGCTCTGACCATCCCCTTACTGCAATCCTGGCGTAGTGGTCCTACTCTTCAGCTGGTGCCCTGAGGAGGAAGGGGGAGAGTGGCGCAGACTGGACCGCCTAGGGCATTATGGAAAATAGTAAAATATTATATATATTTGTACTAATCATCCGGTTTCAGGTGATTGCTGGAATACTTACATATATTCTGTTATGGTCCATATTACTATATCAAATTCTAATTAAGTACACGTCTGGCATCCGCATTGAACTTAGAAGTTGCTTGAAATTAGTGTACAGCTAATGTATTTACGCAGCTAATCCCGACCCAGTTGGGTCCGACATGCGCAATAAGTAATGGATGCTCGCGCACTTCGGTAAAACAAATGAATATCTCCTATCGAGCGCCCCAAAAACAAGTGAATTTCCCCATAGTGTATTTGGAATAGTGCACAGTGTTAGGCTTTCACTAAACATATATTCACATATTAATTACATTAATATTGGCATCATTAGCCATAAAAATAACTTTTAATTTAATTTTGAGGGTCTCTCCATGCTCTGGTAACTGGCAAGTGAGATTTCATGTGAGTTTTTTTTATTATATAATGGATTACTTTGTTACACTCCCACAGTGATCGCGGTGAGTGGAAAAAATTGTGGGTCCCAGGGACTTGGAGTAAGGAGGGGGCAAGGGTAGATGGCAGCTTGCACAGTACTTGGGGGGGGTACGGTGGGGGTTAGCGGCAAGCAGTACTTGGAGTAAGGAGGGGGCAAGGGTAGATAGCAGCCTGGGCAGTACTACGGGCACGGAGGAGGTTAGGGATAGGCAGTGCTGGGTGTAGGGAGTGGCCAGGGTAGATAGCAGCTAGGACAGTACTGGGGTCTGCAAGGAGGGGGTTAGGGGCAGAGCTGGGTCAGGATAGCAGCTGGGGCAGCACTTGGGGGTAGAGTGGGAGCAAGTGTAGATAGCAGCAGGGGCAGTATGGGAGGCATTGAGGGGAAAAGAGTTGTTAGCAGCTAGGGCAGTACTGGGAGCAAGGAAGAGGTTAGGGGCAAACAATACTGGGTATAGGGAGTGGTAAGGGTAGATAACTAGGGCAGTACTTGGGGGGCAAGGAGGGTGTTAGGGGCAGGCAAGAGTTAGGATAGCAGCTGGGGCAGAACTGAGGGTAGGGAGGGGCTAAAGATAAGACTGCACATGGGGTAGTGTTTACCTCATTGCTTTTGCTGGAGCCCCTGGCCCGGGTCACTGTTACAGCTTCCTCCTGTCCCATGCAGTGTCCACCTTCCCTGTCTCCTGTGTGCAGAGCGCTCAGCTGGCTGAAGGAGCGCAGGTTGCTGGAGGGTCCCGGCACCACTAACAATTCTGCTGCCCGAGAGATGCCGCGCATACAGGCTGGGGGGAGACGCTGCGCGCATATGCGCATACAGGGGGAGACGCTGCAGCGCAGCCATTGGCTACAGCAGCACAAACAGAGCCAGCGGGTCCTACATGACCCGATCAGTTTTTAAATCTGGGTCCCCAGTTTGCTGTAGCGCGTAAAAACGCGCTAAAGCGTGTATTTTGCGAACCCTGCTCCCATAAAGAGCAGATCTGTGAAGTGCACACACTATATTATTCCAGTCTGTACAATTTAACGCACAATGTTATGCTGGGGTACACACTTGTTCAATCCTCGGCAGATGCTTTTCCCGACTGACCTGTTTGTCTGACATTGGACAAGTGTGTACCCTCTGCCAACTGACCCACACACTTGATCCTGGTCACCTGTTGGGTCTCCTGGTTTTTAAATATGCTTAAAAACCAGGAATCCCGACTGACCAATTTTGTAGTGTGTAGGCTGCTGAGATTGGAGCTGACGACCAATCTCCGGTCCTGGCAGCCCAGCACACTATCTGCCGCTGCTATGGGACACGGAACGATGCGGGTTCAGAGCCTTTATTTGCAGAGTTCGGCAGCGGGCAGCATGCACAATGGTTGCGTTTTTCCATTTTCAAAAATGGCATCACGGTGCCATTTTTTAAAATTCAAAATGGCCGCAGTAATATTAGCCAACTCGAGGCAGGGGCAGTTTGTCCGGCGGAGGATGAGCCAGGGAGAGCTCCTGAAGATGGAATACAAAGTAAGTCCTGGGTGGGTGGCGGCCATGCTAAAGAGCTTATGGTCTGCTGCCCCCCCTGGTGAAGATAAAAAATGAAGACGTTGGAAGCCCCGGGGGAGGCGGCGGCCATGCAAGAGAGCTTAAAGGCCTCCGTTCAACCCTGTGAAGGTGATGGCTTTGTCTCTATTTTAATGTTTTACTTTACAGACGAACTACAGGTACCAGCGGGCACTTTATATCCGGGGCTGCTGGCACCTGTGGTTCTTCAAGTGCCGGCAAGCCTGGACAGGCCTGCTGGGACCTATATACAGCCTGTAAAGAGAAATTTTTAAGGTAAAATTAACCCCGCACTCACCACCACCAGGACTGCGGGGCATAGCCCTGGGGTGGTTGTTGCTCGGAAGGGGAGACTCCATTTTATTTTTTGAGGTCCCCATTTTCCGAGAAATTCCAGGCCTCGGCTGACCAGTCAGGGGCTGGTTAATGAGGTGGCAGGTGGACCCCACACTGTGTTTTTCTGCTATGGCATCACCACCCCGGCTGGTTCAGCCTGATGCTGGTTATTGGAGAAATAGGGGGAACCCCCACAATTTTTATTTTTTTTTCTATTTTCCAATACCAGACCAGGCTCCGAGGTCCACAGCTGATAACTGATTTGGGAGGGAACCCTATGCATTTTTTTTGTTTCAAAATTAACCTTTTCTTTAGACTGCACAGATCATACTGTGCAGTGTAGCTCTGCCCCTTACTATGTAAATTTGTGTGTGAGCGACGGCCGCTTTCAGATGCAGATTGGAGGTCTGTTGAAAAAGTGGACGAGTTTGTACGCATAGATTGGATGTAAAATCTGCGAGTTGGTCTGCAGTAGGATTGTACACTATGTAGACAAAAGTTATTGGACACTGGGTGGAATTCAATTGATTCCTGTCCCCATTGTGCCCGACGGAGCTATTCAATTCTTGCTCCTGTCGGGTACGATCAGCTGCCAGCGCTACATTTCAGCTTGCAGCCCCTGGGGGATGAGAGCTGAAATGTGCTAAAAGTTACATGTTTGGGCGCCCAAACATGACTTTTCGCGATCGCGCCCAGCACTTTGGTCGGGTTTAGCTGCTTTACACGGCTAAACCCGACCACTTTGGGCGTGATCAGCACAAAAATCTGGAACAATTGTATAGCGGCCCGTGATCTCCTGTCACTTTAGACGGGAGATGCGGGCCGCGAAAACAACGACTGCAAATAGATCAATGAGATTTTATTGACGCCAGTACTTTGCAGTAACCACTGCAAGTTGTGGACCTACAGACACCCTTTTTTGCAAACTGTCCACAAGTTCCTGGACAACAGCAGCCGGTATGTTTTGCCATTCCGCCTTAAGTACAGTGACCAACTGTGACACTGAAGGTCTAGTCAGCCTAGAAAGCACCCGTCCCTCCAGTTCATTCCAGAGGCTCTCACTGGACTCTGAGCTGGCCAGTCCATCCTGGTTACAGAATTTTCTGTATACCAGTCCAGCATCGCCCTGGAAACATGCAGGTGGCATTGTTGTTCTGATAAACATTCGCTATTTCCATAGAACTGCAAGTGCATGGGCCTCCTTACGAAGTGTTCTTGTCGAAATCACCACATTAGTGGCCATTTGAAACTCTTGTGCAACAGTATGCATATCGCTTGCATGTGGGTGTCCAATCACTTTTGTCTACATAGTATATAAACAGTCTGATCTGCTGAGGATTGGACAAGTGTGTACCCAGCTTTAGAGTTGTCACAGATATCTTGATTGTTTCCCCAATTCATACCCTTTTTGCATAGAGACTCACTTACAGAGAACGGTCTGTTTTAGACACATGCAGAATTGTCATATGCTCTCCATTTTTTTTTTATGTTCAACTTGAATATTCTCCAGCGGATATTAAGGGGCAGATTCAATTCGCCATGGGCTGTGTTTGGAGGGTTCAAGCAGAAATAAATGTCAACCGCGACCTTGAGGATACTTTATTACCAGTTATTTATATAGCGCACACATATTCCACAGCGCTTTGCAAAGAATTTTTGCCCATTCACATCAGTCCCTGTCCCAGTGGATCTTACAATCTATATTCCCTATCACATGTACATACATACACATACACACTAGGGTTCATTTTGTTGTGAGCCAATTAACTTACCAGTATATTTTTGGAGTGTGGGAGAAAACCGGAGTACTCGGAGGAAACCCGCACAAGGAGAATATACAAACTCCACACAGTTGGGGCTGTAGTGGGAATCAAACCCACAGCACTGTGAGGCAGTAATGCTAACCATTACACCGTGCTGCCCTAATCATGGATCACTAATTGAATACCACTGAGAGAACAGACTACGCAACATAAACCCGCAGCTAATTGAATCTGCCTTTTAGCCTCCAAAGTTGTATGTTCATTGCCTGCCTGATGCTATTAAATAACTTTCTGTGTTCGTGTTTGGAAATGCACTGCCCAACAGTGGAACCTCTCAGACAGGTATACTCAAAGTCTGTGACCTGAATGCAACTGATTATTCCAGGGATTACTTGGGTACATATTAGAAAATGGGGTGAACACTTATGCAGTCCTCTGTTTGTACTGAAGAAAAATGTCTATATATGTTTATTTTACATTACATAGTACTTTGTGTTGATTAGTGGTAA
Organism: Taudactylus pleione; assembly: GCA_031769625.1. Lineage (NCBI taxonomy): Eukaryota > Metazoa > Chordata > Amphibia > Anura > Myobatrachidae > Taudactylus > Taudactylus pleione. Next base: position 7,653,351 of record JAUIMM010000396.1, read on the forward strand.
GAATTCTCAAATAAAAAAATAATTTTGATTCTGTAATAAAGAAATGTGAGAAATTGCATACAGGTTGAATAGTTTTCTTAGTAATTGTAGGTTTGTGGCTTAACAATAAAGACCGATAAATAATAGAGGTAGATTCTTACTTGAGTATTTCCTACATCATCTGACTTGTGATACAGCATTTAATATAAAATCCCTCAGGTCACAGAAAGGACCTGTCTGCTTTCAAAAATAATTTCAAAAGTAATTCTAAATATAGGCATTTGTGCAGACTTCAGTGTCTGACTCACCCTCTCTTATTTTATTACTTTATTCTGCTTAGCTTTTTTGCAGCATGATTAACATACATCCTGGTGTATCCAGGCAGCTTAATGTCCTGATTGCAGTTCAGTTCATGATTGTATATGTAGTTTCTGATACAATCTTTGCAAGCGCATATAACCACACTTATGGTGGGTACACACTACACGATATGCTCCCTGAGCGATATCGTGTAGTGTGTCCCCGGCAGGTTGTGCTCAGTGTCGTTCATGACATTGAGCACAGCCGCTGAACGATATCATTAACGATATCGTTCAGCGCCGGGCTCTCTCCCCCATTCCCTGACATGCAGCAACCTGACGAGGTCGTCAGGTTGTGCTGCATGTTCAGGCGATGGACAATGTCGGAAACGACCAGCGGGAGTGCGCATCGCTGGTCGTTTCCAACATAAAGGTGCACGATTACTGAGCGATTGCACGATTATGATGTAATCGTGCAGTCGCTCAGTAATATCGCCCAGTGTGTACCCACCATTATTCGCATCTCCAAGTAATTTTAAACTTTGACCTTAGGGTCCTACGCAAAAGTTTTGCAAAACCAATTTTTCCCATTACACATGCAGAAACACCTATCCTCAATCCGCCATGCGGAGCGAGTTGCCTTGCACGAGTGAGCCGCCTGGTCCTGTGCAAATCTGCTTGCGCCTAGCGTCCTTTTTTTTTTTTTTTTTTGGCGTCTTTCTCGTTCGAAAAATGTGACTGCACTGATTCATTTGATGTGCAACACTTGTATACCTGTATGCGACTGAGTCTGTATACGAAGCGTAACAGAAATGGGCATGGAAAAAGTGGCGGCTGCTGCATCGTAGCACTTCGTACACAGACTCGCATACAGATATACAAGTGTCTTGTATCACATTAATGAGTGGTTTGTCTTTGTCACATCACAGTGTGATTAAGACGTAATTCTGGGTATCAAAGCCGCTTGGCGCAAGACCCGGAGCTCCAAGAGAGGCTGTTTGGCTTGCTCTGGCAGACTGTATGCAATGTAGTTCCTCATTTGGTATATATATTATAAAATTTACACACACGTTTTAAGAGTGACACAAGTATTGGTTTTCACAAAGTTTGCTGCTTCAGTGTGTTTAGACTGTTTTGTCAGATGTTACTATGGTATACTGAAGTAAACTTACAAGCATTTCATAAGTGTCAAAGGCTTTTATTGGCGATTACATTAAGTTTATGTAAAGAGTCAATATTTTCAAAACCTTTGCAATTCGCCCTGGCATGCTGTCAATCAACTTCTGGGCCAAATACTGACTGATGGCTGTGGCTGTCCATTCTTGCCTAATCAATGCTTGGAATTTGTGGGTTTTTGTTTGTCCACCCGCCTCTTGAGTATTGACCACAAGTTCTCAATGGGATTAAGGTCTGTGGAGTTTCCTGGCCATGGACCCAAAATGTTGATGTTTTTGTTCCCCAAGCCACTTGGTTATCACTTTTGCCTTATGGCAAGGTTTTCCATCATACTGGAAAAGGCATTGTTCGTCACCAAACTGTTCTTGGATGGTTGGGAGAAGTTGTTCTTGGAGGATGTATTGGTAGAATTCTTGATTCATGGCTGTGTTCTTAGGCAAAATTGTGAGTGAGCCCACTACCTTGGCTGAGAAGCAACCCCACACATGAATGGTCTCAGGATGCTTTATTGTTGGCATGACACAGGACTGATGGTAGTGCTTACCTTTCCTTCTCCGGACAAGCGTTTTTCCAGATGCCCCAAACAATCTGAAAGGGAATTCATCAGAGAAAATAAGTTTACCCCATTCCTTAGCATTCAAATCCCTGTAACTTTTGCATGAATATCAGTCTGTCCCTGATTTTTATTTTTTTTCTTCCTGGAGAGAAGTGGCTTCTTTGCTGCCCTTCTTGACACCAGGCCATCCTCCAAAAGTCTTCGTCCTGACAAGGAAGATAAGCCTCGCAGCTGCATTCATAATGGATTGTAATGGTGATAGCCTGTTTTTGGGAAGACCAGTAAGGAGACTATTGCAATAGTCAATGCGAGAAATTAGTGCATGGATTAGAGTTTTTTTTTCAGTGTCTTGTGTGAGATGGGGTCGAATTTTGGATATGTTTTTTAGATGTACATAACATGATTTTGAGACATGTGGGAAACTAAGGACAGTTCAGAGTCAAGGATGACACCAAAGCAGCGAGCTTGTGGGGCAGGGTCGATTGTAGAGTTAACAGTGATAGAGAGATAAGGTTGGTAACTGTTATTGGGCGGTGGAAATATAATGAATTCTGTTTTAGAAATATTAAGTTTTAGGTGGCAAGATGACATCCAAGATGAAATGGCAGAAAGACATTCAGTGACACGGACCAATACAGATGGTTATAAATCTGGGTAAGATAGGTAGATTTGAGTATCATCTCCATACACAAATGGTACTGAAATCCAAAAGAGCGGATTCGTTTTTACCAAGGGCCTAAGACAGAGCTTTGCTTTACTCCCAACTGATAGAGGTAGTGTATATATATATATATATATATATATATATATATATATATATATATTAGGGATGTGCAGGCTCGGTTTTACTCGGTTCTTATCGCCACTTTACCGCAAATTCGGATTGATTATATTGGCTAACCAAAACACATAATAGGCGATAGCCAATAAAAAGATCTGAGTAAATCCGAGTAAAACCGAACCCGCTCACCCCTAATCTAGAGATATAGATATATATATCTATATCTCTAGAACATGTGAGGATAAATTTTGTCACATTGAGACAATCACCATTGTCAAAGGGGCCTATTTAACAAAAATGCTATTGACCCCTATAAATTCTCTCTCTAACTTTCAGTCCAGACATGCACAGAATAAAGTTAAGCTTTTTGCCCCTTTGTAAATTGGCCTACTCTGCAGTCCCCACTAAGAATAATGGGGACTGTGACCTGCGATGTTAGTTTGCCTAACCCAGAACACATCTCTGATCTGTTCTGTTAGACCTTAGTTGCAGGAATACTCCTTAGAGAGTTGGCTTTAAATAGAATCCTAACTGAGGGTGTTTGCACAAATCCTATCACTTTAGGTATGTTTTTAAGGTACTACATTATCTCGCATTGATTATTACAACAGTCACCTTATTGGTCGCCCCGCCCCCCCCTCCCAGACAGACTTTCACCCCTGCAATCTATTTTGAATGCAGCAGCTAGACTGATCTTCTCACAAAACATTTATTCGGGCTGCACCCCCTCTGTGGAATGCCCACCCTTGTGCAACAAGACTTTTCCCTAGTCTACATCCAACAAGCATTCCCTGAAAACTCACTTTTCAGGCAAGCTTAACGAATTCCAAGACACCCTCCATAAGCTATTCTATCTAATTACATCTCATCTGTACAGTCCATGCATAACTTTACGTGTGTGTTTTATTTATTTTTTTGTTGTGTTTTTTTTTTTTTGGTTGACTCGCACATCCCACTGACCCCAGGCCAACATACCTGTATGACTAGGTCGTACAGCCCACGAAGAACCTGTGCAATCTGGCAGGACAGATAGGCATTTGATACACAAAGATAAGTGCTACATATTGCATATTTGCCTACAGAATATGTTTGCCAGCAACGTGCTTTTGCCTCTTATTACCCAGTCTTGTTTTGCTACCAATTCTAAAGGGCAATGGAATATGCTTACACTATATAAGTAAATGTTAATGAATAATAAACAATACAACTATTGTCCTGGTAGTGGAGTGCCACTGACATGGATTCTATGTCCTGGTGTAAGTCTGAGGTACCTGGCCTCCACACAGCGAGCAATCTGGTGGTGTGAATCATGTAAACCAAACAATCTCCATTTAATTGTTCTGTGATGCAGGAGCCACCCCTGTGTTTGGCTGAATACCCAGTGATTTCACCTCTTATTCTGCCATGTTTGTGCACGTTCTAACATAAGATTTGGGTGTCAACGTAGATTATATTATAGCATGTCAACACATGCTGTTGTAGTCATAGATTTTATTTTTAACTATCTTTCCCATTTCGTTCTATAAATATAGTGACCCAGAAGTGTAGACTTTATTATGGTTCACTCACGCACAGACCAAATTTATATTACACTAAACATTTTCTTTAGAAATAGGCAAATGCACTTAGGTTATTTAAAATGTTCTACAACTATCATTTACAGATTGGGTGCATTATTCATTATATAAAGGCACTTATGATTCTGTATGAGTCTCACAGAAGTAGAAGCAACTCTGTTGTGTCTACTACAGTTTTCTCTTATTAACTATTTATTATAATCTATATATACTACTTGCTTTTTTCCCATTTTCTATACCTGCATTACTGCTTCTGTTCCATGTTTCTGACCTGATGTTTAACCACTAGAGTACTTGTATTACAGAAACATGTCCACAGATCATGCTGTTGGCTTTCCTGCTGAGTACAACTGCATAAGATGTTTGTGTAAGGGATTCCTTCTGGGTAAGAGGCCCAGTGGGGAAGGCTCACATGTGAACCTCTGAGCAGAATGGGATAAATGTCTCACAAAGGGGAGCTCATGTTACAGGATGTGGGAAAGCTAAGAAATGAGATTTTCAGAATACAGCTGTAGTGTTCAGTGTGGTCACCACTGCCCACCTTTCCCTCGTCAAGTGAGTTTTCTCATTTACAAGTTGTGTATTTTTGTTTTTTTATTATTAGTGTCTTCCTAATTTGAGATCCAGGCCATTAGATTTTAATGTCTATTTCATTTAAAATCACACACAGTCTGGGGATCTTGTCAATTAAAATAAGATTACTCCCATTATTGGGTGAAAAAACGTAAAATATTGTTATCCTTTATATGGTGTCACAAGGGGTCCGCAGCACCTTACAAAGTACACAAACAGTATGAACAGAAAACACAGGATCAAAAGTGACCTACAATACAGAATATTGCAGAACATGGACAATGTTCATAAACATCAGTAGTCCTAAAACTCAAATAGGCAGCAGGGTGGCAGAACCCAAAGGTTGCGTGCCGTTGTAGTCAGTGGGGAGGATATGGTGGTAGAAGCAAGGGAAGGAAAAGCATATGAGGGAAGAGGGCCCTGCTCGTGAGCTTTTGAACAGTGCTAGCCCTAAATAGAGGATAATATGATTCCAACATTCTTCTTGAGGAGATGTAGTTATCAGACTGGCGGATGGCATGCCGCCGGTCTGAATCCCGACGCTGAAAGTCTGACACGGGACTTAAAATGGGTGTCGAAATACAGACGCCTATCTTAATCCCGACGCCGGAATCCAGAAGGACGCCAGCCCGAAAAAGTTAAGTCTGGGGCTCCCTTAGCTGTTAGCCATGGGGGGGTGGGGGAATGTAAGGTTTAGCAGCCTAGCGGGGTTAGGGTTAGGTTTTAGTGTTAGGCACCCCTAGGAGGAGGGTTAGGGTTAGGCACCACTGAGAGGGTGTTAGGCACTAAGGCGGAGACTTGGGTTTAGGCACCAATGGGGAGGATTAGCGCGCGGGGTGGGGAGAAGTTAGGGGGGGGAGGGTAAGTATACGTACCCGACCCCTGTCGGGATACCAACCATCGGGATGCTGCTGACGGTATTTCTACAGCCGGCAATACATACCGATTCCCTTCTTGAGTGTACATTTTCATTCTTTTTGCTGCTTTTGTACACCTAGTTATCCTAGTGGGATTACTCTTTGACGAGCTTTCTTAATGAATTTATGAATTACTTGCCAAATGTGCAAATGGGTTCCCAAATGTAAATTCACTTTATAATAAACACAATAGCTCTGTAGACCATAAGCTTGGTTACCTGGACAGTGTCGGTCAGGGTTCATCAACACTGAAAGAGGCTCATCGTCCAGCCAATCCTATTCCGCTTTTTCAAGCAGTATTAGAAATTTATGGAAAAAAATAGCTAATGAGCACGTTTAGGGCTACAATCGAACTACTGATCTACGCCCACGGTGGAATGCAGACTATTACGCATAGAAATTCTTTTATTCTCCTGTTGCTGCAGCATATTGAACTATTAAGTACTTAATGAACACTCCCATAGTGTTAATGCTGTAGGCATCATTGACATTAGTTGTCAGCTTTTCAGAAAGTGTTTGTGTAGAGATGCATTCACATATAATCTGGCCTGTCAGCGTGTTTAATAAGCTTTTAAGCTGGTACACACTGACAGATACATTGGCCGATCAATTGATCGGCCAATGTATCTGCTGCCCGTCGGGCAGTGTGTACCCGCATATGTCGGTGAACGTCGGCGTTCACCGACATATCGCACGCCCCCCCGCCCGCCGGGACACGCCCCCCACCCGCCGGGACACGCCCCCTGGTCACCGGGACCTGAGGGCAGACCAAAGATGATGATTGTTCAGTGTGTACGAACAACCATCATCTGCAGATATATCTGTATAGTGTGTACCCACCTTAAGAAAGCACATAAAGCATTGAAAACAAGGCATCATACAGGCTTATGTTCATTTTAATAAACTTTCATGATAACGGAATATTTGTCACAAAGAGCCTGATTCAGGCTGGATCGCAACTGCGATTATGCACGCTATCGGCCGATTGTTGCATTCTGCGTATGCATCGCAGTGCGCGAACCAGTCACTGCGATCGGGACTGCAATCGTAGTGACTGCGCATACCCATCGCAGAATGATCGACACAAAGTACCGTTTGTGGGAGGTGACGAGGGTGGTCGGCAAAACGGCGTGCCAGTGCTTTTGAACGCTGTTGCAGGGGCGTGCATAAATTATCCACTGCGATGGCATACGTAACTTGAGCTCTCACTGCGTACCGGAACGTTAGCAATTTGTGAGTAAGGTCTGACTTTATGTAAGTGTGCGTGAGGCTCCGATTGTACTCGATATTACCGATTTTTTTTTCGCAGTCTTGCAAAGTATTATGGATGTGTGTAAGGTAAGGTGGGCGTCCTTATGCAGTGCTGTGACGATATAGCGAACGCAGTAGATTAGCATACCTTCGCAGTGTATAATCGCAGTTGCAATCCAACCTGAATCGGGCCCAAAGTGCAGAAAACAATCTTTAATGTTAGAAATAAAATTTACCTTTTGTATTTATCTTCCACTTGTTTTTGTAACTGAGTGGTACTCTCTGTGGTGGGTTTTCCTTAATCATTGAGTCTTCAATTGCTAAATCATTTAACAATGACTAATTCCTTAGTTCAATTGGAAAAAAAAATGTTAGGAAGGTGGATATATTTTCCCTGGCTTTCCATGAATGTCTAGTGCACCACTAACGTGTGTGTGTGTGTGATGAGGTGCGATCCTGTCCGTGATACAAAACAGTTTCCCGGGAAACCAGATGGTGGCGGAAGGAAGGAGAGTGTGGGCTTGCTTGTTCCTCACAGATAAAGAGGAAGAAAGGGGGAGGAGAGGGAGCTGAGGAGCAGTGGATCTTGGGATCTTTCATTCTCCCTTCCCATTCTTTTCCCTTTTTTTTTTTTCCATTCTTGCCAGATGTGGATTCTTTTGCTTTTTCCCCTGTTTTTTTTTTTTTCTCATTCTGTTTCTCTCTAGTGCTGCCTGAGCGGCTTCAAGTCTATTCTACGGAGGGATGCACTGAAGAACAGACTTGAAAAATCAATAATCTAAATTACTGTAACAGCGTTTGCTGCTTGTCTGCTGCAGCCTTAGACCTTTTCTTTTTCTATTTTCGGTCTGACCTAGCCGAATGTTTGAATATTCTGTGAAAATGAAACCACATTTGCACCACCGATTACCTGTCGTTGGACGTTCATTCTGGTTAGGGTATCCATAAAGCCACTGCTGTCTGACCTCCAAAAGAAACTCAAAGTATTAAAATGGGATGCTTCAGCTCAGTCCCACAAGAGGATGTCCTTGTAGTAGGGTGAGTTGGGCTGGGTGGCAGGTCTGAGAGACTTGCACTTGTGAGTTGGGGGAGAGGACATTGATGCAGCTGTGAAACTTGGACAGAAAAAGGCTAACTTGGTTTTGTTTCTGAAGTTGTTTGAACTTTCTGCTGTGAGAACTGTAGTCTCATGTTTCCTCTGTTGGAGTCGCGCTCAGACATGCTCAGTGTGTTTAGTATTGTAGCACTGCTGAAATACTTAATCCCCTGTTTTTATTTAGTTTGTATTTTGTTTTACTATAATTATTTTTAATACTTGTCATCTAGTCTCTCAACTATCATTTCCTTGCTTTGGGAATTTACTTATAAAATATGTTTTTATTTTAGAAATCACAAAGATATTAAGTTTTTGCATTCTACAATAAAATATGTCTACATTATGCAATTTTTTTTTATTTTATGTAGATATCATGGTGTGCATTGGGCACCCTACCCCTAATCTTTCATCGTTGGCTAAATTGTGTGGTCGCATCTTCCCTTCTGATGTGCTGCACATCAATCGGGGTATCCACTTGAAGATATACAAACGAGAGCACGATTACGTCATTGCAATCATGCTGTCGTTTGTATAGCTAGTGATGTGCCTAGACTGAACTTTCACTCGTTCAGTCCCGGCACATCCCTCATCCCTGCACATGCAGAACCTGACGAGACCGTCAGGTTGACCAGCATGTATGGGCGATGTCGGATGTCTGAAGCGGACACGCGCATCGCTGGTCGCTTCCGACCAAAACATGCACGATGTATGCGCGATTTGCAAGCGATTGCACGATGACGTCTTTATCGTGCAATCGCTTGGCTAAATCGCTAAGTGGATACCCCCCTTAAGATGCAATGTGACGTTCGATGCAGTGCAGTTCAAGAAATCATGTAATATTTCGTGCCATCATATGGCGGATCTTCTAGTGTGTACACGGACATGATATATTGTTGCATCGTATGCTGTAGTCTTGTGCTGGTCACTGACTGTAATATTGCAGATTAATTTGGGCAACTGGCTCAGTATTGCTGCAGGTCTTGCTAAAAAATTACAGTAGAGTTGCCTGATAGTCACCAAGGGCATGTTGGTGATTGAAGTCAGAAAATGACTTCAGATGTTATGCTGTAATTCAGCTGCTTGGTATGAGACCTGATCTCCTCCAATCCTTGTGTGTGTCTGTAGCTAGATTGTCCAATTGGTCCGCAATATTTTGGGTGGGTCAATCTGTGTGATCAACTTAAAAGAGAATCAATTTACTATTACTGCTGGAAAAAGACCATTACGGTCGAATACCCAGGTATGTAATAGTGTGGTTTTTTTGTTATTTTAATTAAAAAGGGTTTGGCATTTGCAAATACGTAGGAATGTCTGGCTTTTTACTACAATTTCTACTTCAGGGTCCATAGGGGGTCCACAGGGTTGACCTTGGGGTATAGGTTGGGAACCAAATCCGGGCACCACGCAGTTAAAGCTTTTAGCTCCCAGGATGCACTTGGGTCCACTCTCCGTATAACCCCACCCCCAAGCCAGAGGCACCTCAGTTTAAGTTGGTGCCCGGCCGGAGTCGGGTCACCGTTAGCGCAGGGGGAGCTGATTAGCAGCCCCTAAGCTTTATTTTTTCTAAAGGCCAAAGTTTTTTTATTTTTACTTTGGATTCTTCAGAGCGGCAGCGTCAGACTGTCCATAGGACGTCTAAGCTGCCGCTCCGTCACCCCGCTGGCGCTGAGACGCCAGTACAGATCTGGGGATCTCAGCGGGACCCCAGAGTCTGTACTAGCCGGACTCTGCGGGCGCCCAGGACTGCTGCCGGATCCACGGGGAGCAGGTAAGGCGCGGGTCACCGCTTGCGGTGATCCGCGCATTTGAAATGCAGTCCTGTGCCTCCGGTCTCTGGGGACAGACCGGAGGCGCCGGCAGTGGCGGCGGGCTCCCCATACCCCGTGTGTCCACTAGACCACCAGGGACTTAGTTTTCGGTGCAGGGAGCCGGCGTCTCGGGGGTTAATAGCCGGCCAGGGGAGGCAGCCTTCCCTGTTACAGCGGCTCCTCCCCTCAGCTCAGCGCGCCTTTCAATATCTATAGTCTGGCGTCGCTGAGCTGCTTCCTCCGCGGGCCACGCTTCTTCTGAGGTCTCCAGCGGCCATTTTCTTGTGGTGCAGCAGAAATCTCCGGAGATGGCAGTGAGCCCAGTCCCCCTGCGTACCTCACCATCAGGTCAGTGTACACAGCGCTGTAGCCTTCCCAGACACTGAATCTGGGTAAGTTGCATGCAGTGTAATAGTGCAGTATCTTATATGACATGTTTATGTATATATGTGTATATCTGCATTGTATGTGACTTAGGCCCTCATTCAGAGCCGTACGCTCTGAGCAGAGCGCACGCTCTGAATGAGGGCCGGGCTCCATTTTCATGGAGCGTCCTCCTGGACGCTCGTATAGCTGTGGGTCACCACCCACAGGCTATACGAGCGTGCTTTTTGATGGCCGCGATGGTCGAGACCATCGCGACCATCGAAATCGCGAGCCGGAGCCTGCGGTTGAGGTTTTCAACCGCAAGCTCCGGAGTGATTTTGGCTCTATCAGAGCCAAAATCACTCCCACTGACATCACTAGTGATGTCAGTGGGCCGGCTTCTGACGGGAGGCGTTCCCGTGGGAACGCCCCCGTCAGGGAGGCACGCCCCCGACACGCCCACCAAAGGGGGCGTGCTGTCAATCAACATTGACAGCACGCCCCCTTTGATCGGACACAACGAGCGAAGGACTTTCCTTCGCTCGTCGCGTCTGGCGCATGCGCACGACGGAGCTCCCTCCGTCGTGCGCATGCTCAGTGCATAACATCGACCCACTTGCGAGCGGACAGCCGCTCGCGAGCGGGTCTGAATCAGGCCCTTAGTCTAGTGCTGACTGTCTGTACTTTATTCACTCACCTGTCAGTGTATATCTATCCCTTTTCCTTATCTGCCCTAATACAGCTGTACTTGGGCTGGTTCTGAGACCTCACATTTATATACTTGTTAATATTTGTGAGGTTTGTCACATACGGTTGCGTGCTGCACATTGCCATATTTTGAGTGGAACTGTGTGTTGCATACGCTGAAAATGGGTTCCTGCAGCTAATTTTTAGTATCAGTCAGGACCAGTATAGCGCTGCTTGATCGCAAGGCTTGGTCAGATATGTCTGACCAGGAGATAGAGCGTTATACTGCACCCATTTTTACTATCCTGCAAGCCATGTGCTGCAGGTGTTAGTGCGGAGGATTTAACTCTGAAAGGGTTCTGTATGTGGCGTCATCGGGTGCCGGCCCCTTTCACGACCCCCTTCGGCGGTTTGTTTTCTCGGGATCCTCTTAATTGCGGATCGCCGGGCGGGCCCCATTGTTGTACCTCACTTGGGGTTACTTCACCATACTGCCCTTTTCATCTCAGGGTATCTCGCAGTTTCTTGCACTCTTCCCCTGTGACACAGACTATCGCTCCCTGCAGGGGTTTTTCGAGTATATGAATTCTCCCTGGTGTCACAATAGTCTGTCATGCCCCTTGCAGGGATTACCACAACAGCCACCCTGGGTGGATGTCGTTTTTCTACGAAACGCAAATTGGCGTGTTTGACGCCCCGTGGTTACTTCTCAGTTGGCTCTGCCGTGCACTGGATACTGTTTTGGGCTCTTTCCCTCTTAAACGGGGGAAAGCCTATTTCAGGTATTATTATCCCTGCTTTAGGGCTGGTGGCAGGTCCATTCTGGTTAGAGTGAATGTTGACCTGCACCTGTATCATACACCCTCAGTATTACGTGCCTTCTGGTTCCCTGTTGCTGACTAGCGGGGGGATCGCATGGTGGGACTCTGGCTGTTGCCAGTTATGAGGTATTACAACAGTGTTTGGCCTCCTGTCCCAAATTCCCTGAGGGTCATCACGAGCCCCTCCATGGGGTGGATGGGCGTGTTACTCGTCGGATTACAGACGTTACTACGCATCCCATTCCTGCGTGGTCGGATTCTTCTGATCCGTAGGTGGTAACTCTGCCTGAAATCAGTATACTCGCTTTCAGGGGTTGTTACACATCCTACCATGGCTATAGCATGGTTGGTTAATACTATTGCATACGGAGCTGATGCATTTTTAATGTTTTTTCCCCACCAACACGTCTGGGGTTCAAATGTATTTGGCCGCTCACGTAATATATGCAGTTGTCATAGGTGGACATGCCTATATTGGATACCAGTCTCCTAACTTTCAGAGTTCCGGCTGCGACTGTATCCTCCGTAATACCCTATGGCTGCGCTCTGGGAATGCAGAGGTGCAGATACCATCTATAGGGTAGATCTTGTTGGGTCCTGACCTTGACAGTGGCAGTACAAATTTCCCGCCTTCAGCTATGCCCTCTACAGGGCCTCAGACTAAGTCTATTAAGTCTTTTTGTCCTCTGGGTCAGCCTAAAGGTCTGTTTCTTCAACCGAGCAGGCCTGGACTGCCAGCCGATCCTGCTTCTGAACCTACGGATATATCGTCAGCCTGACGAGACAGGCCTACCACTGGGAGATGGCGATTTTCTCAGTTCGCCCGGTACTAGTGTCTAGTTGCCGCGGCTACGTGGGTAGGAGGGTACGCCCTCTTTGCTCAGGCGGCCTATTTCCATGTGATGGTACGCAGGCCCTTATTCGGACCAGAACAGGGCCTTACAAATCCAGAAAGCTATGCAGTTGTTGCGGTAAGCGGAGCTAATTGGGCCATCCCCACTTTCTCAGCGAGGGACTGGTTGTTCTGCTTTCTTTCTGGTGCGGTGGCTGAATGGTCCTCTTTGGCCTATTCTCTGTCTCAATTCCCTGAACCAGTTCCTAAAGCTACCTGGGCTCAGGAGGCAATCCCTATGCTCCATCATACTATGTTTGGAACCTGGGGACTTTATGGTATCACTGGATATACAGGATGCGTGCCTACGGGTACTTACAGAGACCTTGCCTCAGCATGGACTGAGGTTTGCTGTATCACAGCACTTATAATTTTTCGGGCTCTGCCTGTTGGGACTGTTCTCAGCCCCACGGGGGTTTACCAGCGTTTTGGATTTTCTGACAGTTCTTCTGTTCAGTATATCCCAATGCTCCTGTACCTGGATGGCCTCCTGCTCTTAGCAGGATCACCGGGGTACTTTACAGCCGGGTCAGGTTGACTGTGGCTTCTTCAGGGTGCAGACGTTTAATCAATGGGGAAAAAGTCCTCCCTGCATCCCTCTCTGGGTATTCTTCACCTAGGAGCCCTGCTGGATTCTCAGAATCTGAGAATTCTTCTGGCGTAAGATGGCATCTCCACTCTTCCATTAGGAGTACATGGATGTCTGCACAATCGACATATGTCTTTACACTCTGGGATGCATGGTCCACTATTCAGTGTCTGCCTTTGGAAGGGTGGAATGGGCTTAGTTCCATTCCAGGCCTTTCCATAATTGGCTTATCTCCAGATGGAACAAGTTTTTTCTGTCTGATCACTGTTCAAACGATGATGCTCTCCCCGGAGGCAAGTCGGTCCCTTATCGGGTGACTATGACCATCTCGTCCAGGGTATTCTTTGCTAAGGACAGTGTCTGGTTCGCATCCATTTCAGTGCAGTTGGATGTCTGTCGTTTCCACCCTGTCAATTAACTTGTTGGAACTTTAGCCTGTCTTGGGCCTTCACTCTGGCATAGCCCCTGTTTCCCGGTGAACCTGAAAAAGTTCAGTCCGACAGGGTCAGAACAGTGGCTTCCTTTTTAGCAATACTGTTCGTTGGGTGGCAATGTCAGGTATGTCATACATTCGGACATTGTCTGAGGGTCTCCTCCCGACCATCTCGGCAGTGTTCATTTCAGGTGCTCTCCATTGGGAAGCGGGAGTCCTCAGCCGTCACGACGTGCATCCCGGGGACTAGTCTCTTCCCCAAGAGAGGTTTCATCTCCTGGTGAGCAGGGGGGGGGAGCCCTCCTGAGGTGACACTCATGGCCTTCTGACTCTATCACACTATGGTGTTACAGTCCAACTCTGGGGATTCTGAAGCAACCTTCAGTGACTCTTAGTCGGTGAAGTGGTTCTTCCAATTTGCGTACCTGTGTTCTCCAGTCTCCATTCTTCCTCGAGGGAAGTGTTTCAATCGAGACAGAGATGCTTTTCTGCTGGTGGCTCCTGATTGCCCCAGATGTCAGGGGTACTTGGTTTTTCGGAGTCTCTCCATCGATACTCCATTCCTGATGCTTCACTGCCCAGACCTGTTGTCTCAGGGTCCTGGGGTTTGCCTTGGACCTGGGTCGTTTGTCTTTGACTGCGTCCCTACAGTGGTCTTACGGCTTCCCTGGCTTTGTCATCGTTGGAATGATTAGAGCACATGGATCAGCTTTTGCTGGGACCTACCACAAACTGTGGCAGCCATAATTCTTATGGTATTATACTTATCGATACGATCCTCTGGTGTCCAGGATTTCCAGACATTCTGGCATTCCTTCCGGCTGGCTTGGGTTTCACCCTCGGCCTGGCCTTCCTGACAGTGCAGATCTGTACACTGTCAGTATGATTAAGATATGGAATTGCTCCGCTCTGATATCCAGTTCATCCTTTGGAGTGTTTTCTGGATTATGCCTCCATTTGTCCTCTCTAGGGACTCCTTGGGAGTTAGTAGTGGTTCTTTGTTAACTCCGGGGAAAGTTAATGGAACCGCTGGTTGTGATAGCCATTACAGGGTCTATTGCTTTGGCTTTCTCTCTTTCTCTCAGGGAGTTTATATCAACCAGGTGAGTGTCGGAATTGGGAGCGTTCTCATGTGGCTCCCTCTTCTGGAGGGCATCTTGTCAGGGTGTGAGTTGCTCTCACCCTGTGTTTCTTCTTAGTGATTTTTAGGTTCCATATTATTCTGGAACTTATGGTGCGGCCATTCAGTCCCCAGTCCTCTCGGCTGGTGTGGCCTCATTGACTGTGGTCCGGCCTCTGTGGATTTATGTGATCCATTCAAGTTCCTGACGGAAATCGGACTCCTTATTGGTGGTCTGAGATTTCTGGTTTTAACAGGAAAGGATGGCCGGCCTATGGCCATATGTTGGCTGGACGGCCTCGTATGTCTTCTTCAGGGGCCTACCCATGGGTAGGCCTTTCTGTTGTTGCTGCTTGTTTTTTCTCGGGCCATGTAACCCTCGTGGGTGGCTCGCTGTGGCGCCTTGGCTGTTTTGCCTTGCTAGGTGGCCACGTGGTCTTCTGTCCACACCTTTTTAAGGTTCTAGGCATTGTTTTCCTTTGCCTCTCAGGATGCTTCCTTTTTGGCGGCGGATTCTCCTCTCAGCACAGGAGCGTCCCCTCCCTTGGTTGAACTGCTTTGGGACATCCCCAAGGTCAACCCTGTGGACCCCCTATGGACCCTGAAGTAGAAAACAAGAGATATGGTAAGAACTTACCTTTGTTATCTCTGTTTCTACGAAGTCCATAGGGTCCACAGGGCACCCGCCCTGACGCACCTGGCTTCAAATGGGCTGTGTGACTGGTCACCGGTTTTCCGTCTCCCATTTCTGTGAGTATGGTTCTAGAGTGTTCCAGTTTTCTCTCTCTTTTTCTCTCCTCCTCTGGCCTGGGCTGCTTACAAACTGAGGTGCCTCTGGCTTGGGGGTGGGGTTATAGGGAGAGTGGACCCAAGTGCATCCTGGGAGCTAAAAGCTTTAACTGCGTGGTGCCCGGATTTGGTTCCCAACCTATACCCCAAGGTCAACCCTGTGGACCCTATGGACTTCGTAGAAACAGAGATAACAAAGGTAAGTTCTTACCATATCTCTTGTTATTTATGTCCTTTCCAGGATTAAGCATTAGTTTTACTTAACCACCAATATTAACCATATTTACATTTTTACTTCCATAATTCTCACTTCAGAGTTTTCTTATTCCACTGGGAATGAGTGACACATAAAGTTGCAAACAGTGATACAGGTCACCAATGTAAGAGCTCATTCTTTTTGAGGGTAGAGAAGCATTCTGTTATACCCCTTTTCTACTGCCACAATAACCGGGGTTATTGCCGGGTCAACCCAGGTTGGGGCTCAGTGGAAAAGGGTTCCAAAAAAAAATAACCCAGGTCGAGTAATCCAGGAATCCAACCCAGCTAGCGACCAGTGTTGGACATGGGAACGATCTGGGTAACGCTGCTGTGTAAACGTTCTGACCCAATTCACCGCAAAAGACGCTGACTGGAGCTTGCAGTGAGCAGTCCCCACCCACCCTTTTACAATCTTGTCTTTGTGAGCCTGAAAAAGGTAATTTTTATGACATCCATAGGTTTTGCAGGGAAGACCCATGTTCAGTGTGAATGGGGCCAAACCGGGAATAAACCGGGTCGAAGGTGCAGTATAAATGGGGTCTGACCCAGATCTGACCTGGGTTGAAACAGTGTTCAAAGTTCCGGGTTGGACCGGGGTTTTTGGTGGAAAAAGAGGTATTCGTTCGATAAAATGGAAAGTCATGCATAGCCCCTTAAGAACAAAAATACTGTATATTGGTAACCAAACTTAATGTGATCTCACTTTTTTTTGGAAGACTGATTTGAATGGTCATATATAATCTCTGAAAAGCACTATATAATGATGGTTAATATAAAATTAGAACTATGAAAAGTTTCTCGCATACAAAAAGGTGGCTGTAGCAGAGGGCCCAGAGCATCTGTATAAAAAGGAGTTGCATGGGTGACACAGACCACCAATTTCAATGCCAAGGGACTTGCTGAGTATGGGTAAGGAAAGATAGGGCACGCCAGGACCATTGTGGTCAAAGAAGCCAGCCAGAGATGTTGGAAACAAAATCAAATAAAAAACAATGTGGAGACCACCTTCTACCAATGGTTTTACCAGCATAATTTCCTATTGAGTGTGAGTTGATTTTGGATAATTCAGATGTGCTGTTATGTTAAGCAAGCGAACACTCTAGTAGGACAATATACGCTAGTAAATATGGATTTCAGCCTAAAATAGCTTCCACCACTGTGCAGGAAACAGGTGCACCTCAGAGAGTGGATGTCCTTGCAAATATAAATGACAATCGATTACCATTCTAGAGGTTTCTCCATTCTGCAAGAAATAAGACTATTAAAATGTATTTCTTGTTCTTTACTTGCAGGACATCATCTTCCCGAGAGAGCAGCTTTGTGGATAAGATGAAAAAGACGGTGAGTTACTTTGAGACGTTTCTCTTGTGCTGTTTGAAAGATTCTGTGACTCCAGCATATGTGCACAAAAATCTACTGCACTAGCTTGCCATAAATCTGGGGCTAACCAGCCACCTTTCATAATGAGTGTAATAGGCAAGAATGATTTTCTTTCCAAAGTTGTATATTAAGTATGATGCGTGTCAATTAGCTCTGTATGAACATTTATCTGAATAAGCGGGTTTGAAGGATGGAAAGGCATGGTATTTTTTTTTTTTTCAACTGTACTTTTAGAAATTCCAATAAAAAAAAATGTATTATCTTTTTTTTTTTTCCTCCTTGTGTCTAGGGGAAAAACATAGTTGTATTCTATGGCTCTCAGACAGGAACTGGAGAGGAATTTGCCAATCGTCTAGCAAAAGATGCTCATCGTTACGGCATGCGTGGTATGTCAGCTGACCCAGAAGAATTTGAAATGGTGAGTGAAATATTGGGCATGTCTGATGCTACAATGTCCATGTGATAATGGCAGGAAAAGGGTCTTACATTGTTGGTATTAATGGCATAATATTTTTACAAAAGTCATGTAGATTTGTTGTCGCCCTAGTGCCCTTTTTATATGCAGTTCTGTCCATATGATAAACATTCCTTAATTTGAAAACTATCTGTTTTATAGTTCTAAATAAAACTATGCTACCTCTTTTGTTTGAAATGTTTGTTAGGGTTTTTTATGGACATATAATAATATAAACATATATAACAAATACTATATTGGAGTACAATATATGGGATAATCTCCTATATCAAGCTCCTATTATCCTATAAAATGCCTGGTGGGGGGGAGATGGGAGGATGGAGGGGGAGAGATGGAGGATTTGGGAAGGGGGAGGGAGGGGGTTAGATGGGAGGGTGAGGGGGACAAGGCGAGAGGGAGAAGGGTTGAAGAAGACATTACAACATTTTATTTTTCCAGTTTACCACCACCAGTATTATTTTATTTGTATTCAGTAGTAAGAGAACATTATCAAATCTACCTCTCTGGTCTGCTTTCTACCAGGTTCCCAGAATATCTCAATTATGTCACTGCTGAGTTTGATGAAACTATAAAATCTAAAAACTGAGCGAACTTCAAATACCATTATAGTTTACAACGTGCGAGTTTTGTGTTTCGTATATTAATGCCATGTGTGTATCATGTAGTCTCTTATAGCAGCCATGTGTGCCTTTGCAATCTATGCTCTACTGTCCTTGCATTCTGTGCTGGCAATAATCCCCGTAGCTTGTCTAGCTCCTACTGATGATGTATTTTTATTTTGGCTATGTGCTAGTCAAGCATATATTTTCATATTTTTGTTAGCCCAGGAAAGTTGTTGGTGATTTTCAAGAGTCTAATGTAGAATACTAATGTTGAGTAACTGTATTATCTGATGCCTAAAGTCTTGCCATGTTGAAACTGAGCAATGCAATGGTTCCATACTATTTTTATGGATTTGAATTCAATCCTATATATTCAACAGATTGGCTTTAAAACAAGATGTATATTTAATACTGCACCAGTTTGCGGTGGCCATTGTGTTCTGCAACAGGATTGTTCAGTATTTTCTGTGGAGAAATCTGGGCCTGTGTCACTTGCAACATGTTTAATCAATTATGGCATTTGTTATTATATAAAAGCACTGCTTATGTAAAAAAGAGGAATGATTTTTCTGGCATCTGTTGTCTGGCTTTCCCAATTTTTGGTCTGCTGTTGTGAACTGTATAGTTAGAACGGGATGCAGTCAGGAAGCCGACGGTCGAAATGCCGACCGCCGGCTTCTCGACTGTCAAATCCTGGCAAGGTACTAATGACAGGCATCAAAATCCCCACGCCTGTCATTAGACCTACGCCGGGAACCCGATGCCCGGCATACCGACCGAGGGTAAGCCGGGCGCGGACAGCCGCGGAAAAGGGTTAGGTTTTAGGGCTCCTGGGGGGACTTCGGGTTAGGCACTCCCCTGGGAGGGTTAGGTTTAGGCTAGGGGAAGGGGGGGTTAGGGTTAGGCACTAGGGGGGGAGGTGAGGGTCAGGCACTGGGGGGGAGGCTAAGGTCAGGCACCCCTAAAGGAGAGTTAGGGTAGGGTGTAGGGTTAGGGGTACTTACATAAATTAGCGATCGGGATCTTCATCCCGGCCAGGCTACCACTGTCGGGATTAGAACTGCCATGCGGCCGGCAATATTACATACGGATTCCGTTAGAACAGGTATGTGCTTCCCATTGTTACATCTGGGGATATGCATATTTAGGCTCTGTATGAAAGACTCTCTTCATTCTGCCCTCCAACTTTATCTGAATAATTTATACTAGTTTATCAGGCTCTATGGCAGCCCTGACTACTATATTGGGCTGCCATGTAGTTCTTTAAAGAAAATACATTATCATGTGAGAACATAATTTTGCTCTTATATTAACAAAGGCCTGTATTGCACGGCGTGGTATGACTCCTTAACTCTCCACTGCTGTTGAATAAATTGTCATAGTCAACTCAGTGGTGGCGCATGAGCGCTTTGTCTGCTTGTAGAAAATGCTCGTCTAAATTTTGTAAACTGGCCTAAATGTCAGATTATGCACTCTGACCTTGCTGCTAATTATGGGCATCCGAGCAGAGTCTTGGCACCTGATGCACCTTGTGTCTAAGCACTGTTACTCTTTTTATGTATTACTAAGCAGTTCTCCATGATGCTACTGTTGAACCATTCCACCTTCTTGTTTGACCTTTATTCTCATGTAATGTTGTGTGGTTTTTATGAATTTTTTTTTTATCCCTTATGCATTAGAAGTTTGTGGATTATGAAAGCTAGTTAATTTTGAGGACTGTTTATTGTTTACTATTTTATTATGTCTTTTGTATGTGCAAAAAACTTTAATGAAATATTCCATTAAAAAAAAAAAAAAAAGAGGAAAGATTAATAACAGGCTTAATAAACCACTAATGTTCTGACTGCCTCATTTACCATATGAAACTAGAGAGAACTCCCATCTTCCCATTTTTCATTCACGCTTTTTTAACCTGCGGCTGAATTGCTCGTAATGACCACATCGATGTCAGTGTAAAGGTTATACACATCCTGGAACTTCTCATGTTGTATACAAAATTGTAGGCATTTGGACAGATTGTTATTACAGGAATAAAGAAAGTTTTCCTAATACAAGTGGGTCTATTCTATGCAAAACACTGAACTCCTATGTACGCATCATGCGGCCATTCCTTGGAGATTTTTGAAAATGGGAGTGGGTTTTTCCCCTCTGTAGTTGAGTATTGTTATTTGTATGTGTAGCATTGCATATTGCATCTACTGAATGATGCATGATGAAAAAAATGTTTTTGTTCTGTAGGCGGATCTCGCACGTCTCACTGAAATTGAAAAGTCTCTTGCTGTGTTCTGCATGGCCACATATGGCGAGGGAGACCCTACCGACAATGCTCAGGACTTCTATGACTGGCTACAAGAAGCGGATGTTGATCTTTCAGGACTTAAGTTTGCAGTGAGTGCTATTGTTATAATAATCTTAAATCTGGTGAAAGACCCGCAGCTGAAATAAACAATGCATTCTTTCAGTTGTAAGTTTATGACCTTATCTGTCAAATAATAATAAAACATAGCGTTATTTTTTACCGTATACAATTATCCAAAAATATGAAGCCTTTATCGAATGCAGGAAAAAACAAATGTTTAGTCTTCACAGTTCCTCAGCATTATCATTATTAGTTATTAATTTCTACTTCAGGGTCCATAGGGTATCCACAGGATACCTTGGGGTATAGGTGTGACGTCAGTCATCGGGCACCATAGAGTTAAGCTTTCAGCCTCCCAGGATGCACTAGGGTCCCCCTCCTATACCCCGCCCCCGAGCCAAGGCACCTCAGTTTAGTTTGGTGCCCGGCCGGAGTCAGGTGCACCTGTTGGAGTGGGGGCTAGAAGAGCCCCTGAAGCTTTTTCTTCATGCAGCTGTGGCTGCACATCTGGATGAACAGCATGGACAGTCAGTCCTGACGTCCATGCTGTCTTCCCTACACCCCCGCCGGTACCAGAACGCCGGTACCGATCCGGGGATGCTGGTGAGCATCTGGGGTCACAGCTAGCGGTGACCCCAGATGTTCCGGACCATGGCCGGATTCAAGGGGGACAGCAGGTAAGCAGCGGTGTCCCGCGGTGTGTCCCCGCTGTCACATGGTCCAGAGTCCCCAGGCAGGGGGCTCCCTGGGGACTGGCTGCAGCGTGGAGCCAGGTATTGAACCTGCGCTTCCACTACCCCCTGGGACAGCGGACCGCAGCAGAGCGGTAGCGCTGCGGCGTCCCGGGGGTTAAATGCATGCCAGGGGAGCGCTCCTTCCCTGTCTCACAGCCGGCGCCTCCCCCGCTGCACACAGCCCTCTCTGCACACTGCCGACTGGTCCTGTAGCAGCGCTCCTCCCCCAGGCCAGCCTCCTCTCTGCTCCTCGGCGGCCATCTTTCCAACGCATGGTGAACGCTGCTGGAAGCGCTGGACGGAAGCATCGTGGTCTGGGTCCCCCCACATACCTCTCCTCCGATTTGGGTCAGGTCTGTGTATGCTGCGCTGTGTCCTACCAGGCCCTGTGTCTGCGTAGGTGAGTGATCAGCGCTGTTAGTGCAGGAATTGATTTTTCTTTGCATTGTATGTGACTGTGCTAGCACTGCTGCCTGTAACTTTTCTTCTAACTGTCAGCTTTATTACTGTCCCTGTCCTTTCTGCTAAGCCCTTGCGGTGCGGTGCGGTGCTGCAGGGTGGTCTCTCGCCTATTTAATACATAATTGGTGAGAGGGGTCACATACTTGGTGCCATCATGTCTGAAAGTGATTTTCCTCTCCGACTACAGTGTGCTACGTGTAAAGTACCGTTAGCGGAGGGGGAGGGTAGCACGGAGGGCCTCTGCCGGCAGTGTTTGTCTATGGCGCGGCCTACTACGGTTACAGCACCGGTACAGGAGACGCCCTCTGCTTGTTTCGCTCAGGCGCTTACAACCTTAGTGGGCCAGTTAGCTCCGCAGCCCGCGTTTCCGCCGATGGGTTTGTCCCAGCAGTCAGTGGTGTCGTCACCCATGCAGGGTTTCCCACGACAATTGGTGGTACCCCACAGTCTCCCTATTTCCCCGCTCCCGGTTTCTCAGGAGCCGGCGTGGGTTAACTCCCTGACGAGTTCTGTACAGCACTTGTCGGATGTGTTGCAAGGGGAGTCTGCGATGCGGCCACATAAACGGCCGGTGGCGTCTCTGTCGGCTCCTTATGAGGATGACGAGGGGACGTCTGATGATGGGGAGATTCTGGATCCTTACGATCAGGAACCTCTCCATACTAAGGACGCTGAAGCTAAGTCCAAGGTATATATTCCTGGACTTATTTGGGCAGTCCGCACAGCCTTGGTGATTGAGGACGAAGTTCCCCCATTGGCTAAATCCAAGTATGCCTTTTTTAAAGATGTGAAGGGCGATGCCACAGTCTTTCCTCTTTCGGGTCAGTTAGTGGACCATTTAGAGGAGGCGTGGAAACAGCCTGGCAAAAGATACCAGCCGCAGAGGCGCCTGGCAGTGGCTTATCCGTTCGCGGATAATTATTTTGCAAAGTGGGAATCCCCTGCACAGGTGGATTCTCACGTGACCCGTCTTGTCCGTAGTGCCACATTGCCGATGCCATCCATGTCCTCCCTTAAGGATGCTACGGACCGCAAGGTGGAGATCTGCCTGAAGTCCGCTTATTCCCTTGCGGGGGGGGGGCAGCACGGCCGGCTATGGCCATTTGCTGGGTTGCCAGAGCGATGGAGCGCTGGGCGGATTCATTAGAGGCGTCTTTTGATTCCGACTGTCCGGCTGAACAGGCGGAGTTGATTGGTAATCTCCGTGATCCGGCCACTTATATCAACGAGGCGGCCTTAGACATTAGTTCTCTGGTGTCTAGAATTTCTTCAGCAACTGTGGCTGCGATCCTGGAAGGCGGACGCAGATTCCAAAAAGGGTTTGGAGGCGTTGCCATTTACTGGAGAAGTTCTCTTCGGTCCGGATCTGGACAAGATTGTGGCCACGCTGGCGGCAGCAGCCAAATCAGCTTGTCTCCCTTTGGCCGCTGCTCCTTCTGGTTCTGGACCATCGTCCTTTCGGTCTTATAGGGCCCAGGGCAGGCCCAAACCACAGTCTTTTCCTCGACAGGCTGGCCCTAACAAATCGGCCAAGCCCCGGAAGCAGGCATGGAGTACCAGACGTCCGGCCCCTAAGCCAGATGACAAGCCTGCGGCCTGACGGTCCAGGCCTCCCTTTGGGGGATCCCAAAGTGGGAGGCCGCCTGCTGCAGTTCTCCCAGTGTTGGTCGGTCACTACGACAGACACTTGGGTTCTCGAGGTGGTCTCCCACGGGTACACCCTCTCTTTCCGGCACAGACCCCCGGCTCAATTCTTCACCACGGGTCTACCATCAGACCAGAACAAGGCTACGGAGCTGCGGAAGGTATTGCACACTATGCTCCAGGCTGGAGTTATAGTGCCTGTTCCATTCTCCCAGAGGGGCCAGGGTTTCTATTCAAATCTTTTTTTGGTACAGAAACCCAATGGGTCGTATCGTCCGATTCTCAACCTCAAGGCTCTCAACAAGTCTTTGCGGGTTCCGAAGTTTCGGATGGAGACCCTACGGTCCATCATTCTGGCGCTGGAACCTGGGGACTACATGGTGTCATTGGACATACAGGACGCTTACCTGCATGTCCCTATTCTTTTGCGCCATCAACAGTTCCTCAGGTTTGCAATCCGCAGCGACCACTTCCAGTTTCGGGCGTTACCTTTTGGCCTGGCGACAGCACCACGTGTGTTCACCAAGGTGATGGGGGTCATGGCGGCTTCTCTGCGGCTGCAGGGAGTCCGCATGTTGCCGTACTTGGACGACCTTTTATTGGTGGCAGGATCTCCAGAGCTCCTTCTACGCCACTTGGACCTGACCATTGCGCTACTGCAATGGCTGGCTAATCAACTGGCAGAAGTCCAATCTAATCCCGTCTCGGCGGATTCTGCACCTCGGAGCCTTATTGGACTCGGAACAGCAAAGGATCTTCGTGACTGGGGAAAAGATCTCTGCTTTACAGTCGAGGGTGCGCAGTTGTCTGCACAGCCGCCGGGTGTCTCTACACTCGGCGATGAGGTTACTGGGCTCCATGGTGTCGGTGTTCGACATGGTAGAATATGCCCAGTTTCACTCCAGACCTCTGCAGCACCTGATCCTGTCCAAGTGGAACGGGCTGCCTCAGTCTCTGAAGTCCCAGACGATTGTGCTCACCCCGGAGGTTCGCCTGTCCCTTGCCTGGTGGTTACAGATGACCCATCTCAGCAAGAGACGTCCGTTCTGGGTTCCATATTGGGTCCTGTTGACAACGGACGCCAGTCTTCGGGGCTGGGGAGCAGTTTCGGGTTCACACTTGTTCCAGGGCAGGTGGACGCCACAGAAGCGGAGCTTCCAATCAATATCTTGGAACTCCGTGCGGTCTTCAATGCTCTCCAGCAGGCACATCGGATTCTCCAGGGTCGTCCGGTACAGGTCCAGTCGGACAAAGCTACCACCGTGGCCTACATAAACAGGCAAGGAGGAACCCGAAGTCGGGCGGCTCTCGTGGAGGTCTCTCGGATCCTGGTATGGGCGGAGCGCAATCTTCCGGCCATATCAGCGGTCTTCATCCCGGGAGTGCTAAATTGGGAGGCGGACTCTCTAAGTCGCCAGGACATTCATCCGAGGGAATGGTCCCTGCACCCAGACGTTTTTCATCTGCTGGTGGACAGATGGGGTCTTCCAAAGATTGACCTCATGGCGTCCCGGCACAACAACAAGTTGCCGGTGTACGGGTCTCGCACAAGAGACGAAGGGGCGTCTCTGGTGGATGCTGTGTCCGTCCGGTGGACGTTCCGGTTCGCATACCTGTTCCCTCCGGTCTCCCTTCTTTCACGGGTAATCCGGAAATTCAAACAGGAAGGAGGGACGCTCCTGTTGATAGCTCCCGCGTGGCCCAGTCGGCACTGGTTCTCAGACCTTCAGGGTCTGTCCGTGGACAGTCCTCTGCGGTTGCCGCTACGG
This sequence comes from Taudactylus pleione, assembly GCA_031769625.1. Lineage (NCBI taxonomy): Eukaryota > Metazoa > Chordata > Amphibia > Anura > Myobatrachidae > Taudactylus > Taudactylus pleione. The sequence continues at coordinate 7,678,744 of JAUIMM010000396.1, forward strand.
CCGGACCTTCTGTCACAGGGTCCTTGTTTTCACCCGGACCTGACTCGGCTGTCTTTGACGCCGTGGCTGTTGAGACAGCCATGCTGAGGTCAAGGGGGTTTTCCAGCTCTGTGGTGCGTACCATGTTACGAGCTCGGAAGCCGTCTTCCGCGAAGATATACCATCTTGTGTGGCATACGTTCTTCCAGTGGTGTCGACCGAGAGGTTATGCACCGCGGGAGTTTCGTCTGTCTCGGATACTCGCCTTCCTACAAGCGGGACTAGATCATGGGCTTCGCCTTGCTTCTTTGAAGGTACAGGTTTCGGCCCTGTCTGTCTGGTTTCACCGTAGGATTGCTAAAATCCCGGATGTGCGCACCTTTATGCAAGGTGTTCTCCGCATTCAGCCGCCCTTTGTTCCACCTGTGGCGCCTTGGGATTTGGCTGTGGTCCTGAGGGCTCTCCAGGGACCGCCGTTTGAACCACTGGGCTCAGTGGATATTAAATGGTTAACAGCTAAGACTGTTTTCCTTCTGGCTATTGCTTCGGCCAGACGTGTTTCTGATTTAGGGGCTCTTTCTTGTAAACCCCCTTTCTTGGTTTTTCATGGGAACAGGGCAGTGCTCCGCACTCGGCCCGAGTTTCTTCCCAAGGTTGCTTCCCAGTTTCATGTTAACGAGGAAATCGTTTTTCCGGCCTTTAACTCACGTGGTCTGTCAGTGGGTGAGGCCTCTTTGGATGTCGTGCGGGCCTTAAGGACTTATGTTGACCGCACTTCTTCGTTTTGGAAATCGGACGCCTTGTTTGTCCTCTATGGCTTCCGTAAAAAGGGTTGGCCTGCTTCAAAGCCAACTTTGGCGGCCTGGATCCGTATGGCTATTTCTGAAGCTTATCTTCATGAAGGCCTGCCGGTTCCTCCTTCTGTGAAGGCTCATTCCACTAGGTCTGTGGGTCCTTCGTGGGCAGTCCAGATCTGCAAGGCTGCTACGTGGTCCTCTGTCCATACCTTCGTGAGGTATTACAGGTTTGACACCTTCGCCTCTCAGGATGCTTCCTTCGGGCGGCGGATTCTCCTTTCGGCAGAGGAGCGTCCCCACCCTTAAAGGATACTGCTTTGGGACATCCCCAAGGTATCCTGTGGATACCCTATGGACCCTGAAGTAGAAAATATGAGATATGGTAAGAACTTACCCTTGTTATCTCTATTTCTACGAAGTCCATAGGGTTCCACAGGACTCCCGCCCTGTCGCACCTGTGCTGCAGATGGGCTTTGCTCTGGTCACCGGTTTTTCCGTCTCCCTCTGGTGAGAATGTGATTCTTGTGTGTGTCCAGATCTTTTTTCTCTCTTCCTTCTCCTCCTCCGGCCTATGGCTTGGTAACTAACTGAGGTGCCTTGGCTCGGGGGCGGGGTATAGGAGGGGGACCCTAGTGCATCCTGGGAGGCTGAAAGCTTAACTCTATGGTGCCCGATGACTGACGTCACACCTATACCCCAAGGTATCCTGTGGAACCCTATGGACTTCGTAGAAATAGAGATAACAAGGGTAAGTTCTTACCATATCTCATATTTTTTAAGTTGCCACAGTGATTCACAGCTCCAGGCAGTGCTGAAAGCAAGCCATTTATGAAACAGACATACAAAATGGGCAAAATAAATGCAGACCTGAAAATAAAGGGTAGGGAGGGTCAGGGCTGGCTCTATACCAAGTAGTGCCCTGGGAAAAATGTCCCTGTGTTGGGGGGGGGGGGGGGGGGGGGGGGGGGGTGTGTGTGTGTGTGTGTGTGTGTGTGTGTGTGTGTGTGTGTGTGTGTGTCGAAACAGACTTTATTCTTCAAAAGTGGTATGGCATAGTGCAGTTGATGTTTCGCCCATAACCTGGTTTTCTGTAGGACATAGTCCACATCAAATAAGGAGCAACAAACCGGGTTTATTGCTCCTTATTTGATGTGGGCTTTGTCCTGAGGAAGGCCAGGTTATAGCCAAATGCTATACAACTTTTTAATGATAAAGTTGGTTTAGAAAAGTACCTGGTGAGTGCACTCTACTACTTTCTTTTGGATTATAAGTGTGGAATCCCAAGGGGTCTGCACTGGGGAACCTCTGAAGAAATTTATCCTCCCACATGGTCCAGAAGATGCCCGTTTGTGTTGTAATGTAACCAATGTCTTCATCCTACAACAGTGGTTCAACCAGGCTTGTGGCCTCTAGTTTTACCTCCTGCCCTCTATCTCCTCCAGCCTCCTCTCACTCCAGCCTCCTGCCCCCTCTCACTCCAACCCCTGCCCCACCCCTTCAACTTGCCTTCATCTTGGACTGTCTGATCCTCTTCCTCTGCAGCACAGTGTGGAGCAGAGACGCGGCAGTGAGCTGCGCATGCGCAGAAGGAGACTCTATTCTACGTAGCCCAGCGGCTACTGGTCAGTAGGAGTCAAGACAGCGGCAGTGCTGGCGGGGTGACTGGCTACGCCTATAGGCTGCAGTGCCCCGGGCAATAGTCCTGCCAACCCACCCCTTGAACCGCCTCTGGAAGGGGTCCTGCTAATTGTATGCAAGAAAACAGGAGGGCAACAGTCATTCTACAAGTACACTACTTTAGGCTATTTAACAGGACGTTACAAGTGTCAATATCTACTTTGTCCTTTTAATAAGTGTGGTGTTCTCTTTATCTCCTAGGTGTTTGGTCTTGGAAACAAGACTTATGAGCACTTTAATGCCATGGGTAAATATGTGGACAAAAGGTTGGAAGAGTTGGGAGCTGAGAGAATCTTTGAAGTTGGAATGGGTGATGATGACGGCAAGTGAGTATTATAACCTTGAGAACTATTAGAGAAATCCTTGTATATCATTCATTTATATAGTCTTACATCCTCTTTGCGATCAAAATCAATTAGGGATGAGGAAAACAGGATGGTGATGCATCCTCTTTGTGGAAACTGGACTACGGGGATGTAGTAGTACATGAGTACTTTGGCACTGTTTTTATTCATTCTGTTTGTGCTCATCTCTTATAACTATGCTTTTTTGTTCTTTGGTAGCCCATATTTTTAGGTTTTCCTTTTACTGCCACTGTTCTTTTGAATTGACTGCTGCGTCGTTCACCTAGTGCAAACAGTCTCGTCGAGCTGTCTGCAACACTGGAGGGGATGCAGGGCCTGGTACCTCCTTCCACAACCTCCTGCTGCTTACCAGGGAAACCCATTTACTCCCAGAGATTCCTTTTGGTGAGGATGCTACAAGACTGTATGGGATTGATGACAATATACATCCAGGACAACGGGGAGTCAGCTGAGCAGGACATTATGCTGTTTAAGATAATCTCCACAGTTGGATAATGTACTCATTGAGCCATGGGCAAAGCCTGAACAGAAGTCTCTGGTCACCTGCAGATTTGCTAACATTTTTATCCTCTGCCCAGCGGAGATATGGAGAATTAGGAAAAATAATGGTGGATGCTCCATTGTACGATTCTCATAGGCCAACATTATTCTGATCCCTAATTCCACAGCTCTTTAGGGATGGTGCATGTAGAAAATAGAGAGTATATTTATGTTGTGACTGAGGCTTACTCCGCTTCAGTCAAGAAGGCTATATTAAATATGGTTGGAGCAACTCCAGGAGGGTTTGCAGGACTGAATTAGTATTTTAGTTGAGCATGTCTGATAGATGTCTGAATATTTGGGGATGCAGCTGGGTATGCTGGTAACATTAGTGCAAGAATTTCAGCTTTAGTAGTTTCAGCTCAACAAACTCTATGGGTCGTGTCCTATTTTGTTGGGAATTAGATCCGATCATTAGCCAGTTGATGGGCGGGAACAGTTCCTTCTGCCTGGTAACTTTTCCCAAAGGACAGGGGTCTGATTTCTTGACAACAAGTCTTAAGGTGCATACACACGTAACGATTTTTTGAACGATTTAACTATAACGATGTTATTATCATTCAATCGTTGATATAATTGTTTAGTTTCTGAGTTATAACTATGGACGATTATCGTTCATGCGCGTTCCCATTTGTAGTTCATTCTGACTGACCAACTGAATGATTTTCATTAAGGGAAGTTACAAAAATCGTTTGTAGTTCAAAAAATCGTTCATTACACTTTAAAAAATCTGACAGAAAATCGTTCGTGAAATCATTGTGTGTGTATGCAGCTTAACCTTGCAACAGTTCACTTTTCCTCCTGGAGAATTTAGTATAGACAAAACACTCTAGTTAAGGGACACGGTCTCTTGCTGGGAATATTAAGGATTTAGTCAGACAATTACAACACAGTGATGAACAGCAATCATCAGGGAGGCACAAAGAACTCCCTTACAATGAAGTCCACCAGGTTCATGAGCTGGTCAGAACAAAATGTTATTACTAGGAGTAGAAAAAGCTGATTATCCCTTCAGGCTCGTTTTGCATCCAGAAGATAGGTCCCTCAACCTGGACATCTCCCAGCGGAAAGTGGTGTGGTTTTGGTCTTTGACCAGGGATTCTTAAGCACCTGGTAGATGCCATGAAGATTCCATGTGATTTTCATCAGATTTATGTGTGTCCGCTGGTAGCGATTCTGCTGCATGCTCTCAAATAGCTAAGTGTACAAGGCTGTTGGAGGCATTGCATTGACCAAGGCTGTCATGGTAATTCTCTGGATGTTGGCGATGTCTTCTTAAAAAAAAAATCAAAAATCTGTAACAGTTTTTTACCATTTTCACCATCTGGGCCTAGTCAAGCTGACTTTAATGGAGTGGTAGGTGCAGCTCTGATTCTTATGGTGATCTCCATCTGGGTTATCGGAACTGGTCTTGACACAGAAAAAGATTTTGGCTCAGAATTATCATAGGGCACTGGTACTCAAACTCAATCCTCAGGACCCCAAACAGTTCAAGTTTTCCATAACACCTGGCAGGTGCACAGGCGCATTCATTACTCACTGACACATTTTAAAAGATGCACAGGTGGAGCTAATTATTTCACTTTCCAGTTGGCCTGTTTCCATAAGGGTTCTTTATTCCAGAAGAGCTTGCACTCTTACTAGTAATGCAGACCTTGTGTGATGCTTTGAAGACCACCCACCATCCAGTCCTCTTTTATGCCTTGGGACTTGAATTTGGTCTTGATGGCATTATAATAGCCTCCTCTTTGAATTAGTGGATACCAAGTTTCTGACATGGATGACAGTTTGTTTTTCTTCTGCCCATTTCATTGGGATGGACTGTGCAGGAACTGTGGGCTTTGACTTGGAGATTTCCCTATCTTGTTTTACATGAAGTTAGGGTTATTCTCTGTACTAAACCATCTTTTCAGCCTAACGTGGTGTCTAGGTTTTTTTTTTTAAATCAGGACATTGTGATTCTGGCTTTGGGGCAGGCTGTCTACTGAGGAAAAGTTTCTTAGAACTCTATGGATGCTAGTTCATTGAAGAAATATGTAAAAAGGACACTAGACTATAAGAAGTCTGATCTTTTGGTCCTCTATGATGCCCACAAACTGGTGGCCCTGCCTCAAAATAGATTGCTAGATAGATCCACTCTACATTTTTGCTGGCAAAACTCTTCCTTTGAAGATGTATTGTACCAGATCAGTGAGTGCTTAGTGGGCAGCATAGTACGGTGCATCGGCTGAGCAGCTTTGTCGAGAGGGCACATTGCCTTCGGCTCTTACAATGTTTTTGTCAAGCTTTCTGAGTCCAAGAGCTCTAGCAGGAAGAGTATAAGCGAAAACGGGATTTATATACTTACATTCATTTATCTGGGACTTGGTTGGGAAAATAACAAGTTCCCATCAGGATTGGAATATATTTTTACGAAGGAGCACAGATTGAATTTATTTAAAGTGCCAATGTCCTATTGTAGGTTCTATATCCTCAGGGTCCATTTTCTCCCCCAATGGATTCATAGAAAAGGATTTTACCAATGTATAAAACTACCGTTATGTTTTGTTTGGTAAAGATCACTCAGAATACGCATACTGGTGTAACATAATGAAATAGCTGGACAAACATGAATAATCTCAATCTTTGCTTATCTAACTGATTGCTTCTGGAAAGCATTGCTAACTATACCCTTTTTCCCTCAGTTTGGAGGAGGATTTCATCACATGGCGTGAGCAGTTTTGGCCTGCAGTGTGTGAAAACTTTGGTGTAGAGGCTACAGGGGACGAATCCAGGTAAGATACCACTCGTTCTACTTGTTTCTGCTCAGTTGCAGTGTTAGATGGGTTATGTAGCCATAAAGTATTCAGCTGCTTGCCTGTCTGTGCTTTTAGTGCGACAGTTAGTCGCAGTGTTAAATGTCAGGGCATTAAAATGTCACTAATATGTGGCCTTTCCTGCTCGCTGTAAGCTTGCTTGTTAAAGCTGCATATTCCAAACTATTTATATGTGTGACTTATTCTGCTGTAGTGAGATCATTATAATTTAATTTATTGTTATCATACTGTATACACACTTGGCTCACTGGTTGGTCGCTTTAGGAATTTCTGAGATTGAGACTGACTCCTGGAGTGGAAATTGTTTTTGGTATTCACTGTAGGGATTTGTGAGTCTGGGTATGATATATATTTGTTTTAGGAGTACCTTCATTGACCGATGTCCCCTTTTGTACTCTTACTAGCATCCGTCAGTATGAGCTTGTGGTGCACACAGACGAAAATAGGAACAAGGTCTACACAGGGGAAATGGGCCGCCTTAAGAGCTATGAAACCCAGAAACCGTGAGTGACTGCAATGCTATCTGTTGTTCAGTTATGATCTCCTGTTTGAGAGGGGGTATATATATATTATATTATAATATTTGGTGCTTACTTGTCAATATTTCACACCCTACAGACCATTTGATGCAAAAAATCCGTTCCTGGCCAATGTGACAGTGAACCGCAAACTAAACCAGGCTGGAGATAGACACTTGATGCATCTTGAATTGGTGATTACGGGCTCAAAGATCAGGTAATGGGATGGCATGTTTAAATTAATTATTATCTTACTGTATGTTTAGTTACGGAATCTGTAAAACAAATTGTCTATAAATATTCTAAAGCCAAGAGAATAACAATTTCTGTGTGGACAATGCAATTCTCTGCTATTGCCACAAAGTACCTTTGTAGTGGTTGTGACAGTACTTCAGGGCAATGTATATTTCTCCTTTTCCTGCATCTCTCTATGGGGTGCAAGGTAAAATGAGCAAAGATTACTTAACATAATAAACTGTAATCTGCAAAGCTGGACCCTCACAGTGATGTCTGGTGGAACATCAAGAATTGAATTTCCCCCTAAGAATTAAATCTAAAACATTGTCAAAAAGACATTCGGTTATGCAGCTGATTATTACTGAAAAATGGGGAGAACCATTTCTGCGGCCAAATACTTGGAAATTGGGATAAGTTGGTAGCTAAGCTGTCTTTGCTTATATATCATTCCCCATCATATAGCCTAGTATAGGAAGTTGGGATAAATAGGTGAATTATTATCTTTTTATAAAGACTACCTGTCACTCAACATTGCACATGGAGGGGATAATGACCTGACTCAAGCATATTACACACCATAAAATGAGACACTAAGGTAGAGATGGCACAGGCCAAATGAGCTTACAGTGAACATTACATTATAGAAGGCAGGCATGGCCAGAGGTTTACAGTCTTATAGGAGTATGGGAAAACCAGAGGCCCAAAAACAATATAGTTTGTTTTACTAGCTACTTCTGGTTTGTTTACGTAATGCTGCAATAACTGGGAGTCTCTTTTTACTTGTTTACAGAACTGGATTTGTACATACATAAGGAGTAACTCTATTGTGTTAAAAGAACACATATACTACTATCAAACCACATAATAACTGGCATACAGTACATAATAATTGCCCACTGCAAGTTTATTTTGCTCACTGATTAAAAAATAATCCTTTATGCATTAGTGAAAATGGTTCCATTTTAGGTATGAGTCAGGAGACCACGTGGCAGTTTATCCAGCTAATGAGTCTTCACTAGTCAACAAACTGGGAGAGATTCTGGGAGCAGACCTTGACACGGTTATATCTTTAAATAACCTTGATGGTGAGTTCTTCCAAGTATTTGTCATTTGCAGGTAAACTTTGTCCCCGACCTCCTACAACTAGCTGTATAAGCAGCCAGCTGTGCCAAAGTATAACTCTGTTAGACATGATGTCCTGGACTGTTTGCTCTGAATGAAATCTGTTTCAATACTTGTTTGACTAAAAGTCAAAACAGGGACATGGATGCGAGTGGTTATACTGAAAATTGTGAGAAAGTGCTGTAAGTCTGTACCAGGTGTAACCAACATGCGGCCCTCCAGCTGCTGTGGAACTACACATCCCAGCATGCCCTGCCACAGTTTTGCTATTAGAGAATGCTAAAACTGTAGCAGGGCATACTGGGATGTGTAGTTCCACAGCGGCTGGTAGGGCTGTATGTTAAGGATGCAGTCAGGAAGCCGACGGTCGAAATGCCGACCGCCGGCTTCCCGACTGCCAAATCCTGACACGGTACTAATGACAGGCGTCAAAATCCCAACGCCTGTCATTAGACCTACGCCGGGAGCCCGACACCCGGCATACCGAATGAAGGTATTGCCCTCTTGGCACTCTGTGTACCATTTCATTTGACACTTTAGCTGTTGACCTACGGTATATTCTAGCCTAACATTGATTTCAGTATTAGCTGGACTGTTCTGAATATGTGAATCCAATGATTCTAGATAGTGAAATTGTGTTGAGACTATGCGGGTTGGAGATGGATGTGATGTCCCTTGACAAGCAGCTGTGTGACAAGTTTTACATAGCGGGTTACGTGTCAGTTTTGCTTGGTGCCCAGAAACCTATTTCTGATTACAAATATATTTGCTCATATTCTTTGCAGAGGAATCTAACAAGAAGCATCCCTTCCCTTGTCCTACCACGTACCGCACAGCTCTTACTTATTATTTGGATATTACCAACCCACCGCGCACCAATGTTCTTTATGAGCTTGCACAGTATGCCACTGACCCCAAAGAACAAGAGACTCTGCGGAAGATGGCTTCCTCTGCACCTGAAGGCAAGGTACTGTAAGCTTACAACCTAGAGTTCTTTTGGCTTGAATAGAAGGAATTGACAAAATAATACCTTACAGATCTCTTGCTTTTATGCATTTATTCTATTTGAATCACTATTGGTCATATCCCAGTTATGCCAGACCTGTTGCTACATGTTTGCTCCTCTCCCTGACTTTCTTCTGCTCACACTGTGTTTACTGGGGATTTTTGAACTGCAGCGTTTATTTTGTTTGTTTAAGGTGGTTACACACATTTATATCTGGTTGTTCAGCTTTATCAAGCCAAATGATCAGATCAACTGAAACACTTTTAATTCCATTCTCTGATGTCTAAACCATGATGATGTTCTTGTTTTGACTGTATGTGGTGGTGAATGAGGATAGGAATGAAGTCTGCTTTAATTTCTCTAACAATATGTTATTTAGCTTTTAATGTGTATCATGGTGTCTTTCAGGCATCATATCTAAATTGGGTTGTGGAAGCAAGGAGGAATATTTTGGCTATTCTAGAAGATGTGCCTTCCCTGCGTCCTCCACTTGACCACCTTTGTGAGTTAATGCCACGTCTTCAGGCTCGCTACTACTCTATTGCCTCCTCTTCAAAGGTAAGTTGTCACCACACTATACACCTCTGCTCCAGTCACCCCCTTCCTTCTCTCATCCCTAACTTTTTTATTTATGCCATTAACTCGTTAGGGACACACAAATCTTATATGTAATACATATTTATGAGGAGGCCTCTGTAATCCATTCTGGATTACTATATAATTGTTGGATACATGACTTATTAGCATGTACGTTTCCCACTTTGTGTCTTGTGAGTTCAATCACTATTATAATGTAAGTAATGGAAAGGCTGTTGTTAGAATTAGCGCTGTTCATACAATTTTTCGTTTTCTATGTGCAGTTAGGAGTTGACGCCTCCATTGAACCAGCTGTTTGTTGATAGCGCCGAACTGATATTTTGTTTTCCCTTCTGTTATTAGAATTAGTATGATGTTCAGTATAGATAAGTTGAGGTTATTGGTATTTGCTAGACAAAGAAGTAAAATTAGGATCCGCTGTCATAAATGTTACAACAAGGGAGCACTTGCTTTTATTAGAATCATTAGTGTGGCAGAGGTTTGTCTTTGTGAGTAGAATAATGAGCTGCTTTAGTAACATTTTTTTTTTGTTTGTTTATTGGAACATTAGTTCTCCGAAGAACATGGATTGTGATTTATTATGAAAGGGGTGTTGCATATTCTGGATTTTCCATAGTGTTACAATGTATTTTCCATCATGGTTTCGTTTTTGCTATGTCACAGGTTCATACCAATTCCGTACACATCTGTGCTGTACTAGTGGATTATGAGACCAAGACTGGCCGGCAGAACAAAGGAGTGGCCACAAACTGGCTCAGAAACAAACAACCATCTGACAACGGGCATAAATCAACAGTGCCCATGTATGTCCGCAAGTCCCAGTTTCGTCTACCATTTAAATCCAGCACACCAGTCATTATGATTGGGCCTGGCACTGGCATTGCACCATTCGTTGGCTTCATCCAGGAGAGGGAATGGCTGAAACAGCAAGGTGAGTATATGAAGTCTTAATGGCAGCCTCTTTTTCTTACAAATTGTAAATTACTATAGGGCCTGATTCTGCAAAGAACGAAGTTGCTAATACGCATAAGTCGATTGTTGCATACTGCGCATGTATTGTTGTGCGTGAACAAGCCATTGCGATCGGGACTGTGATCGCAGCGGTTACGCGGCCCCTTTGCAGAGTGATTGACAGGAAGTGCCGTTTACGGGTGGTAACGGTGGGGGGGCAGCTTTGTTCGGCCGAACGCAGACGTGCAAGTGCATTTGAACACCGTTGCAGCGGCCTGCATAAATTACTTACTGCTATGCCCTACAAGCCCGGAGGACACACAGCGTGTGCTGAAGTTCGCAATATCTGAGTAAGGTCAGGGCTAGTGTAAGTGTACGTGAGGCTGCGATGGTACTCGATTTGTACCAATGTTTTCGTTGTCCTGCTAAACATTCTGGATGTGTGTAAGGTAAAGTGGGTGTCCTTTACGTAGTACTGAGATTGTATTGCGATCGGAATGGATTAGCATACTATTGCATGAGACACTCGTGTAATCGCTATTGCATTTGCATCTGCGTTCCTTGCTGAATCAGGCCCTTAATCTCAATATATTTGTGATCATTTTAATCTTTGACTTCTTCTGTTTGTGCGTTTATACCATTTCATACACTTCCATAATCAGTTTGACAATACTGTACTCTGTTCACTTAGTGTCCTTCTCCATCCTACCCCACACCTATTCATTACAATAGAACATTTGATGTGTTTTATCCTTATTGCAGCAATGCTGCTACCTTTTGCAAAGACGGCTGAAAAATGAATAACAATGTTTTCAAGTCAGCAATAAAGGTTATGACAATTAGATCAATGCATGGACATATTATTTATATTTATTCATTAATACATGTGACATACCTGGTAACTGATAGCCAGTCCTATATATGTTGTTTTTTTTTTCCTGTTTGAAGTAAAGTCACAAATGAGCTTGGTATAAAAGATCCACAGCCATGGCCAAAAGGTTTGAGAAATACACAAGTATTGGTTTTCACAAAGTTTGCTGCTTCAGTGTTTCTCCTTCATCCAACACTGGGGACACTTTAGAGCATAGACAGTGGGGTATAGACGGTGCTGAGCCTAGCTCCTCCCTCCTCTATACCCCCCCCCCCCCCCCCCCCCCAAGCCTCAGTTTTAGATGTAGTTTGTGCCCGAGGGGAACTGGATGTCTTTGCACACTCCTCCTCAGGGTTCTGTAATTAGTTAGCAGGACTTGGTGCTGAAGTTAGAAAACATTGAGGACAGACAGGCAGCAGCTGCAATGTCTGTCTGCGACGATGGAGCTGCCGGGGGGGACCCTCTCGCAAGTGCATGCACTTCGCCTGGGGTCCCCGACTGCTGAGACCACCGTCTCCAAGGAGGTTCCACATGCCGCTGCGTGCAGCGCGCATACCAGCCCCCCATCAGTCCCTAACGCCGCCGGCAGCACCGCAGCTTTCTGTAAGTATACCCTGGCTCCCTGAGTAGCGGGGTGGCCAGGTTATTATAACAGGCGGTATAGCTTTAGCTGTGGCTCAGCAAGAGCAGAGCCAGCCATTTGCTTATGGAAGCTTTCATCCACTCTATTAGCTGTGGCTCAACAGGTTGAGCATAGAGATTGCAGCAGTTTATTACTGTCAGACAGAGGGGGCAGTGTAAAGCCCGCTGTTACCGCTCCCTCGCAGGGAGCTAACGCAGAGCCAACCACTTACTTGTGGCAGCTCTTTCATAGCGCCCGGCGTCACTGCACATGTCAGACATAGTGTCTGACCGAGCAGGGAGTATAAACCCCACGGTTACCGCTCCCAGGCAGGGAGCGGAGGCAGTGCCAGCCACTTACTCGTGGCATATGGGCATACACGCTGGGGTTTGACCTGTGATAAGTATTATATGGATTTACTGACTGTCACTTGATGCTGCTACATTTGTGTTTTGGTTTCCAGTCACCCCTATGCCCTGACCTCTCTTTCACGAATATGCATTTTATTGAAGGATGCATATCATGGATCGTTTTGTGATGGATTAAAACTTTTATTATCATTAGAAGGATGTGCCGGCACTTTTCGTATAATACAGTAATATTATATGTGCTGTGCACACATCTTCTTAAACTAGAGTGTGTGCTGTTTGGCTCAGGAGGACGTGTGTGTGTGTGTATGTATATATGTGTGTATATATATATATATATATATATATATATATATATGTCCGAATTCCAGTATGGGATTTTGAGGATATTTTCTGCAATCGCCAGGTGTAGCAGAGTACACACCAGTCCTGCCCAGTTTTCTTTCTGAAGTATTAACAGACATGCTATTGCATGTCCAGTTTCAATAAAGCTGGATTATGTTCTGTTGTCATCTAGGGAACATCCAGAAACATACATCTCAGATGTCCCAGCGGTCTTTTTCTCCCACTACAGTAGATCAGTTTAGCAGCTGTTGAGGACATGTCTTTTAAAGACATCGTACAGGAGTTTGAAGTATACTCTCAAGTCCATTTGTACAGCGGCAAGTGTGATACTGTGTCCTGTCATGATAATCTACATGAGAGACATGGATGGGGTGAATCCTCTTATATTTCGTCTAACTCCTCCTAGAAGTTCTTTACAGAACCCTCGTTTTGGTCCTTTAGTGCTCCAGGTTGTTCACGGGTCCATCTTCCCTCTGTGGTTCTAGATGGAGTCGTAATGAGGTTCCTAGAGGGGAAGTGAGTCTTCAGGACTTCAGAGTAATATGGACGGAATATTGTACGGATGATTGGGTCCGGGATTTCATTTCTCGGGGATTCAAGCTTGACTTTTTAGTCTCCTCCTCCTCCTACCTTTTTTACACAGGCTTGTCAGTTTCCAACGACGGGAGTATCGTTTTACAACAAACTACACACTAGCTTCTATCCACTAGAGTGATGGTCCAGTATTTTCGTGATCCAAGGCCTTTCTGCTAGGTCAAACCTACTCTGAACTTGTAGAAGCTCATTTTATCCTAAGGATGTTCAAGTTCAACATAAAGTCCCTTCAGTTGGGGACTAGGGAACGGCAAATCTTGATATCTATGGATATCAATGACGACTTCTTCTCCTGTAGGGCCACCTCACCAGGTGGTTCTGAAATTAGTTTTTCGGAACTCTCATTTCTACAATAACGACTCTCCTTCAGAAACGGGATCACTATAATCCCTTACCTAGATGATATTTTGCTGAAGGCCCATTACAGGGTCTCATAACTGCAGAATGTCGCACTACTTATAGTCGGGTGGTTTCTGTATTTTCCCAGGTCTCATCTGCGATGATGCAAATGTACTCCTGATGCCTGAGTGTTCCTTCATCAGGAAACTTCCATCCAGCACATGGTGAGGATGATCTTTTGAGGTAGTCTGGTAGAGTTGCATGTTTGCACTCGATTCCTGGAGAAGATGGTCATGGCATTAGAATCCCATCTTTTCCTTCACCATCGGGTAAAGTTCAGTCCCACATCTCAGATACCCTCCTCTAGTGGTTGAACTTGATATTCCTACTGGAGGGTACGAGAATAGGAGTGGGTGATGGAATTCTCCTCCCCACAGGCGCGTTCTGAGAGGATGTGGAGTGGTGTTTCAGGAACAGGACTTTCATGACTGCTGGGTACCACCGAGTCTGCTGATGCTTATATTGGAATTGCAGGCAGTTTCTACTCTATTCAGATAGCAGATCACTGGTTGTGGAGCCATGCAGTCAAGGTCCAGTCGGACAATGCCACGACAGTGGCGTACATCAGTCTTGGCAAATCCAGATGTCCGACGATTTTAAAAGTAAGCCGGATTCTAAAAAAAAAAAAAAGGTTTGCAATGGCTATCTTCATCCCAGGTGTAGAAAATGGAGGTACAGAATTCTTCAGCCGGTAGGACGTGTATCCAGGGGAATGGATTTTTATTTTTCACCGATGGGGTGGGGGGGGGGGCGGTCTTCCCCAAGTCGACCTCAAGATTTGTCTATCTGTTACCTCCATTTCCTGTTCTCCCTCGATTTCTACAATAGGAAGTAGGCCAAGGTTCTCTTGGTAACTTCTGATTGCTCTCGCAGATCTTGGTATTTTATCCTTCAACCTTCTATACTTTACACGGCACTGTCACTCTTTTTCCATTTTTCGTGTGATGCCCTGGGGGGGTCCTGGCTGGACGTTTTTCGGGGTGCACTGCGCCCCGGACGTGAACCTCCTAATGTTAGGGACTGCTAGTGACAGAGAAGCCGTGACGAGGCCTAGCAGCTTTCCATGTATTTGCAAATGCATGCAACTAATATCTCTGAATTTCTATGACCATATAGTCTTCATATATTGTTGCAAGTACTATTCAGTGTGCTGAGGAACAATAGGGGGTTAAATCCCCCTCCTTTTTCTACAACACCATCCTTCGTCAGGATTCTTGGATGATGATTGGGCTCTTTGTTTTTTTTACTGCAGCCATCTGTACAGCACATTCTATTTGTTTGGTGTGTTGCTGTTCGTCCTGGTTGGCCAGCTTCAAAACAGCCACTGGCCTACTGGATTCGTCTTACCATCAGTCGGTTTTCTATGGCTTCTTCTAGGGAGCCTCTTGTTTTCTATTACAACGCCTCTCGTTCTGTAGGTTCCTCGTGGGCGCCTGTTCGAGAACTAGTTACACTTCTTTATATTTAAAGTGCCAGCTCCCACTCAGCACAGTCTATACCCCACTGTCTATGCTCTCCATTGTCCCCTATGGAATTGGAGAAAGGGATTTATCGGTAAGTACCAAAATCCTGTTTTTGAGACCTTTTTGTCAGATGTTACTATGGTATACTGAAGTAAAATTACAAGCATTTCATAAGTGTCAAAGGCTTTTATTGACAATTACATTAAGTTTATGCAAAGAGTCAATATTTGCAGTCTTGACCCTTCTTTTTCAAGACCTCTGCAATTCGCCCTGGCATGCTATCAATCAACCTTTGGGCCACATACTGACTGATGGCACTTCTTGCCTAATCAAAACTTTGGGCCATGGCTGTACATTAAAAAGATAGACTAGGTCTAGATAGACTCCACATGGTAGACCAGGGGTTCCCAACCTTCCTGTCAACCTTTTGTTACCAGTTATCTTCATCCATGTTGACCTTTTGTACGTACCGGTCTACCTATTGACTATCTTTCATGTGGTGTCTAGACATTGTCAACCTTTTTAATGTAGATCTATTAAGTGTAACCCATCACAAATACGTTTGTTAACTGTACACTTTTCCACTTTGTGACATGTCATTCCATGTGTGTTATACTCTATTTGTGTAATACAGTTATATGTCTATTTAAATGAAGACCTCAAAGTTGCCTTTATATGAATGCAGATGTTATCTCGTCATTCTTTTTAATGCAAAATTTAGATTAATGGTTTGTGTGTCTGCCCAACCAATCTGTATGGAGAAGAAACTTTTTAAATTAAATGTGTATTCTGCAAATATAAGGGCTTGTGTGACCTAGTGTGTTTTGCGTTGCAGGGAAGGAGGTTGGAGACACTGTCCTGTACTACGGCTGTCGGCGAGAACATGAAGATTTTCTTTACAAAGATGAATTGACAAAGTTTCACAAGGATGGTGTCCTTACCCAGCTCAATGTTGCTTTCTCCCGGGATCAGAATGAAAAGGTATAGCGAGCATTGCTGTTTTTAAGTTTGTTTGACTACAATTTGAGGAAATTTACACTGCTTACCGGTGGCGTAACATGGGGGGGTTGAGCAGGGCACGTTCCCTGGGCTCTGTTGGACCAGGCGGTGTGGAGAAAGGGGGGAGACCACCGGCCGCAGTCCAGGGCACGTGCGGTCCGTGGCACTACACATTAAAACAAACACGGTGGCGGCGTTGTTTGTTTTAGCACTGCAGCCCATAAGAGTCAGACTCTTATTGGCTGCTGCACCCAGGGCCAGAGCCGGGCTGGAGCTCACTGATGAGCTCCAGCTTCCGCTCTGGGTGAAGGCTACAGTGCCGAGTAGGACGGGAGCAGCAGACAGTGGCGGCAGGAGTGGAGATTCCGGTTAGTAAGGTGTGTGTGTGTGTGTGTGTCTTATGTGTAAAAGCTGCTACTGCATAATGGGTACTACTACGTGGGGCATTAAGGTGCATATGGAATGTTAAGGAGTGTGCCCTGAGTGACAAACAGTGGCCACGCCTTGTGGCATGTGACCAAATCCTTTTTTTTTTTTTCATAGCGCGCACACATAACTGGGGGGTGGGTGGGTGGGGTATCCATTTTTAATCTTGTCCTGGGCTCCAAATACCCTAATTACGCAACTGGTACTTACCTTCTATAAGAAATATATACATGGTATGTGGATTATCCAGGCAGGAAAACCTTGCTTGTGTTTTTTTTTTTTTTTTTTTTCTACACCAAAGCATTAAATATACTTTTAAAAAAGGTGTTTTTTTTTTTTTTTTTTTACTTTATTTTTAAAAAAAGACAATTTTTGAATTTAATTTATTATCTGGTTAAAGCAAAAAAAACAAAAAAAACAATTTGCACCTTCTAAAAACCATGTTGCACAGCAGGTGGGCAGGTTTTAAATGTGCAGAGAGATTTTATAGTTTGGAAGGAACTGTCCTACCTTAATTGTAAATTACAGTGTGAAAACAAAATTGGTTAACCTATTTTATTCCAAGAGCAAATTGCTCTTTTTTTATTTATTTTTTTGCTCTTACTCCTTACTCTGAATAAGGCCCTATGTGTGTTGTGTAATGTAGGTTTCTGTATATATGTGTTTTGTACCTGGATTCTGCCCATGTACATTGATGGGAGATCATGACATTTATGCTGTCATGATGATGGTGTTACAGATCCATCCCTACTGCAGCTGGGGTGTCAATGACAATGTACAGATGTGTCCTCATAC
Source organism: Taudactylus pleione (assembly GCA_031769625.1). Lineage (NCBI taxonomy): Eukaryota > Metazoa > Chordata > Amphibia > Anura > Myobatrachidae > Taudactylus > Taudactylus pleione. The sequence continues at coordinate 7,696,231 of JAUIMM010000396.1, forward strand.
ACTCCATGTGGCGCGAGAAACCTGACGTGAGTGAGATGCAGGTCACCCAAAAATATGATGCAACTAAGGCGCTCCAGCAGACTGCACTGATTCATATGATATGCGGCACTTGTATATCTGTGTGCGATTGAGTCTGTAAATGAAACACAACATAGGTTAGTGTGGAAAAAAAGCTGCGGTTGCTGCATCGAAGCACTTTGTATACAGATTTGGACTCTGGTGCACACAGATATACAAGTGTTGCAGATCAAATTGATCGGTGCAGTCTCCTTAGTGCATCTTAGTCACATCGTATTGCGACTAAGTCACCTTTTTGGGGGCAAAAGATGCACAAAAAAAAAATACTCTGCGCAATCAGTATCACACGGTACCTGTTGCGCCAAGAGGGGAAGTTTGCAAGAGCGCAGCAATAGTGTATGACAACACATCTGTAAAGTATGTATTTTTTAACTGTTGTGGTTCATTCCATTAGGTCCTTGTCATCTGCATGCATTTTATTCTACTTTATAGTGTTATAAGTTTCTGATTTTTGTTAAACTCTGGATCTCTTGATTATCTTACTTGGTCTCCAAGTGATCTTTGCTTTCTGCAGAACAGAAGCATGTAGACCGTATTCTGTATTTGATATCTGTGCATAGCAGCATCCGAGGCAGGAGAAAGTCAAACTTTGTGCAGCACTGAAGTTACGGTTCTATTAGAAATGTAGAGCAGACTGTAAGACTGTGGTGATCTGACGCTAGCACAAAACACCTGCTGTGTACACACACTCTCCATAACTTAGTGGAGTCGCATGATTATATGCAATGAATTATTTGGGTACAGGTCACATTTAATTATGTAGTAATTAGGCATTACTGTACATGGGCAGCAGTCTTCTTGGTGCCCGTAGTGATTGATGTACATTTTTCTCCTCCAGGTCTATGTCCAACATCTTCTGAAGAAAAACAAGGAAAATGTGTGGAAGCTGATTAGTGAGGAGAATGCTCACATCTATGTGTGCGGGTGAGTAGCAACAATGCATTCCCGGGACCTGGGTAACAACCTATATTATTCAGGCCTAGAATGCTTTTCATCAATTTGTATGTATAACAAATACTTTAGAAAATGTAAAGTTTATTCATATTTCCAGGAATTGATAATTGCAAAATATAATATAAAGAGTCGTTACTGATCGTTTTGTATCTTACAAATGCTCCTTAAAAATTATTATACATTCATAATACAGCTAGAGTTTGTGCTTAGGGTCTAAAGTACTAAGGACATGTCCTACGACTGGCGTTTACATCTAAAGAGAACACAATTCATATACTGCATTATCAGATCTTTCTGGGGGCGGCTGGGTAGATGGGATACCTGAGGAAGTACTCATGCCGCACACTCAGCCACTAAAGCCGTGACTAAAAGTTTTGAGAATGACACAAGTATTGGTTTTGCCAAAGTTTGCTGCTTCAGTGTTTAGACCTTTTTGTCAGATGTTACTATGGTATACTGAAGTAAAATTACAAGCATTTCATAAGTGTCAAAGGCTTTTATTGACAATTACATTAAGTTTATGCAAAGAGTCAATATTTGCAGTGTTGACCCTTCTTTTTCAAGACCTCTGCAATTCGCCCTGGCATGTTGTCAATCAACTTCTGGGCCACATACTGACTGATGGCCGCCCATTCTTGCCTAATCAATGCTTGGAGTTTGTCAGAATTTGTGGGTTTTTGTTTGTCCACCCATCTCTTGAGGATTGACCACACATGGTCTCAGGATGCTTTACTGTTGACATGACACAGGACTGATGGTAGCGCTCACCAGGGGCAGAACTATGGGAGACAATGGAGGCGCCTGCCGCCGGGCTCCAGCTCTGAAGGGGCACCTTGTCTATTTCTACTTCAGGGTCCATAGGGGGTCCACAGGGTTGACCTTGGGGTATAGGTTGGGAACCAAATCCGGGCACCACGCAGTTAAAGCTTTTAGCTCCCAGGATGCACTGGGTCCACTCTCCCTATAACACCACCCCCAAGCCAGAGGCACCTCAGTTTAAGTTGGTGCCCGGCCGGAGTCGGGTCACCGTTAGCGCAGGGGGAGCTGATTAGCAGCCCCTAAGCTTATTTTATTTTTTAGGGACAAAGTTTTTTTCATGGACTTTGGACTCTTCAGAGCGGCAGCGTCGGACTGTCCATAGGACGTCTAAGCTGCCGCTCCGTCACCCCGCTGGCGCTGAGACGCCAGTACAGATCTGGGGATCTCAGCGGGACCCCAGAGTCTGTACTAGCCGGACTCTGCGGGCGCCCAGGACTGCTGCCGGATCCACGGGGAGCAGGTAAGGTCGCGGATCACCGCTTGCGGTGATCCGCGCATTTCAAATGCAGTCCTGTGCCTCCGGTCTCAGGGGACAGACCGGAGGCGCCGGCAGTGGCGGCGGGCCCCCCATACCCCGTGTGTCCACTAGACCACCAGGGACTTAACGATCGGTGCAGGGAGCCGGCGTCCCGGGGGTTAATAGCCGGCCAGGGGAGGCAGCCTTCCCTGTTACAGCGGCTCCTCCCCTCAGCGCGCCTTTCAGTATCCATAGTCTGGCGTCGCTGAGCTGCTTCCTCCGCGGGCCACGCTTCTTCTGAGGTCTCCAGCGGCCATTTTATCTCTGTGGTGCAGCAGAAATCTCTCAGGATGGCAGTGAGTCCAGTCCCCCTGCGTACCTCACCATCAGGTCAGTGTACACAGCGCTGTAGCCTTCCCAGACACTGAATCTGGGCAGTTGAATGCAGTGTAATAGTGCAGTATATTATATGACATGTTTATGTATATATGTATATATCTGCATTGTATGTGACTTATGCTAGTGCTGACTGTACTTTATTCTCTCACCTGTCAGTGTATATCTATCCCTTTTCTTTATCTGCCCTAATACAGCTGTACTTAGGGTGGTTCTGAGACCTCACATTTATATACTTGTTAATATTTGTGTGGTTTGTCACATACTGTTGCGTGCTGCACGTTGCCATATTTTAGATGGAACTGTGTGTTGCATACGCTGAAAATGGGTCCCTGCAGCTAATTTTTGGCATCAGTCAGGACCAGTATAGTCCTGCTTAATATTTCCGCCAAGATTGGTCAGATATGTCTGACCAGGAGACAGAGCGTTATACTGCACCCATTTTTACTATCCTGCAAGTCATGTGCTGCAGGTGTTAGTGCGGAGGATTTGACTCATAAAGGGTTCTGTATGTGGCGTCATCTGGTGCCGGCCTCTTTCACGACCCCCTTGGGCGGTTTGTTTTCTCGGGATCCTCTCAATTGCGGATCGCCGGGCGGGCCCCATTGTTGTACCTCACTTGGGGTTACTTCACCATACTGCCCTTTTCATCTCAGGGTATCTCGCAGCTTCTTGCACTCTTCCCCTGTGACACAGACTACCGCTCCCTGCAGGGGTTTTTCGCAGTATATGAATTCCCCCTGGTGCCACCATAGTCTGTCATTCCCCTTGCAGGGATTACCACAACAGCCACCCTGGGTGGATGTCGTTTTCTACGAAACGCTAATTGGCGTGGTTGACGCCCTGTGGTTACTTCCCAGTTGGCTCTGCCGTGAACTGGGTACTGTTCGGGGCTCTTTCCCTCTTACACGGGGGGAAGCCTATTTCAGGTATTATTATCCCTGCTTTAGGGCTGGTAGCAGGTCCATTCTGGTTAGAGTGAATGTTGACCTGCACCTGTATCATACACCCTCAGTATTGCGTGCCTTCGGTTTTACCTGTTGCTGACTAGCGGGTGGATCGCATAGCGGGACTCTGGCTGTTGCCAGATAGGAGGTGTTACAACAGTGTTTGGCCTCCTGTCCCAAATTCCCTGAGGGTCATCACGAGCCCCTCCTGGGGGGGATGGGCGTGTTACTCGTCTGATTACAGACGTTACTACGCCTCCCATTCCTGCGTGGTCGGATTCTTCGGATCCGTAGGTGGTAACTCTGCCTGAAATCAGTATACTTGCTTTCAGGAGTTGTTACCCATCCTACCATGCCTATAGCATGGTTGGTTAATACTATTGCATATTGGGTTGATGCATTTGTAACGTTTTTTCCCCTCCAACACGTCGGGGGTTCAAATGTATTTGGTCGCTCACGTAATATATGCTGTTGTCATAGGTGGAAATGCCTATATTGGATACCAGTCTCCTAACTTTCAGAGTTCCGGCTGCGACTGTATCCTCCGTAATACCCTATGGCTGCGCTCTGGGAATGCAGAGGTGCAGATACCATCTTTAGGGTTGATATTGTTTGGTCCTGACCTTGACAAGATTGTAGTAACATTGGCAGTATTACTAACGACAAGTTTACCGCTTTCAGCTATGCCCACTACAAGGCCTCAGACTAAGTCTGTTAAGTCTTTTTTGTCCTCTGGGTCAGCCTAAAGGTCTGTTTCTTCGTAGACTGTCGGCATCTACAAGGGCCGACATATCCAGTACCGAGCAGGCCTGGACTGCCAGCCGATCCTGCTTCTGAACCTACGGATATCTCTTCAGTCTGACGGGACAGGCCTACAACTGGGAGATACCGATTTTCTCAGTTCGCCCGGTATTAGTGTCAAGTTGCCGCGGCTACGTGGGTAGGAGGGTACGCCCTCTTTACAAGGGCCTTACAGATCCAGAAAGCTATGCAGTTGTTGCGGTAAGCGGAGCTAATTAGGCCATCCCCACTATCTCAGTGAGGGACTGGTTGTTCTGTTTTCTTTCTGGTGCGGTGGCTGAATGGTCCTCTTTGGCCTATTCTCTGTCTCAATTCCCTGAACCAGTTCCTAAAGCTACCTGGGCTCAGGAGGAAATCCCTATGCTCCATCATACGATGTTTGGAACCTGGGGACTTTAGGGTATCACTGGATATACAGGACGCGTGCCTACGGGTACTTACAGAGACCTTTCCTCAGCATGGGCTGAGGTTTGCTGTATCACAGCAACACTTACAATTTTTCGGGCTCTGCCTGTTGGGACTGTCCTCAGCCCCACAGGGGTTTACCAGCGTTTTGGATTTTCTGACAGTTCTTCTGTTCAGTATATCCCAATGCTCCTGTACCTGGACGGCCTCCTGCTCTTAGCGGGATCACCGGGGTACTTTACGGCCAGGTCAGGATGACTGTGGCTTCTTCAGGGTGCAGACGTTTAATCAACGGGGAAAAAGTCCTCCCTGCATCCCTCTCTGGGTATTCTTCATCTAGGATCCCTGCTGGATTCTCAGAATCTGAGAATTCTTCTGGCATAAGACGGAATCTCCTCTCTTCCATTAGGAGTACATGGTTGTCTGCGCAGTCGACAGATGTCTTTACACTCTGGGATGCATGGTGGAATGGGCTCAGTTCCATTCCAGGCCTTTCCATAATTGGCTCATCTCCAGATGGAATGAGTTTTTTCTGTCGGATAACTGTTCAAACGATGATGCTCTCTCCGGAGGCAAGTCGGTCCCTGTCCGGGTGGCTATGGCCATCTCGTCCAGGGTTTTCTTTGCTAGGGACAGTGTCTGGATCGAATCCTTTTCAGTGCAGTTGGACGTCTGTCGATTCCACCCTGTCAATTAACTTACTCTGGCATAACTCTTGTTTCCCGGTGAACCTGAAAAGGTTCAGTCCGACAGGGTCAGGACAGTGGCTTCCTTTTTAGCAACACTGTTCGTTGGGTGGCAATGACAGGTATGTCACATATTCGGACATAGTCCGAGGGTCTCCTCCCGACCATCTCGGCAGCGTTCATTTCAGGAGCTCTCCATTGGGAAGCGGGAGTCCTCAGCCGTCACGACGTGCATCCCGGGGACTAGTCTCTTCCCCAAGAGAGGTTTCATCTCCTGGTGAGCAGGGGGGGCCCCCCTGAGGTGACCCTCATGGCCTTCTGACTTTATCACACTATGGTGTTACAGTTCAGCTCTGGGGATTCTGAAGCAAACTTCAGCGACTCTTTGTCGGTGAAGTGGTCCTTCCACTTTGTGTACCTGTGTTCTCCGGTCTCCCTTCTTCCTCGAGGTCTTTGGAAGTGTTTTCAATCGAGACGGAGATGCTTTCCTGCTGGTGGCTCCTGATTGCCCCAGATGTCAGGGGTACTTGGATCTTCGGAGTCTCTACATCGATACTCCATCCCTGATGCTTCAATGCCCGGACCTGTTGTCTCAGGGTCCTTGGTTTTGCCTTGGACCTGGGTAGTTTGTCTTTGACTGTGTCCTTACAGTGGTCTTACGGCTTCCCTGGCTTTGTCATCGTTGGAATGATTAGAGCACATGGATCAGCTTTTGCTGGGACCTACCACAAACTGTGGCAGCCATAAATCTTATGGTATTGTACCTGTCGATACAATCCTCCGGTGTCCAGGATTTCCAGATATTCTGGCATTCCTTCCGGCTGGCTTGGGTTTCACACTTGGCCTGGTCTTCCTGACAGTGCGGATCTCTACACTGTCAGTATGGTTAAGATATGGAATTGCTTCACTCTGGTATCCAGTTCATCCTTTGGAGTGTTTTCTTGATTATGCCTCCATTTGTCCTCCCTAGGGACTCCTTGGGAGTAAGTAGTGGTTCTTCGTTACCTCCGGGGACAGTCAATGGAACCGCTGGTTGTGATAGCCATTACATGGTCTATTGCTTAGGCTCTCTCTTTCTCTCAGGGTGTTTATATCAACCAGGAGAGTGTCTGAATTGGGAGCGTTCTCATGTGGCTCCCTCTTCTGGAGGGCATCATGTCAGGGTGGGAGTTGCTCTCGCCCTGTGTTTCTTCTTAGTGGTTTTCAGGTTCCATATTATTCTGGAACTTATGGTACGGCCATTCTGTCCCCAGTCCTCTCGGCTGGTGTGGCCTCATTGACTGTGGTCTGGCCTCTTTGGATTTATGTGGCCATATGTTGGCTGGACGGCCTCGTATGTCTTCTTCAGGGGCCTACCCATGGGTAGGCCTTCCTGTTGTTGATGCTTGTTTTTTCTCGGGCCATGTGACCCTCGTGTGCGGCTCGCTGTGGCGCCTCGGCTGTTTTGCCTTACTAGGTGGCCACGTGGTCTTCTGTCCACACCTTTTTAAGGTTCTAGGCATTGGTTTCCTTTGCCTCTCAGGATGCTTCCTTTTTGGCGACGGATTCTCCTCTCAGCACAGGAGCGTCCCCACCCTTGGTTGAACTGCTTTGGGACATCCCCAAGGTCAACCCTGTGGACCCCCTATGGACCCTGAAGTAGAAAACAAGAGATATGGTAAGAACTTACCTTTGTTATCTCTGTTTCTACGAAGTCCATAGGGTCCACAGGGCGCCCGCCCTGACGCACCTGGCTTCATATGGGCTGTGTGGCTGGTCACCGGTTTTCCGTCTCCCATTTCGGTGAGTATGGTTATTGAGTGTTCCAGTTTTCTCTCTCTTTTTCTCTCCTCCGGCCTTTGGCTACTTACAAACTGAGGTGCCTCTGGCTTGGGGGTGGGGTTATAGGGAGAGTGGACCCAGTGCATCCTGGGAGCTAAAAGCTTTAACTGCGTGGTGCCCGGATTTGGTTCCCAACCTATACCCCAAGGTCAACCCTATGGACTTCGTAGAAACAGAGATAACAAAGGTAAGTTCTTACCATATCTCTTGTTTTACTAAGCAGTGTTAGGAGACAGAGTGAAAAGTGATAATAAAGTGATAAGGTGCCAGCCAATTAGCTCCCAACTGCCATCTCACAGGCTGTGTTTGAAAAATGACAGTTGGGAGCTGATTGGCTGGTACCTTATCACTTTCTTATCACTTTTCATTCTGTCTCCTAACACTGCAGTGCTTAGTAAATAGACCCCTTAGGGCTGTAACTATGTACCCGGAGTGTACCGTCACGGCCGCCCTATACATGGCACCTCTTCCCGGCACCTGAGAAGCCACCATACACTAGTGGAGAGCTCCATGTCAGACCATCAGCTGCTGCCTTTGTCTATCTATAGCCTGTCTGCATGCAAATTGCTACATTAGTGTCAGCGACGGGACGGGGGGGGAACCGAATTTTAACTTGCCTCCGGGCGTCTGGGATGAACTTACGCCACTGGCGCTCACCTTTCCTTCTTCGGACAAGCGTTTTTCTACATGCCCCAAACAATCAGAGAAAATAACTTTACCCCAGTCCTCAGCAGTCCAATCCCTCTACCTTTTGCAGAATATCAGTCTGTCCCTGATATTTTTCCAAGAGAGAAGTGGCATCTTTGCTGCCCTTCTTGACAGCTGGCCATCCTCAAAGTCTTGTCATGCCAGCAGTAAAGCATCCTGAGACCATTCATGTGTGGGGTTGCTTCTCAGGCAAAATTGTGAGTGATCCCACTCTCTTGGCTAAGAACACAGCCATGAATAAAAAATGGTGCCAAAGCATCCTCCAAGAGCAACTTCTCTCAACCATCCAAGAACCGTTTGGTGACAAACAATGTCTATTCCAGCATGATGGAGCACCTTGCCATAAGGCAAAAGTTATAACAAAACATCAAAATTTTGGGTCCATGGCCAGGAAACTCCCCAGACCTTAATCTCATTGAGAACTTGTGGTCCATCCTCAAGAGGCGGGTGGACAAACAAAAACCCACAAATTCTGACAAACTCGAAGCATTGATTAGGCAAGAATGGGCGGCCATCAGTCAGTATGTGGCCCAGAATTTGATTGACAGCATGCCAGGGCGAATTGCAGAGGTCTTGAAAAAGAAGGGTCAAGACTGCAAATATTGACTCTTTGCATAAACTTAATGTAATTGTCAATAAAAGCCTTTGACACTTATGAAATGCTTGTAATTTTACTTCAGTATACCATAGTAACATCTGACAAAAAGGTCTAAAAACACTGAAGCCGCAAACTTTGTGAAAACCCATACTTGTGTCATTCTCAAAACTTTTGGCCATGGCTGTACGCTTCAGAATCTTGGCAGCTAGGGTGGTGGTTTCCAAACTCTGTCTGCAAGGCACCCTAACATTTCAGGCTTTTAGATATATCTATGGTTGAGCTCAGGTGGTTAAATCAAATTGACTGAGGTACTAATTAAGTCACCATTGATATGCTCAAAACCTGGACAGTTAGGGTGCCTTGAGGACAGAGAGACTTATTCAGCAGTGCATGTATGAGGAGTTTGGGAACCTCTGAGCTACAGGATAACACTAAAAGTGGCATGTCATCATGGGAAGATATTGTATGGTGATCACCAGACAATAAAACTCTACACTACAGGAAGTGGTATGGATGGGGATGATCTCCAAATTGGCCTCAATAAACTCAGGGACCTCATTTGAAAAAGGGTGTTTCATATAGGTAGGAGAGCTTATAATAAAGTCAGGGGCACCTTTATTTGACGCAATAGGTTGTCCAGTCTCCTTGGGCTTCCCATACTACTCATAAAAATGTTACACATTTCATTCAAGAACGTGCAAAATGGCAAAAAAAAAGTGTGTATGTATATGTGTATATATATATATATATATATATATATATATATATATATATATATAAATATATATTTTTTTTTTAGGGTTTTTAGTAGCTGAAGTATATTATATTTCTATGCTGATAGCACTGTGGGGGTGTAATTGTGAACCAAGTATACGAACAACTATTTATTAACTATATGCAATGTGGGTATAATTAGTCTGCGGCTCTAACAGGCGGAATGCCACCAACTTTAGTTAGTATACTCAGTGGCGTCACAAGGGAGGTGCGGGCCACACCGGGTTTCACCCGCCAAGGTGCAGACTCCCACTCGGTGACAGGAGCCGGGTGCTGCACTGTAGTATTAAGTGCAGCACTCTGCTCCTGACACTGGGAGCCGGCACTGCACACATGGCAGTCCGCACCTCTTGCACCCCCTGGCCCTTCCAGTAAAAAGCACGGGCGTAGGGACTATGGGGTTCGGGCCGCATAGCCAAGCCCCTTCCCGCTTGGCCACATCCCCTTTTCGGCGGCACACTGCTACGCCACGAGCACAGCATCCCTCCCCGCACCAGGTGACACTGCGGTGAGAGACACCACTGAGTATACAATTGCTACCGATAGTACCCAATGGTATTTTCTAAAAATTCTAATTTATTTATAAAAACGTGTAGAATATGCGTTGCTGTTGCAAAGATAATGATGTTGAAAAGCCTCAAGAGTGGCAAAGGGGTTAAAACAAAACTGTAATAGACTCACTCTAATTACCCAATGAGTGGTTCACTGCACGTTATTAACCAGTTATGTTTCTTCCTCACAGTGATGCCCGTAATATGGCTCGAGATGTACAGAACACTTTCTATGACATTGTTGCAGAGTATGGCAAGATGGATCATGCTCAGGCAGTGGATTACATCAAGAAACTAATGACCAAGGGCCGCTATTCACAAGATGTCTGGAGTTAATCCAAGCAAAGCTCCCCATCTGAAAGAGGACTGTCTAGAGGTGGCATTTAGCTGCTATTAGAGATGGCAAAAACAAACCAGTTTATGTATAATGTAACCGAAACAACAAATCGATTTTAGTGCCGGTTTTGAAGAGGTGCAACTGTGCCCCAGTTTTAGTCCTTTTCTAAATATAATGTCCACAAATTATGTTTTGAACTGTATGTCAGCAAACCTGCTTCATAGGATACTTTTCGCAGTCAATGTGATGAAAATCTACTGATATTCTAGCAGAATTTGAGTCAAAGGATACAATATATTTTCCTCTTGGGATTAATGCAATTTCACTATTTAAAGGCCAGAATCATGGAGGTTGTCCAACTGTATCAGATAAATTTTATTATGCAAATGGTACAGTTATTAACTTGGTTTGTGTCAAATGTCTACGTGGACTACTAGCGGATGACCCAGAACATATTCTACATTAAAGAAGTACTCTAACTTTTGATATTGAACATATGCTACTTTTACTCGTACAATTAAAGGTTATTTTAGTGCCAGTATTTAAGTTAAGTACAAAGCTGCCTGGTGGCCAGTTTACTTATAGTATATGATCATTTTTGTGGCTCATGAGGTAGAACGATTATTACTTAAATTGTTAATCCCACTCTCCAAATAACCATCACCTCAGTAATAATGATAGTTGATTTAAAAAGGTTGGACGTGAAAAACTGTTTAATTTGTGCCTTAAATGGAAAACCCTTTTTCCCCTCCTTATTCATAGTGCTTTTCTTTGGGTGGATTCTAATGTGTGTGACCTTTATTTTGTACTTGTCATATGTGACCCATTTTAGTTCCTCTATGCCAGGCCTGGCCAACCAGTGGCTCTCCAGCTGTTGTGAAACTACAAATCCCAGCATGCTCTGCCACAGTTTTAGCATTCTCGAATATCAAAACTAGCAGGGCATGCTGGGACTTGTAGTTTCGCAACAGGTTGGTCAGGCCTGCTTTATGCAGTAGAGCTTTTTCTGTACTAATTGTAGGTGTATCCTATAAGCTGTGTAGATAAGACAGATGCCTTGGTTGTAGAAGTCACACGTGGTATTTGGATACTGTGCTGCGGTGCATGTAGAATGTTTGTCACACAACCTGAAAAGAACCTGCTCGATTGCAGGTGTCTTTTCCTTCTGGATCTGAGTTTGTCTACTTACTGTGACCTATTCTGCATTTACATTTAAGGAAACTTGCAACACACAAACAGACGCAAACGTTCGCATTGTAATTTGAACTGTTGCAGGAATGGGTTTAAGATTTTGTATAGCTCTGTCAGATGTTACACAATCAATATACTGTCCTTATTCCAGATGATGTGATCAGTTGTTGCTGTATCCTGACCTTTTGTAGATACTGGTCTCCAGCACCTTATTTATTTATTCCATTATACATTGTAGTTAGAATTGTATTACATTACTTCTGCAATAGATTATTTTGAAGGAGTTCACTCGTCACTTACAGGATTCCTTACACTTTCCACATCATGACCATTATACATTCTACAAAACGTGCTTAATAAATACAAAATATTGTTTCATTGCAATCACAAAAAAAAATCATGCAAGCTGTCTCTGGGCTCTCTGTAAAACTACAATACCTACAGCAACCTTTTCTGATTAGGACATTAACTGAACTAAATGTTAGATTTGTAATCATATGAAGTTGCAGATGTTATATGTAGCATTGGTGGCATCATGACTCAAGATTGCGCAGAACTGCGGTTTCTTGATTGAAAACCAGACAGCAGTAATGCTTGACTTTATATACCATAGGTAGCCACTGTAACGCGAGTTTATTACACGTCTTTCAAGAATTAGTCTCTTCACAGAAAGTTTTGCTTTTTGCGTCTTCTGATGTGTAGTTTTAATGTCCCATATTAAATTTTTAACATTCGTTTTCTCACTATGCATTTGAAATTCTGATTTTGTTTTTAATAATAAAATATTAGATTTTCTTACTTCACCAATTTGAAAGTTTAGGAAAAAAATATTGTTGTATTATTCTGATTGTAAATAATGTTCAATACACATTAACCTTTCAAATAAAAAATACATTTTCAATTAGTTGGTGTAGTTTGTCCTTTTTATCCATTTATCTTTGAGTCATTGTAAGGCATAACGTTTAAAATGACATGACCTTGAGGAGAGCCGTAACTAGTTTGAAGGCAGTGATTAGCAGTCTCTTACATAATAAGTGTAGTCAGCGTTTTGTTGTGTTTCATTTAATTCAAACTTGCTGAACAAGATGATCCTGCAATGGGGACCACATACAAGCACATACATGCCATAAAAGGTTTTATAACTACTATAAAACTTTAAATGGAATGCACGTCTTAGTTCTACTTGAGCATGCTGCTTTTAGAATGTTGGGAGGTGTCGTCTTGGGGTTGTGTATATATTTTTGTGTGTGTGTCGCTTCCAGGGTTTATGGATCAAGTTCTTAAGCTTGCTCTGCAATAATTCTTGAAGGAATATGCTTATGGATTCATACTTGCCTACTCTCCCGATTCAGATTTTTCAGGTCGGCCCCTGCACCCCCGGAAGAGTAAGTAGATCTCCTGCATCCCGCCCACTTACTAGTGAAGTGGGCAGAATGGGGAGATTTTATGAGGAATTTGCAGATCCATAGGGAGGGGGCAGAGCTAAAATGACTAATCCTGTCATTTAGCCCCGCCCCTCCTCGTGGATACACAAATCAAAGCCTTTTTTCTTGTGAAGGGGCAGGGCCTAATGATGTCTACAGTCTGGCCCCGCCCTCCCAAGCTGTCAGCAGCATCTCCTCTCCGGGCTGTTGTAAAGTCGGTAAGTATGATGGATTGCATCTGTATTTCCTCTGGCAATAATCAAAAGTTACTTGCTGATTTATGTAAATTCTTGCATATTTAAACTGCAATCTTGGACAAGCCTGGCCTTGTCTGTCAGTTGTCATCTTGTGCCCTGACTGTACTTGATCTTTATAGTTAGATTTCAAGTGCAGAGTCCTTTCCTCTTTCATCAGATAAACTATGGATATGAAGGAACAACCATTTTAATGTCATCCCTAACCAGGACCGCCATCAGGGGGGAACCGCCGGGTCTACAGTCCCAGACCTGGAGGGAGGTGTGAGAGGGGAGCCCAGGTAGCAGCAGCAGCAAGTGTGATGGCAGGTAGAAGATACAAGCAGGATGGCTGCAAGCCAGCCTGAGATCGCGGAACGGCAGCCACGAGCTGTGATTGGCTTGTGGCTGCCGGGCAACGAGCTGTGATTTAGCTTGCGGCCCGGCGCAATAAGTGGCTCAGCAAACGTCAGCATCCTATTCTATCAATTCTCTCGGTCCTGGCTGCCGCTGCAGCACCTCTGCCACCCGGGGGCCCCATCTCTCTCCATACTTCAAAAGCAGCCAGCGCAGATTCTACCTGGCTGGCTGCACCAGAGCAGCCAGATGAACACACCACTAACCAGGTACTCCCTGACCTTGACATGTGCTATAACCCCCCTGGTTCAGCCAGCCTTCCCTGTCCATCCCCCTGTTCCAGCCAGCCTTCAGTGCCCTATGCCACCCCCCACCCCCCCTTGTCCAGTCAGCCTTCTCTGCACTGCCCCCCCCCCCCCCCCGTTACAACCTTCACTGCCCTGTGCGTCTCCCCATAGTTCAGCCAGCCTTCCCTGCCCTGTTCCCCCTGAAACCCCCACCCTAGTCCAGCCAGCCTTCCCTGCCCCCCTGAAACGGCTATTACAATACTGGTGCTGCCTGAGTGCCATTCATAGACTGGGATTTACATTAACACTGACAAGGGTGCCAGGGCACATTGTGGCTGCTGGAGGGAGTACTGGACATTAAGTATGTATGTGTGAGATTGCTGTCACTCACAAATTGGTGGAGCTGCTAATTCCCAGAATTGTGTGCTCATTGGAATACACACATGCAGTTATGTGGCGCACACATCCCACTCAGTGCCCACAACCTTTTTAAGTTTGAGAGTGACATTTCAGATCATGTCTAAGAAGCCTTAAAAACCGTAAGGTTTTTTTTGTCTATGGAATTTCATTGCTTTTTTTTATAATTTATTAACCATCAGGGTTTTGAGGTGCAAACCGGGCCACCTGCAGGGCAGAAGGACAACAAATAGGTACACTAGTACGGGTGGAGGAGCGTGCAGCACACAGGAGGTGTTTTGGGGGTGCAGAGGGAGAGATGGCTGCGGGGGGCAGGTTGCAGGTGTGTGGAGCAGTGGCAGCAACGGAGCCGTACACAGGAGCAACAGCGGGCAACAGAGGGGCTCACTGGTGCTGGGCATGCACATGAGAAAATCAAATCAATAAGACACAGATGCATGGATGTATCATTGGGATCCGTCCATGCATCTGTTAAAAAATGTGTATATATAATATTTTTTTTTTTAAATGAGCACCAGTGCTGGTTGTACTAAATACAGGGGACAAACTACTTAGGGGTCCCCTGTATTAAGCTCAACCAGCACCAAGCTAATCAGAGCCAGTCCTGGGTGCCTAAATATAGGGAACAAATGACGTAGGAGTACAGGGAAAAAAATGTGTAGGGTTCTCCTGTATTTACTATAACCAGCACTTGACCATTTCTAGCGGGGGGAGAATGCCACAGCCAAGGGAGCCCTTTCACTGAGTCCCCCAGTTAAAGCATTAACCCTGACTGCTAGTCAGCCCAGGCTGGGGACCCCTCCAAGGGGTGCCCCTCTCCAGGGCAACCCTGGCCTAGACTGATAGCCTGGGGCTATCCCTGGAACCCCTGGAGGCGGTGGGTGCTGGGTTGATTGTGTAGTGTGTGGTGCAAATGGCTGTCCTCTGCCTGGACCGGGGGGAAGGAAGCCGAGACCCAGGGGGAGGTAGCAGGCATTAGCGGCGGCTGACACCCGGGGGAGAAAGCAGGTGGTGGTACAGCCTAGGCGGAGCGAGTGGTGGGCTGTAGGGCCCGGGGGAGGTAGCCAGTGGCAGATGCAGGCTCGTGAAGCCTGCATCTGTGTGTAAAAAACATTTTACATGTGTAAAAAATAAAACTGCATGCTCCCCCCCAAAAGAGCAACCAGCACCAGGCTTTTAGTGACCCAGTGCTGGTTGTGCAAAATACGGAGGACAAATTATGTAGGGGTCCCCCGTATTAAGCACAACCAGCACCAGGCTAATCCAAACCAGTCCTGGTTGCCAAAATACAGGGAACAAACTTAATAGGGATCCCCCATATTGAGCGCAACCAGCACAGGGCTCTGAGTCAGTCCTGGTTCTGGTAATACAGGGGAAAAAAATTTCCAGAACCAGCACTGGACTTTTTCTAGTGGGGGGCTGATGCCACAGCCAGGGGATCCATTTCACTGGGCCCCCCAGCTGAAGCATCAACCCTGACTGCTAGTCAGTCCAGGCCGGGTTGATTGTGTAATGTGGTGTAAACAATAGATGATAAATATTGTCTTTTGCTGTGAAACTACATTTCCCAGCAAGCCTCTCCTCCCCTGCATGCTGGTACTTGGAGAACCACAAGTACCAGCATACGGGGCTTTACAGGCCCGCTGGCACCTGTAGTTCTACAGCAAAAAAATATTAAAATAAACACAGGACACACACATGCCGTACAATGTAAACGTTTATGAAACATACATGCACTCACACATGTACACATACTCACCTATGTATCCCTGTAGCCATCGGTCCCCTTCTCCATGTAGGTATTCCATAGGGTAACTGAAAAAAGAACAAAAAAAAAACATACTCTCCTATGCGTGGATCGGTCCTCTTCGGTCCAAAATAGGCAATTCCCGGGCTTGTAAAAAAAAGAACAGTGCGGACCCTTGGACGTTAGTACTGTCCTACATGAATGAGCGCTTAATGGTGGGATTTCACTATGGAACTCCGCCGCTGAGTGCTCATTGAGGTGAACCTTACGCCTCTCAGCCAATGAACAGTTCTCAGCATTTACTTCAGTGGTGAGAACCGCACGTGCCCATTTGAAATTCAAAGATGGCCACCGTGAGCCAATCATGGCTCGCTGCATCATCGCCCCATCCCCTCGGCTAGCTTATATAAAGCCAGCACGAGGCGCCGTCAGGCCAGTCAATCGGCCGGTTGGCACCAGTAGTGAAGAGCTACCGAAGAGAGAAGATGCCGGGGAAGTCCTGGATGGGCGGTGCCCTCCAGGTGAAGTTGCCGTGGAAGTCCTGAGGCAGACGGCAGCCATGAAAAAGAGCTTAAAGGCTGTTGCTACCCAAGGTGAAGATGCAGAACAATAAAATAATAAATCAAACAGTGTCTGTTTTTTTTATATATATTTTTTTTTTACAGGGGTACTATAGTACCAGCGGGCCATTAATGCCCCACTTTCTGGTACTTGTGGTTCTCCAAGTACCAGCATGCGGGGGAGGCTTGCTAGGACCTGTAGTTCTACTGCAAAGACAATATTATATGTCTATATTTTACACCACATTCAGCTCCCCACTAGACAAAGTCCAGTGCTGGTTCTGGAAAATACAGGGGAACCCTACTAATTTTTTCCCCTGTATTTCCAGAACCGGCTCAGAGCCCAGTGCTGGTTGCGCTCAATACCCCCTGAACCGGTCCTGGTTGCCAGTCATAGGGGTCCCCTACCCCTATGACTGGCAACCAGGACCGGTTCTGATTGGTCTGGTGCTGGTAGTGCTTAATAAGGGGGACCCCTACATCGTTTGTCCTCCGTATTGTCACTACCAGGACCGGCGGTGAAAAGCCTGGGGCTGGTTGTGTTTTGGGCATGTTACTTTGTTTAATTTTTATTTTGCACAAATTAAAATTTTAACACCGATGTATAGATTCATCCATGCATCTGTGTCTTATTTTATCAGATGCATGCCCAGCGCCAGTGAGCACCTCTGTCGCCCGATGATGCCCCTGTGCACTGCTCCACTGCTGCCCCGCACTCCTGCAGCCTGCTCCCTGCCCCCGCAGCCATCTCACCCTCTGCATAAAAAAAAAAAAACACCTCCTGTGTACCGGTCTTCCTAAACCTGCGCTAAAGTACCATTTTGTTGCCCTTCTCCCATACAGGTGCCCCGGTTTGCGTCTCAAAACCTATTGAATTTCTGCCACTCTATCTTCAAAAAGCAATGAAATGACAATCATTAAAGCTGACACCTTAATGGATGTTTTCCTTGCGTAATACAGATATGGTATGCCATGACACCATGCGGTTAACTGCAGATTCAGCACTCTCACAGAGTGAGATTGCTGTCACTCGCAAAATGGTGGAACTGCTAATTCACAGAATTGTGTACTCATTGGAATACACACATGCAGTTTCTTATCGCTTCAGAGACCACCGTTGCCAGTTTTAAATAAAGTAAACCCTGCCCGATCAGAGCTGAGCTCCGATCGTGGCAGGGGTGTGGGCAGCATATTATATATATTTGGGCCTACACTGTCATGTTTGACATGCCTGCTCCAAGCACATGTAGTGTGCTACCGATAAATGGAGTAAAGCTCAATTATAAAATAAGCAATTTAATAGTTGCAAATAATAAAACAAATACACAATTCAATTAAAATGGGAATAAAACCAAAAACAGTACACGTTACATGTACACTGATTGTTAGTAATAAATGCTTGATCAACGTACACTATTGCATATAAATAGACACAGTAAAAATGGTAGTTAGGCTTGTACTGGCATCCCAGCAAGAGTTAGTGCCTGTATTAAAAATGAGATGTCTGTCAATATTGAAATTAAAATTCCAGTGAGTAGGCAGGCAGATTATTAGTGTCCAAACAAAGCTCTTGGTATGTTTATATGGGAATGGGATGCAGTTACATTACCAGCGGCCAGGATGCCAGCCCTCGGAATCCCGACAAGAGAAGCCAGTCCCAGAGACTAAAGATAGGTGTCGGGATTTTGACGCCTATCTTTAGCCCCACCCCACGCTGAAATCCAGACAGCTGACATCCCAAACGAAGGTAAGCGGGGACAGGTTAGAGTTAGCCGCGGGGGGTTCGGTTTAGGCACCCTCGGGGGAATTTAGGGTTAGGTACAACCCCTGCAAGTGTTAGGGCTAGGCTGCAGGGAGTGGGGGTTAGGGTTAGGCACCACCAAGGGAGGGTGTGGGGGGGCATGGCAGGGGAGGGTTAAGTTACTTACCAGCCCCAGTTGGGATTGTAGCTAACCGGGCTTTCGGCGTTGGTGTGAGAACCGCCGGCTATTCAGCCATCTATATCTCATACCAATTCCAGTTATATTATACCGTCTCGAAAGTTAGCAGTCTAGCTCCACACAGTAAGCCGCTTCACTTGGAGAGGTGCTGGCTGTTAAAATCATTGCAGATCTGCATTACTTGCAGAGTCCCACAGGGGGGCAGATGGCTCAGCGCTGTGTTTTGGATCTGTAACTCACAGAACATCAGCAGCAGGTGTAACAGACCAGAGGTTGCCAAGTTTGATACAAATGAACATAGCATCTTGGAAGGTGAATAATTTGCTTTATCCATTGTTTCTAAATTAAAAACTTCAGATAAAATAAAGGGAGGTGTATGAAGGGGTAAGGATAACAGACCAAAATTTGTTATATAGTCCTTACCTGAAGATGTTATTTAGATTCTCTTTCTGAAGATGTTCCGTTCAGGACCTTATTGAAAGATATAATCCAAAGTCGCTTAAATAAAGCATGAACTACTCCGAGAGTATCAATGTAGAACAACATATCCCCACAAAATGGCTGCTAGTAGCTGGCCATCCTGCACTGTGACATCACAATGCATGCAGGCAGCAGCTAGAGATGTATACAGGTCAAAGGAAATAAACAGCTATAATCAACACAAAAATGTATAAGATGGAATGGATTGCATAATACATTATTTAATATAAATAAATTAAATATAATTTAAAAAATGCGGACAATAATTAGCCACATGCGTCAATAGAATATGTAATGCTCATTAGACAATCCATTCCATCTTATACATTTATTTTTATGTTGATTATAGCACTGTTTATTTATTTTGACCTGTATATATATACACACAACTACTGAGGTCTGACTACCCTGAACCTTAACAGCAGCTTTAGAACTACTACCCCACTTAGTGCCTGAAATAGAACCACTTATTAGTTCATCCAGCAGCTAGAGATGGCTGTAGCTTGGATCAGCTCTGGGCCCAGATGCTGGTGAGAATAGAAAAGCCTGGGCTCAGGACATAGCAGTGTACCTCAGTGCAGGGAGAGGGTCGGGCCCCAGAGGCGGCCTGGGCCCCGTAGCAGCCGCACTCGCCACACCGACTATAACTACGACCCTGTTTGTGCCATATGGCAGGCACAAAAATGCTCCCTGTATTGTATGGCTGTCAAGTTGGCTGTTTGCTAGGGCCACTTATGTGTGTGTTGGGGTGTTTGCAGTTTAAATTTTAATAAGGCCACTCTCAGAATTTTTACCAAGGCCACTTTAAGTTCCATTCCACCCCTGGCTTGGACACATGTGCAGATCCAAAAATCGCAAGATATGTCCACAAAATGGAGTTACATGCAGTTCTGCCACAGCCCCTATGGGTCATACTAGTGAATAGTTACAAATGTAAGTTCTTTATGTCACAGGAATAAGGTATATCTTTGAGCAAGAAGGGGTCATCTATTTTAGAAGGTCATGGCCCACATGTGATAGCCTGCAAGTTGTGGGCAGTGGCAAGATATTGGTAATGTATCCTCAAGATTTAAAGGGCAATTTTTTGAAAGGCAAAACCAACTTGTCGCTGTCCGCAATGCGCATGATATTACACATTAGTCCATGACTTTATGGGCCTGATTAAGAGTCGTACGCAAATGCCACCGCTGCTGCATCTGTGTACGCAAATCCAAGCATCTGCATACAAAGATGCGGCATCAGTCACAGATCATTCAGTTATCAAAGTTTGGAGTAACCCTATGGTCAATGCACAATGGCCGCAGGAACGAAGACATAGGAGATATTTTTATTGCATATGGGATCACAGATGGAGGATGTGACGGCCCTGAAACTGTTACAACATGCCTGCGTTCTAAAGCCACTTCCCGTACTCTCTCACAAACGCTGACTGTTAATCACACTTTGAGTAAATAGTTGCTGCGAGCGACTACATTAATGTACCGTGATTCGTGCGACTCAGACACATGTGCAGATTATCGCTCAACTGCATTGGCATAGCGTACAATTCTGAATCAGGCCCTCAGAAATGATGAGGCCCGGGACTGTCAAAACTGGCAGCCCCCACAACCCCAGACACTTACCTTAGTTACCTTCTTCTGTTCTGGCTGCTCCAGCCTCAGTCCTCACATGCCGTGGCTCCTCTCTCATTCAGCGGAGCAGCAGGACGTCATGCCAAGCCGGCTAAAAATAAAATCTGTATTGCACGGGCCGGCTGCGACTTGGGTAGGAGAAGGAGCTGGAGGGCGGCCTGGTGAGAAGTCACTAGTCACTTCACTTCTATTGTGCGGCGGGAGGGTACTAGTAGGTGACGGGGAGTAGGAGTGGGTGGGACCCCCAAGCATCCAATCCCGGAACTCAAGTCCTGGCAGTCCCCCCCTGATGGCGGCCCTATATGCATACTGGTCTACTTTTCCACTCTTTCCTCTGGGAGAAGCAGAGGAGATATGCAGCTGACAGGAGGTAGGGTAGGGCCTGGCTCTGCGAGAGGGGGCGAGGCCAATATCATGTAATTTTCATGGAAATACGTCATATTGGCCCTGTCCCTCCCCGTTTACCTGTGATTTGCGGCATTATCCTCTAAATAGTGCCCACTTCACTAGGAAGCGGGCAGGATGCGGGAGAGATGCCTGCTCTAACGAGTGTCCAGGGGAATGCCCGCAAATTTGAGAGTCTCCCACAACTTCCAGGAGAGTATCCAAGTATCCAAGTATATATGTCGTAGCTTATAGTGACAACTGTGCCATTTTTGGAGATCTATTATGCTGAATTTCTGGGTCTTAGGGATTTGTGGATAAGGTTGTTTTCTCCCATATTGGAACATTGGGCCTGATTCAGAGGTGGACGCAATGGCGAATATTTACGCAGATTGTTTGCTAATGAGCATGCGCAGTGATTGCATTGAGATAACGATCCTACAGATCCATGTTACCGATGTTTATGCTGTTACACGGATATGAGAAGGCAGCAGTGGGCGTCCCTGTGATCGGATATGCACTGGTAGGCATTAGCATATTTTAGCAACTATGATCCGATAGAATATGGCGTTGCATTTGCATTACAGTATCTCCTCACAGTGACTTTAGCAAAACTCATGTGGTAATCATGTAGTATAGTACATTCTTTCGTTAAAGTTTCAGTAATGCTCTAGTGCTCTTTAGTTAGTCAGGAAATCCCTTTATCTTACTATTTATGTACCTATGTAGTCTCTGTATGCTGCTTTCAGACTTCGGCACCAGATATACATCCAGGAACAGCCAGTTATGAAAAATAGCAATTCTTCAAAACCGTGAATTATAAAATAAAGATCATCACTTCTTTCCTAGTGAATGCATGCCAGACTGTGTTTACATGATACAGTGCCACCTCATGGCCATATAGCAATTTCAGCTTTGCAATGAGAGACAGAGAGGCATGAGACGTGTATATGTTAAATAAAAAAAGAACTGTGGGATTTACGTTGGTATTGTGGCAGGAGGGAAGGGGTATTTGTAAAAAACTGCAGCAATGACTGGGAATATAAAGGATTTCTAGCCTTTGCATGAACAAAATATACCTCTAATTACTACACATTGCTTTCTGCACAGAGAGGCGCGTATGGTGAAAAGAAACCGACTGGGAGAGGTTATTACATCAGTAATAAGTATGATCAGCTACATTAAAAGTATTTGAACAAAAAGCAGTTTTTAAAAAAATGTTTCAGGAAGTGGGCGCAGAGCACAAAATATTGTTGTTGCATACTGATATTCGTTGGCTTTCAAGAGGCAGGATATTGAACAGAGTTTTAGAACTTAAAAATTAACTACTTTTATATTTTGAAATAGAATAAACAGAGGGCCTGATTCACTACCGATCGCAACTGCGATTACGCATGCAATCGGCAGATTGTTGCGTTCTGTACATGCATCGCAGTGCACGTGCGCGAACCAGCCACTGCAATCGCAGTGACTACGCAGACCCATTGCAGAGTGGTTGACAGGAAGTGCCGTTTGTGGGTGGTGACAAGGGGGGGGGTTTGGCGAAACGCTGTGGTAGTGGAGTGTATAAATTAGCCACTGTGATGCTGTACGCAGCCTGAGGACTCATAGTGTGCGATGAAGTTAGCAATTTCTGGTCAGAGCTTGTGCAAGGGTGCGTGAGGCTGCGATGGTACTCAGTTGTAGCGATGGTCTCGCAGTCTTGCTAGACATTATGAATGTGTGTAAGGTAAAGTGGGTGTCCTTATGTTATGCTGCGACAGCATAGCGATCGCAATGGTTTAGCATACTATCACAGTTGAACTGCGTGCGTAATCGCAGATGCGATCGATAGTGAATTAGACCCAGAGCCTTCAGAAAACCTTACATGTAATGAATGGTGTGCTGACCTGGCTTATCTTGCTGATATTTTCAATAAGCTTAATTCTCTCAACACTAGTATGTAAGGCTGAAAATAATCTTTCATATCAGCAACAGATAAAATTAGAATTTCCAAAAAATTGTGTTGTGAAGATCAGGCTTTAGATATTTGACTTCCCTTCTCTACTTCATACACGTGTGAAGCAGCATTTTCAACACTGAAAAAATAAAGTCAAAGAAATGGTCAAATCTTTATGATGTTGAAAGTGATGTACACGTAAGTCCACAATCTGGCCTCGTATTCAAAGACCATGCAAAATGCACCAGTCCAATATATCCCAATCATGACATTGGCTTTAAATATATTTATTCAGATATGTCTAACATATTTTATTAATACAATAAGGTTATTTTACATTTATCTTTATATTTTTAAAATTGTGTGTCATGAATGTGGATGTCAGTCTTCAGTGTGTGTGGCAGCTAAGAACCACTACTCTAATGGAGCGTACACACGGTCAGATTTGTCAGACTTGTCAGATTTGTCAGATGAACGACTGAACGACTAAACGATGTGAACGATTTGAACGATTTGACCAAAGTTTTGAACGATTTGAACAATTTGAACGATTGAACGATTTTTGACTGCATTAAAATGAATGGAATCGTCCAAGTCTGACTGCAAACCCATCAGATGTCAGATATCGTTATCTGACAAACGGGAACGCGCATCGTTGATCGTCCATCGTTCAGGCATGTCAGATATGAACGATTTTCCTTCAGATATGAACGACTGAACGATTTTTAAATCGTTATCGTCCATATCTGAAGAAAAAATCTGATCGTGTGTATGCACCATTAGGCACTAAAAAACTTCCAAAATACATAGAAATTAAAATAAAAGAAAATAAATAAATGAATAAAACTTTCGTTAAGATCAACTCTTGATTTTGTTTGACTGATGTTTAATGCTCATCATATTAACAGGTCATCATAAAAAACATGTGAAATTAAAGAATTCAATAATAAGTAATACTGTTAACATGAAAATACAAAAAAAAAAAACTAAAGCAGAAATTGGTATATTCATTTGTAGAAAAAGTAACAATATTTGTTTAGGGTTTACAGAGCCCCTTAGGTGATGTACTTACTTAAAACAAGCTTCAATGTGCAGTTGGGAGTTAAATCTTCCAGTGTGTCTGCTGGAAAAACACTTTTTTTTTTTTTTTTTTTTTTAAAGAAAAAAGAAAAAATGCTTGGGTCTGACCTTATAATGTTAACAAGCACCCCTTTATTATGGTTCCACTAGTCGTCATGCGTTAAGTCTAGTGCTGGTAAAGAAAACAAATCAGGACCCCATGCACTACTTGCCCCCAATTTTTCCTATACCAGCCTAGCCACAAGCGCTAGTGTTGGTTAACATTAAAGGGGTGACACCAAAAATGTATTTTGATTTCGGAAGCCATCTGCACATATACGAAGCACCGAGAAATAGATGCATTAGCAGATCTCCTGGCCGTCTATTCTTCAATGAGTTATTTTGATGCAATTCCAGCTATTTTACAACTACTATTACATCCGGCGACTTGTTGTCACAACTCACGGATGAGTAATGGATGCTAATTTGTATTTCGGGATTGACGAGACCTGGTACCGTGGTGAGGAGTCTAACGTGCTGGCGGTATTCACCAGGGACCCCTGCAAGGAGGTATGGAATTAGGTCCGTCCGAGATGCAGGTCACGGCCCTCGGACTTGGTTCCTTAGTACAGGTGCTGGTGTACTTTGGATACAGTGGTGTACAATGTAGTCAACAAGCCAGGTAAGACCCAAAACGGACAATACGGCACCAGGAATCAGACAATATCAGGGTCAGGAACAAAGCCAAGGTCAGAACCGGAATATCAAGTGCAGTACCAGGGAGACGGAATCAGGTCACGGACAATCCAAGGTCAGGAACAAGCAGGAATAATCACCGGACAAAAGGAACGCTGGAGTAAAGTTAAGAGCCTATACTCTGGCACTTGTTTAGTGCCCAGAGACTCCCTCTGCTAGGGAGTAGATTAAATCTTGCGCCAAACGGGACATCACGTTTGGTGCGCCTGTCTCTTTAATTTTTCCTGCATTTCCTAGGGGGGCCAGGACCATCTGCATTTCATAGCCATGGCACAGCAGTGGACAGAGCCAGAAGCGGGGACTCCAGCAGTATGCGCCAGGGACTTCCCACTGCCGACCGGGACTCGAGTGTTGCCGATCATTAAGTGAACACTGTGACACTTGTATGTTTAACATTAGAAACATCCGGAGTGCGGGTTGTGTCATGCTGAAAATTGTCGGCCCAAATTTTGGTGAATTATGCTTTATTCGCATTCTATTACATACGCCCGAAAATTTTTATTTTCAGAAAAATAGCTACCTATTACTTTCCACCCATGGTGTTCAAACCCATAACGTTGGCATTATTAGCACCAACTGACCCATGTGTGAACCTTAGACAGGTTGGGTACGGGATGCCGGCGCTCAGGATCCAAGTGGTCAGGATCCCAGCAGTCGGCATCCCGACAGGGTTAGGAAACCGACACCTGTCGTTAAGTATCCTAACCCTGCCCCTAAACCTAACTCTTCCTCCCTGCAGCCTAACCGTAACCCTCCCCCTAGTGTCTAACCCCTAACCCCAATACTTACTGTTGCTGGTGCCGAGTGGAGTCGGGATTCTGGTACTGGCATCCCGACAAGGACCAGTATATGAACTACATCCCACCTTAGACACAAGCTCAAATAAGCATGGTTCTGTTCCATAGTGCCCACTAACATATATTCTCCAAACAGTGGAGTTCTATGAAGGATCTTTTGATAATAAAAATACAAAAAAAAAAAAATAATAATAATAAAATAAGGGAATTGAACCCTGGATGTTGACCACTCTACTAAGGACTGACCTTTTCCCAGTCCATGCCAACTTGAGGTCAGGGACTATTAGTTTAAGAAAATATTTTAGTGCTTTCTCCTGTTAGGTCTTATGTTCAACAACCCCATTACTTCCACTCTGGGATCCCACAGATAGGTCACCTCTCTAGACTCATACTCATTTATTTTTATAAGCAACCACATGGCTACATTACATTAGATTTAAGTCGATAAGTAAGCAAACAAGTCATTTCTGAAAGTAGTTTATTGCTGGTCAGGTTTATACAAAAGGAGTGTGTATTCATGGCATGATATCTTCCACAAGGACGGCAGATGTAAATGATAATGGTAAGACAGGGAGAACACACAATGATCACAAACCATGTGCTATGAGCTGCAGAGCTTAAAATCTGGATGGATTCTACATCAATATAAAAAAACTACATTATGTAGTCTCCTGGGTACATGGCCTTGCTTTCTGTTTTTTTAAGTCATAGCTATTAACCATAATCCTTTGCAGTTTCATATGATCATGCCTTAAAAGTTGACATTTAATGGAGGCATCAGTGATGATGGTTTTTGTGATTTGGAATAGAAAGTTAATTAATGGTTATCCATTGTAAATTTTTTTAAAGAACGTAAACCAATGGTGTGTCATTCCTGACCTTGTATATTGTTCTCTCTGCAACCTAAAACTTTACAGACAGTTCTGTCAGAAAAAAGGGCTCCCTGGTTCATAGTCATAATAAATACTTCCCAATGTATAGTAAGTGTGTGGTGAGGATGTGAATAGAGTAGGCTGTGTGGTGCCTGCCCGAGCCATCTGCTGCTTTACTTGTCCTTCTGTTCCTCATTCTGTTTCTGAAATTTCTGGTGGACGACTCGGAGGGTGGTAAAGAAATTTCCCATAAAGTGAACGAGGAATGAAAGGCCGCACATAATCACCTGCAAACAACAGTGACACCATGGTCATAAAACAAGAAGAGAACTTATACAACTAAAATTATATTTTCACATTTAAGTTAAAATACAGTGTTCAGATAACTTACCCTGATCTATGGTACTACTAAAAGTGATCTGGAAACAATACTATTAATTTGCCTTCTGCATTGTAGTTGAACAGCAACTTTAAAACTTTCTTTCTAATACGAAGGGTTTACTATATTGCATAGAGATGCAACATTATTTCAATACATTTCTTTATACTGAATGGCAAAGGAAAAACTCAGACTAGCCTAGATTATATTAAATTGAATAGCTCAATATCCAGATCACAAGTATATAGGTTAGAATTGTAAGAATATGTGTTCCTTCTTCTTAAAGCAAGAAGAAAAGATAATACATTGCAAATTATCTGTGCAAGGGACAGTAAAACAAAGAAAAAAAAAAAAGAAAAGAACAGTTACGTAGATTATCGGGTGCATACTACGTGGCCTTCGCAATCGAAGTACTGCTAGAGGAATTGTGGAGAAGTGGGACAGATTTTTCATGTGTCTTGGTCTTGCCCGCTTCCCCATCACTTCTAGGCTGATGTATTTTCTTTGGCAAATAAGGTATTGCAGCTTGACTTGGCTCCTGCCCCTGAATCTGCTCGCCTTCATTTCTACCTCCCCCCCCCAAAGCCCTCCCTCAACGGACATCTGGCTTAGGACATATCTTTATTTAAAGTTTTTTTAGCAAGTTCAAAACCATTTTCAACTCTGGGCTTGATTCATTACGGAACGCAACTGTGAATGCAATAGCGATTACACACGCAGTTCAACTGCGATAGTGTGCTAATCCTCTGCGGTTGCTATGCCGTCACAGCACATAAGGACGCCCACTTTACCTTACACACATCAATAGTGTTTAGCAAGACTGGGAAACCATCGGTACAATTGAGTACCATCGCAGCCTCCCGCACAATTGCACAAGGTCAGACCCTACTCAAAACTGCTAACTTCATCGCATGCTATGAGTGCTCAGGCTGTGTAAGGCATCGCAGTGGCTAATTTATGCACGCCCCTGCAACGGCATTCAAACGCACTGGCACGCCTGCGTTATGCCACCCACCCCGTCACCACCCACAAATGGCACTTCCTGTCAACCACTCTGCGTAGTCACTGATCGCAGTGGTCGGTTCGGGCACGCACACCGCGATGCGCAGAACACAACAATAGGCAGATTGAGTGCGTATTCACAGTTGCGATTGGTAATGAATCAGGCCCTCTGTACCTTATTCTTACTCAGCTTCCTCTCACATTATGGTTTGCTTGGCATGAATATGCTGCTGATGGTGAAAGTGCCTTGTTACTACATAAACCCAATGTATCTGAACCACTTCAGTTCTGCTTAACCTAAAGCAATTCTCCCTAATCTGTGTGCATCTTATCTGTGTTTTGTTCTATATTGTTTTAGGACCTTTTCCAATTTTTGGTCTATTGTTCTATTTGATTATATGGTATTGATGATTTCCCATGTGGTCCCCCCCTCCCTTTTTTTGAAACTTCAATAAAAATTATTGATAATAAAAGTAAAAAGAAAAAAAAAAAAAAAAAAGCGGGAGACTCATCAGTCATCACATACAGCTAAAGCAGCTGCTGGATAGTCTCTGACACAGCTGATAGAAAGGACAGAATGCTCATACGATAAAGCATAGCATGACACAAAGATTATAGTCCATTTCCTTTATTTAACAGAAAAGGTGTGCTGCAGAAAGTATGTCAACAATAAATAAACACATCAGTTACCTACCCTCCAACATGACCCGCTCCATTAGGTACAAAATGCTCTGCTCCTGGACTTCCCACCTACTGTATGATTGCAGTCACCTGTGTTGAACTAGGTAATTGCTGAGAGAGGAGTTTCAACACAGGTGACTGCAATCATAAATTAAGAGGGAAGTCCAGGAGCAGAGCATTCTGTACCTAATGGAATGGGTCATGTTGGAGGGTCTCCAGTTATGTCTAGTGTCTTATTGGGCTACCATAATTGTGAGGGAACAAAACAGGGCATTCATGTGGAAAAGTTTTCTATAACCATAAAATCCACCTCATACTTCCTTTTAGAATGAAAAGAATGTAAAACTGTTCTAGGAAATCATTTCCCCTTGTCCTGTTAATCCATGTGTCACACTAGAACGTTTCAGGCAGAAAAACTTGGCATTTAGCTGTCATAATGTAATACAGAACTTATAACCTGGGAATACATGATATGGGTTTGAAATGAGACATCTTCTAAAACCCATAATTATTGATGGTTCAGATTCTGGACCACCTCAAGAGAAGGCTGGTAGTTTAGCACACCTGTATGTGCATGATATAAGTATGTTACCTGCCATTCCTTGCACTCTGGATGCCTGACCAGCTGGAAGAGTGTGATTGCATTATAGAGCTGCCAGAACTGAAACACAAAGCATTTTATCTATCAGACCAAAATAGTCATGTACTTAGCCTTACTAGTTCAGTGCATTAATGCTCACATATATATATAGCTTTTATTTGCTTTATACCTTATATTAACACTTTGGATCATTAAACCTTCACCAAGGTCTAAACTTACTGAAATATGAAAAACTGGGTAATGGATTAAACAATTTTAAACCTACCATTACTTGCCAATCCCCCCAACCTCACCTTACTGCAGCACAGTAATAAGACTGCAATGTAGTGTTATAGGTGGTTACTAAACTACATATATGACGAGGGCTCTAATACAGCTATAGGGTAGTGTATAAAACAAATGCATTAGTTGACATTTTCGTTTTTTACACAATGGGGCTTATGTAATAGGGTGCGAGCTTGTGCCGCTGCAAGAATTCATACGAGTGTTCCTGTATTTTTAAAGTGGCAATAGTTTTAAAAAGCAAAACCAAGCTGGTTTTGCTTTTAGAATTCCCACAGCGGCACAAGCTCGCACCCTATTACATAAGCCCCAATGTGTTTCTTATTCCAAATATACCAGAATAAATGACCAGACTTCACTGCGGGGACAAGATTTGTTGTGTTAAAGTAACTGTGTATGAATAAAGCAAAGCCGCATATATGTTGTGCTGGTAATAACACCAATATGCAGCTGTTGTATATAACCAATATTGTGCAGTGAAAACAGAATGAAAATATTTATAGGTGATCTGCAATAATGGATGTACAAGTAACTTGCCTCTAAATGATCAGAATGGATTACATTACAAGTTCAGTCTGTTTTAAGCCATATTAATAAAAAGCGATTTGCTTGACTTACCTGACCAAAGAATAGGAATGGTAAAAGAAATGTCAATCCCCTCCACATCCAGGACTGAAATCCCTCTGCAAAAACACAATCAGCATTACAAGGTTTAAAGGGAAAAATGAAGCGGACTGTGAACTAAACGTGTGAAACCTGATTTGTTGAGAAGAGAACCTTCTGTCATATACACAATAACATGCATATCTAGATATAGCTATTTTCCAGCAGTAGATACATTATCTGCCAGATTATTATAAAGCACATGATAGGTCATATATACAGCAAAATGCTGTATTGTGAGGTCACTTCAAACACCTACTGTACATACGTATAAATGTACCCATTTTTATGGGTAAGAGCAAGGATATAACTACAAGGATGAAGATGTCTGCACTGGTAAAGAAAACAAATGAGACCATTGAATGGTAGGAGTCGGGTGGATTTTAGGTTCCTTGCTAAATGCAGATTAGGATTAATGTGCCTAATTTTGCAGTCCAGGAAAAATATTTCATTCTGTCAGCTGGAATGGTTTTAAACGGGCCAGCAGGGGTGGAGAAGGCGGATTTAGGGTGATTTCCAAGTTTTACAGGTAAGTACAACATGGCCATAATTAAAGTTGCCCTATTCAGAGCTGTCTGTACAGTAGCTCTAACTAATAGGCAGAATGCCGCCAAATTTAAGTGTACTTGTCAAGACATAGGGAGTTGGATTCCGAGAATACATTTTAGTTCTAAAATCTGCTGACAGGTCTGTACAAGGCAAAGTGAATTAAAAAGGTACCAACAAATGAATAACTAAAGCTGCATATACACACGACGATTTTGTTACCAACGATTTTATGATCGATAATCTGACAGATAATCTGTCGGATTTTTTAAAGTGTATTGAACGATTTTTTTGAACGACAAACGATTTTTGCATATTAACTTAAAATCGTTGATTGACAAGTCTGACTGAACTACAAACTACAAATGTGAACGCGCATGAACGATAATGGTCCATCGTTTGACTCAGAAAGTGAACAATTTTTTCAAACGATTATCGTTAAACGATATCGTTTAACGATAATCGTTCAAAAAATCGTTGTGTGTGTATGCAGCTTAAGAGAAACCTACAATTAAATTTAACATTTTTATTTTTCCTCTTTGTAAAAACTGAAAAAGAAACTGAAGTAAGATAAGTGTGCGCTTTAGATTCATGCTAATTTTCTGCTCTCTTATGTGCACTTTTTTGATTTTGGAATTATAACTTCAGGTCAGGTCAGACCCTCACTTTTCCACTCCTGCTGGACCGAAATTCCTGCTGGCATACTTTTGTGGCTGCCATTACAGAGGGAATGACTCTCCCCTTTATCCTTTCTTGGCTGCCTTCTCAGCCTGCTCTGCTTCTCACATTCGGAGCCCATCTTTAATCTAGACACTGGTGGCTTCTCCCTGCACTTACACTGCCAGTCAGTGGCGTAACTAGGGCAGGGCGAGCGGGGTGCTTGCCCTGGGCGCTGTTGGACCGCCGGCGCGCGGGGGGGGGGGCGCCGCCGGCCACGGTACCGGCCCGCCCGCCCTAGTTAGCCAGTGTAGCGCCGACCGCAAAGAGTGCGGTCAGCGCTACACATTTACACAGGACCGGCGCTAGGCTTCCAGCGCCGGTCCTGTGCTGCACGCCTGAGCCCGTTCACTCCCCCTGAGCGCTTGCCCAATAGCGCCAGGAGGCGGGCTCAGGCTGTGCATAACACACTCATCACCGCCAGCGCTGGCGGCGATGCGTGTGTTAAACAGCAGCCAATGAGAGTCAGATAGACTCTCATTGACTGCTGCAGCACCCACTGCAAGAGCCGGACTTCCGTCCGGCTCCTGCAGTGGGTAATGGGACTGACGTCATGACGTCTGTCCCATAATGCTGAGCGCGCCAGCCCGGGCGGGAGCGGCGTCGCGAGCAGGACCAGAGATTCAGGTAAGTATATTTTTATATTATATATATATATATATATATTTTTTTTTTTTAAACCTATCTCCACAACGGGGGAGGGGGCTGGCTACTACTGGGGGGACCTCTACTGGGGGAGGGGTGGTTACTACAGGGGGGACCTCTACTAGGGGAGGGGTGGCTACTACTGGGGGCGCCATTGGGAGGACCTACTCTACTGGGTACTACTTGGGGGGGAACTACCACTGGGGGCATTATAAAAGGGGCCTACTACAAGAGGCACTGCACTCGGGGGACCACTACTGGGGGCAATAATAGGAAGGGCCACTACAGGGGGCACTGGATAGGGGGGATCACTACAGGGTGCCTGCATAAGGGGACCACTGCTGGGAAAACTGCATGGTGGGGGGGGGACTACTGCTGGGGGCACTGTATAAAGGGCACTGCATGGGAGGGGGGGGGACTACTACTGGGGGCACCATATAAAGGGCACTGCATAAGGGGATACCGCTACTGGGCGCACTGCATTGTGGGGACTGCTACTGGGGGCACTGCATAAGGGGGAACACTACGTGGGGCACTGCATTTGGGGGGGCCTCTACTGGGGGTACTGAGTAAGGGGAACTAATTGGGGGCTGTATAAGGGGGACCACTACTGGGGATACTGTATAAGGGGCACTACTATGGGCCTGCATAAGAGGGACCACAACTGCATACTGGGGGTACTGTATAAGGGGTACTACTGGGGTTAAGGTGCATATGGATAGGAATGTTCAGCGTGAAAATAAAGGGGTGTGTCATGTTGACACGCCCCATTTTTAAGTGACCACGCCCATTTTTTTTCCGCTTTTGGGCTTACATCTGCTTTTGTCTCATGTCATCCTGGTTATGTACTTTCCACAATGTCTTAGGTTAGGGATATCTAGCATATGTTGTGATAGAGTTTGGAAGTTGTTATCTATAATCTGTAATCAGTACCTTACTGAGGACCTGGATGGCGCCTTCGTGTCCTCATTTTTATGTTTGGTTGACACTAGTTTGCACAAGTGTAGGCTATGAGGGATTTGTATGCTCTGGCAGGGGAAACTTTGTCTAACCCTGACGGCACTTTTAGTAATTGGGCTGAATCCACATTTGGCATTGAGACTCATGGTTCAACATCCACTGTTTCGGACAGTCGCCAGGTGCCCATTGGCTAATAAGCCACCACCCTTTACGCTAAATCTAAAATTCTGTATAAATGTTGGTACTGCTGCATTTGCCTTACTTTGTGTACAGTGATATTCTATGACTGTATTGTTTGTTTTGTGTGTATTACTGGTCATGTATGTTTTTTTTTTCCATTTTCTGTCCTGTCCTACAAAGGAAAAAATCTTTTAAATAAACATTTTTTTTTTAAAGATATTGATTATATTAATAATAATCATTGTAAAAAATTTATTTAAACAAAGCTTTATTTTACGTACCCACAGTCAAGTCCATGTTATGTCTTTCCCCAAGAGCTCGCAATCTGTACAAACAGCCACTTTGGTAATAGTACTGCAGAAACTGTACAAAACCTGTATATAATGAAGATAAAGAAAAATTTAAATGTGGATATCAGTTAAGAAAGTGGATAGATATTCTAGGCGATATATAAATATTTCATGTATACTTTTATACATACTTTGGTACATGGAGAAAGAAAGGAACTGGTTTCTGAACATCTGGTACATTAATCCATCTGGCCTGAAACATACATCACATATTAGATCTGCTACAGTCTTTATACTGGAAAAATATATAAAATATAGTTGATGACATGCACCGCATTGCTTTGCAACCTCTGCTGCCTATAGGGAAAGAACAGTATATTCTAGTCACATTATAGGGACCATTTTATCGCAAGATCTAAGTATTTCCATGCATCCTATTCACATGTATGGCATTAAAGCAAAAGTAGATAACGACGAAAGTGATCCACGCCAAGTGAGGAGGGCTAACCTTAGATTAGGAGTGTGCTGCTAGGAACTACGTATAGATATAGAAATGGGTAACTGCTGAGCTTCTCTAACCTTAGAAGCAAGTACCGGAAAATAAAATAATATATATCATGTACAAAGAGCGCGAAACTTGAGATGTATAATATGCTCATGATGTGAAGTATTTAATCACACCATGGGTAATTTTGCACTGTTACCCACCGGTGGTTACAATGTGCGGCCACTCGGAGCGTCCTGAGGACACTCTGGGCAATGCTGCACTTCCTGGTGCTGGCGGCCCCGCCCCCTCTGTGCCCTTGCATGCGCTCAGGGGAAGGGGCTGGCACAGGGCGCTGATACCATGTCTGCTCTAAGAATTCTGCACATCAAATACAATAGAAAAGTGCAGTTTAGAATACCAAGCATCCTGAATTAAAGATCAATTGTGGGCCTGATGAATAGTTGAACGCAAGTCAGCAATAACTGCTCCCACATTACATGGAACTTACCTAATGCAGAGAAGGACACAGTGGTGATTATTTTACGCAGTTAAGCGATGTTTTGCTACTGCACATGCAAGAAAAATCTTGAAAACCCTTACTAGACACACGTGAGCCAATATGAGAGATGCCATTCACAATTGCAACGGGAATCGCTAACACTTGAGAAGGGATTTGCAATCACTGGGTGTTTTAGGGTGGAGACTGGGAGGTGACCAAAAATTATGTAAAAAGGGGCCATTTCATGGGCGTTAGCGGAGTGTCATAGGCGTGTCTGGGAATGTTGCTGTGTTCCCAACTGCAAATACAATGATTCAGAGGCCATGTTTAGTTGGATAACTAGAGTAGACCTAGGTCCCCTTGCATTGATGTTGGTGTGTTTACAAAGTCTATCGCAAATGCAAAAACCATGCAGCATGTAAGTGGACGCCTCACTGTTCGTACAATTAATCGCACTGAGATTAGCATTTGCATATTCCCGCAACCGCTACTGCGAGAGCGACTGAGACCGCAGCTGCATTACCCACCATCTCTGAATCAGGCCCTAAATCCAGATATTCAACTCGCTCATATATTGCATTGTCTGCATAACTCTGCACAGCCCACAATTTTAGTTGGTAAGTCTTCACTAAATCTAAACTGCCTCTTTTGCCACAAGTGGAGATGTGACTGAGTTGTGTATGACTCGGCATTGCCTATAGTTGTGCAACTTTGGCACCAGAGCATACAAAAAAACGGAAGGTACACTCGCAGAACCATTTTATGTTCAATAAACACAATGTGAGATCCTAAACAAAAAGCGCTTCTCCAGTTGCAGCCACTTATCTTT
Organism: Taudactylus pleione; assembly: GCA_031769625.1. Lineage (NCBI taxonomy): Eukaryota > Metazoa > Chordata > Amphibia > Anura > Myobatrachidae > Taudactylus > Taudactylus pleione. Next base: position 7,731,398 of record JAUIMM010000396.1, read on the forward strand.
ACATAGGACAGTTCAACTTTTTCTGTCATACAATACTAAAACACCAAGCAATAAAAAGAAAGTAGCGGCACTACCTTTCCTGTTTAGGTTCCTATTTTTCTATTAACATAAATGTCCATATTGCAGAAAACATCCCGTAGAGACATTTATGCTCATATATGTCTTCAAAAATGTGCAACGGAAGAAAAAAAGTCAATTTCAGATTTTTTAATCCACTTATGGACAAAAAACAGTCACTTTAGTCAGAGATATATGATAAAAAATACTCCTTTTATTAAAAATAATTTTTCCTCATAAAAAGTTCATAGATTTCATGGTAGCCAGTTTGTGCATTGGTCAGAAAAAAAGAATTTTAGTTGGAGCTCCCCGGACCTTCTAGGAAGTCTGTTCAATGCGGTAGATCTCACCAGCCTGCAAATAGAGGTTATCCCGGAGCCTTCCTCGGGTTGTGACAATGGTGTTCACCAGGTCAAAGATTACTACTTCCCTGGGACTTCCGTAAGGCTGAAGCCACTGGTCTTCCTTCACTCCGGCTCCCAGAGTGTACACCGCCACTGACTCTGCCGCACACCTGGCTCACCGAACCAAACTTCAGCGCAGCTTCTGGTGTGTGACACGCTACTGACACTACTGCTGAGCCGGCTTACCAGATCAAACTTATACACTCTGTACTTTAAAAAGTTTAAACGTCTCCACCTGCAGCAGGTGACTTTGTGACTTAGGCCCTGATTCAGAGCCGCTCGCTGCTGGCGGCCGCTCGCAGGGAATGTGGGCATATTTTTTTTCTCCGGCCGCTCTGGGGCAGGGTCTAGCTGCTCTAAGAGCAGGAAGTCCACTATTGCCATCTGTAGTGATGTCAGTTAGTCCGCCCTACAAACGCCAGGCGTTCCTAAGGGAACGCCTGCGTTTGTGCAGCCACCCCCCCCACCCGCCCACAAAACAGGGCGAGCTGTCAATCACCATCGACAGCCGCCCTGTCTTGTTGCGAGCCCAGTAGCGACTGAACTTCAGTCGCTCAGCGGGACGTGCGCATGCGCAGTTCATGAACATCGGGCCGCTTGCGAGCGGCTCTGAATTGGGCCCTTAGTCCATGCAATGGACTTATGTTTCTAAAATATGCTTTCTAATTTACTACTTTATACCAATTCATTTGTGACAGAAATACTAAACGGAAATAGTTAGTAGGTTACACTAGTACCGATTGAGGACACAAAATTAAGGAAAAAGTACACAATATGGGTAAAAAGGGCAAAATACAGAAGTCCTATAGGAGTGCATTGCGTCAAGTACCGTTATACTTCATCTGCTAATTTATAACAAGTCCTTTGCACGAAAAAAAAAATTAGTAATCCTAATTACTAGTACAGTATATATCATTAATAAAATTCAGGAAAAAATGCTCAGGCACAGGAATCGCTGTCCATGGCAGAACGTCTAAATTGTGCCATATGGTGCAAAACAGGAGTAGGAGGACATATCTGTATATAAATATTTGGCATATATTGTAGTTCTTTAACTTTACTATTCTGTTGAAGAACAAAGCTAACACTATTCCCTAATTTGACTTCACTTCTTTCAGAGTGGATATCATTGCTGAAAATATCCAGTGGTATGCAAGTTACATAATGTTAGTTGTGGACAGATTTGGCAGGCCTGTTATGGAGCCAGGGAAGTTAGTCACCCATAGACATATGCTTTGATGTGTTTGCTGTATGTGATCAGTGCATTTTTGGTGAAATGTCTCATACCCCTTTCACACCGCCGAAATAACCCGGGTTATTGCTGGGTCGACCTGGGTCGCGGCTTGGTGTGAAACAGTCAGAGAAAAATAACCTGGGTCGAGTTCCCCACCAATCCAACCAAGGTATCGAGCAGGGTTGGACACGGTAACAACACGGGTTATGGGGAGGTGTGAACGGGTGACCTGGGTAACAGTGATTCTGGAAAATGTCCAATTCTGCATTAAACGGAATTTGTAACGTAAGACAGAAAAGTAATGGAACACATCGGTACACATTAGAACAGTGTGGGTACATATTTAAGATTCAACTGTACTGTAATTTATTTTTGCTACTTTTACTAACCCATGGTTTGAGGATGCAGTAAAATGAAAGGTGACATTGGATCTGAACAAACCTTTGACTTAATGATTGCAAGGTCATAGCAGCTACTTTCTATCTCTTACTGGATGAACACTTACTAGAGTGCATAATAGACTTTACATACAAAAATACAAGTAGGTGGGAGAGATGAGTGCTTTATGGATGAAGCTTGCTGGTCTTATCAAATTCATAAGACTATTTAATACAGCCCTTTGGAATTGTAGCAGTTTTGTGTTGGAACTCACCAAGTCAGCATGACACCAGAGAGGAAGGTGGACACATAATGATTCAGGACCCACCAGCCTTTAATTCTGCAAAACAACACAGAGTTGTTGCAATGTTTTGAACTTAAAGCTCAACCACCTGCCAACTAACAGAATGATGAGGGCCTCTATCCTGGACACACTTTCTCATTCAATGGTTTTTGTTTGTTTAAATTATATAATACTGAAGACATCAACAAAACTATGAAAGAACACATATGGAATTATGTTGTAAACAAAGAAGTGTTAAACAAATCAAAATATGCTTTATATTTTAGATTCCGCAAAGTAGCCCCCTTTTGCTTTGATGACAGCTTTGCACACTCTTGGCATTCTCTCAATCAGCTTCATGAGGTAGTCTCCTGGAATGATTTTGATTTAACAGGTGTGCTTTGTGAAGAGTCAATCTGTGGAATTACTTGCCTTCTTAATGTGTTTGAGACCATCAGTTGTGTTGTGCAGAGGTAGGGTTAGTACACAGTGGACAACACTATTTGACTACTGTTGTAATCAATATTATGGCACCAATCCACACTCAGTAAAGAGAAACAACAGTCCATCATTACTTTAAGACATGAAGGTCTGTCGATACAGAAAATTTCAAGAACTTTGAATGTATCCTCAAGTGCAGTTGCAAAAACCATCAAATGTTATGATGAAACTGGCTCTCATGAGGACCGCCCAAGGAAAGGAAGACCAAGAGTTACCTCTGCTGCAGAGGATAAGTGCATTAGAGTTACCAGCCTCAGAAACCGCTACTTAACAGCACCTCATATTAGAGACCACATAAAGTCTTCACAGAGTTCAAGTAGCAGACAAATCTCAACATCAACTGTTCAGAGGAGACTGTGGGAATCAGGCCTTCATGGTCGTATTGCTGCGAAGAAGCCACTACTGAGGATGAACAACAAGAAGAAGAGAATTGTTTGGGCCAAGAAACACAAGGAATGGACATTAGACCAGTGGAAATTTGTACTTTGGTCTGATGAGTCCAAATTTGAGATTTTTGGTTTCAGCCGCCATATCTTTGTGAGAGGCAGAGAAGGTGAGCGGATGGTTTCTGCATGTGTGGTTCCCACTGTGAAGCATGGAGGAGGAGGTGTGATGGTGTGGGGGTGCTTTGCTGGTGACACTGTTGGTGATTTATTCAAAATTCAAGACACACTTAACCAGCATGGCTACCACAGCATTCTGCAGCGCCATGCCATCCCATTTTTTCTGCAGTGCCATGCCATCAAACTTTTGACTGGTACTAAATATATATATTTTATAAGCATTGGAGTGCTGGCTACACAGGATTATATATATTTTATTTATTTATATCAAGTTTTTATCATTTACATTTTTGGAAGACACGTAAAAAAAATAAATAAAATCACAAAATGTTTCCCTACTTAGCCAAATAATATGAGATATGGTAAGAACTTACCCTTGTTATCTCTATTTCTACGAAGTCCATAGGGTTCCACAGGATACCTTGGGGTATAGGTGTGACGTCAGTTGCTGGGCACCATAGAGTTAAGCTTTTCAGCCTCCCAGGATGCACTAGGGTCCCCCTCCTATACCCTGCCCCCGAGCCAAGGCACCTCAGTTAGTTATCAAGCCATAGGCCGGAGGAGGAGAAGGAAGAGAGAGAAAAAAGATCTGGACACATACAAGAATCACATTCTCACCAGAGGGAGACGGAAAACCTGTGACCAGAGCAAAGCCCATCTGCAGCACAGGTGCGACAGGGCGGGAGTCCTGTGGAACCCTATGGACTTCGTAGAAATAGAGATAACAAGGGTAAGTTCTTACCATATCTCATATTTTCTACTTCAGGGTCCATAGGGTATCCACAGGATACCTTGGGGATGTCCCAAAGCAGTATCCTTTAAGGGTGGGGACGCTCCTGTGCAGAAAGGAGAATCCGCCGCCCGAAGGAAGCATCCTGAGAGGCGAAGGTGTCAAACCTGTAATACCTCACGAAGGTATGGACAGAGGACCACGTAGCAGCCTTGTAGATCTGAACTGCCGAGGCACCACGTCGAGCTGCCCACGAAGGACCCACAGACCTAGTGGAATGAGCCTTCAGAGAAGGAGGGACCGGTAGGCCTTCATGAAGATAAGCTTCAGAAATAGCCATACGGATCCAGGCTGCCAAAGTTTGCTTTGAAGCAGGCCAACCCTTTTTACGGAAGCCATAGAGGACAAACAAAGCGTCCGACTTCCTAAACTAAGAACTGCGGTCAACATAAGTCCTTAAGGCCCGCACAACATCCAAAGAGGCCTCACCCACGGAAAGACCCGGTGAGTTAAAGGCCGGAACAACTATTTCCTCGTTAACATGAAACTGGGAAACAACTTTGGGAAGAAACTCGGGCCGAGTGCGGAGCACTGCCCTGTTCCCATGAAAAACCAAGAAAGGGGGTCTACAAGAAAGAGCCCCTAACTCAGAAACACGTCTGGCCGAAGCAATGGCCAGAAGGAAAACAGTCTTAGCTGTTAGCCATTTAAGATCCACTGAGCCCAGTGGTTCAAACGGCGGTCCTTGGAGAGCCCTCAGGACCACAGCCTAATCCCAAGGCGCCACAGGTGGAACAAAGGGCGGCTGAATGCGGAGAACACCTTGCATAAAGTGCGCACATCCGGGATTGTAGCAATCCTACGGTGAAACCAGACAGATAGGGCCGAAACCTGTACCAGGAAGGCGAGAATCCGAGACAGACGAAACTCCCGCGGTGCATAACCTCTCGGTCGACACCACTGGAAAAACGTATGCCACACGCGATGGTATATCCTCTCGGAAGACGGTTTCCGAGCTCGTAACATGGTACGCACCACAGAGCTGGAAAACCCCCGGGACCTCAGCATGGCCGTCTCAACAGCCACGCCGTCAAAGACAGCCGAGTCAGATCCGGGTGAAGGCAAGGACCCTGAGACAGAAGGTCCGGTCGTAGCGGCAACCGCAGAGGACTGTCCACGGACAGACCCTGAAGGTCTGAGAACCAGTGCCGTCTGGGCCACGCGGGAGCTATCAACAGGAGCGTCCCTCCTTCCTGTTTGAATTTCCGGATTACCCGTGGAAGAAGGGAGACCGGAGGGAACAGGTATGCGAACCGGAACGTCCACCGGACGGACAGAGCATCCACCAGAGACGCCCCTTCGTCTCTTGTGCGAGACCCGTACACCGGCAACTTGTTGTTGTGCCGGGACACCATGAGGTCGATTTCTGGAAGACCCCACCTGTCCACCAGTAGTTGAAAAACGTCCGGGTGCAGGGACCATTCCCCCGGATGAACGTCCTGGCGACTTAGAAAGTCCGCCTCCCAATTTAGCACTCCCGGGATGAAGACCGCTGATATGGCCGGAAGATTGCGCTCCGCCCAAACCAGGATCCGAGAGACCTCTACGAGAGCCGCCCGACTGCGAGTTCCTCCTTGCCTGTTTATGTAGGCCACGGTGGTAGCGTTGTCCGACTGGACCTGCACCGGGCGACCCTGGAGAAACCGCTGTGCCTGCTGGAGAGCATTGAAGACCGCACGGAGTTCCAAGATATTTATTGGAAGCTCCGCTTCTGTCGGCGTCCACCTGCCCTGGAACAAGTGTGGACCCGAAACTGCTCCCCAGCCCCGAAGACTGGCGTCCGTTGTCAACAGGACCCAATTTGGAACCCAGAACGGACGTCCCTTGTTGAGGTGGGACGTCTGTAACCACCACGCAAGGGATAGGCGAACCTCCGGGGTGAGCACAATCGTCTGGGACTTCAGAGACTGAGGCAGCCCGTTCCACTTGGACAGGATCAGGTGCTGCAGAGGTCTGGAGTGAAACTGGGCGTATTCCACCATGTCGAACACCGACACCATGGAGCCCAGTAACCTCATCGCCGAGTGTAAGGACACCCGGCGGCTGTGCAGACAACTGCGCACCCTTGACTGTAAAGCAGAGATCTTGTCCTCCGTCACGAAGATCCTTTGCTGTCCCGAGTCCAATAAGGCTCCAAGATGCAGAATCCTCCGAGACGGGATTAGAGTGGACTTCTGCCAGTTGATTAACCAGCCGTGCCGTTGCAGCAGTGCAATGGTCAGGTCCAAGTGGCGTAACAGGAGCTCTGGAGATCCTGCCACCAATAACAGGTCGTCCAAGTACGGCAACATGCGGACTCCCTGCAGCCGCAGAGAAGCCGCCATGACCGCCATCACCTTGGTGAAAACACGTGGTGCTGTCGCCAGGCCAAAAGGTAACGCCCGAAACTGGAAGTGGTCGCTGCGGATTGCAAACCTGAGGAACTGTTGATGGCGCAAAAGAATAGGGACATGCAGGTAAGCGTCCTGTATGTCCAATGACACCATGTAGTCCCCAGGTTCCAGCGCCAGAATGATGGACCGTAGGGTCTCCATCCGAAACTTCGGGACCCGCAAAGACTTGTTGAGTGCTTTGAGGTTGAGAATAGGACGATATGACCCATTGGGTTTCTGTACCAAAAATAGATTTGAATAGAAACCCTGGCCCCTCTGGGAGAATGGAACAGGCACTATAACTCCAGCCTGGAGCATAGTGTGCAATACCTTCCGCAGCTCCGTAGCCTTGTTCCGGTCTGATGGCAGACCCGTGGTGAAGAATCGAGCCGGGGGTCTGTGCTGGAAGGAGAGGGCGTATCCGTGGGAAACCACCTCCAGAACCCAAGTGTCTGTCGTAGTGGTCGACCAACACTGGGCGAACTGTAGCAGGCGGCCTCCCACCCTGGGATCCCCCAAAGGGAGGCCCGGACCGTCAGGCCGCAGGCTTGTCATCTGGCTTGGGGGCCGGACGTCTGGTACTCCATGCCTGCTTCCGGGGCTTAGCCGATTTCTTAGGACCAGCCTGTCGAGGAAACGACTGTGGTTTGGGCCTGCCCTGGGCCCTAGATGACCGAAAGGACGATGGTCCAGAACCAGAAGGAGCAGCGGCCGACGGGAGACAAGCCGATTTGGCTGCCGCCAGCGTGGCCACAATCTTATCCAGATCCGGACCGAAGAGAACTTCTCCGGTAAACGGCAACGCCTCCAGACCCTTTTTGGAATCTGCGTCCGCCTTCCAGGATCGCAGCCACAAGGTGCGACGAGCAGCTACCGCTGCTGAAGAAATCCTAGACACCAGAGTACTAATGTCTAGGGCTGCCTCGTTGATGTAGGTGGCCGAATCACGGAGATTGCCAATCAACTCCGCCTGTTCGGCCGGACAGTCGGAATCAAAAGAAGCCTCTAATGAATCCGCCCAGCGCTCCATCGCTCTGGCAACCCAGCAAATGGCCATAGCCGGCCGTGCTGCCCCCCCCCGCAAGGGAATAAGCGGACTTCAGGCAGATTTCCACCTTGCGGTCCGTAGCATCCTTAAGGGAGGACATGGATGGCATCGGCAATGTGGCACTACGGACAAGACGGGTCACGTGAGAATCCACCTGTGGAGGGGATTCCCACTTTGCAAAATAATTATCCGCGAACGGATAAGCCACCGCCAGGCGTCTCTGCGGCTGGTATCTTTTGCCAGGCTGTTTCCACGCCTCCTCTAAATGGTCCACCAACTGACCCGAAAGAGGAAAGACTGTGGCATCGCCCTTCACATCTTTGAAAAAGGCATACTTAGATTTAGCCGCTGGGGGAACTTCGTCCTCAATCACCAAGGCTGTGCGGACCGCCCGAATAAGTCCAGGAATATATACTTTGGACTTAGCATCAGCGTCCTTAGTATGGAGAGGTTCCTGATCGTAAGGATCCAGAATCTCCCCATCATCAGACGTCCCCTCGTCATCCTCATAAGGAGCCGACAGAGACGCCATCCGACAAGTGCTGTACAGAACTCGTCAGGGAGTTAACCCACGCTGGCTCCTGAGAAACCGGGAGCGGGGAAATAGAGAGACTGTGGGGCACCACCAATTGTCGTGGGAAACCCTGCATGGGTGACGACACCACTGACTGCTGGGATAAACCCATCGGTGTAAACGCGGGCTGCGGAGATAACTGGCCCACTAAGGCTGTAAGCGCCTGAGTGAAACAAGCCCAGGGCGGCTCCTGTACCGGTGCTGTAACCGTAAGAGGCCGCGCCATGGACAAACACTGCCGGCAAAGGCCCTCCGCGCTACCCTCCCCCTCCGCTAACAGTACTTTACACGTAGTACACTGTAGCCGGAGAGGAAAATCACTTTCGGACATGATGGCACCACGTATGTGACCTCTCTCACCAATTATAACTTAAATAGGCGAGAGACCACCCTGCAGCACCGCACCGCAAGGGCTTAGCAGAAAGAACAGGGACAGTAATAAAGCTGACAGTTTAGAGAAAAGTTACAGGCAGCAGCGCTAGCACAGTCACATACAATGCAAAGAAAATCAATTCCTGCACTAACAGCGCTGATCACTCAACTACGCAGACACAGGGCCTGGTAGGACACAGCGCTGCATACACAGACCTGACCACAGCGGAGGAGAGGTATGCGGGGGGACCCAGACCACGATGCTTCCGTCCAGCGCTTCCAGCAGCGTTCACCATGCGTTCTGGAGAAGATGGCCGCCGAGGAGCAGAGAGGAGGCTGGCCTGGGGGAGGAGCGCTGCCACAGGACCAGTCGGCAGCATGCAGAGAGGGCTGTGTGCAGCGGGGGAGGCGCCGGCTGTGAGACAGGGAAGGCGCGCTCCCCTGGCATGCATTTAACCCCTGGGACGCCGCAGCGCTACCGCGCTGCTGCGGTCCGCTGTCCCAGGGGGTAGTGGAAAGCGTAGGTTGGTCGCCTGGCTCCATGCTGCAGCCAGTCCCCAGGGAGCCCCCTGCCTGGGGACTTAGGACCATGTGACCAGCGGGGACCCACCGCGGGACCCCGCTGCTTACCTTTGTCCCCCTTGGATCCGGCCATGGTCCGGAACATCTGGGGTCACCGCTAGCTGTGACCCCAGATGCTCACCAGCATCCCCGGATCGGTACCGGCGTTCTGGTACCGGCGGGGGTGCAGGGAAGACAGCATGGACGTCAGGACTGACTGTCCATGCTGTACATCCAGATGTGCAGCCACAGCTGCACTGAAGAAAGCTTCAGGGGCTCTTCTAGCCCCCACTCCGACAGGTGCACCCGACGCCGGCCGGGCACCAAACTAAACTGAGGTGCCTTGGCTCGGGGGCGGGGTATAGGAGGGGGACCCTAGTGCATCCTGGGAGGCTGAAAAGCTTAACTCTATGGTGCCGAGCGACTGACGTCACACCTATACCCCAAGGTATCCTGTGGATACCCTATGGACCCTGAAGTAGAAATAAAGGCATCTGCAAATGATGGGTTGGAACTGCGCTCTGCTGTATGGGCAGATGGGATGTGAGATGTATTGTTTGTGTCGGGGTGCTGCACCTTCCTAAAAGCAGGAGTACCGGGTCCTGTGTAACGATATAATGGGGTAGAGGGTGCGGAGGGTGCGCTCGCCCTATGGGTGTAATGCTGGAGTAATAGTGTGTTGTGGTCTTTTGTGTTCGATGTTGTTTGTGGAGTGATGGGGTGTAGGGAGGGAAGGGGGTCTAATGGACTGGAGGTGGTGGGTGAGGAAATGAAGACAGAGGCAGAAATGGGGGCCAAAGGGTTTATTGGAAAAAAAACAGTACTAATCCTATTTGGTCCCAGGCACCCAGGTGGGGTGAGCGATCCACTTGGGGGTGTGTGTGGGTGGAGACTGGGGAGGTGAGTGGACCCTTTTAGGGGGCTCCTTTCCGTGCAGTTCAATAGACCGGCACGTTACCCCTGCTGGACCTTTGGTCAACAGTCTTAGGATGTCTCGGGGGGAGGGGAGTGGTGGGTTGGCAGCGGGTCTGGCGGTTGTGGATGTACACCCTGGCGGCGTCCCACGCAGGGGTATAGGTCTCGGAGTCACTTACCTACCGGTAGGATTTGTTGGTGAAAAAGGCTTGGGCTGCTGGTAGCTGGTGTTAGTTTCCTTTTGCAGATGCGGTGTTGGATGGCTGTTGCGGTGTCAGCGGTTGGAGGAAGCTCTGTGTGTGGTAGTGGCTTGCTGGTGCACTGTGGGGCTTGGTGCACCGCGTTGCTGGCGTTCTGTTCCCGCTGCCTGGTGGGTGCCTGCTGGTGTGGATCGCTTAGGGATTGCTGCTGGACGAACAGCTGTGAGTGGAGCTGGTGTTGGTTGCTCCCAGGGGGCGGTGCGTGGTCGCCTGGGTCTAGCAGGTGGAGTGGTGATCAAGAGGGGTGCGAAGGGCTTTGCTAGGTGTGATGCCCAGCGCGGCCCTGCGGGTGGTGGGTAGAGAGGGTTCTGGAAGCAGCAAGGCTCGACCGAATTCTCCGCAGGAATGAAGAGCTCTGGTGTAAGCTGGCTGTGGTGTCAGAATGTAGGGGGTCTCCAACGCGTTTCGGCAGGGGCTCTGCCTTCTTCAAGGAGGTAAGAAGTGTGGCTATGCATGTGTGAGGTTTAAATGTGGAACTTCCGGGTTCTGTGTTTGTCAGGTGGTGGAGATGACCAATCAGGGCTAAGAGTGGGTGTGGCCCATGTATATGATAGGTCGTGGGTGATTGTGCGAGGCTAAGCCTGTGGTTGGGTGATAACGTCACGTGGTTTGGGCAGCCAATGGTTTACTGTGCAGCTGTGGTTGTGTTAGCTGGAGCTCGTGTCTGGGTGCATATGTGGCTGCTATGGGGATTGTGACCGGCTGTGAATGGTCAGCGGCGGTCATGTGGTGTCGGCAGCCAATCGTGTGCTCTGCTGGTGTGGGTGTGTATGCTGGGGCTGGTGTGCTTTAATGCATTATGCAGCTGCTATGGGGATCGAGAACGGGTGCGGTTGGTTGGAGGTGGTCACGTGGTTCTGGCAGCCAATCTTGTGCTGTGTAGGGTTTCCGTATGTTTACATGGGTTAAGGTGACAGCTGGCTCTGGCGTGCGTTGGGCGGAGGAGGTATGCGGAGTGTTTTGTGCTGTGTGGAGGATTTAATGAGCGGGCAGGGGCATGTGGCGAGTAGGGTGGGGGTCAAGGGCACCGGGGTGTGTAAGGCAATTATTGTGGAGGTGGGGATGTGAAACAGCATTGTCGTGGTAGTTTAGTCCCGTGGTGCAGGCGGCCAAACGTGTGTGTGTGGGAGGGTGATTATGAGGGTGATGGTTGGTGGCTCGGGTGACCGCAGGGGTCCGGGGAGGTGTGGATGGGCATCTCTCCGGGGATGGTGGCTAGGTGATCGGGCAGGGGGAGATGGAATAAGACTGGTGCGTGTGGCATGTGTCAAGCTGGCAGTGCTGTAGTGGACATTCCTGTTATGTGTATAATGGTGTCTAGATGATGGCCGCGTGTAGTGGGAGGGTGGGAGTAGTGGTTAGTATCGCTAACCTGTATGATGTGTGGAATGCCAGGGTTGTGTAAGTATATATGTGGTGTGGCCAAGTGGTTAAATCGACTGACACGGGGAAGTGTGTGTCAACGTGTGGCGAGGAGGAGTAAGGTTGGTGTGTTGACTAATAAGTTCTTAGTGTGTGGAATGTGTTTGGTGCAGTAGTGTGTAAATGGTCTTGTTGTGGAGAGGGGGGGGAAGGGGTGCCGTCTTGGGGTGGTGTGGTCACTATAGAGGCAGGAATGTGTGTGGGGGCTGGGATAAAATGTAGCGTGAGGGGGGGTAGGGGGCAGGTGTGTGTTCATGTTACGGATCGGTGATGTGTGTCAGACAGGAGCCATAGCAACATAGAGAAGCGGGGGGCGGGGTGTGTCTTAAATGTGTGTGGCAGTGGGGTGTAATGGGTGCTTAATGTGCTGGGCGATGAGGTGAGGGGGACGGGGGTGGCTCGGATGAGGTCGTGACTAGGTGTATAAGTGTGAGGGCCGCTGTCTGTTGTGTCGGGGGGAGTCCGTTTGGGATGTGGGTGGGGGTGTTGGAATTGGTGGTGCGGGCGATATAAAGGGTATGGGGGTGGTAGAGATCAAGGTGTCAGGGTGTGTATGTGTTAGGGCAGGGTTGGTTGGGGAAGGGGATGTCAAGGTAACGGTGATGCGGGGGGTGAATGGGGATCACTGATTCTGGGTGTCAGCATTTGAAGGAGAGTATGGCTTGATGGGGGCGGTAGGGGGAGGTGGTAGATGATTTAGTGGCATAAAGGCATGATCACAGCAAAGTAAGGCATACAAATAATCAGAGTGATCCAAGGAGAGAGACATGGAGGTAGGGGTCAATGAGAGAGACATGGAGGGACATCTGTGAGAGAAACATGTCCGAGTCTTTTCCCTGGGTGAAAGAACGCCTTACTTTACTGTCGTGTGTACCAAAATGACCATTTTTTTATATTTAGAAGATGCCTTTTGACTAGCAAACATGTACCTTTCGTGACTAAATTCAAGTGGCTCTATCATGTTTTAGCAATAATGACATTTGCCAGTGTGGTCAAGTTAAACACTTATTTAGAGATAGTAGAGTAGGCTATGTCTAAATCTGAGAGATACTATATAGACACACCTTAGTATCTAGGGAAGATAATGCAGATACAGTATCCTGAATTTTTATTATATGTTTTTACAGAAAATGCAATCATTTGCACAATAATGAAAATGTTTTCATACCTGGAGCCATTGTTAATTAAAATGCTTTCACGGATTGTTAGAGTGCAGTAATACCAGACCAGTAAGAAGTTGAACACAGCATCGGCCACCCTGGAAGATAAATGTAATATATACTCAACTGATTCAGCAACATCCTAAATTCCTTGCTCTTGGTCAGTGACTAGATATGTGGAATGGACATACTGGGCCAAATGTAATAGGGTGAGAGTTTAGGAAATGTGAGAGCTTAGCAGTAACCTCTGACACTTTTTAAACTCGACCAATGTAATAGAGTCCGAGAACATGAAAACTTGTATGTTTTCAGACTCAAAAAACTCTCACGATTTAAACTCTCATCCAGATGTTTTCCCATTTTGAAGATAACACTCAGCCAATGTGAGAGGTTACTGCTAATCTCTCACCCTATTACATTTGGCCCACTGTATATTAAGGGAGATCATTGCAGTAGCCCTTCTGTAGACAAAGACTGAGTTTGCAGAATTGATACATCACGTTTTCATTTTATTTGTTTACTTTTAGTGTATAACAGAAAATGACTCATTCAGTATAGTCTCATCTAGGAATCCTGGCATCTGCATCTTAAGAATGCAGGGGGCCGTGTGCAGTGTCTGATCGCTGCCCCCTTCCTCCTGTTATTTTCCCAGTTATGACTCTATCTCCGGGTAAGCAGCAGTCGCCGCATAAGGCAAGTATATTGAATGGGTGCAGAGTGTGTGGAGTGGGCCCCCCTGGGCCCAGGTGGCTGTGTGTATAGCACACCCTGCACTTATTAGAGATGCGCCACAGAATTCCGTTTTTCAAATATAGTGGTAGATGTACTATAGCGGCACTCTTTCTTGGTAAAGGGGCGAAGCAGGAAGAAGTACCGACGAGATGAGTTGTTAAACACATCTGCCGGAGTGAAAACTCCATCCTCTGGCGATCCCTTACAGAGCCCACAGCACATCAGCCTAGTGCTGATGCACTGTGTCTCACCACCCGGCCAGCTCCACTGGACATGTGCAAGATTTCGCAAGCATCGTGAGATTTCATGTGCAGCCCGGAGTAGGGATGGTCATTGGAGGGGTGCCCATTGATGGTTACCATCGATGAGTCCATCTGTGGTTACCATTGATGGTACACAAACCATCTATAGTGAACCATTGATGGTTTGCACCTCTCAATGGCCACCGATGCGGTGGGAAACGGCAGGCCGTGGGCCAATCAAAAACAGGGGTGGGGCTTGGTCGGCACTGTGGGGCAGTGCTAAGCTCTGCCCTGTCGAGAAACAAAGAATATCGGCTCCCACTCGTCCATTGATGGCAGAAAACCATTGAAGTATTAGAAATAGGCCTTAAACCATTGATGATTTTGAATCATTGAATGTCGATGGCTATCCCTAGCCTGGAGCCCGGGCAGCCAGAGACAGTGCTGTCTCTGCTGTGGTGTTATGGCAATGACAGCTGCAGCTGTCGAATCAATAGCTACAGCTGTCAAAACGGTCAGTGCCACTGACCATTCATAAATTACCCAGCATATTGGAGCGCTGTCTTGTAAATAGCAGCGCCGAAAATTACAAGGGCGCATAGTGCCCCTGTCATTTACCACCCAAACCCACATTATTACAAGGGGGAGAAGCAGTATCAGCACACATGAAGTGCGCCGATACCAGTCCTCCCCCATATCGCCTGGTGATACATCTACCTCATAGTCATCAATTGCCATCAATATCAAAGAGATGGTGTTTTCATACCCTTCCTTCTCAAATTCTTCAAAATTATGCCAATTAGGAAATGCACTAACCATAAATTCACCTATCATGTGACCTCTGAAGTCAAATAATTGCACTAGGTTTTTTTCTTTAAGTGTGTCTGCAAACGGGTGAATAATTAAGACATCAAGAGAAATATTTTTATTTAACTTTATAGAATAAGAATTTGTGCTCATCAGCAGAAAGAATTACAGAATCCATGATATGAAAATAAAAAAAAAGAAGGAAAAATTACAAAGGGGGTGAAGATTTGTTTATATTGCCATTTTGCATATATGCGTTATATACTCACCTGGAATTCAGAATAAAGCGACATATAAATGACAAGACCATAAGGATCATGGTGAGGTACAGCTTGAATTTCTCATACTCATCTTTGTAAGCAAACCTGACAATAAAGATACATACTGATGTGAGCACATTTACTATGTGTATGAATGTTATACTGCCAATCATATTCAAACGAGTTTAGAGAAAATAGGTTCTGCCATAGATATGGACATACAGGGCCTGATTAAGGGTTCCGAGTACCCTAGGGTAAAATAGTTATAGTTTCTGAAGCATCATCTTTCTTATACCTATGTAGTGTATTTGTCACGTACTACCCCTCCTCAGAATTTGTACAGTATGTCTCGCATCATGATCTTCCATAGGTCTTTGTATTTATAACATTCTGTACTGGTACCCTCTACCCCAAATCACAGCGCTTGCATGTCCTGATCCCTGCAGCAATGCTGCTTAAAACCTTGTAATGTCTGAATTATTAAAATGCTGTCCCTCTCCCCCATTATTTTAAACAAAGTAACCACTGCAGTAAACTTACAAGAGTCCCTGACCATATCCTAAGCTGCACACCACCATTCCATGATCTCTCTGTAAAATCTATTTTCTGCCATAGATAGATGATTGAAGGACTTAATTTTGCCATAACATCGGGTCATCTTAAAAACACACATTCTGCAGCACATATCCTAACCCACTGCTCCATGCTCCTTCCTCACTATCTACCCCATCTGTGTCTCCCCTGTCTCTAGAATGTAAGCTCTCACGAGCAGGGCCCACGTCCCTCACGTGCTTCTCCTATCGCTACTTATAGTATAATTTACTCCTAACTCCCCAATTGGCACCCAACATTTGCTTGCTGAGGCCCTGCTGCTTGCGTTGTGCAGCTAAGCTATGTGTATAAACCATGTCCTTGTCCTGCATTGTTTTGTATTACTATTAGGGGTGTGCACCGGCCACTTTTCGTGTTTTGTGTTTTGGTTTTGGATCTGGATCTTTCTTCGTGTTTTGGATCTGGATTGGTTTTGCCAAAACCACCCTTCCGTGTTTTGGGTTCTGGGTTTTGTGTTTTGGATCTGTATTTTTTTGAAAAAAAGCATAAAAACAGCTAAAATCACAGAATTTGTAGGTTTTTCTGCTCCTATGCTATTATTAACCTCAATAACCTTAATTTCCACTCATTTCCAGTCTATTCTGAACACCTCACACCTCACAATAGTGTTTTTATGTCCAAAAGGTTGCACCGAGGTAGCTGGATGACTATGCTAAGCGACACGAGTGGGCGGCACAAACACGTGACCCATCTAGGAGTGACACTGCAGTGGCAGGCAGGATGGCAGTTAGAAAAACTAGGCCCCAAACTGTACATAATGCAAAGAAAAAAAGAGGTGCAAGATGGAATTGTCCTTGGGCCCTCCCACCCACCCTTATGTTGTATAAACAGGACATGCACACTTTAACAAATCAATCATTTCAGCGCCAGGGTCTGCCACACAACTGTGGCTGAAATGATTGGTTCGTTTGGGCCCCCACAAAACAAGCTGGCAATTAATGTGTCCCTGCACAAACTGGCTCTACGGAGGCAAGATGTCATCCTCATCCTCCTCATCCACCGATTCCTCACCCTCTTCAGTGTGTACATCCTCATCCTCACAAAGTATTAACTCGTCCCCACTTGAATCCACCACCACAGGTCCCTCTGTACCTTCTGGAGGCTGGTCTCCCTGGAAGAGCTGATAATTCATTTTGATGAACATCATCTTCTCCACATTCTGTGGAAGCAACCTCCTACGCCTTTCGCTGACAAGGTTCCCGGCTGCACTAAACACTCTTTCGGAGTACACACTGGAGGGGGGGCAACTCAGGTAAAATAGAGCCAGTTTGTACAGGGGCCTCCAAATTGCCTCTTTTTCCTGCCAGTACAGGTATGGACTGTCTGACATGCCTACTTGGATGCTGTCACCGATGTAATCCTCCACCATTCTGTCAATGGTGACAGTATCATATGCAGTGACAGTAGACATGTCAGAAATTGTTGCCAGGTCCTTCAGTCCGGACCAGATGTCCAAACTTGGTCCTGCCTGCCCTGCATCACCGCCAGCGGGTTGCTTAGGATACCTAAGTTTTTTCCTGGCAGCCCCAGTTGCGGGAGAAAATGAAGAAGGAGCCGTTGACGTGTCACGTTCCGCTTCAGCTGACAGTGTGTTCACCAGCAGGTCTTTGCACCTCTGCAGGCTTGTGTCGGCCGGAAAGAGAGACACCACATAGGCTTTAAACCTAGGATCGAGCACGGTGGCCAAAATGTAGTGGTCTGATTTCAACAGATTGACCACCCTGGAATCCTGGCAAAGCGAATGAAGGGCTTCATCCACAAGTCCCACATGCCGAGCGGAATCGCTCCGTCTTAGCTCCTCCTTCACTTTCTCCAGCTGCTTCTGCAAAAGCCTGATGAGGGGAATGACCTGACTCAAGCTGGCAGTGTCTGAACTGACTTCACGTGTGGCAAGTTCGAAGGGCTGAAGAACCTTGCACAACACGGAAATCATTCTCCACTGCGCTTGAGTCAGGTGCATACCCCCTCCTTTGCCTATGTCATAGGTGGATGTATAGGCTTGTATGGCCTTTTGCTGCTCCTCCATCCTCTGAAGCATATAGAGGGTTGAGTTCCACCGCGTCACAACCTCTTGCTTCAGGTGATGGCGGGGCAGGTTCAAGAGTGTTTGCTGGCGCTCCAGTCTTCGGCACGCAGTCGCTGAATGGCGAAAGTGGCCAGAAATTTTTCGGGCCACCCAAAGCGTCTCCTGCACGCCCCTGTCGCTTTTCAGAAAATTCTGCACCACCAAGTTTATTGTGTGAGCAAAACATGGGACGTGCTGGAATTTGCCCAGATGTAATGCCCGCACAATATTGGTGGCGTTGTCAGATATCACAAATCCCCAGGAGAGTCTAAGTGGGGTAAGCCACTGGGCGATGATTTCCCTCAGTTTCTCTAAGAGGTTGTCGGCGGTGTGCCTCTTACTGAAACCGGTGATACACAGCGTAGCCTGCCTTGTAACGAGCTGGCGTTTCTGAGATGCTGCTACTGGTGACGCTGCTGCTGTTGCTGCGTAAGGTGATACATCTACCCAGTGGGCTGTCACAGTCATATAGTCCTTAGTCTGCCCTGTTCCACTTGTCCACATGTCCGTGGTTAAGTGGACATTGTGTACAACGGCATTTTTCAGGACACTGAGGACACTTTTTCTGACGTTTCTGTACAGTCTCGGTATCGCCTGCCTAGTGAAGTGGAATCTAGACGGGATTTGGAACCGGGGACACACTACCTCCATCAATTGTCTAAATCCCACTGCACTAATGGCGGATACCGGACGCACGTCTAACACCAACATAGCAGTCAAGGCCTCAGTTATACGTTTTGCTTCAGGATGACTGCTGTCGTACTTCATCCTCCTCGCTAAGGACTGTTGGAGGGTCAATTGTTTAGTAAAAGTAGTGGTGTTCCTACTTCCTCTCTGGGATGATGAACGACTCCCAGCAGCAGCAGCAACAGCAGCAGCGGCAGCAGTAGGCGTAGCAATGCAGGATCCTCCGGAGGAATCCCGGATAGGAGAGTCAGTCATGCCAGTGATATGGCCTGCAGGACTACTTCCGATCCTGACTAAGGAGGAAATTGACGAGGAGGGAGTTGACGGTGTGGTTTGCAGGCGCTTGGATACAACAGGACAACGGGATTTAGGTGTCCCTGGACTGCTTACGGTCTGAGCCAAAGTTTCTGAACTTGACAGTAACTTTTTATGAACGCGCTGCAGGTGCCGTATAAGGGAGGATGTTCCTAGGTGGTTGACGTCCCTACCCCTACTTATTTCACCTTTACATATGGTACATATGGCAAGACAGTTGTTGTCCGGATTTGGATAGAAATATTGCCAGACCAAAGAGGTGGAATGTTTGGTCTTCTGCCCAGGCATGACCGTGATGGGCTTTTTCATCCCACGGACAACAACTGTCTCCCCCGGAGCCTGATTTAAACAAACCACATCACCATCAGAATCCTCCTCGCCAACTTCCTCCTCAGCGCCAGCTACACCAGTATCCTCATCCTGTTGTTCTTCAACAGTGACATCTTCAATTTGCATATCAGCAAGTGGACTGTGGGTGCTCCTTTCAGCACTTGCAGGGGGCGTGCAAATGGTGGAAAGAGCCACCTCTTCCCGTCCAGTGCTGGGAAGGTCAGGCATCGCAACCACCACCACACTTGGACTCTCTTTGGGGATTTGTGATATCTTCTTAGAAAGCACAGTTCTTCGCTGTGCTTTTGCCAGCTTAACTCTTTTGATTTTTTTAGTGGGAGGAGTGCTTCCATCGTCATGTGAAGCTGAACCACTAGTCATGAACATACTAGGGATCGACCTTAGCCGTTCCTTGCCACTCCGTGTCGTAAATGGCATATTGGCAAGTTTACGTTTCTCTTCAGCTGATTTAAATGTCTTTTTCAAGGTCATTTTCCTGAACTTTGCCATTTGGGATTGTATGTGCCCTCTACTATGACATTGGGCATCGGCCTTGGCAGACGACGTTGATGGCATGTTATCGTCTATGTCATGACTAGTGGCAGCAGCTTCAGCACTAGGAGGAAGTGGTTCTTGATCTTTCTCTATTTTATTTTTATCGGAGAAAGTTTGGTCCTCCATTTATGTTATATCGATTTGATATATACGTGCGGCTAAACACAGAAAATAAATTTTTTTTTGGTTCGGACTGGAGTGTACTTTGTGGGTTACAGCACCCTTTAACGGTCAAGCCAGCCGGCCCTTTACTTATGACACAGGCGCACTCTTGGCACTACTTTGTTGATGCACGTGCGGCTACTGCGCACACAATTCACAAACACAGAAAATAATTTTTTTTTGGTTTGGACTGGAGTGTACTTTGGGGGTTACAGCACCCTTTAACGGTCAAGCCAGCCGGCCCTTTACTTATGACACAGGCGCACGCTTGGCACTACTTTGTTGATGCACGTGCGGCTACTGCGCACACAATTCACAAACACAGAAAATAATTTTTTTTTGGTTTGGACTGGAGTGTACTTTCGGGGGTTACAGCACCCTTAACGGTCAAGCCAGCCGGCCCTTTACTTATGACACAGGCGCACGCTTGGCACTACTTTGTTGATGCACGTGCGGCTACTGCGCACACAATTCACAAACACAGAAAATAATTTTTTTTTGGTTTGGACTGGAGTGTACTTTCGGGGGTTACAGCACCCTTTAACGGTCAAGCCAGCCGGCCCTTTACTTATGACACAGGCGCACGCTTGGCACTACTTTGTTGATGCACGTGCGGCTACTGCGCACACAATTCACAAACACAGAAAATAATTTTTTTTTAGGTTTGGACTGGAGTGTACTTTCGGGGGTTACAGCACCCTTAACGGTCAAGCCAGCCGGCCCTTTACTTATGACACAGGCGCACGCTTGGCACTACTTTGTTGATGCACGTGCGGCTACTGCGCACACAATTCACAAACACAGAAAATAATTTTTTTTTTGGTTTGGACTGGAGTGTACTTTCGGGGGTTACAGCACCCTTAACGGTCAAGCCAGCCGGCCCTTTACTTATGACACAGGCGCACGCTTGGCACTACTTTGTTGATGCACGTGCGGCTACTGCGCACACAATTCACAAACACAGAAAATAATTTTTTTTTTGGTTTGGACTGGAGTGTACTTTCGGGGGTTACAGCACCCTTAACGGTCAAGCCAGCCGGCCCTTTACTTATGACACAGGCGCACGCTTGACACTACTTTGTTGATGCACGTGCGGCTACTGCGCACACAATTCACAAACACAGAAAATAATTTTTTTTTGGTTTGGACTGGAGTGTACTTTCAGGGGTTACAGCACCCTTTAACGGTCAAGCCAGCCGGCCCTTTACTTATGACACAGGCGCACGCTTGGCACTACTTTGTTGATGCACGTGCGGCTACTGCGCACACAATTCACAAACACAGAAAATAATTTTTTTTTGGTTTGGACTGGAGTGTACTTTCGGGGGTTACAGCACCCTTTAACGGTCAAGCCAGCCGGCCCTTTACTTATGACACAGGGGCACTCTTGGCACTACTTTGTTGATGCACGTGCGGCTACTGCGCACACAATTCACAAACACAGAAAATAATTTTTTTTTAGGTTTGGACTGGAGTGTACTTTCGGGGGTTACAGCACCCTTAACGGTCAAGCCAGCCGGCCCTTTACTTATGACACAGGCGCACGCTTGGCACTACTTTGTTGATGCACGTGCGGCTACTGCGCACACAATTCACAAACACAGAAAATAATTTTTTTTTGGTTTGGACTGGAGTGTACTTTCGGGGGTTACAGCACCCTTTAACGGTCAAGCCAGCCGGCCCTTTACTTATGACACAGGCGCACGCTTGGCACTACTTTGTTGATGCACGTGCGGCTACTGCGCACACAATTCACAAACACAGAAAATATATTATTTTTTTAGCACTTGGGGGGAGCACCCCTGATGGACAGAGCACCCCCTGGACAACACTACAGCACCCCTTTAGGACTGGGACACTGCACAGGACTTTGGAGTGGACACAGCCCCTATGGAGAACTGACTGCACAACACAGTCCAGCCAGCCCCTATGGACTTTGAAGTAGTGGACACAGCCCCTATTAACAACAGCAGCACAGCACAACACAGCCAGCCCCTATGGACTTTGAAGTAGTGGACAACAGCAGCACTACACTACACTACACTACACAGCACTAACTCCCACCCTCCCTCTTCACTGTCCACAGCCGAGTGAGAAAATGGCGCCGACGCGGGTACCTTATATAGGATCCAAAACCCGCGAGACTCGGAAGGCGGGATGATGACGTTTTGCCTCGATGTCAGATCCGAGTCAGGCGGGAAAAGTCGAGCCTGACTCGGATCGGACTCGGATCGGGGGGGCTCGGGGGGGTTCGGATTTCAGAAATCCGAACCCGCTCACCCCTAATTACTATTAATTACTTTTCTTGCGTGCTCATTTATGTACTGTGTAAGGCACTGCGGAACCTTTGTGGCCATATAAATAAAGGATAATAATAATAATAATAATAATAATAATGTAATAATAATAATGTAGTCCTTGGCAGACAGCATATATCAGTATGCTCCTCCCAGCTCCTCTCAGTCTACATGCTGGTTCCGTGACAGGGAGTATGCATGGAGTCTCTAGAAGATATCCATGAATTTAAAGGGCAGGCAGATGGGTGGTGGTACAGGTCAGTTATAACTGGTAGGGACTGAAGAGGAAACACTAGTGCAGGGGTTCTCAAACGTTTTAGCTCTGGGACCCCATATAACAAAAATTATTACAGGACCCTAGCAAGTTAACGCAGACTGGTCACTACACATGCGTGGTCAGCAGACAATGCATACACAGTAGCACTGCGGAGGGCGCAAAACAGAAGTGAAGTGATCTCTAATGCGATCACTTCATTTCTTACACATAGCAGGGACAAGCTCCTTTCGAAGACCCGGTCCCTGCAAGAAGAGGAAGAGAATGACTGGGGAGAGAGTGGGTGGCTGGGGAGGCAGTGGAAGGCAAAGGGTGACTTGGAATGCAGTGGGGTGACAGGGAGAAACAGAGGGTGACAGGGTGGAGGTAGAGGGTGATGGAGAGGCAGTGGGTGGCAGGGAGAAGCAGAGGGTGATTGGGAAGGCAGTGGGAGGTAGCCGGAGGCAGAGAGTGACAGGGGGAGGCAGCAGGTGATGGGGCAGAGGGTTGCAGGTAGAGGAGGTGGGTGACAGGAAGGAGGAAGTGAGTGACAAGGAGAACCAATTGGTGTTTTATACATGTGGGGGGGGGGTTTCTGTTCCCTCCACATTCCACACTGTGGGCTCCCCTGTTCCCGCATAGGGTCTGTGCTCCTTGCTCCTCTGCTGCTGTTTCTTCCCTTTCTACAGCAATCATCACACATTCTGTGCCCCCCCCCCCCCCCCACCCCAGGCTGCGAGTACTTCACAGCTGGCTCCTCTGAGTCTGAACGCTGCTGACTGCTGCCAGGTGGGAGGGAGGACATGAGACAATGAACACTAGGATGGGGGCCAGGCTGACTACTGCTGGGAGGGAGGACAGGAGATGCTGACGACTGGAGTGGGGGGCGGGGCTGTTGACTGCTGCTGGGAGGACAGGAGACGCTGAGCACTGGGGTGGAGGCGGGCTGCTGATTGCTGCTTGGATGGAGGGCAGGACATGCTGAGCATTGGGATGTGGCTGTTTGATGACTCCTCAGATCTCTCAGCCAGTGATCCGAGGAGTCTGAAGGAACAGATATTTCAACTGATTTCAGCCTCATCAGATCACTGGCTGAGTGATCTGAGGAGTCATCGCCCTGACCCTATGTGAGTCAAGACCCCAAGCTGAGATGGCCGCGACCCACTTTGGGGTTGCAACCCACAGTTTGAGGATTGCTGCACTAGTGCAAACAACATCTGGTGCCCCCCAAGGCCCTGCACCCTAAGCTGCAGTCTGATAAGCCTATTGGTTAATCGGGATCGGTATGATTTACCGCCGGCGGTTCAAATCCAGACATCGGAAGCCCGGCAGGGGTGAAGATCCCGCCAGCTAAAAAAAGGTAAGTACCCCTATCCCTCTCCCCCTCCTAACCCTCCCTTAGGGGTGCTAAACCTAGCCTCCCCCCAGTGCCTAACCCTAACTCCCCTCTAAGTGCCTAGACCTAACCTCCCCTACCCCGCTTCCTAAAACCAAGTCTCCCAGGGAAGGGGGGGGGTGCCCAACCCTCCCCCCCCCTCCCCAAGGCTGTTCGTTTCCGGCTTACCTTCGATCGGGATGCTGGGCGTCGGGCTCCTGGCGTGGGTAAAATGACAGGCGTCAGGTTCTCGACGCCTGTCATTTAACCCTTGCCGGGATTAGACAGTCGGGAAGCCGGCGGTCAGGATTCCGTCTGTCGGCTTCCCGGTTAATCGGGTACAATTGGATGAACTTTGTTTAATATAGTAGAGCACCATTTTATAGTAGAGCACCAATGTTGTAATCGTACTGTCGTTCCTCTATCGGCAAGTGGATATGCACCTTAACCCTCCTACTTCATCAAATCTTATTCTGTGTGTCCAGTTCTGAAAAAATATTAATTCAAACAGTTCTCTGACATTAAACAAAAACACCAAAAAGTGCCTGTTTTACTTACTTAGACAGCTTGCTCAGGAGTGTCACATTCACGTTTCCCAGTACCAGACTTAGGTACAATCTGAAATTGAACATAAACTATGAATACGATAAATTCCCTCGACTATAGACGGACATCAACTTATTACTGTTTTCTAACATTGTCCAGTTCTTAATATCAATGATGCATGGAAATTAAACAGCAAATTTAAAACATAATCTCAGGAAAATATTGTATGCCTTGTATCCGGATGAAAGATAGACATTGAATGGGTCGACAGGACAAAAAGGTCAGCAGTGCAAAAGATCGACAGGGTTAAAAGGTCGACATGGACAAAAGGTCAACAGGTTCAAATGATCGGCATGTTTTTTTATTTTTAATGTTAGGGTTAGGCACCTGGGGGAAGTATAGGATGAAGGTGCCTACACACTATGCGATGTGCTCATGATGCGATATCGTCTCAGATTTCCCTTGAACTCTCCCTGGCAGTCATGGGCACGATTTGGTGTAAAAAGTGTCCAAGTTGACCCATGATCTAACATGCACTATGTCCGATGTCCAAATCGCGAGATTGTGCACAATAATTCGTTAGTTTACCAAACACCTCACGATTTGCTAGCATTCCCAGAAATGTAAATAATAGGCGGGCTTAAGTAGGGGGTATATAAAGCGGAAGCCATTTTAGGTCTGTGCACTTCTGCTCTGTGACTAGTGAGGCTTAGTGTATACCTGCTGAACGCTGTACAATGCTATTGTGCTCTACTTTGTTTTGCCTGGCTCAACAAAGTGTGTTTTCTATCCTGCATTCTGTGCTGATGGATCCCTATCGGTATAGAGTTCTGCTTGCCTTTGCTGGGGTTAAGGTGTTGAAGGAGAGGGCCCAGCAAAGGAGGAGAGCATGCTGGGACAAGGAGTGGCTGATGCAGAGGGATACTCGCTCTCACATGTCTCTGCTGATGGAGATTCGGGAGAACAATCCGGACGACTATCGCAACTTCCTGCACATGGATGACGACACCTTCCAGGAGTTGCAGAGTCTGGTGATCCCCTATATCCAGAAGCAGGATATTAAGCTTTGGAGGGCAATCCCTGCTGAGGAGGGGCTGGTGGCTGCCCTGAGGTACCTGGCTACAGGAAGGTCACTGGAAGACCTGTAGTTTGGGACCCTTATATCCCCTCAGACTTTGAGAGTCATCATTCCGGAGATCTGCAGGGCTATTGTCAAAGTTCTGCAGTACCAGTTTTGAAAGGTCAGGAAAAACAAACAAACAAAAAAAAAAAAAACAGTACGCATTTGTTTCTTGTGAAGAAAAATTTTTTTTTTTATTTTTTTTTGGGGAAATGCAGAAAAGTACTGTATAAACATTTTAAAACAGTGTACAATTTGCTACCAATCTGGCTGCGAGTAATAAAACTGTCTTTATGACAACAGTATAACATTTGCATTCCAAACATGGAATAAATAACTTTGCAAGTTTGAATTTTAAATAAGGCTGCTATATACCTTTATAATGTAAAACTGCATTACCATCAAACTGTGATCAGTCCCAATACCTAGCCTGCTCTATGGTATACTGTGGGTCAGATGCCGGATTGGCTCCGGCTCCCAACAATGTGTCCTTGCACCATGTATGTATTGACCGTGCCCAATCAGCGTAGTCTCTCCCGTATACCAAGTAGGTATTGGGAGTGATAAATATGGGGAGACTGCAGGCAGCAACAACAATAAAAATGTAGATTTCGTAAAACCCTGGAATATCCTCCTTGGCATCTAAAAGGGTATTTATAAAGCCTGGCTTGCAGTGGGAGGGTTATTGGGTGGGGGAGTAGCTCCGACTGGGATGGAGCCATCACAGAGGCGGTTGGGGCAGGTGGGCAGGGCAGTGTGTCACCAATATAGGTAGCTGGATACAAATTATTTTGCAATGCCCTGATGAGCAACTCGTATACCTGGCGCTGGAATTTGGTTTGTGTTTCAGTACTCATTTGCCGCATGGTGCTATTTATATGAAAGGTGACGTACCGTATATACTCGAGTATAAGCCGAGTTTTTCAGCACATTTTTTGTGCTGAAAAAGCCCCCCCTCGGCTTCTACTCGAGTCATGGCCGCATGGTACGCAGCTGAGTAGTGTACCATGCGGGCCGCGGTGCAGACTGTGTCTCTGTGACACAGCTGTACCGCGTGTGTAGCGCTGACCGGACGGAGTTCGGTCAGCACTACACACTGCCAAACACACAGCCGCCGGAGCCGGCAACGCAGCTGTGTGTTTGTTGTAATCAGCAGCCGATGAGAGTCTGTCAGACTCTCATCGGCTGCTGCTGCTCCCACTGCGGGAGCCATCTTCCGGCTCCCGCAGTGGGTAATGGGAGAGACGTCATCATGACGAAGTCTCTCCCATAATGCAAAGCAGCCGGAGGAGCCGGTGGAAGCGTCGGGACCAGGAGTGGGAGTTTCAGGTAACTGTTTTTTTTTTTAATTACATCTCTCTCTACTGGGGGGGCTACTACTGGGGGCAGTACCAGGCGGGGGGGGGAATTACTACTGGGGGCACTACCAGGGGGGGATTAATACTGGGGGCACTACCATGGGGGGATATTGCTACTGGGGGCACTACCAAGGGGGGGTATTACTACTGGGGGCACTACCAGGGGGGAATATTACTACAGGGGACAGTACCTGGGGGGGGGGGATTACTACTGGGGCAGTACCAGGGGGGATTAATACTGGGGGCACTACCGGGGGGGATATTGCTACTGGGGACACTACCAAGGGGGGGTATTAATACTGGGGGCACTACCAGGGGGTATTACTACTGGGGGCACTACCAGGGGGGGGAATATTACTACTGGGGGCAGTACCAGGGGAGGGATTACTACCAGTAGCTGCTGGCTTATACTCGAGTCAATAAGTTTTCCCAGTTTTTTGTGGTAAAATTAGGTACCTCGGCTTATATTCGGGTCGACTTATACTCGAGTATATACGGTAATCTAGGTGGCTCTAGCAAGCTCTTTTGCCTGCTGTAAAAAATTGTCTGCAGGCTCCCTGCTTTGCTGGTTTTTCCCAGGGCGCTTTCTCTTTTGCTAGGAAGGTCCGGTAGGTGCTGGGAGTGGTGGGCATGGGGATATCGACACATCCCCCTCACTGTCACCAATGATGCTTAAATCAGGCGTAGACGCCAATTCCAGTTCTTGTGTTGGAGTCTGTATTGAAATAAAAGAAAAAAAAAATTAATGTTCATGTTTTAAACAAAATCTATTTTTTTTTCTAGTCATCAGCGGACGCTCCAGAACGTTTGGACTCCTCCACCTTCTTTCGTCCTTTGACAAAGACTGTACGGAGATTTTGGATTTTATTTTGCACCCATTTCACGGATGCATCAGTACAGCATTGTCGGCTAGATTCAAAAAATGTCTCCAATGCCAATAGTTTTTTTGTCTTATTGGAATAGTCGCGACAGCTAACCCTCCATAGACACTACTTTGCCTCCAAACACTCCAGGAAGCAGGTGATAAACTCACGGTCCTTATTCAAAGACATCGCTAGGGGAAAAAAAAAAACGAAATAAAAATGTGGACGCATACAATGTGCTCATAATTTTAATAGTTTGGTTAGTTTAAAATATTTTTAATGTTGATATGTTTGGTTGTTTAGTAATGTTGTGTATAGTTTACATTTTTAGTTGTTTTTGATTTGGTTTGGCATTTTTATCCACATTGCATTTTACAATAAAATTGTAAAAAATTCAGTCAATTATTTTATTCTGTGCAATATCTGATTTAAATATATAATATATAGACACATTACACATAGGTGGTCGGTGGGTGATGCATTATACACATAGGTGGTCGGTGGGTGATGCATTATTCACATAGGTGGTCAGTGGGTCGGTGATGCATTATACACATAGGTGGTCTGTGGGTGGGTGGGTCATGGATTATACACATAGGCGGTCAGTTGAGCGAGTCATGCATTATACACATAGGTCATTGAGTGGGTGGGTGGGGTCATGCATTATACACATAGGTGGTCAGTGGGTGGGTGATGCATTATACACATAGGTGGTCAGTGGGTGGGTGATGCATTATACACATAGGTGGTCAGTGGGTGGGTGATGCATTATACACATAGGTGGTCAGTGGGTGGGTGATGCATTATACACATAGGTGGTCAGTGGGTGGGTGATGCATTATACACATAGGTGGTCAGTGGGTGGGTGATGCATTATACACATAGGTGGTCAGTGGGTGGGTGATGCATTATACACATAGGTGGTCTGTGGGTGGGTGGGTGGGTCATGGATTATACACATAGGCGGTCAGTTGAGTGAGTCAAGCATTATACACATAGGTCATTGAGTGGGTGGGTGGGGTCATGCATTATACACATAGGTGGTCAGTGGGTGGGTGATGCATTATACACATAGGTGGTCAGTGGGTGGGTGATGCATTATACACATAGGTGGTCAGTGGGTGGGTGATGCATTATACACATAGGTGGTCAGTTTCATGCATTATACACATAGGTGGTCAGTGGGTGGGTGATGCATTATACACATAGGTGGTCAGTGGGTGGGTGATGCATTATACACATAGGTGGTCAGTGGGTGGGTGATGCATTATACACATAGGTGGTCTGTGGGTGGGTGGGTCATGGATTATACACATAGGCGGTCAGTTGAGTGAGTCAAGCATTATACACATAGGTCATTGAATGGGTGGGTGGGGTCATGCATTATACACATAGGTGGTCAGTGGGTGGGTGATGCATTATACACATAGGTGGTCAGTGGGTGGGTGATGCATTATACACATAGGTGGTCAGTGGGTGGGTGATGCATTATACACATAGGTGGTCTGTGGGTGGGTGGGTCATGGATTATACACATAGGCGGTCAGTTGAGTGAGTCAAGCATTATACACATAGGTCATTGAGTGGGTGGGTGGGGTCATGCATTATACACATAGGTGGTCAGTGGGTGGGTGATGCATTATACACATAGGTGGTCAGTGGGTGGGTGATGCATTATACACATAGGTGGTCAGTGGGTGGGTGATGCATTATACACATAGGTGGTCAGTTTCATGCATTATACACATAGGTGGTCAGTGGGTGGGTGATGCATTATACACATAGGTGGTCAGTGGGTGGGTGATGCATTATACACATAGGTGGTCAGTGGGTGGGTGATGCATTATACACATAGGTGGTCTGTGGGTGGGTGGGTCATGGATTATACACATAGGCGGTCAGTTGAGTGAGTCAAGCATTATACACATAGGTCATTGAGTGGGTGGGTGGGGTCATGCATTATACACATAGGTGGTCAGTGGGTGGGTGATGCATTATACACATAGGTGGTCAGTGGGTGGGTGATGCATTATACACATAGGTGGTCAGTGGGTGGGTGATGCATTATACACATAGGTGGTCAGTTTCATGCATTATACACATAGGTGGTCAGTGGGTGGGTGATGCATTATACACATAGGTGGTCAGTGGGTGGGTGATGCATTATACACATAGGTGGTCAGTGGGTGGGTGATGCATTATACACATAGGGGGTCAGTTTCATGCATTATACACATAGGTGGTCAGTTTCATGCATTATACACATAGGTGGTCAGTTTCATGCATTATACACATAGGTGGTCAGTGGGTGGGTCACAATGGTGGAGTATGAGTCAGGCATATTCATTGGCGGACAGGGTTTGCATATACATTGCTGCTCAGCAGCACTAGTATCAAATACTCACCAAATAGTCAGGACGCGCGATCAGGTGTGCTGAACAAGGAATTGCGTCCGTCTTCATCCAAGTCACGATGCTGCACAAAATGGAGACTGGGCGTGTACAGAGGTATGTCAGTCAAGTGACGGAATGGACGATAGATCGTACGATAGATTGTGAGTGCAAACACACATAAGATCCACACGTCATCATGTCCGAGATTGCCAGATCCTACCTGCAGCACGCAAGATCTGAAAATGCGATGTATGACCAGCGGGTACACGCATCGGCATTGTGATCATGAGTGGACACTCACGATTTGGACATATTTTACAAGATTTGTCGTTCCGAGGCGTCAAAATCTGGCGAATCGTGTAAAATATGGCATAGTGTGTAGACATCTTTAGACTGATGGAGGGTACAGTTAAGGTTAGGCACTAGGGAGAGGATTAGGGTTAGGTTAGGTTTAGGCACTAGCGGGACGTTTAGGGTTAGGCACCAAGTAGAGGGTTAGAATTAGGCACTAGGGGGAGACTTAGGGTTAGGATTAAATTTAAATAAAACATTTAGAAAAAAAAAATCTTATCTCGATCATTTTTATGTTGACCATTTGAACCTGTCGACCATTTGTACCAATCGACATTTTGTCCATGTCGACCATCTGGTGTAGACCGATTGACTGTCAATCTTTTAAACCACACCCGTATACAGTGCCATATTTATTTTAAAGACACCAAGTCAACACTTGAATGTATAAATTTTTATTGCTTGTCAGCCTTCAAACGTAAAATGCAACCCAACATTTATATTAAAACTTAGTAAAAAGAAGTAAAACACAAGTTTATAATATCATTACTCTATAGCTGTAGTCAACAATACCGCATAAAAACATAACAGAAAATAGATAATTATACGAAGTGAAAATCGCTTATCCTTTGGTATAAAGCCTCTCATTTATCATATTGCTTAGTGATTCGCATAACTGTATTTTCAGAAGGATACATCAATACTACACTATTATTTTGTCCCTAAGATGATGACCAAATGACCTAGAATGTATTTCAATAAAATGATTACTTAATGTAGGTTGGTGACATCTTGAGGACGTAGGTAGGTTATAATTTGTGCTAGTTATCCTATTGCTATACTGTGGAAATCAAGAATATTGACACATGTTCCTTACCCATTTTTCTTGGGTAGAAATGACTCCATCTCAAAAAATGTCTTTTCTCGTAGCTTAATGTTTTCTTGTATGTCTTTAATATGGAGTTCTTCATTTTCCTGGGTGCTCTTAACTCTATGTAAATGCAAAAATAACAAAACTCAACATAGAACTGTGAATTATTATAGACATTGTGGTTCAAAATATATAAAATAATGATGTTTTTATTTTAAATGTAGTTTTTGTTTGAATACTGCTAGAGAAAAGAGCCTTAGGGCCTGATTCAGCAATGAACGTAACTGCTAATACGCACACAATCGGCCGATTGTTGCATACTGCCCATGCATCGCAGTGCGCAGGCGGGAACCGGCCACTGCGATCAGGACTGTGACCGCGGTGACCACGCAGACCCATCGCAGAGTGATTGACAGGAAGTGCTGTTTGTGGGTGGTGATGGGGAGAGTGGTCGGAGAAACGTAGGCGTGCATAAATTATCCACTGCGATGCCTCATTCACAGCCTGGGGCCTGATAGCGTGCACTGAAGTTAGCAATTCCTGAGTAGGGTCAGAGCTTGTGCAAGTGTGCGTGAGGCTGCGATGGTACTGTATTGTACAGATGTTTTCGCAGTCTTGCTAAATATTCCGCATGTGTGTAAGGTAAAGCGAGCGTCCTTATGTAGTGTGGCGGCATAGCGATCGCAATGGATTAGCATACTATCACAGTTGAACTGTGTGCGTAATCGCTATTTCATTCGCAGTTGCGATCTGTAATGAACCAGGCCCTTAGTGCAGTGGTTTCCAAACTAGGTGCCATAGCACCCTGGGTCACTTGCAGGGGTCCCACGGGTTGGTCGTCCAGGACCAAATTAATTTATTTATGGTCATTGTGATAGGTAAAACCAGTTGTGATTGCGGTCAGCCATAAATTATGTGGACGAGCAGAAGCACAACCCTGTCCACAACTACATAACTGAACATAAGGATGTCAGGTAAGCACAATTTACTTAATTTAATATTTTTGCTGAATCTCTCAAGAAGACTTCTGTTCTAGGGATGCTGTGAAAAAAAATGCTGAAATTCTAGGGTTCCATGCTTCAAGAAAGTTTGGAAACCACTGCATTAGTGTTTTAAAAGTATTTTTAATTAGTACCACATTACATATTTTGATACATTTAATATATTTATTTTTAAAGGTATGTAGCATGAACTTATTAAAAACACAACATAATATGGAGTTCAAGTGGCTGTTTTCTTAAAAGAAAACATCAAGGAAACATAACAACAACTAAAACCGCTAAACTCCATGCCAAAGGGTGTAGATCCCAGGCAACACAATAGAAAGGTCAGTGCCAACAGCTGCTGGCTGCCCATTCCAAAAAGAGAATTGCATTGTTTACACTAGTATATTCATTATTGTGAGTCATTTCATTTACACTGTGGTTTTGATATGCCATTACAGATTGCTATTCATCAAGTTTTTTTATGTAAAAAATTAGTATATAACAATTTAATATTTGCTTTACATAGGACTCTTTGTGCGTTTGAATGGAAGTACACCTCAGTTTAAGGTTTTAGTTTTTGTGTAGTCTATGCTTTCCAAGTATGGGGTACACACTTTGCCAACGGATCAGAAGGCTGGCCGGCCAATTTGGTACGTATGCAGCTGTTCATACAGACCTACCAATCAGCCGACAGACATGTTTGGCCGCAGGAACCAGTTATGACGTCATTGTTGCTGGTTCCTGCAACCAGCATATGGGTGGGTTAGTCAGTTGCCCGTACACAGGCAGATGTGCATGATATATATCTTTCAGATATATTGCACATCTGCCGTGCTGTAAGGCTGACGCAGTATATCTGTGAATGACGTGATTCACAGACAATATAATGTGTACACACCAGCCAGTGGTCAGGACAATGTATTGTTTGACGGCTGTACAAACGACATATCGTTCAACCTGCACTCAGCATAAAATTATTTCCTTTATCGGTTGACAGTTGATACTTTTAAATTATATTATATCCTGTTGTTAGCAAGAAAAGAGTTTACGGCTCGGCCAATGCCACATACTGTATGTATATTTTAAGCACATGACATTACATACTTCCTCAGCTCTAGGGACAGGTCTTTTAGCTTTTTCTTTTGTCGAGTGATGGCGCTGGAACACTGTGTCTGCAGTTTTGTTAATTCTTCCAACTTCAGCCTATACGAGCGATGAATCTCCTGGTAGACAAATCAAAAAGAAAGATTGCACAAAAACTTCTAATTTTGATACTGCAATAGAAGGTTGTCTAAAAAAGGAAAAACACCAGGTCAGAAGCATAAATACAACAACAAACGTTGGTGTATTTATGCGCAGAGAGCTAAAGAGTGAGACGAGGATACGCACAATTGCTGAAATTGCTGTTAGAAGCAGTGGCGGCTCCAGAGGTGGGGCAGCAGCGCAGTCCAAAATTCAAATAGGGGAGCCACACTAACTGTCACCCCAAACGCTGCCAAACATTGCCAGCCGGGACTCACTGGCAGTTGGTGTGGCTCCCCTATTTTAGTGTTGGACTGCCTTGCAGCCCCACCTCTGGAGCCGCCACAGGTTAGATGCAATCACTCTTGCCATTTCCATTGGTTTTCATTTTGCGTCTTTCATCTGAATGTTTTAAAATCATATTCAATCACTACTAGAGGCATGGCATGGGCCAATCCATGGCCATTTTGGATGTGCTTTATACCTACTAAGTTTCACTATTACCTCCTTACCTCTAAGCGCCATATTCAATTAGCGGCAAAAACAGACAGTTTTTTTCCACCATTGGCGAAAACGGATGTTTTTCGACAAAAAAAGGTGAAAATTTTCGCAAAAAAACAGGTGAAAAAATACTGGAGAAAAGTTTTCCAGAGCAGGAGAAAAAAAAAAAAAGCAGCAAAATCCCTATTTTTGGCTAAAAATGTGGGGATATATTTCAGAACCCTTTGCCCCCCCCCCCCCAAACGATAAACTACCGGCAAAATAATTTGTAAGCTGTGTGTTTTGGCGAAAAACGACAGCGCAAATTTTGGGCGAAAGAAAAGAAAAACATTGTTGAAAAAATATAGAAAGCTATAAATTACCGTTCCACGTAAGTTCCACGTAGTACTTAATAAATTGTAACTATACAATGATGTTCCACCTGGAGAACATTCGAGTCGTAAAAATGCTATTTGAAAAACTGTAAAAAAAACGCCTGCTGCAACCGCGTGCGATGTTTAAAACACTTGACGCATCCATAACACTCCACGAAAAATCAGACCCAATATGTTAAAACCATTTTCAACTATTTTTTTTTTTCCACCAAAGTACGCAACTTACAATTTTTTTTCCTGCAATTTATCATTAGGGGTGGGGGGGCTCTGAAAGAAATCCCCACCTTTTTTTTGCCAAAAATAGGGATTTTTAACTTTTTTTTTTATCTCCAGTTTTTTATTCACATGTTGTAGTTTTCGCCTGTTTTTTTTGCGAAAATTTCACAGGTTTTCTTGGGCGAAAAATGGCCATTTTCACCACTAATTGAATACGGCCTTAAGGCACAACTGCAAGCAGAGAACCTTCTTATGCTATATAAGGTTAGATCATCAAGTTTTGGCTCAAAATATTTATTTTACGCACTATAGAACCATTTATTTGAAAGGACTATTCCCAGTGTCATAGTATGTATTCTATACAACTCAATTACTGGTGTGTCGAACCCACTGCTCTCCCAATGCGAAGCCATCTGGTAAACATTGTTAGGAAAACACCTGCAGCTTATTAATGCAGCCCTCCTTTGTGGCATACTCAGGGGCTGGCTGGCAACTTTCAGGCTGGGGGGCAACACAAGCAAGTGGCCCTGGTGATGTTAACCCTGACTAGAGGTTACACGTAAAAAACGCAATAGCCCACACAGGAACAAAATAAAACACATTGTCCCCTACAGGAAAAACAAATCAAATGCAATGGCCCTCACAGGAAAAAAAATAAAACACATATGCATTGCCCATGCCGCCCTACAAAAGTCTGACCTGACCTGTCAGACTCACCCAGTGGAACTACTGGTTGCTGCCACTTCAACTTGCAGGCGCTGAAGAGCGGAATAGAGAGAGGAGCTCCCAGTCTCCCTTTTGCCCTCAGCCACGGGTAGCACCGGCACACTGCAGCATCAGTGAGCAAGTCCCTGCAGATCACAATGCACAGTACTAAGCCCTGGAGAGAGTTAAATTGAATGAAGATAAAGTACCAACCAATCAGCTCCTGTCATTTTTCAAACACAGCCTGTAAAATGACAGGAGCTGATTTGTTGGTACTTTATCTCCATCCACTTTATCTCTCTCTAAGGCTTAGTACACAGAGCCCTTAGTAAACACACATTACAGCAAAAAAAATATCCACAAGAATAAACATTTAAAAACATACTGCACATATACAGTATATACACACACTATATTTAATGTCCTGCGTTGCCTGGCTTTCTTTTTAATATTTTTTTAACTCTCTCTCTTTCTTCAACCCACGTTTCTCCTCCCCACTTTTCCCTTCTCATTCCATCTTTCACTTCCCATTCTGTTTCTTCTCCATATCTCTCTTCTCCCTCCACTATTTCTTTTTCTCCAATCCCACTACTTTGTCTCTTTCTTCAATACCATCTTGGTCTTTTTCCCCTCTTGCTCTCCTGCCCCTCTATGTCTGTCTTTGTTTCCGTTCTGCCCCTCTATGTCTGTCTTTGCCTGGCAGGAATACAGTAAATGATGAGTATAGACACTATGAGGGTCATTGAGAGTTATATGAAGGGTGAATGTGACTGAGTGACAGGGCAATGAGAATCAGGGTCAGTGACAGGCAGTATAAGTGGCAAGAATATTGAGTGTGTGCTAAAGGGTGTGTTAAAGGGGGGCTGAGGGCAGAGACACTAAAGGGGAGTTATAGGGAGGGAGAGGACAGGGAGACTGAGGGCAACTTACAGAGGGGGTGAGGACGGAGACTGAGGGGGATTTATATTGAGTTTGAGGGCACCAGTGGAAGCTACAGATTTCAATGATGCGATTGACAGACCTTGTGGAATGTACGTGTGCGTGTATATATATATATACACACATACATACATACATATACTGTACATACACTGTATATATATATATATATATATATATATATATATATATATACACACACACACATATACTGTACATACACTATATATATATATATATACACATATATATATATATATATATATATATATATATATATATATATATACACACACTCACACATATATATATATACACATATATATATATGTGTGCACTTAGTTTTTTCAGGGTCTCTCTAGTTGCGATGGCACTACAAGTCCCAGCACATCCAATTGACAAGGCGTGCTGGGACTTGTAGTCTCATCTCAGCTGGACAGGCAGTCAGTGGCCTAGTAGTAGGGCCCCCAAACTTGTTACCTCCATGTACGGTGCAGGTGCTTCTGGCTACCAGGGGAAGCCTCCGGGCATCTGTACAAGCACAGTCGCCACAGGGATCACTAGCTCCCCGTTCTAACTGCTGACTCTGCAGTCTGCACTGCAGTGTGGAGACAGACCGCGCGTGAGAGCTGGGAAGTGAAAGGGAAGAGGAGGTGCCTGGCCACTTCCCCTCACCCAGTGATGCCCCGCCCCTGGTGACTGTCAGAGCAATCTGCCCGTGAGTCCGAATCCTGGCTTGCGCTGCCTGCGGCCGGAAAACATGCACAAGATGCTCCCCAGGCAGCTGCTTATTACAAGGGCTTCAAAGAAAATCAGTGTGGCAGACGGCCGCACTGATTAGCCTTGCTACACAAACTGAGTGGCCGGGGAGCATCCTATGCATGTCTTCCGGCCACCAGAAGTGTATAGAGAAAGACGGCCCATAACACTGAAATTATACCGGCCCGGGGGGCAGATGGCACCCTGCCCCCCAGCCCAGCCCGCCACTGGGCATACTCACTTGATTGATTACTCAATATTTTCCTTTTACAGACAACTCAATTAGAAGAAACTTTGGTGGGCAAAGTATTTAGCTTGACAAAATTGTGTTTACTTTGTGGGCGGTCTGGTTTGCTGACTGTATAGACCATTGATTCTAAAATTCAGTCCTCAGGACCCACAATAGTTCACTTTTCCAGACAACCTAGATGATGCACAGGTGTATTCTTTACTAATGCCATGTTTTAAAAGATCCATAGGTGTCCGGGAAAATATAAATGGTTAGGACTTCGGGCGTAGATTTACTAAAGCTTCTAAAAATGAAAAGTGGTGGTGTTGCCCATAGCAAAAAGAAGGGTTACACAAAACAATGAGTACTGTACGATTAGAGAAAGTCAGACTGAAACACTGGTTTCTATACAAGTCCAAGATAAGACAGTTTCAGAAAAAAATTTCAGGACTTGTAAATGTGTAGTAATAATCTATATAATACAGTGTTACCAGGGCCGCAACTATGGGGGGGGGCTAAGGTGGCACGTGACCCGCGTGCCTGACTTGAGGGGGGTGCCGGGGAGAGGCTGCCGGGAGGCTAGGTTGCTGCTCTTGTGGGTTTGGAGCCTCAACCTTGGCCTTGAGAGGCACAGAGACACAGTCAGTCTAATGTGGTGCTGGTTGCAAGCCAATCAGTGCTCGCAGGCCGGCAGCCAAACAGCAGAGGCTGCCAGTCTGTGAGCTCCAATTGGCTCGCGAACGGCGCGACATTACAATGACAGCAGTAATGACAGTTCCCCAGCGTGTGGCAGCCCCATCCCGCGCCACCCCGAGCTCACACACCGCATGGCCCTGGCAGGTAAGAGAAGAGATATAGGACCTTACTGTGACTTAATGTAAAAGAGGCCTTACTGTGGCATAATGTGTAAGGAGCCTTACTGTGGCTTAATGTATATAAGGGGCATTACTGTGGCATAATGTTTTATAAGGGTCATTAATGTGTGGCATAATGTGTTATAAGGGGCATTACTGTGTCACAAAACCACACACCCTTTTTGTCCTCTATGTTGTATTTTTTGGGGGGGCAGCAAATTATGGCCTTGCCCCGGGTGACAAAAATCCTAGTTTCGGCCCTGGTGTAACAATAATTAATAATATTCTGACCAGTTTTTTTTTTACATTTTCACAGAGCTAAGAAATGGGTGCACATAAAAATTGACATAAAAGTACAACATAGAGTATATACAAACACCCTCTTGTTTTAAATTGTGTGTGACACCTGGTTTAAAACAGCAAGTTTTGACACTTCGTGGTGAAATGCAGGAGATGTGAGAGCTTTCTACGATGATCATGTGACTGGTTACATCATAAACAGCTGTGATATAACTAAGCTTGGTATAAAAGTCACTGGTTGGTAAATTATTAGTTGTATCTGCAGATATCACAAATCACAATCTAAAGGGACCCATACACCAGCAATCACAAAAAAAACAAACTATACACAGATTCTGAAATTTCTTCCCCAATTTAAAGATTGCTCAACCCACCAATCTGCCCCATACATTACAGATATGTCTCAGTGATATGCAGATCATTTTCAGGAAGGACAGATCTGCCAATCTTGAAAGGCTCATCATTTAATAGTAATGGTTTGCAAATCGGTTGAATGTTACCATACACTAGCAATCTACAGCCCCAAATGGTCGGTGAAATCCAACATGTTGGACAATCTGATTCATCAATTCAAATCACTTTTTGGTTGGAATATGCGATCTGTGAGCCCCATACATTGCATATTCTTTATTTCTTTTACACAATCATCTGCAAAACGCAGAATTGCCCCCACTTGATTGCTGATATATGCGGGGACTTAATATTAACATTGACAACAAAGTTGAGAGATGTATGAAACTATAGTTTAATAACTTCATTCTAAAAGTAAAGTTTTCAAATAAACAGACTTTAACAGTTACATTAAATAAGAGTATAAAAGCGGTTAACACCAGAGAATATCACATAGAAAAAAAACATAGGATGACAAAATATAATTGGCCATTCGGAAATTATCCTTATTCTGTGTTTTCTAGATATGTAGCTAATGTTACTACTGACAATCCATATGGCTTAAAGGGCCTGACTCCAAGACTTACGCTAATACAATCGCAACTGAATTCTCTCACAGATCGCAGTTGCCAAAATAAGCTGCCCTCCAAAGCATAGCCTAGAATAGGGACGCTCACTGCTGCCTTCTCATATCCGCCCCATGACTCGCAACAGCGAAAACATTGGTAACATCCACTCACATTGGGCAGTCACACAGAATGTAAGGCAAGTCTGACCAGCCACAAACACTGCAGCTCTCCTGACACGCAGAGAGCTCTCATGCTGTGAATGAAATCACAATGGCTAATTTATGCAACCCATGAAACTGTGTTTAAACAGTCCAACACGCCTGTGTTTTTCTAACCATCCCCCGTTACCACCCATCAGTCGCTTTGCGAGTGGTTCCGCTGTACGAGCGTATTTGCAATGCAATCACTGCATGTGCGGCTGTTGGTCATGTGCAATTACAAATAATCGCTTGATCTGCGTAAATGTCAGCTTCGCGAAAACCTCTGAGTGAGGCCAAAAGTTCCTTTCTCTAATGTATCATGTACTTCCCAAGAACACAATTATCCTGCACTTTTTTCTTCTATTGACGTTGAATTATTTTAATACATTTTATGATGTTACAATATTTCCTTCTAGATTGGAAGTACACTTATTAATTGTTGCAATTTATATATTATTACACTGTTTATGTGTCAAATGTTTAATACCATTATACATATACAAGGTTAGGTCTTGATATAATATGTGATCTCTGTTATCTTCAGCCTGAGATCACCAGATTCCGATGCTTTATATTATGTGCTACAATTAGATTCTAAAATGACTCAGACAGTAATGCTTGGTAAACACCTGTACGATTTTACTCCCAAACCGACCTACTATTTGATTTTCTGATCAACGAAACGATCTTGTGAACATCCAATTTCGAGTGTACACACCAGTGATTTGAACGAGTATCTGTCCTAAAGACCGTCATGGCGATATGTCTCTGCATACACTGTCAGATTGGAAATTCACACACATTATGAAAAAACAGCTGTTTTTGCAGCAGGTTAGATCCAATTACTCGATCCAACTGATTTTGGAATGATAATCAGCACAGAGTGCTGCATACATTTTATCGGCCTGAGCAGGCAAAAATCGGCTGATCGGCCCGATTATCGTATATTGTGTGTGGAATCCTGACATTGAGCCCTATTGGACATAGGGCCTGATTCACTACAGATCGCAATTCTGCTTATACGCACGCAACGCAGTTGCTAATATCAGCGGTGCTATTTAAATGTTTGCATTCACATTGCGATCACAGCCTCACATAAGGACGCCCACTTCCCCTTACTCACATCTGTATACTAGGGCAACATAGTGAAACAATCGGTAACATCGGACCCATATGCACACTTGCACAAGCCCTGACCTTACTCAGAAATTGCTAACAGCTACGCACGCTATCAATGCTATGGCTTATGGCCACGCAGTGGATAATTTATGCACGCCCCTGCAACGGCACTGAAACTCAATGGCACGCCTGCACTCGCCCGACCACCCCCGTCACCATCACAAATGGCCCTTCCTGTCAATCACCCTGCTCTGGGTCTGCGTAGCCTCTGCAAATGCAGTTCCCATCGCAATTGCTAGTTCGCTCACTGCAATGCATAAACACGCACAGAACACAATTGACCAATTGCGTGCATATTAGCAACTGCGTTCCTTGCTGAATCAGGCACATAGTGTCGATGGCAACGCAGACAGCCGATTTTGTAAGTCTGTGTACGCATTTGAGTCGCACAGCATGTGTCCCGACTGTTGCTGCTCAGAGAGACAGTACAGCATGTGTTTTAGTGGGCGTACCTGGTAGGTAACAGGGGGTGGCTAAGCTGAAGCGGGCATGTCAGAGGCGTGTTGCTGAAAGTGGTGCACTGAACTGCTCACACAGGAGCCATACCAAGATAGAAAAACTGCACCTGCCAGGAATGGTGCAAGCTTTGATTGTGCGACCGATGGGGTGTCTAAAGACGCTCTGGGATGGAAATGCACAGTCTCAAGGTGCTGCAAGTAGGCATCTCAGTTTTTAGAAAATTGACAGCAGCATTAGCATACTGTATTGCTTATTTTACTAAAATTATTTGAATGGTTGTATAATAATAATGAATCTGAAGCATCTGTCAGAACTTCCTTCCTTTAGTTTAGTGTGCAGAGGGAGGGGGGGTGATTAATATTTTTTTAATTTCAAACTCCCAGACAGGATGTGACCAGGAAGTGTGGCCAAAACCTCAGTAGGGTTACAGCCATTTTCATACCATTTTATTGGAGAGCCTCCACATAACCTCATGCCCTTTTTCAACCACTGTGCCACAGCGAGCAGTTATCAAGTGTGCCGCAGCGGTCAGCTCAGCACACTTAGGGCCGGATTCAGACCTGCACGCTAAGCTGCGCTCGCTTGTTGCTGGCTTTGTTTGCAAATGTGCGCATGCGTATAGTTCGCAGTGCGCATGCGGAAACTAGTATGACCAATCGTGATGCGCTCGCTCGCCCTGCAAAGCCAGCCCAGTGGAATGAGTGACAGGAGAGGCCGTTTGGGGGTGGTAACAGGGGCAAGGCAGTAGTAACAGGGGAGTGGAGTTGCGGATGCAGGCGTGCCCGAGGTTTAAACGTCATTTCAGAGGCGTGCATAACTAACAGGCAGCGTCATAGTATATGTCACCTGGTTGATTATACACTGAAGGGATCGCAGTGCTTGCGGGCAGGTATAGTCAACCTCAAGCGCTGCAAGCACATCCGATGGTGCTCGATGTACCAATGTTTTCACGCACTTCCTGGAAATGATGTGCGCAAGTGGGCATCTTATGAATGGCTGGTGGGCGTCTACTTTTGCAAAGTGATTGCTCGCCAAGACATAGTGGGCATGCTAATGCCTTGCCGAGCGATTGCCTGCCTTGCTGGATGTGCGCTGGATTTGCCTACGATGGGAGCGAGCGGCTCTGAATCAGGCCCTTAGTGTAGAGTAGTGTGTTTTTCTTTTTTATAAATTCTTAAATTTTTCTAATATAACAGAAGGTTTACAGCATTTAAAAAGAAAAAATGAAAAAGCTATATATATCGATATAACAGTGGCAGACCAGATCAGATATGAGACAATGGCCCTGATTCAGACCCACTCGCAAGCGGCTGTCCGCTCGCAAGTGGGTCGATGTTGTGCACTGCGCATGCGCACGACGGCGGGAGCTCCGTTGTGCGCATGCGCCAGACGCGACGAGCGAAGGACTTTCCCTCGCTCGTTGTGTCTGATCAAAGGGGGCGTGCTGTCGATGTTGATTGACAGCACGCCCCCTTTGGTGGGCGTGCCGAGGGCGTGCCTCCCTGACGGGGGCGTTCCCAAGGGAACGCCTACCGTCAGAAGCCGGCCCACTGACATCACTAGTGATGTCAGTGGGAGTGATTTTGGCTCTGATAGAGCCAAAATCATTCCGGGCCTTGCGGTTGAAAAACTCAACCGCAGGCTCCGGCTCGCAGTGGCGATGGTCGCGATGGTCAAGACCATCGCGGCCATCAAACTGCACGCTCGTATAGGCTGTGGGTGGTGACCCACAGCTATACGAGCGTCCAGGAGGACGCTCCATAATTATGGAGGGCGGCCCTCATTCAGAGCGTGCGCTCTGCTCAGAGCGTACGGCTCTGAATGAGGGCCAATGTACCTTGTATAATATTGGTCAGAGCCATTCTAACATAATCAATTTACTATATCATGTTATTTTTCCGATCATGTTTCCATATTGTAGAAAAAGTATTTTTGTTTGAAAACTTATACAACCATCTATATTTGAGAAAGAAAAAAAATAAATAAAAAAAAGGTGAAAAAGGGGAGGGGGAGTGGGGAGACAAGAGAAAGGTAAAAGGGGGAAAAGGGAAGGAGCATAACGTCACAGGTTAGTTCAAGGAATATGACATGTGACTATGGATAGGATCGACATAACAAGCCCAAGCCATTTAAAATGGGTTTATATCTGCACCTTTAAGGAGAATAGCCTTATATTGGTTAGATAATTTGAATTCCATCCAATTGAACCAGGTTTTAGTAAAATCTGAATATTTATCTAAGGCAGTGTAATAGATATAATATAAAAGTCCATTCACTGGCACCAGTCCCACAATGTAGGAGTTATTGCTGAGCGCCAGCGAACAGGGACTACCGCTCTTGCAGCATTATTCATATGCTTAAGGAGGGATCTCTTATACTTAGTAATAAGAATGCCTGTATATGATAGCAGCCACAACTCCGGACCTGCTACAGCCTGGTAACCTAAAATTTCAGAAGCTAATGCAATAATCTTAGACCAAAAAGGTGATATAAGAGTGCAATCCCACCATATATGTATCAGAGTACCTTCATCTATGCCACATCTCCAGCATAAAGGGGAGACAGAAGGAAAGAACTTATGTAATAGCACCGGGCATCTATACCATCGTGTCAAAAGCTTATATTGGGTTTCTAAGACTTCCGTACTTGATGAACACATTGAGGAGATCTGCAAAGTCTTTTCCCAGTGTATCTGTATGCCTTGATGTGTAAGATCCCTATCCCACTGTAGTGTGTTTTATTCCTGTGGAGGCCAATGTAGTGTATTTTATTTCTGTGGAGGCCAATGTAGTAACGGAAACAGAACCCACCTCATCATTATGCTACATCGCCTTATTACTGTGCCAGATGTCCAGTGGGGTGAGCTGCCCAGACTACCATAGGTGATAATTTGGGGACATTAGATGTGACACCAACCACATGTCAGTCACAGAGGTACACACTCATCAGCTTCATCTGATCTGTGTGTCCAGCAGTGGCAATGTTGTGGGTATATATCCATTTTGTGCTTTTACAAATTCCAATTTGGCCCTTTTGAAGTTGTGAATACTTTATGCTTTGGAGGTGCCCCATTTACTATATGGCTTATTAATGTTTGAAAAGTTGTGCACTAGTGGCTTTGGAGGTGCCCCATTTACTATATGGCTTATTAATGTTTGAAAAGTTGTGCACTAGTGGCTTTGGAGGTGCCCCATTTACTATATGGCTTATTCATGTTTGAAAAGTTGTGCACTAGTGGCTTTGGAGGTGCCCCATTTACTATATGGCTTATTCATGTTTGAAAAGTTGTGCACTAGTGGCTTTGGAGGTGCCCCATTTACTATATGGCTTATTAATGTTTGAAAAGTTGTGCCCTAGTGGCTTTGGAGGTGCCCCATTTACTATATGGCTTATTAATGTTTGAAAAGTTGTGCACTAGTGGCTTTAGTCCTCCTCAACCTAATTTAGGGGCGTGTCACTCCTTTCCAGGAAGTATGAGGCCAGTGTCTGCGTCAGTGGACACAGATTTCTTGGCCTCGCAGATACCAGGACCCGGCCAGGCTGCAGTAAGCTTCAGCTACCTGCAGCCTGGCCAAAGGAGCAACAATCACGACCAACATTGCCACAGATAACAGCAAAAAAGTAATACTGGTGCCACAGGTAACATTAGCAATCGAACAGTGCAATATTCCCTGTCATATATGGGGTGCAGAACTAGCATTCGAACAATGCAATATTCCCTGTCTTATATGGGGTACAGGAGCCAATGGCCCACTTAGGTTCAATTGCTGACCCTACGGCACAAAGCTCTGCACGTCG
Organism: Taudactylus pleione; assembly: GCA_031769625.1. Lineage (NCBI taxonomy): Eukaryota > Metazoa > Chordata > Amphibia > Anura > Myobatrachidae > Taudactylus > Taudactylus pleione. The sequence goes on from JAUIMM010000396.1 coordinate 7,776,126, forward strand.
CTTGGGCTTGTGAACACTGCCACTGGATGCAGGTTCTTTCAGCATGACAATTCGCCACCGCACAGGTCCATAGCCACAGATTATGGCTGCAGGAGTATTGCATCACAAGTTGGCCCCCTCGATCACCAGATTTGAAACCCCCCCAAAAAAACACTTGGGGTGCAGTTCAAATCAATGGCAGGGCACCACCACCAGTGTCTCTGTTTTGGGGCACATGAGTGTGTACTGTATGTGTGTGTGGGCTGAACTATGTAGCTGCTTTGGGGCTCATTTACAGTTGGATGGAAAATCAAGTAAATTTTATGAGACACCTCTCAGAGAAGGAGCCGTACACGCCCTCCTCAATGTCAAATGCTTTCACAATCACCCTGAAATGCATTTTCAAAAGTAGACAAGTATGACTCAAAAACAGCACTGCTACAAACAGGCTAGTTTTTCTCACTAGAAATATTACAATTCTGCACATGTTGTCTTGCAAAATGACTCTAAAGAGTTATGTTGAAATGATAATCTAGATACTTCTACTGTGCTGTATAAAGTCTACAGTAGGTGTAAGACGAGCCTGAGTACACAGCTCCCACAGCTAATGGAAATATCAGGGGCACTCTGCCAGCTAGATATCTCAAGCTTCACTGCCCGTTGTGAAGATATTGTGGGAAATCTAACCAGCACACTGTATGATTAAGACATAGTGTAATATTGAGGCCAAAGTGCACTTGTAGCAAAGACATCTCCATGTGCCTGGATATGGCATGTGACCAAGGGAGCCGAGAGGGGGGGGGGGGGGTCAGTGGGTACAAATTTCCCGGGCCCGGGCTTGTTACCGCTCCCCCCCTCTTTCATCACAGCAGCCGAGCACACTCTGCTGTGTGCTGGGCTGCACTGGGAGACTGGTTGTGGCTGCTATGAAGCAGCCACAGCAGTCTTCTATGCCTGTGGGGAGAGCGATCACGCTGATCGCGCCCCCCACTGGTTATGTGCCGGGCTGAGGGGGCTTAGAGCGCCCCCCCCCCCTCACCAGGGAGCAGCGTCGCAACCTTTTTCCCCTCGAAGGGGGCATGGCCACGCCTCCCACAATTAGGCCACGCCCCCTTTACCCCTGCCCGCCGCGGCTCTCGGCGGGCCTGCATGTGACCTGTATAGTTTTACCAAGGACTATCCAGTGGTTCCCAAACTGTGTGCCGTGGCACCCTGGGGTGCCTCAGGGCCCTGTAGATGCCTCGGGTTGGTGGTGCAGTACCAAATAAAATAATTTTTAGTCAGTGTGATTGGCAGCCATAAGCACTGGTTTTGCCTATCAAACAATATGTGGACAAAAAAGAAGCGCAGCCATGTCACCACCACATAACTGAACTTACGGGTGAAATATAAGCACAATTTACTTCATTACAGTTTTGCTGAATTTCTCAATAAGAAACTTTTGCCCCAGGTGTGCCGTGGAAAAAATGCTGATACTCTAGGGTGCCGTGATTCTAAAAAGTTTGGGAACCATTGGACTATTAGCCTTTTTATTTCTCTGCAATTTATAGTCTATTGACATGAAGCAGTTAATCCCCCCTTCTGTTTAGCATGATAAGGATTAGAAAACCAAGAGATAATGCTTTTACAATGAGAGCAAAGATTAGTGCAGGTTACAAACCAGCTGCTCAAACTCATGACTCAACAGTTCAACAGTATGTCATTATTTTATTTTGTTCATGTAAGATAACAACACAATAATTAAAAAAGGAGAGGTAGTAATTTTTTTTTTTAGAAGAGAAGAATAATTATCTATTACTTATCATACGCCACTGGTGCTTTACAATGAACTATGGGTCGATTCTTGCGTGCAATGCTGAACGCAGGTTCCCGATTATGTATCATACACCTCTGCTGCATTTGCATATTAGTAAGGAGGGAATTGCAAAGCTGCCTGCATGCAGCTTTGCAATGCCGTCCGAAGCTGAATCACCCCATATGTTCACCAGAATTGTGAACATGAAATAATAATCATGACTTTGAAGATGACAGTGGGTATAAAGCAATGTTAGGCAGACACACATTTTTTTTTTTGTAAGATAGCAGCAAAATGTGTCCAAAAACAAACAATAAAAAAAAAAATATCACGTTTTTGCAACCTATTCAGAAGACTGTAGCTGTGCTTCCTCCCCAAGGGGGGGGGGGCGTGTCACGGCAAGGGGGCGTGGCCTGGCAAATGACACGTCAATGTGGACGGAGCATGGGCGTGACAGCGCCATCACGTCATCGTGGCCCTGTCTCCTCTTTAAAATGCAGAGATTAATGGCACTGTGAAGCAGGGGGCGGGGCCACGATGACACGAATTAGCTGCCGAGGTTTATACTTTATTCGCAGGGGGGGGCTGATGGGTCGCTGGGGACCGGGAGGCTTGCCTGCCTTTCTGGGGGTCGGGAGCGGCACCCAGTTTTCTGGAGGCTTCCGGACGAATCGGGAGGGTAGGCAAGTATGCCTCATGTACCTGCTGGGTCTGATGCAGCTGGAGTATGACTCTAGGTATGGTTTCACTGTGACAACTGAAAATGCTAAGAATCAATGAACACAATAGAAACACAATACAGTTAATGGCTAGGTAGTGCAGGTAATAGGCACCCAATTGGATTGGAGCATCTGAAATGCAAAGCAGACGCAAATAAGGAATTGTATTTATTGATTTTTTTATGAAGCACTTAAAGCTATATGTGCAGGTTTCCCCTTCCTCAACTGATTGTGCAGAATTCTTTGGGTATAACGAGCGTTCGATGAAGTGTAAAGTGACTTTTAAAACACAGCTGCAGCAGTTTCAAGTGCGCAACTTACACCTTAGTTATAACACCCGCAAGTGTGGCCTCTTCATACAGTTACATTTGCAAGTTTTTGTCAGCTAATTTATTTGCAATTCATGACTCCGTGCTCGTATTGGACTTCAGCCAATTCCAATAATTATCCCAGCCCCTAGTCGTACCCTGTTGCAGGCCCGGCTTATGCCTAAAAGATGATGTGCATTTTCTTTATGTCTAACTCTGAATAAGGCCCATGGACTATCTTGGTGAGAGTAGCAGCTGAAAATTCAATAGGGTATAAGGAGTAGATTTACTAAAGCTTTTTAACCACTTAACTGGCTGATATTTTTCCAAAAACCGCTCCGAAATTGTCAGGGGGGTTTATGACTGAATTAGGTCAACAAGATCTATTTAAAAAAAACATATCCAACACGAGTTTATATATATATTTTTAAACAGTATACCATAAAAATATTTTTTTTATGGCCTATATACTGTATTGATGGCTGTACCATACATGGCCGATGGTTTTGAACCATCATGAGAAAACCATCAATGGTGCACCCATCGATGGTTGGGTTTTGCACATATGCAGAGCACGACCATTGGGTTTACCAATGTTTTGTTAACATCAGGCACTGCCACTGATGGGGCGGCACCAGTGCTTGCCTTCAGGCATAGACCATCGATGGTTGATGGCTGTCCCTAGTAGGGACAGCCATTGGTGGGGTGTCCATCGATGGGTCCATCAATGATTACTATTGATGACACAAAAACCATCTATGGTTTGCACCCCTCAATAACCACCACTGCTGGGGACACAGTGGGCCGCGGACCATCAAAAACAGGGGCGGAGCTTAGTGGGTGCCGGGGTGGGGCTAAGCTCCCTCCCATCAAGAAAAAAAAATATCCATTGTCTCTCACTCGATGGCATCGTCAGTTAACCATCAATGATGGCTATCGATGGTCATCCCCAGTATACTCTAATCCCAAAGGAGGGTGGTAGGGATGGCCATCGGTAGTTTTCCATCAGTGGTACTACCGATTCGGTGATCACCGCTGCTGGGTGCACGGCGGGCCAATAAAAACCAGGGGGCGGAGCTTAGCGGACCAGGAGCAGTAAAATAAAAACCCCATCAAGGTCCACTTTGCCATCGATGGCAAACCATTGGCTCTCTGCCATCAATGACAAACCGATTGTTTACTGTTGATGGTTTCAACTATCGATGGTCATCCCTAGAGTAGGGGTGGGTGCTGACAGTCCCTGCAGAAAGAAACAGCCGCCAGGTCATCACAAAGAGGAGGGGGGTAACGGTGCTGAAGGTCCCGGCGCCTACAGAGAGAAGCAGCCGCTGGGTAATCTCACAGGGGAGGGGGCAGCAGTGATCAGCAGACACTGGGGAGAAATCCAAAGCTGCAGAGGGGCCAGGAGGTCCCTCTAGGACTGGCGGTTATAGGAAGATTCTCTTCCAATAGCCACCCACAGGGCGCTTCTGACTTGTCGCATCAGATGAGACCATCTCAGGGAAAGCCCACCCTGGTGTGGTCACATCTGATGAGACCATGCCAGGCAAGTGGTTAAAAATGAAAAGTAGAGGTGTTGCCCATAGCAACCAATCAGATTATAGCTATTGTTTCTATATTGCATTATAGAAAATCAAAATCTGATTGGTTGCTATGGGCAACACCTTCACTTGTCTTTTTTTGGAAGTTTTAGCTGTGGTGGGCTAAATTATATAACGATGTCTCTTAAAGACGTGCTGAAACTTCAAAGATACATGCGATACATGAATAACAAACACCATATTGGAATAGGAATACTAAAGTACAAGAATGTTACAATAATACATAAAACTGAAAATTTGAGTAGTACTATTAAGAAGCTACAAATTAAGTTAAAAATCCAAGACACTGACAGCTACTGTTCAAAAATATGCTGATGCCTGCATAAGACATCTGACGCATACTTGCCTACCCTCCCGATAAGCTGGGAGCCTCCTGAAAATCGGGTGCCGCTCCTGGCCCACCGGAGAGGCAGGCAAGCCCCCTCTGGACCCACCCGCGGTTACAATAGAAACCTTTGTAGCAGGGGGTGGCCAATGATGCGATACACACTAAATTGCGTCATTATGATCCCGCCCCCTGCTTCACAATGTCGGAAATCTCGGCGTTGTGTAGCGGGGGCAAAATGACGTGACAACATGGCCATGCCCCCCACTCCAATCACAAAGCGGTATCAGATCAACATGGCAACAATTTTCTGGAAACAGAGGCATTGCTGCCCCATCCCTGCCCTTAAAAACAAACAATCTGCAGCATGTCAATCATGCTGCGGCTAGGGTGCATTGCATGCGATGATGTGCAGAATGGGTCATGCACAGTACATCCGCCATTGGAGCTGTACGCAAACTATCGGGTTTGTGTCAATCTCTGAATCAGGCACTCGTATGTGCCAATACAGAACACCATGTATATGAAACTGCCCTGGCCAAAGTCTCCATCTTCTCTCAGACAAATCCAGGGGCCAATTCTCCCTCCTCATCCTCCTGGACCTCTTTGCGGTCTTCGACAGCGTGGATCACCCTCTCCTACTGCGCACCCTTCGGACCATGGGCCTCTCTGTCCTGTCTTGGATCACCTCCTACCTCGCTGACCGCTCCTTCTGTCTCTACATCTGGTTCCAACTCCCCCCCCCCACCAATCATCCCTCAGGGCTCTGTCCTTGGCCCTCTTCTCTTTTCTCTGTACACCTCCTCTCTGGGTGAACGCATTGGTTCCTTTGGCCTCTAGGATCACCTCTATGCTGACATCACTCAACTCTACCTCTCCTCTCCTGACCTCTCCCTTTCCCTCCTCTTTTGGGTGTCCAGTTGCCTCTCTGTCATCTCTTCATGGATGTCTGAGTGCTTTCTCAAACTCAACATGGCCAAAACTGAACTCATTATATTCCCTCCATCTACAGTTTCCTCCCTTCCCGACCTCTCCATCACCGTCAACAACACCACTATCTCCTATGTTATCCAACGCTGCTGCCTGGGAGTCATTCTTGAATCTTCCATTTCCTTCGTCCACAACATTCAATCTCTTCCCTGTCGGTTCCAGCTCCGCAACATTGCTTGCATCAGACCCGAGGATACCACCAAACCATTATCCACTCACAGATCATCTCTCGCATCAACTACTGCAACCTTCTCTTCACTGGACTCCCCTGCTCCCATCTTGCTCCTCTACAATCTGTACTCAATGCTGCAGTTAGACTTATTTTCCTCTCCCACATCTGCCTCCCCTCTCTGCCAATCCCTTCACTGTCTCCCCTTCCCCTACAGAATACTTTTCAGACTCCTAACTATCACGTACAAGGCCTTCTCCAACTCTACAGCTTCATACATCTCTAACCTCATCACCTTACACACTCCCTCCCACCCTCTCTGATCGACCAATGACTGCCACCTTAAGTCCCCTCTGGTTACCAGATCTTACTCCAGTATCCAATATATCTACCATTCAGCCCCCCACCATTGGAATGATCTCCCTCATTCCATCAGACTATCCCCAGCCTGCCTTACTTAAAGCGGGCACTGAAAACCCACCTGTTTATAAAATCGTATCTGTCCACCACACCTTCGTGCACTCTCCAGTTTTCTCAACCCTGCTCCTGCCCTTAGCTCCCCATACACGGTCTTCCATTTGTTTACCCATTTCCTTTAGACTGTAAGCTCCATGAGAAGGGCCCTCCTCCCTCCTGTTCTCATTAGCTACTTTTCTTGCACACTAGCTACACCTCCTCTTTGGTATCTCTGCCCCTGGCCTCCATTCCTACAAGCTAGACCAGTTTATGCGCCAATGTCAATATCTACAGGTTTCAGCTTATACTGAATATTTCCATTGCACCCTTTCATCAGTGGCTGTGCTGAGATTTGTAGTGCTAATTGTAACTTGTCCACTGTACTGTACTGTTTTACCCTGTACTTTCTTATTGTTTTGCTCTCTGTACGGCTCTGCAGACCATGTGTGGCACCCTATAAATAAAGTTATGATGATGATCTGGCACCCTATAAATAGTTATGATGATGATCTGGATAAAAAAGACTCTGTAAGGTGGATTGTTATTATTCTGTAGTCTAGACTACATCATCAAGTTGCCTAAACCAAGTGTTGACCCATTTCTACTGACCTCCAGACCCTAAGCTGTACCAAAGTACAATATGATATCTGTAACATTCATATATTAATAGCTAGAACACCAAAGACAAGCGTCAGTACAATTTTATCTTATCTTTATTTTGCCAAAACTGGGTCCATGATCATTACTAAATGGATGGTTTATACCATATAAAATGATGCAAATAATAATTTCAATTAAAGTCAGTGCAAAGAAATACACTGGAGTAATTTTTTACTGGTGCACGTTTGCTTGTATACACACACACTGACATAAATATAAAGCATTATAGACGAGGAGACGGAAGAAGACTTTTTTGGGGGGCACTACTTAAGTAAGATAAATGATCTAATTAAAAATTAACTTTTAATAAATGACACTTAAAAAAAAAATTGAGAACTAGACACACAAACATACACAATACAAATATACATATATAAGCCTTATAAAATAAGGAGAATATTATCTAGGAAAAATATATCCTACACAAGGTCAGATAACCCTAATGTGTTAATAGTCCGTGATCAATCCATGCAAATATTTGAAAGACAAAATAATATATTATTGCTCACAAGCCGAATTGGCTATAATAGTATAGTATAAAGGATATATATTATATATATTTTACTTGCCTGAAAACACATATTCACACTGACTGATGTTGACAGCAAAACTCAGTATTTCTATGGATGCAGTAATATAAAGTCAGGATGACATGTATACCTAATTATCTGTACACATGGTATCTCAACCTTGTCAATGATATATTAAAAATAAGAAAAATTATACAAGGCTTGCTATTAATAAGCCCCTAAATAAAGATGAAAAAGAATGGAAACAATATCTCCTTGAGGACAGAGACACTACAATACCAAAAAGTATCTTCCTCTCATATAGGCACAGACTCTTTAAAGATGTATCTTTCATCCATAACTGTGTCAGTAATACTCAAATTTACAACAACTTGTATCAATACATATCACACATTGAGATTGAACAGTGTAACAAATTAAAACGTGTGGCAAGAAAAGAGGCTACCAGTAAATGATAGTGAGATACAGTTTGTAACTTATATTATGCTGATTCTCTGTTAACCACTGCATCCACTATTGCCATCCAGTCGTCAGTGCCTGTATGCATGGAGTATACAGACTCCGGAGGCCACAACAGCGTCAGTGAGGGATCTCACCTCACGCTGTATCCCAGACTAAGTCCGGTCATTCCACCAGGCTACTCCGTCACGAGTAAGATGCATTCAGGCAGGTACATAGGTCACAGGCATCGGGGAACGCCTCATCGGCAGCGGGAATATCCCTCCACACTGCACACTAGGAAGGTACCTCGCCGCTACCAGTCGTCTGCCTGATAAATAGTTGGATCGGGAAACATGGCAACAGCAGCGGGAATAACCCTCCACGCTGCGCTACAGGAAGGTGTATCTCACTATCATTTACTGGTAGCCTCTCTTTTCTTGCCACACGTTTTAATTTGTTACACTGTTCAATCTTAATGTGTGATATGTATTGATACAAGTTGTTGTAAATTTGAGTATTACTGACACAGTTATGGATGAAAGATACATCTTTAAAGAGTCTGTGCCTATATGAGAGGAAGATACTTTTTAGTATTGTAGTGTCTCTGTCCTCAAGGAGATATTGTTTCCCTTCTTTTTCATCTTTATTTAGGGGCTTATTAATAGCAAGCCTTGTATCATTTTTCTTATTTTTAATATATCATTGACAAGGTTGAGATACCATGTGTACAGATAATTAGGTATACATGTCATCCTGACTTTATATTACTGCATCCATAGAAATATTGAGTTTTGCTGTCAACATCAGTCAGTGTGAATATGTGTGTTCAGGCAAGTAATATATATATATATATATATATCCTTTATACTATACTATTATAGCCAATTCGGCTTGTGAGTTATAATATATTATTTTGTCTTTGAAATATTTGCATGGATTGATCACTGACTATTAACACTTCAGGGTTATCTGACCTTGTGTAGGATATATTTTTCCTAGATAATATTCTCCTTATTTTATAAGGATTATATATGTATATAAACCTTATAAAACATTGTGTATGTTTGTGTGTCTAGTTATCGAATTTTTAAGTGTCATTTATTAAAAGTTAATTTTTAATTAGATCATTTATCTTACTTAAGTAGTGCCCCCAAAAAAGTCTTCTTTCGTCTCCTGGTCAGAGTTTCTCTCTGACTCTGGGGAGCACCACCAACAAACATTGGTACGGTCCACTGTGTGGCAATTAATATTTGACGTTGGTAATTGTGAAATGCTGATATTATGTCTGTTTAACCGAGTTATCTTGGATCAGAGTTTACATTTTCTTACCAGTCCTGTGCGATTCTCATTTCTTTGTGTTCAGAAATATAAAGCAACCAACTATTACACCAATTAAGCAATAGAACAAAATTCCAGTGGAGCACGTGCCCTGGGCGCCATCAGACCCGGCAGCGCAGGGGAGGGGGGGGGCGCCATCCAGGCAGTGCGGTCCTTGGCACTACACCCTAAAACAAACACGCGGCTGGCGGCGTGTTTGTTTTATCACTGCAGCCAATTAGAGTCAGACAGACTCTTATTGGCTGCTACAGCCAGAGCCGAGCTGGAGCTCACTCATGAGCTCCACCTTCCGGCTCTGCAGTGGGTGAAGTGAGAGATGTCATGGTGCCGAGCGGTACCAGAGGAGCGGACGGCGGCGGGCGCAGGAGCGGGGATTCGGGTAAGTATAATCATATGTGTCTACCAACTATCTTCATTTAAATGAGACAGATCCAGTCCTGAAGGACTGTTAGCATGTGCTGGCTGCTGGGAATACTGGGAAGTACATCTTGCTTACTAACCACACCATCCACTGGTGTTTTAATTTTTTTTGTTAGGGTAAGGGGCAGTGAAGGAGGTGGTGGTGAAACAAGAAGAAGCAGTTCAGAACTCCTTGGGGTGTGGCCAACCACTTATAGAGCAGCCACGCCCTCCGGTGCTTGCAGCACCTCATCCCCAAAAAATGCACATGTTCATCCTGGGATCTGATAGTGGCGTAGTGGCGCGAGGTAATAAATTTAATTATACAGACAGTCGTGCGGGTGTGGTGTAGCGAGTTAATGAAAAGCATTGTGGCATATGATTATATATATATATATATATATATATATATATATATATATATATGATTATATATATATATATATATATATATATTATATATATATATATGCACACCTACATGTCCCTGTACTGTTATTGTTGCCATGGCAACCGCCACGAGTGACGCAATTTCCTGCTAACCATATGGAAGTCTCGGACATGCCTGCTCCGCCAATCACTGCAAGGCGTGGGCGGGGAATGTGTCACCCACGTTACTCACCTGGATGTCGTTGTAATGGCGCTGCAGCTCTTCCCATTCCCGCATACAGTCACGGTTCGCTTCGGAGGTCATGTTCTAACCCGAGCCCGCTGAGCTTTGTGTGCGCATCCCCAGCTCACTTCCTGATTACTATGCCAAGCCAATGGCGAGCGTGTGGCACGCCTACTCTTTCATAGCCAATCATCGAGTCCACTTGAAGAGGCCGGCGAGATCACGTGGCTTAATGAAGTTCAAGGGTCAACTCCGAGGAATTACCTCCTCATATAATAACGGAAAGGAATATTTCCCCTTCCCGTGGAGGCTGCTTCTGTGCTATACTTTAGCACTGGCTACTCGTCTGCACTGTGCAGGGTCTCACGCTCTACAGCTCTGCCAACTACCTGGTGATATTGAAGTGTAGGGAACACAAGATGCAATCGAATTACACCTCCTTGTGCTAAACTGAAAATAAGTGTTCGGTACAAGTCATGGGTACTGTCAGACGATATCCATATGCGTATGTTCAATTGGGCATGGGTGTATGTGTTTGGGCAGCACATGTAACTAGTCACAGCACTGAGATCGTGTTCTATTCCCAATCAAATCTGTGTGGAGTTTTAAGTTCTCCCCTTGTTTGTGTAGGCTTACTCCGGGCACTTAACATTTCATATTAATAAAAATTATCCTATGTAGTTGCTAACGATCTTATACACAAAAATGCTGACGCAGTGTGTTCTTTTGATATAGCAGTGATTCTCAGCCTCAACCTTTAAATACCCCAAACGGGTCATGTTTTCAGGATTTCTCTCTGGAAGCAGGTGGCATAATCACTAACCCAGCAAAATATGAACTCACCCAGGGGTTAAAGTGGGCCGGAATGCGGGGGAACTGTGTCAACTAGAACCAGTTCCGCCTCCTCCGACCTACCATAGCCCAGTGCCGCAGGGAGGCGCCATTTGCTGGGTGCCAGCTGAGATTTTGTCACCAGCGGGCACTTCCCTCCCCGCAGCCGGAGACTGGAGCTCAGTCTTGAGCTCCGGCTTCCTGCTCCACTTCCCCCACTCGCACTATAGGAGAGACGTCATGACGTCTCTCCCATAGTTCAGAGGACTCGGAGCAGCCAGGCAGACCGGAGGCACGCAGGAGCGGGGCTTAAGGTAAGTTTTTTTTTTGTGTGTGTGTAAGCGACACTAGTGGGGGAATAACTTCTGGGGGCATTACTCGGGGAATTTCTACAAGGGGCACCACTCCTGGGGTCACTGAATAAGGGAAACTACCACTGTGGGCACTGCATAAGGGGCAATACCACTACTAAGGCCACTGCATAAGGGGCACCACTACTGGGGGCACTATCACTTGAGGCACTGCATAAGGGCCACTCCCACTACTGAGGGCACTGCAAAAGGGGCACTACCACTACTGGGGCCACTGCATAAGGGGCACCACTACATAAGGGGTACCACTACAATGGGCATTGCATTTGCATAAGGGACACTACTGCTGTGGGCATTATGTATAATGGGCACTACTGCTGTGGGCGTTGTATAAGGGGCACTACTATTGTGGGTATTGTGTATAAGGGACACAAATGTGGGCATTGTGTAAAAGGGGCACTGCTGTGTGTCATACATGAATAAGGGACACTACTATGTGGTGTAATGTGAAGCGGGTGAATCAAGATTGTGCTACTGTGTGGTAATTTAAATTGGTAATACTATTGTGTGACCACGCCCCTTTCTTTCTGCATTGGAGGAAAGGGGGGGGAGGATGAGTTCCACCACTTCTCTAGGACCACTTTAAGCTGAACTGAACTCACCTGTGCATAGTTAAGAAAATCTATAAACTATGACCTGTTTGTAATACTAGAGTTGAGACCACTGTATTATAGTATTCAGTTGAAATAATACTGATATATTAATGGCAATCAACAGCAGGTAAATGATAGTAAGAGAGAAACATTTGTATTCTAGGTATGTAGTCAGGAAGCCGGCGGTCGAAATGCCGACCGCCGGCTTCCCGGCTGTCACATCCCGGCATGAGACTAATGATAGACGTCGAAATTCCGACGCCTATCATTGTCCACCCGCTGAAATCCCGACGCCTGGCATACTAAACGAAGGGTCCTCTTAGCCGCGGTAGGGGTGGGGTTAGGTTTAGGGACCCCCAACCGGGAGGGTTAGGCTAAGGGAAGGGGGGGGGTGAGGGTTAGACACCCCCCGGGAGGGTTAGGTTTAGGGTGCGGGGAGGGGGGTTAGGTTTAGGCACCCCTGGGGAGAGGTTAGGCACTAGGGGGGGAGGTTAGCTTAGGCAATCCTAAGGGAGGGTCACGGCCAGCAGTCATACATACTGATACCATATTCTAAACTAAATAGACAGAAAACCTGCACTCTAGCCTCAAAATGTTTTGTAAATCCTCAGAAGTGCCACAATTAATAATACATTTAATAATGTTGTAGCATCATTACTAGTAAAGAAAAGTTTACATCACACCTTAGAAATATTAATATAATTGGTGCACAAACAGATCCTGCAACTATAGTGGATTTTATTTATATGTATTTTTACTATATTGCATAAGTGTTATAGTTATTTTAATATGTATATTGATGTTATATAATTGTGGCATTTCAGAGTGTTTATAAAACCTGAGGCTAGAGCCCAGGTTTGCTATCTGGCTAATGTGCTTATAATACATTACATAATTCAAATGTCACTTTAATGTTCTACCCTTTTTTCACAGACATATATAAAATTCATTGGTCTGTCTGTCCGGTTATGCATTTGGACAACCCTGCACCGATTGGGATGAAACCAACGCAAGGTGGTCCAGTTGGATCCTGACTAGGTTGTAGAGGGGTTAGGGTCCCGGTTGGACCTCCAGTTGGTGTACGCTGGGCAGAGCTTTGGCCTGGGGAGCCTGTTCTGAGCCTTCTACTGGATGGATTTGGACAAAAACTTTACAAAGTGGTAACATTGGACCCCAGAAGACATACTAGGGGGTTGAGGTCCCGGTCGGACTTCCTGTTGGTGTATGCTGGACAGAACTTTAAACCTGGGACACTGGGCAGAACTTTTACCCGGGGAGCCTATTCTGGGCCTTCCACTGGATGGATGTTGGTGAAAACTTCATAGAGGGGTGCAATTGGTCTAGGATGCCTAATGGAGTGATTGGGGTCCCAGTTGGACCTCACGGCAGAGTGCGCCGGGGCAAAACTTTGACCCAGGAAGCCTGTTTTGGGCCTGACACTGGATAGATTTGGACGACATCCCATAATTTAGATGAATACTTCACAGATTGGTAACATTGGATCCCAGAATAAATCCGGGTTGTGCACACCAGCGCTACAGTATTCCCACCAGATGTATTGGAAGCAGCTGGGCACAGAGTTGTCCAAACTCCAAAATAAATAGTGAATAAAATAATTGTGCTTAGCGCTAACCTTTAAGTAATCCTGGGCGTGTATGTTGGTACTAATTTGAAAATAGTGAGGAAGTCAATATGTCAGACAGTAATATATAGCAATGTAAAGGAAATATGACAATGTAGAATGGTTCTAACCAATATTTATTTTGTGTATTAAAGGAAAGACTTAAAGGAGTCTGATTGCTCCTTGGATCCCCTGCGGCTTCTGTGGACAGTCTCCAGTCACTGGCTTCCTTCGCAGCGTCTGCATGCCGGGATGGATATCAGCGTGCCCCGTGTGGTGGAGTGTTGTGATCTGATGACGCTCTTACATATATTTAATATATACCTGGACTGTATGAGTAATTTACTTGCATGTAATTACGTGCATACACATATGTCAAATATTCCCAATTGACACATAGTACTTTTATTGAACATTTACAGCTGTGTGCATATGTCACACAAATATTTCCATAGGGAAATAAGAGGTTTGTCTATCAGAACACTTTCACAGAGGAGGGACGGATGGACACGCCCACCTAACATTGGATTGGAGCACCATTGTATAAATGCCTTAATGAGGACAGAACACACCAGCTTGAAAAAGGCCGACAGGCTGAAACGCGTTGCTGACACGTGATTTACACAGCCACTCAGCATACCAGCGGACATCCGGACAACGTCATCAGATCACCGCACTCCACCACACGGGGCACGCTGAAATCCATCCCGGCGTGCAGACGCTGTGAAGGAAGCCAGTGACTGGAGACTGTCCACAGAAGCCGCAGGGGATCCAATACACTGCATGAGCACTATTACACTCTGCTGACGGTAAGAGCAGGATTGCGGGACGCCGCTCCTGTTTCTATTTACCACACATTATTTAGCCTTCAGTGAGGGAACGTATGATCATTCATACGGCAGGTAAGCCCTGGTTAAGGTTCTACCCACACCCTACACTAAACTGTACGGGACAGAACATTCAGTGAGACACGCTACTGCAGATGCAGTGCCCACTCTATTTATAGGTTGTCACATAGGTGTTAAAAGGGAGACGTAGGCACAAGTGCCATACGGAAAGGGACCCCCTAAAGGGGTCAACTTATATTACCTGCAACCTCATAGAGGTGTGTTCTACATCCCACACCCACCCAGAGACATCCCCTAATATAGGGATCCATCCAGTCTGCATTACGGACACGTAGAGATCTGTTGGTCATCTAATGAAAGAGGCACCTAAAGGAGCACTCTCACTTACCCACCAGAATCAGTGCCCAGGAACTGCTGCCCAATACAGCCTTTTTGACATTTATTTGAACATTTGATTTTTTTAATATAACCCAAGGAGCAATCAGACTCCTTTAAGTCTTTCCTTTAATACACAAAATAAATATTGGTTAGAACCATTCTACATTGTCATCTTTCCTTTACATTGCTATACATTACTGTCTGACATATTGACTTCCTCACTATTTTCAAAATAGTACCAACATACACGCCCAGGATTATTTAAAGGTTAGCGCTAAGCACAATTATTTTATTCACTAAACCATCCCCGTTACCACCTAGGAATGCCTTCTGAAATGGTCTCTCTCTGCGTCCAAATTCATTCTGCATCCCCCGGTGGTAACCATCAGGATGCCCCAGCCCCCTGTTACCAAACAGGAACGTCCTCTGAAATGGTTTTCTCTCTGCGTCTAAATCTATTCTGCGTCCTCGGCGGTAACCAGGACGCATATGCAGTGCGACTCTGTGCAGATTTAAAACATTGTCCACTTGTGCCCGACATCACTGCTACGTCCACCTGTGAATCAGGCCCACTATATCAGGACTGCTTGATCAGCAGTGATCGGTAACATGGCAGACACTGGGGGAGGGCGAAATGATGCAGATGGGCCTGAAGGTCCCTCTGCCATTGGCGGCTGCTGGAAGATTATCTTCCGACAGCCGCCCTGTGTGCGTTTCTGACTGGTCACATTGTTTGCAACCATGTCAGGTAAGTGGTTAAAGGGTCTATTTACTAAGCTGTGTTAGGAGATAAAGTAAACGGAGGTAAGGTACCAGCCAATCAGCTCTTAACTGCCATCTCACAGGCTGTGTTTGAAAAATGACAGCTAGGAGCTGATTGGCTGGTACCTTATCACTGTTCACTTTATCTCTTAACACAGCTTAGGAGTTATGTGTTTAATTGCTGTTCATCAGGTTGGGTGTTCAAGCATCCTGCATGCTGTGGAATGTGTCTTAAATACAGGGGGGATTTAATAAAGTAATTACAAGGTGCACATAAATCACTCTGTTACCAATTGGCTGCCGGTCTGCGAACTATGAGTAGATCGCGGCCGGCGCCAAATTGAAATTGCTGCCGGTTTGCAAGCCGTGATAGGCTTGCGGACAGCACCAAATTAAAACAGCCGCCCCCAGCCGCTTGTTGACCGGTGCCATCCTAGCCAAGGGGTAGATATCCCGCTGGCAACATTATATAATAAGATATCTGCCTGCCCCCCCCCCCTCTTCCCCCGCAATTCTCCATGCATGTTTCTGTTTATTTTTCTCTCGCCATATGTTTACATGTCTGACACTGAATCTCTGCCTGGAGACTCCATCAAAATGTATCCATTGTTCTTTTCTAAGGAACCAGTATAGAAAAATGATATAGAGTTGAAGCTACATACAGCCTAGGTTTAAAGAGAAGGGTTTTAGTTCAGCATTTATAAAAAGGAAAAAGTAATATTGTCCGGTAGTTGGGTTTGTTACCTGCGCAGTAAGGGAGTTTACAACATTGTTCCATTTTGTCATATAGCTCACTGGGCAAAATGTGACATCCAAATAGGAGTAAAAATGCTATAGTAGAAATTAAATTATATGGACATCACTGGTACATGATACATGAACACTGCAGTAGGGTGATTTATCTTGCCAGAGATCTGTCCATCCTGTGAACACTGGTGCATTCATTAGTTGTAACGTTTGAAAATCTGTATTCTCTGTGACTGATGATTAAACATTTATTTTGAGTAAAACAATGTTGATCAAAACTTTGGATCTGATATGTCAGTGATCTGATGCCCCATAATTGTCTTTTCCCATTCTGAAAGTTGCTGCACAAACCCTCTGTTTGGTCTCATGTTGGTTTTGCACTTAAGAACATGATTCCAAGCTTCCTGAAAAAGGAAAGAAACATAAAATCAGATCAGTGGACAATATGGAGTGTTTCTAGCCATTCTGCTGGCTGAGGTGGTAACTAATATAGTGCCTTTTTTATCCCCTATAAACATTTGCATGCACTTTACTTAAAAATCTCAAAATGTGTTTTTTTAGTCTTGGAGCTACCGTTGTAAATATCAGTTACAGACAGTTACAGTTACAAGAAAAATCTGTTCTTTTTGAAAAAAAAAAAAAAGTATGCATTTTCATTTTTTTGCTACCCCCCAAATCTTGCTGCCTCAGGCTGCTTCATTATAAGCTAGTCGAATATTACTTTGCACTGAGGTTTAGGTTTTACAAGAAAACTCTACCCAATTAGAAATATTTAATACTCAGAAGTTAACCACATGCAACTACTGTTAATAAATACATTTGTCAGCAAGAGACTGATTTACATTTGGTAGTCAGCAGCAGGAACTGGCGACAGAGCTGCAAGCTTTCGAAGGGGCCCTGACTACTCGGAGTCCTGTTGCCACACAGACCATGGTGTTCACAAATGAAGGTGAGGAACTCGTCTTTGGGAACCTGCTTGATGTGTTCCAGCCAATAGGCTGTGGCTCTCCACGGCCCAACCACTGACAGCGAGGCACACATCTCATCAAATCAAGCATATAGGAGGAGGAGACTTGGGCTTTGGCACCCTTCTGTCACTGTTCTAGCCGGTAATGGCATGTCACACACGCCAGCTTCAAGAAGTTAATTTTCATGAGAAAAGCTTTCCAGCACAAGGCTGCAGGGAACCCCGGAGGATCGTGCAAGGCAGTAACCCTGAACCAGTGAGCCCACAAAACACATCCTGAGGAGAGTGGAGACCAGAGCCCCAAGGTGAGTAGCACTGAGGTGAACTGCTGGCGGTTTGACATACAACAGGGGGCACAGTTTGATATAAAAGGTGAACTGGGGAATAGTGTAGCACATAATGTGAACTAGGGCACAGTGTGACATACAATATGAACAGGGGGCACAGTTTGACATAAAAGGTGAACTGGGGAATAGTGTAGCACATAATGTGAACTGGGGCACAGTGTGACATACAATATGAACGGGGCACAGTGTGGCATACAATGTGAACTGGGAGGCAGTGTAGTATGCAATGTTAACTGGGAGGCACTGTGTGCATATGTGATCAGGGGGCATAAAAGTTGAACTGTGGGCACTGTGGTATACATGCACTATGTGAATTGGGATGGAGCATACAGTGTGAACAGAGGGTATAGCGTGGAATACAGTGTGAACAGGGGGCACAGTGTGGCATACAGGGCCTGATTCTGAGGTGTGAGAAAAGCAAATAAGAGTGCACCTTGGCAAAACCATGTTGCACTGCAGACAGGGTATATTTATAATGTGCAGAGAGATTTAGAAAATTAAGAAAAATTAAAAATATAAAAAAAAAAACATTGAAAATTGTCTTCAGGTGGGCAGGGCATCCTGAATGGGCGCTTTTTACCCGGGCTCCTGATATCTACTTGTATCTGAAATAATCTTCCTCATCCCTGTGGATCTGGAAATTAAACACATATATGCAACTTTAAGACATCTAGAGGCAACTGTGAAAGGGTTTATTTGTTCAGGAGACCTTCTATTAATGCTTCCATCGGAGTCTGGCCATTACTGTCACGGCCCATGCGGACGCCATCTACTTGTTGGCGTGAAACCTCTCTGGCATTCTGACTGCCTCGGACCTAAGGGACTCACAACACTGGGAACACGCCACTATACCCTGCTGCTGATATCTGTGGTGAGGAGATCTTTACTTACTGGGACTGTTAATCCTTGGTGCTGTTACTTGCTCTGCTGTTGGACTTTAGGTGACGGTGGCCTATCCGGGGCCCTGGAGGATGTTGGAGGCTACCGGCACTGCATCTCGCACCCCTCGCGGCCCTCTTTTAGGCTGAATTCGCTCAATTTTGTACGCAGTTTTGCGCGAATTCAGGCTGCCGTCTTCCGCGAGTGCATCATGCATAATTGGATCGGTCCCTTTATGTGTGTGTTAGAGAACTATTGTTAGCCTTCCTGAATACTCCTACTCTTTCGTTGCACTACTTACCATTCCCATCTAGTAGCTATAAACAATAGCTGCATTTCTGGTAAAATGTTTCAGTATAATCTGCTATATTAGTCCATAAATTGCATTAGAATGACATCTAGTGGTTGTAGTGTAATATAACATCTAATCTTTTTTATTAGATAAGCATTCTATTTATAATGGATGCCTTGCACTCTTCTTACTGGTCACTAATTTTCCATATTGGAATACATCTTACTGTATAGATATACATTTCAAGAACTATATTGAGTATATTTTCTGTTATAACGGGGTATTTTGGATAATACACCATATTCAACTGATTGAGGTAAACCATATTCTTGAAATCTTTTAAAGAATTTGCTTTGTTCAACGAATAGCGATACTGCTTTAGGTTTCCAGATTAATACCCAATAGATGGAACAGATGTAATTATGTCTGCCTAAAGTTTAGGGGAACATGGGGGTATGATATAACCATTTGCTAAATACTCAGTGCTGTGTGGGGGTGCTACTCCTCATTATATCTCAAACCTAAGGAAAAATCAAAAAAGTTATATTTGTTGTACCATTATTTCTACTAGCCCTTGGTGGGGCATGGATAGATATTTTGATAAACTAACGGAGTCTTAACAATCTCCTTCTACATCTAACATGGGGAGGTCTAAGAATGTGTCAGGTAAATTTAAAGGTGCACATCCACTAGGCGATGGGTAATGACAGTACAATTACAACATTGTAATCGTACCTTCGTTCCACATCCCATGCAGTGCCTACACTGAACGATATGTCTTTCAGTGTAGGCACCCTCCATCATCTCTGAACATGGCCAAACTGTCGTTATCGGCAGATTGACCGGCATGTTCAGCCGATGATTGATGTCGGAAATGGCCAGCGGGAGAGCACATCGCTGGTCGTTTCCGACATTATAGTGCACGATTAAGATGTCGTAGTCGTGCAATCGCTCATTAATATCTGCTAGCGGATGTGTGCCTTAACCTTTCACTTACCATGGCCCAATCTGGGGAATCACAGGGATCCACCATAACCCCTACCTTACAGGTGATACCAGTTGAGGCCTTACCTCTAGCCGATATGGCGAGGGAAATGTCCAAAATTATCATGCCTCTTATAGATAAACTGCTTGAGGACATGACTACTAAATTAGACACTGCTATGGCCAAGCTCTATTCTCAGGCCACGCGCATTGAAACTCTAGGACAACGCACTAGTGATGTGAAAGACTCTTTGCACATGGTGCCACAGTGAGGTGATTCACAAGCTAACATTATTCAGGCCATGCAGGAAAAAAATTATGATTTGGAGAACCGCAATAGACAGAATAATCTCCGATTTATAGGTATACCAGAATCCATCCCTGACTCCCAACTTATAGGGTTTCTCAGTGTCGACCTCCCTCTGGCATTAGGCATGGATGGGAACTTTCCCACACCACAA
This sequence comes from Taudactylus pleione, assembly GCA_031769625.1. Lineage (NCBI taxonomy): Eukaryota > Metazoa > Chordata > Amphibia > Anura > Myobatrachidae > Taudactylus > Taudactylus pleione. The sequence continues at coordinate 7,796,530 of JAUIMM010000396.1, forward strand.
ATAGAAAGGGCACATAGAGTGGATCCGCTACACAGAAATGCTCAAGGGAGACCGAGACCGGTAGTGGCTAAATTTCTCGATTATCAAGTTAAAGAGAAAATACTAGCCACATATTATAGTACACAGCCAGTAACTGTGAGGGATCACAGAATTTTAATATTTCAAGAATTTTCCGCAACAGTTTCTCAGAAAAGAAAATAAGTTTTCGGAGATTTGTTGCTATCTCCATTACCACGATCGCCGGTTTGCTCTCCTTTACCCGGCTAAGCTCCGGGTACTAATAGATGGTCAACCGGTTTATTTTGATGACCCCCAATTGACTAAACACTCATGGTACGTACAGCGTTCACCCCCACGCACCCCTCCATCCCCTTGAGGTGGCTTGATAGTGTGATAAATACTTCAACAAGTCTACAGATACTCTTAGAGTCAATTGAAAGTCACAGTGCAGGATTACTATAAGAGGTTCTAACTCAAGGGAGAATTCTATCAAATAGTAACTCACTGAGTGTAGATCTAAAAATTATATTGCCCCCATTGGTTCCCATTTCCCCTTTCCCTTCTTTTATCTGTTCCTATAGTTGTAGTTACTTTGTGTCCTCAGGCAGTTATGACAATTGGAAAAAGTAGTGAATTGAAGCAAGATTTTGAATTTATACTGTGTTTTATGTACATGGATATTATGTCACTTGTCTCCTGGATGTTTTTTTTTCTTTAGTTTAAATGGAATTGTCAATATTATTTTCTATGGCATGGTCAGTCATAGTCTTACTTTACTGTATGGCTTATCTGCTAGGTCTCTGAGATCCCTTGGAGGGGTGGATTAGCCATGTGCCATGTCGTCAAGTCTGAATACTATTTCTAACTCTCCGATTAATTTACAGTTGGTGTCATGGAATGTGGGAGGAGCTAATAGTCTTACTAAATGTATAGTTACTCATTTTAAAAAATGACACCCTTATGTGACTGAAAATTGGGCGATTCTTCTTCCCTTCGGGCTCCTTTTCTGGGTAAGTGTGTCAAGGCTTCTTATCGGACCAAGTCCAGGGGTGTTGCCATAGTATTTAGCAAATCTCTTCCTCTCTCTATCATAAATAAAGTCTTTGACCCAGGTGGGAGATTTATAATCTTAGATGTGACCATCCATGGTACCAATTACACCTTGGTCAACCCAATGTGGACACTTCGTCCTTTTTTAAGTCATTGCTCCAAAATTTTAAACAATGGGATAACTTCCAAATAATAGCTGGGGGGACTTTAACACAGTAGCAGACCCCCTCATAGACAAATCTCCTCCAGCTTCTCGACCACACTCACCCTCATGGGGCAATTTTCCGGCTTTTACATTGGCCCTTCAGATATCAGACCCTTGGAGATTGCTTAACCCATCAGACAAATCTTACACTTTATACTCAGGGGTCCATCGCTCCTTCTCGAGGTTAGATTACCTGTTATTTTCTGATTCCTTGTTCAATAATCTCTATCTGGCTTCTTCTGAAGACTTCAATCATTCCTAAATGCACGATGGTCAGAATTTGTTGAAGTTAACATTGAACATTGGGATTCTCCTTTGTTATTCTTGGAGTCTTTGAAGGCGGTCATGAGGGGGGTCACATCATTGGTTATGTGGCCAGGAAGAAAAGAGAATCTGAAGCTATATAGCGTTCGCTCAGAGTTTCCACAACTTTTGCGGCATATTCTTATTCTCCAGGAGACTCTGCACTGGCATCTTATAGGCAGACTCGGCAACTTTTTTAAATTACATTTGACGCAAGCCAGAAATTCCCTAGACATAAATACTACAGGTGGGGGAGCAAGGCCGGAAGACTGTTGGCATCTATGTCTCACCCATGGAAGACTAGGACCCATATTACGGCATTTAAACACCCTCTTACTAATAATTTGGTTACGTATTCAAGACACATCTTGGATCTTTTCCATAATTATTTAGAAAATGTATATGCAGGCCAACCTGTACTGTAGATCCAGATATCCACAACAATATATTGAGGGAGGCGCATCTTCCACAGCTATCCCAAGAGCAGCGGGACTATTTGAGTGGTGAGGTTACTTTGGAAGAAATTTCCCAAGTAATTAAAGCTCTTGCTCCCAGAAAAGCACCAGGTCCTGATGGACTATCTGGTGATTACTTCAAAATATTACATGACAACATTCTTTCGGCTTTGCACAAACTTTATTTAACAATATATAAAGACTCCCCTCATTATCCTACATTTAATGAATCGCATACTATTTTGTTACCTAAGCCAGGAAAAGAGTCTCAATTATTAGGGTCATATAGACCAATCACATTACTGAATGTGGACTACCAAAGTTATGGCTAGTCGTCTACAAACTATTTTGCCGGGTCTCTTTACGGATCACCAGCTGGGTTTTGTAACCCGGAAGACACAGTACGGGCTATTTGCTCAGCAATGGTTGCTTCACAGCCAGATAATATGTTGTTGAGTTTGGATACGCATAAAGCGTTTGATATGGTACTTTTGCCCCATTTATTTTCTACTCTAGAACGTAGAGCATTTGATTCTGACTTTATTAGGTTAATTTCTTTTTTTTACAATTCCAAAACCACTTCATAATTAATCAACAGATTAAGGGGAGATAAACTATGCATAGAGAGACACGCCAGGGCTGTCCGCTCTCTCCATTAATTTTCAATTCGACTTTGGATCCTCTCTTGAGGATCCCCCAAATAGGCTCAAAGGAGGTAGAAATGTCAGCTATTGCTGATGAGTTATTACTTTGTTAGCAATCCTCAGAACTCTTTAATGCTTATTATGAATAAAATTAGTGCTTATGGCAATGTCTCTGGACTGCTGATAAATGCCAGTGGGTATGTTGTTGGGTCCAGGTCGCTCTGTTCCTCAATGGGGAGACTCGATACCTATATAATCGGCCACCTCTTCTTTGACTTATTTGGGGAATACCCTAACTAGGAATCCTGCGGATCTTTAACCACAATATAACATGGGCAATTTGACACATACCTGAGGAGCTTTGGGGGTGGGATCGCCTAATACTCTTGTACCTTGGTCGGGCGAATTTGATTAAAATGGTCACATTTCCCAGGCTACTATATCTGCTACAAGCTCTACCTCTTCTTACCCAAAATGATGCAAAATTGATTAATGCAAAACTATGTTCTTTTATATGGCATGGGAAAAGACCTCGCATTAGCCTGCAAAATTTGTGTCAAATTCGAGCCAATGGAGGTATTAACTTTCCTGACATAGTACGAAATAACCAAGTAGCCCAATTACGTTATTTAATTGATTAGATGCATGGAAGAGATGTATATGCTAATACCTCTCTGGAATCTCACTTTTTGGTCAATATGAGTATATCTAGCATTTTACATGCACAAGACCATGATATTCCACCGAACAATCTTCTTCTTTGGAGTACAAGGTGAATTTGGCATATTATGCGACACCGGAATGGGCTTAATGCTCATCATTCCTTACACCTCACTTTCTGCAAGAATCCAGAGTTCCAGGATAGCATGGCTGCCTACCCCTTCAATATCTCTCATCACCTCTCCTTGTCCTCCATGTCTCCTCTCACATTACCTCTCACTGTCTTCCATGTCCCCTCTCACTGTCCTCAGTGTCACCTCTCTCATCACCTCTCCCTATCTTCTCTCTCACCAGCTCTCCCTGTCCTCAGTGTCTCCTCTTACATCACCTATCCATGTCCTTCGTGTCCCCTTTCTCCTCATCTCTCCCTGTCCTCAGTGTCACCTCTCTTATCACTTCTCCCTGTCCTCCATGTCCCCTCTCTCCCTGTTCTTAGTGTCTCCTCTTACATCACCTCTCCTGTCCTCAGTGTCTCCTCTAATCACCTCTTTGTCCTCAGTGTCTCCTCTCACATTACCTCTCCTTGTCCTCAGTGTCTCCTTTCACATTACCTCTCCCTGTCTTCCATGCCCCTTTCACTGTCCTCAGTGTCACCCCTCCCTATCTTCTCTCTCACCATCTCTCCCTATCCTCAGTGTCTCCTCTTACATCACCTCTCCATGTCCTCCGTGTCCCCTCTCTCCTCATCTCTCCCTGTCCTCATTGTCACCTCTCTCATCACTTCTCCCTGTCCTCCTTGCGTGCCCATTTCTATAGAGGAAGGGGCCCGTATGCAGTCTCAGACACGGGCCCCTCCTCTCCGCCCGGCGGCCCATTATAGATACGCCCCTGCCTCCGTGTGCCCTCTCTCATCATCTCTCACTGTTCTCAGTGTCTACTCTCTCATCACCTCTCTCTGTCCTCAGTGTCACCTCTCTCATCACCTCTCACTGTCTTCTCTGTCATCACTTCTCCCTGTCCTCCGTGTCACCTCTCTCATCATCTCTCCCTGTCCTCCGTGTCCCCTCTCTCCTCATCTCTCCCTGTCCTCAGTGTCACCTCTCTCATCATCTCTCCCTGTCCTTCATGCAGGGGCATTTCTAGAGAGGAAGGGGCCCGTATGCAGTCTCAGACACGGGCCCCTCCTCTCCGCCCGGCAGCCCATTATAGATACGCCCCTGCCTCCGTGTCCCCTCTCTCATCATCTCTCACTGTTCTCAGTGTCTCCTCTCTCATCACCTCTCTCTGTCCTCAGTGTCACCTCTCTCATCACCTCTCACTGTCTTCTCTGTCATCACTTCTCCATTCTCCGTGTCACCTCTCTCATCATCTCTCCCTGTCCTCCGTGTCACCTCTCTCATCATCTCTCCCTGTCCTCCGTGTCACCTCTCTCATCATCTCTCCCTGTCCTCCGTGTCACCTCTCTCATCATCTCTCCCTGTCCTCAGTGTCGCCTCTCTCATCATCTCTCCCTGTCCTCAGTGTCACCTCTCTCATCATCTCTCCCTGTCCTCAGTGTCTCCTCCCTGCCCACTATGAGGATTGCACCTACTGAATCACCGACTACCAAATACACTCAATCACCACTCTCCAGCACTACTACGGGATACAGCAAATCACACGGATTCTAGGAGACCTATATAACTGCGCAAAGGATCGCCTTGCTTATTGGGACTCCCTCAAGAGTGGTAGTATCCATTCCATTCACACGCTGGAGCTTTCATTACATGGTGCATAACTAACCCTAATACTTCAATGCTCAGAAGAGTCAGTGGGCTCTTTTTAAATGGATATACAAATGGTGCTATGATCCTCTAAGTACAATGCAATACTTCTTGTATTGCATTGTATTTTTTAATGACCATTTCCTTTAACAGAATACATTTTTATATATAATTTTTATATCTTAGCCCGCAAGTCTTATTTGCATTTATCAGTTATTTGCTTATATCTGACAAATTACACTTTATCCATTTGCGTTGTGATTTCTTCTCATTCCCATCATAACCAATAGTAGTTTAAAAAGAAAAATAAATATATGGATGAAAAACACAAATGGGAGCTAGAAATGTACAGTAAAGCAGTTTATACACTGATTATGTATTTGGAGTGTGATTCCTGAATCAAAAATTAAAAGTACATGGTGTAGTACAGAGTTTCCCAAACTCCGCCAGGAGACTTAAATTGTACCTCAGTCAAGCATGGATATCCTTAAAACCTGGACTGTAATGGTGGAGTTAGGGAAAATATTCTCATACACCATAGTCGACAGACTTTAGCCACTTGAGGGTGCAGATAACCTTTTCCCAATAAAATATATTAGTTATTGTTAGTGACAGATGTACCAATCATCTATTTTTTTTTATTTTTTATGTGCTGTACATTTGGGTAAAACATCAATCACAAGGAAGATCGCAGATTCAGGAATCATACTCCAATCATAGAATTATCGCCACAGAAGAATGGTGAAATCTTTGTTTTTCCTGAGGCTTAAACTACCTTGGTCTTTGCACCTAGTGATCCTACTCCATTTTATATAGTTTATACACTAAAAGTTGCAGTAAAGCTTGTATAAACAAATATGTTATTGAAGGCATAGGCTTACAGTTATTTTTTTAGCGGAAAACCATTTAATGGATGTTTAGGGGACTTCTACAAGTGAATACAAGTTCCAATGTAATAATAGCAATCTGAAATCAAGATTTAGATGGACAGGCTAGAATAGCCATCTACTGATTACCTGGAGGGTGCACTTTCTGTAGTGGATGATATATGCTATCACCACAGTACTGCTGCGGCTGATCCCCAAATCAGAAGTGACCAGAACAGCACAGTTTGGCATCATATGAGAATCTGTAATTAAAGATAACAGGCAACAGACTTTTAACACAGTTCAGCAAAAGTCAGTATACTGAATGGTTACAATAATCGCCAAATTGGATGTTTCTATAGGCAATAGAGATTTATTTATTTCAGGATTAAGCCAGCCATAGAAATGCCTGGTGCAGATATTAGTTTTGGTAGAAAAGAGTACAGTGAGAGACAGAGACACAGTGTGGCATCTATGCCAACTTTGACATTTTGCCCTCTGGGAGGGCTCCCGGAGGAGTGAAAGATCCAATTACTGAGGGGACAGGTCCGGGTGCTTTTGTCATTCATTATTCCCGTTCTCTGAGAATTGCATTATCACTTACCTGTCCCACTTATTTCACTATGAAGCGCACCACATGGTAATCTCATTTTCTGTAAATTCATGGGACTCCCCAAACATTTGTGAGAATAGGGAAGTATGTGGTAAGGGGCTCAAGTTGTGTAGGGGTGTGTGTGATCCAAACTGACTTATTAGAAAAAGGGACAGTAATCACAAATTGGAGGCAGGCATCAAAGCACGATGCCCGAGCCTGCCAGATTTCAGAGATGGACTTTTGAGCCTTGCAAGAAATGTGCCAGATTCTATTGCCTCACAGAGGCAGTAGGTTGCTTCCATTCCAACACTGGCTGGCAGATAATATCTGCAATTATATATCTTATCGGTTTGTTCTGCTGATGAGCGGTGAATGGGACAAAAAGTGGGAGGAGGAAGAACTTGGCAGAGAAGGGAACCTCTATCTGTCAGACTGCATTGATTAGATTTTTAATAATCTGCCAAAAAAAACCCTGAGGTAGAGCCATGTAGTGCGAAGGCATCAATCCTCCATGGAGCAATCCCTGGGATGATTCAAAGTAACCTATATGGTACATAAGCGGTATATAAATATATACGCTTTCTTTTTTATTCTTACAAGGATGTAGCTAGTTGCTATGTTATCTCTAATTTTTTCCCAACTCTCCTCATATACTCCTTGCCTTCCTCGCCTCCCATGCCAACTCATGAATGTCTTTCAGAGCTATACGTAGTTTGATATTTTTGAGTTCTATACACAGTGTGGACGCTAGGGGGAAATGTAGTGTTGGTTTTGTCTTTTAAATGATTGCTACTTTAAAACATTGGGCCGACTCTCTAGAATCTCGCCGATGCCTTTAAGTCGCAGGCTATTACATTTCCCCCTAAATCTTCAGTTTATTCCAGTCACAGATTTAGGGACCGAATGATAGTTAGAGGTAAATTTGCTAAAGTGAGAGTTTTTAGAAGTGGAGATGTTGCCCATAGCAACAGGTGTTAAAGTGGGCTGGAACACAGCGGAACTGTGTTCCGTCACTTCTATTTGGGAACGAAACCAGTTCCGCCTCCTCCGACCCACCTTAGCCCGGCGCCGCAGGGTGGCTCCATTTGCCGGGCGCCCGCTGAGATTTTGTTACCAGTGGGCGCCCGGGTCCCTCCCCGCAGCGCAAGCAGCAGCCGGAGGCTGGAGCTCACTCCTGAGCTCTGGCTCCCGCAGTGCACTATGGGAGAGACTTCATGACGTCTCTTCCATAGTTAGAAAGCAGCCACGCGGACCAGACGGCAGCAGATGCGGGAGCAGGGCTAAAGGTAAGTATTAGGTTTTTTTTATTAAGCAGCTTCACTATAGGGGGCATTACTACTGGGGACGCTACTCAGGGGGTACTACTACTGGGGGCACCACTACTGGGGGCATTACTGAGGGGACTTTACTATTGGGAGCATTACTCAGGGGGCACTACTACTGAGGACATTAATCAGAGGGCACTACTACTGAGGACATTAATCAGAGGGCAGTATTATTGGGGGCATTATTCAGGTGGCACTACTACTGGGAGCATTACTCCATACATATATTTGTAATCTGGAATTTATAACAATCTCTGCAGGATCCTATGTTGTGTGGCAAAGTGCACTATTTTGCATGAGATTATTGGCAGACATGGAGCCAGTCTTTATCGTAAAAGCGTTGTTGCAATTTTTACAAAGTAATAGCAGCTTTGCATGATAGTAATGTATTGAGTTAGTTTTTGAGGGACTCTGGGCCTGATGTTGGCCCAGTGCGCATGCACACGACGGAGGCGGCTCCATTCGTGCGCATGCACGAGACCCGGATAGTGACGGCAAGCCGTCGCTCCGGGTCTCGCTACAAAGGTGGGCGTGCCGGGGGCGTGGCTGCCCAGACGGAGGCGTTCCCATGGGAATGCCTACCATCTGGGGCCGGCTCCATTGACATCACAAGTGATGTCAGTGGGAGTGCTCTTGGCTCTGATAGAGCCGAAAGCACTCCAGGGCTTGCGGCAACGAGACTCTACCTCAAAGGTAACGTCGCAAGCCCGATGGTCGTGATGGCCTTGACCATCGCGACCATCTTCCTGGTCGCTCGTTATAGCTGTGGGTGGTCACCCACAGCTATGAGAGCGGCCAGGAGGCTGCTCTAAAAACGAAGAAGGACAGCCCTGATTCAGAGCGAGTGCTCTGTCAGAGCGTCCGGCTCTGAATCAGGGCCTCTGTACAAGTGATGTACCTCCCCCTAAAAGACAGTGTTTATGTTGGACTAGTGGTGTTGATAACTCCGGTGCCGCCACACAGTGCAGTATTTTGAATTAGGGGTACTATTGTGTGGCCATGCCCTTTCCACACAAGACTACACCTATTTTTGTCCTGGTTTAAAATATGGAGAAGAGGGGGAGGCACACCAATGCTCTTTCTGGCACAGGGCACCAAAATGCCTAGTTACAGCTTTGGATCTCTGCCACACCAGAGACGCTATCTCTAGCACTGCTAATTAATCTGCCTCTGATTGTGGCTTTATGGTCCTCCCATTAGAGTACTGGTGCTACCTCCTCGGAGGTAATAAGAATTATTTACCAACATTGCCCAAAGGTGCTTAAATCATAGCAGCCAGTCAGTTTCTAACTGTCCAGCCAGTGTAAGCTAGCGCATTCAAGGAAATGTCTGATTGGTTGCTATAGTATTAATCCAGATTTGCACCTTTGAGCAAGATTAGAAAATAACTTTCTCTATTATAGCATTATATATTATTTTTTACAGATATATTCCTCAATATGGATTATGTTGGACCAAGGAATTATGAATTTAGATATATATTTAGTAAGGAAACACCATTTATTTATAAAATTATTACACCATATGTATTCATTAGGCAGCAATAGTATTTTATTTCTCACTAAGTAATTGTTGTTATGGCAAGGAAACACACACTATACCATATACTAGTCAATCTTGTGATCCGCGATAGACCATATAGTGTGTACCACCAATTTACTTTTTGATGAATTGTCTGGTTGCATCATCGCATCTGATATGCTGCACGTCAGATAGGATGATGCGACATACGATGCAGTTCAGTAACATTACCGCTGTAATGATATATCATGTCATCGTAAAGCGGCCCAAATGCACATTTTATGCAGCCCGACAGTGTGGGCCCAAATACACATATTATACAGCCCAACAGTGACAGTGTCACTTGATGACGCGCTGCGCTGCCGGGGAGACGCCACGCCCCACAAGACCTACACTCCCAGAATCCCGCCTTCTGGCAGTAACGGGCTGCTGGGGAGAGATGCCACACACCACAAGGCCTGTGTTCCCGCAAGCCTGCCTTCCGGCAGTAACGCGCTGCCGGCTAGAGATGCCACAAGGCCTGCCGCCGCGTTCCCAGCTAAGGGCTGTATTCAATTGCAGATGAAAAGCCGTTCTCGGCGAAAAGTTTTCCTCATTTCGACTGTCGGAAACTTTTCGTCGGTGCTAAAAGGCTGCGCCTTGTAACCTGCGCAAAAGATTCGCCTCTGAATGGAGGCGGAAAAAAGTGCAGAATTGGGGGTTTGGGGTGCAAAGTTGCGGGAACACCCCTGCAGCCTTGGGACAGTCCACCGAAGGTAAACTGCATAAAAAAAGATAAAAAAAATACTTTTGATCCCCTCAAAAAAGTACTTTCGTTTTGGGGGCGAAAAAGTTCAAAGTTGAGGGACAAACTTAAAAACTAGTGAAATAGACTCCAGGGGGTGGTCCCCCAAGTAAGCCCCAGGTGGTTTTTTTTATTGCAGGTGCTTGCTGAAGGTGCGTTTTTTAAAACCTCACTTTAGCGTTTTTTAACCATGCTTGCACCCATTTTCATGTACCCCAAATTTGCTGAGACTACTTTTTTTTGCAATAAAAAACTGCTAAATGCTAATTCTTCACCACTTGTGTAAAGACGCTAAATAGCAGCAATTGAGAGCATTTAAGCACCCCAAATACCTTCAGCAGGGCTATTCGGGGGTATCCATAGTGATCCCCCATGTCAGTGCATCTTTTGGGGGGTGTCAGGCTGAATTCCCCAAATCTGACAGCACTTTTCGCCTGTTTGAGATTCGCCGGGACGCGTTTTTGCGTACTTTGGAATTGAATAGGGCGAAAAGCAGCTGCGCACACGAAAAGTGTTTTTGCCAAAAACACGTGATGCAGACAGAAAGTCCGGTAGGCAAAAAGTACGGGACTTTTTGCCGGCAATTGAATACCCTAAATCTCTGTTGCACACCCAGATCTCTGTACAGGTGACTGTGAAACAAGCTCAGCCAGCCTGGACAGGACAAGCACTGCAGCTGAGACTGGAGTCACTCATAATATCACATCTGTAAGTACTGCCTGGTGCTGCTATGTTCTGATAAGTGCCACTGTCTGTGCAGTCACACAGCGGCTGCCTACCTTTCACAGTTATAGAATTGGGGGCAGAGTGTGTGTGTGAGGCAAATGGAAGTAATTGAGATTCAATGCGATTCAAATTCAACAAAGTTGGTGTACCTGACTTTTTTAAGTATTTGCCTGCACGATTTCTCTTGTGAAATTATTTCCATGTTGGGAAGTACCTACCAGTGTGAGCAATTATTCTCATTAATGAAAGGAAACAAGTCTCCTGCTGGAATCGGTATGATTTACCACCGGACGCCCGACACCAGCATCCCAGCGGCAGTGGAAATCCCAATCATCCTCAGGTAAGTATTAGCTACCCTAATTCTACCCCCTAACCCTCCCTTAGGGGTGCCTAACCCTAACCTCCCCCCCCCAGTACCTAACCCTAATCCCCCCTCTAAGTGCCTAAATCTAACCCTCCCTTCCCCGCTGCCTAAACCTAAGTCCCCTGGGGGGTGCCTAACTCTAACCTTCCCCCGGGGGTGCCTAACCCTAACCCCCCCATCCCCTAGCCTAACCTAACCTCCCGGGGGGTGCTATCTGCGCCCGGCGTCTCTTCGATCGGGATGCCAGGCGTCGGGCTCCCGGCGTATGGCTGATGACAGGCGTCGGCATATCGACCCCTGTCTTTAGACCCTTGCCGGGATATGACAGTCTGGAAGCCGGCTGTCGGGATTAGGTCCTCCGGCTTCCCGACTGCATACCCTCCTGCCAGGTCTAGATTGACAGACTTTCATCTTGGTTCAATTTTAAAAGTTATCACATCCTATAAGATTTCTCCTGAAATTGGAAAATTGGTGACAGCAAAAATATGTCAAATATCGGGTAGGAAACATTACAGTTAGTTAATGTTTTCTACCGGATACTTGTCATCTCTTTCCTCAAACTTTATTGTTGTTTTTTCTTAATAATAAACCTTTATTTTTCTTGCGGCCCACACACTCTTAGGACCTCATTCAGAGTCGGTCGTTGCGGCCGCACGGTCGTACGACCAACGACCGCAAAATCCAATCGTATGGCAGGGCGATCGTAAACAAAGTGACGCCCATTCGTTAGCACTGCACCTCCTCTAGCTGCCGACTGATCTGAACGAACGAACGAGTCAATCGTAGTCAGGTGCTGTCAGTCGCTGTATGCTAATTATGTTCTGATGGTTGCGGCCGTATGTGCTGTTTTGATGGTTACATGTCATGTTTACATGGACTATCGATCAGCTTGTTATTAGGTTGTTGTCAATTATCTAATTGTTTAACTCTTGCTGTTCTTAAAAACAAGTTTTTTATCATGTGTCAATAAACTTTATTGTTCATTTCGTGGTTGTTTTCTCCGTTGTTTTCTTTTCACACAATTTTCAAAATAAAGTAAGGTTTATTAACTGTGAATGTACGTTTGCTAATTGTGTTAACTTTATAAATGCATGTGCATTTTACGTTAGGATCATTTTCACTCTTATGTTTGCAATTGCACACTGCGTGTTGTAGCCAATCAAATGTGACCTTATTTTTCGGGACACATGATTAAAGGATTGGCCAATAGTGTTTTTTTTGAGGAAAGTGTAAATATTTTAGCCAATCATATTTTTTATACCCCATGTATATTTCATGTTTTCTGTAAAATCGGCCATTGCCATCATGAGAGCCGCAGCCTTTACCAGGAGAGAGTTGCTTATCCTGGTAAACATACTGGACAGGCGGATTACGTCCGCAGAGCCGCCCATTTCTAACCGTATAAAGCGGGCGGCCTATGCGGAGGTGAGGCGAGCCCTCCGATAAGCGGGGTATAGGCGCAATATTGCCCAGTTAGAGAGGCGCTGGTCGGACCTGCGCCGCCGGTCGCCTGCGCTCATGAATTTGCAGGCGCAAATACGCAGACGTAAGTATGCGTTTGTTTAAAAGTAATAATTAGTGGACTGTTAAAAATGTATGTTCCTTTGCCAATTATTTTAGTCAATGTTAAAAATCCCTCCTGTATGTTGTCCCTATTGTCCAGAATGTGTAAAGTGTACATGTATTGTGTAGACGAAATTCTAAAAAAAATTTATTTTGGGATTTTCTGTTTACATTTTAGAAGCACAGCGGAGACAGAGAAGGGCACGCAGAAGGCAAAGACATGCTGATGTAAACCAGCAGCCCTCACCTGCATCTCCTCAACCCGGCCCTCCCTCCCCACCACCATACTCCCCCAGTAACCCTCCCTCCCTCTTCCAATCCTCCCCAAGTCTTCCTCCCTCCCCTGCCCACTCATCCCAAATGTCACAAATCTCCCCTCCCTGTGATCTTTCCGGCTCCATTCCCCCCACTCCCGAATATTCTCACTCACCCGAAGGATCTCCGGCACCATCTGTTGCTGTGTCGGCACACTCTGAGGGTATGGTTTTTTTTTTTTTTGGGTGTTGTAGTTATCCATGTATTTGTACAAATTTCTGCCCTTTTTTTGTTTGTTAAAATATTTGCTGTATGGGGTTCAACATCATTGCGCAGTAATGCTGTTTTTCAAAATTACGACCTTATGTTTAGTGGCTGGCCCTTTTTTTGGGGGGGGACCACAAAAATAGAGGTTTAGTGGTTTTTAAAAAATGATTTGGAGTTTTAGGAAATAATGATTACATTTGGATTAGTATTTTACAATGTAAAAAAAACATGTCACCAAACTTGGCAAGGTGCTAGGAATCAGACTACCCTTGTTGATGTTGTGTACACTGTGTTTAAAATGTACTTAGGCAAAGTGATGTTTTCCATAGCAAACAAACACATTCTATTTTTGGTTTAACAACAACATTCTAGAAGTGAATACGTGCATTGTGTTTTAAGGATATGGCCATCATGACTTAAGAATACACCTCCCATTATTTGTAACATCATAGTGGATTTTGGCTTATGCCACATAGTTAGGGTTTCAAATTAGTTTAACAACATAAAAGTAGAAACCTATTAATAATGTTGTGTGTCTGATACTTTAAAACACACCGTAACATCAGTGTGTTTAAACACTTTTTGGTACATTGAATAATGTGTAATGTTCAAATGTTTCTAATTTTAATGAAGTCTTTAATCCTCAAAATGTTTTAAATTTCCACAGATCTAACCCACATCCTGAGGGAAATTCGGGAGGACCTGAGAGAGACCTCGGGCTACTTAATGCAGGCCTACTGTTGCCTACAAAGATTAGTGGGGCGTTTGGAGGATGTGTAGTGTGTTTGTTTTTGTTTTTTTTACATTTTTAAGATACTTTCCCCCCAAAAAATAAAGTTTTGTATTTCAAACATTTTGTCCTCTTTTTTGCCACACATTAAAGGGTGTAATTCTGCATGTAATAAAATTTTGGAACAAAGGTGGGTGCCTTTCCATAGCGTAATAACTTCAAAAATGTATTAGTAATCCTTAAGAACATTTTCAGTAATGTTGTATATTTTTTAATTATGGGTTGGCATACATTATACACCTCAAAATTGCTTTACATTTTTTCAAACAAACAAAAATCAACATTTGTCTTTCATTTAAAACATTTATTACATAACAAACATGTTGCCAACAGGCTTTTACTGGTAAAAAAAAATTCATAACAGATTCACACATAACAAATGTCCTCATGGTTTGGCCAAATAAAACATCTGGCTTACTCAAACATAAACAACTATAGTAAAAAAACAAACAGATTTTTGATTGGGAAACATAGAAATTACTAAAACAAAAGGCAGATTAACTAAACATGTTGGGGGATATCCGTGCAAAATGTGTTAGTTGTCCAAAAACATACAGGGTATTGCAAATGGGTTCCTTTTTTTTCCAGGTTTTGAAAAGTGTTGTGATTTGGTTGGTAGGAAAAGAAAACAAAAGAAAAAGGTACACATTAAAATATATTTAAAATTTTTTTTTTATAATTTAAAAAAAATGTCAATATGCCTACCTAAAAAACGTGCAACAACATCATCACGTCTGGCCCCCCCCGACAGCATCACAACACCTTCCTCCGGGGGGCCATCCTCTGGTAAGGCCTCCTCTGGCTGCATGGGTACTCGACTCCTTATTGCAATGTTGTGTAAAATCCCACACAGGACCACAATCACAATACGAGAAACCATATCCGGCAAGTATATGAGTGCACCACCAGAGTGATGGAGACACCGGAACCAGCCCTTTAAAAGGCCGATACAGCGCTCCACCACCTGCCTGGTGGCAGTAAACGCGGCATTATAGTGAGTTTGTGGCCCTGGTGTGGAAGTCAAATAAGGAGTCAGCAGCCAGGGCGTGCAAGGATATCCACTGTCACCTGATGGAAATGGGACACCAAAAGATACATACATTTACCATGAGAACCTGTTTACACTATTTCTAGAAATACATACTGGAATTTTACTTACCAAGAATCCACGCGTCACCAGCTTGCAGTGTGCTTAATTTTGGCCAAATCCCTGAATGCTGGATCACGTACGCATCATTGCTGCAGCCTGGGAATTTTGCATTCAGGGAGAGGATCTGGAGGGAGGCATCACATAGCACCTTTACATTTAGGGAATGGTAATGTTTGCAGTTGCTATATATTTGTTCCCTGCATGCAAGGGGCTGAAGTGCTATGTGAGTGCCATCCACTACCCCTATGACGTGTGGAAAGCCTGCAATTTCAAAAAACTTCTGCTTTACCACATCAAGGGCTTCCGTATCCAAAGGCATACTAATAAAATGTGCTAGATGATTGAAAAATGCATCTAGCACACGCCTCAGGATCCGTGAAAATGAGGGCTGGGAGAGGCCACCCACCAGCCCCACAGTGGTTTGGAAGGACCCTGAGGCGCAGAAATGTAACACCGCCAACAACTGTGTAAGTGGTGAGATTGCTGTAGGAATGTTAATCTGACTTTCTAGATCATTCTTTATTATTGAAAGAGTGTCTAGGATAATATTTGGAGGCAGGCAATAAGTGGTTACAACCACATCATCAGGCATTCCAAAAAGGGTGACACGTGTTCTATATATCTTGACCCTTACACGCCTCCTATGTCTACACCCAGGAGGAGGCTGAGGAAGGTTGGTGGGGGTCAACATGGCCACTATTAGCTGTCCAACATCGCTCTGTAAAGTTAAATTTATCATTTTAATTGGTTCTACAGAGTGTTTTTTGATTATTTGTGCAAAAATACTTAGCTTAATGGTGCATATTCTTACAGGGTCGGGCAGTGCCATCTTCGGAAATCACTACATGTGTATTTGTTGTACGTTTTTAAAATTAGAGGGAATAAAAAAAAAATTAGATTTTTTGAGGTCAAAGCAATATTACTACTTTTAGTGTTAAAACCATGCTTAATTTTTTAAATCGCCAATATGAATTGTTGTAAAATGTACAAATTTACATTTAAAAAATAGATCAATAAACAATATTCCAAGTAAAATTTTTTCATATATTTCAAAAAAAAAAGTGTAGGTTTGAATAAATAGACACTTACCTGATTCAAGTCCAAAATGGAGTGTTAAACACCTTTAATAAATATTTAAAAAAATATAAAAATTAGTTTAAAAAAATGTAATTTTTTTATGATTGTTGATCCCAATAAAAACAAAAAAAAATGGAGTAGGCTGGCACACTTACTTGATTCTTCGAATAACCTTGGATTTTTGAAGAAGACAAAAGCCCGGCCAACCAAACCAAACAAGTAACCGGCTCAAGCACACCAATTAACGGGATTTGTTAAAAGTCCGAAATAATTAAAATTGTCAATCAAAAACCACCACCACCAAAAAAAAAAAAAAAAGGAACACAAAAACTACCACCACAAAAAAATGTAAACACAACAAAACAAACATCAAAAAGAAAGGAACACAAAAAAGAACCACCAAAAAGAAATGAACACAAAAAAACCACCAAAAAGAAAGGAACACAAAAAAGAACCACCAAAAAGAAAGTAACACAAAAAAGAACCACCAAAAAGAAATGAACACAAAAAAACACCAAAAAGAAAGGAACACAAAAAAGAACCACCAAAAAGAAATGAACACAAAAAACAAACAACAAAAAGAAAGGAACACAAAAAAAAGCCACCAAAAAGAAATGAACACAAAAAACAAACACCAAAAAGAAAGGAATACAAAAAAAACCACCCCCCCCAAAAAAAAAACCACAACCAAAATAAAAATGAATAAAAAAAACCACTCAATCAACACACACAGGCACCTCTCAAACAACACACACAAGCACCTCTCAATCAACTTCAAACAAACACCTCTCAATCAACTTCAAACAAGCACCTCTCAAACAACACACACAAGTACCTCTCAATCCACTTCAAACAAGCACCTCTCAATCAACACACACAAGCACCTCTCAAACAACACACACAAGCACCTCTCAATCAACTTCAATCAAGCACCTCTCAATCAACACACACAAGCACCTCTCAAACAACACACACAAGCACCTCTCAATCAACTTCAAACAAGCACCTCTCAACCAACACACACAAGCATCTCTCAATCAACTGCAAACTATTTAAGTACTATCAAACACCTCCTGCACCACCAAACACTCCAACTACAACCCACAAGTAAGGGAACATTTGGCTTTGCCTTAAATAAAGAAACCAAACCCCATTTATTGAATCATGCAGGAAAGGTGTGCATTTGTAGTTAGGGAAATAAGGATGCACGGGTAACCAATCCAGGGATGCGCTCACATCTAGCACAACCCACGCAGTGATTACGGAATGCAGGAAAGGTGTGCATTTGTAGTTAGGCAAATAAAGATGCACGGGTAACCAATCCAGGGATGCGCTCACATCTAGCACAACCTACGCAGTGATTACGGAATGAAGGAAAGGTGTGCATTTGTAGTTAGGCAAATAAGGATGCACGGGTAACCAATCCAGGGATGCGATCACATCTATAAAAAAGTCTGCACAAGCAGTATTCTTCATGCTCTCTCACAGGCTAGCAGAATGTCAACTGAGGAGCATGGTGAGCAGAGGCCAACAGAGCCAGGTAAGTGCAAATCACATTTTTTACACACAAGAACTGGTCATATTTCCCTAAAAAAAAAAAAAAAAAAAAAAAATTTTTATATTTTAAAATTGTTGTAAGTGCTGGGAATCAAAGTCCACCAGTAGAGGAGGAGGAGGCGGGCCCAAGCAGGCCAAGGCCAAGAAACCCTCCATTTTCACGGATCGAGCTTGAGAGGCCACACCATTCACAGCCAGGGCTGTTAATGGTGTGGGGACAACCTACAGAACACAGAAAGTCGTAAAAAAACGGTAAGAAAATGATATTGTGAGTGTACTGAAGTCCAAAGCTTGATCTTATTTAAAAAAACTAACACTTTAAATTTCAAAAATAACATTGACAGCTGGACGGATTTCAAGTACCAACTGAAGAGGAAGCTACGGAGTAGGGTGGACCATGCTGCGGGGACAGGTGGTGGTCCCATCCCTGAGGAGCTGGCCTTGACAAGGTTGGAGACGTTGGCTCAGGGATGTGTGACGGAAGAGGAGATAGTCGGCGTGTCCACTATGGACACTGACATGGCCGACTTTAACGCTCCACATGTGCAAAAAGGTCATTTAATTTTGTTAGAAAAAAAGTATAAAGCTGAAACGTGTTTTTTTTTTGGGGAAAAACAAATAACTTTTTTTTTTATATATATTCCAGACTCAGAGGAGGTAGTGCCTGCTCCTGAGGTCAGGTCTGGGTCCAGCACAGATGGAGACTCTGCAGGGGAGGATCCAAGTACTCCATCTGGGGACCCTGTGGAGTCTACTCCAGGGCAACCATCAGACCGAGCAGTGCCTCTCCTCACCAGGTTGGTCTCCCAAACTCAGAATAACACGTGTTCTTCTGAGGATGGAGACCACTCTGGTGAGGGTGGCGGTGGCCCTGGAGACCATTTCTGGGGCCCTAGATCGTTTGGCCAATACCCAGGAGCAGGCCAACCCACCTGCCATGATGGAGCGAGACTCCCTTCCTCCCAGGACCATCACCTCTGGCAGCCCAACAGCCACCCCCGCAAGTATGGAGAGCCCTATGCCTAGGCCAGAGGAAATCCCATCTACCTCTGGCCAGGCCAGTCGGCGTGTTACACGCCAGTCGGCTGTCCGTAGCTTACCTCTTCCTCCGAGCCGGCCCAAACGACGCAAGTAGCCCTGGATATCTCCGCCCTCACCTGTTGTCCAGTCCCCATATTTCTTGCCACCAATGTCTCAAGCTCTTTTATTTAAAAAAAAAAAAAAAAAATGTTTTATTTTTTGTTAACATTATTTTAATTATATACAAATGTTGCCTAAACAATTATTATTTACATTGTGATGAAAGGCAAATTCAAACAAAATAAAAAAATGTCATACCAAAAATGTCTATCTTTAACTATATCAATGTATACAAGGTTTAAAAAGTGTGGTATCTGAAAAGGCTGCTACGCAAAACACAATGCTAGATGTTTTAAAAACTGTTTTATCCAAAAACTGTTTAAAAAGCACAAAGAAACATTTGTGTTACGAATTCCCTAATGCACACGCAAGTGAAATGAGTTACAAGGTAATTAGCAGTGTTAATAGTTACAATGCAGCAATCTGCTTGGTTTGTGTGGTTCCAAATCGAAACATCGCAGGTAACATCAGATTAACGATTGTACTGTTGTGGTTTACGGACGCTTCTTGCCTACCTTAGACTGGACGATCAGCCTGTTCGTAGAGTGACGTTTTCATGCATCCGCAATTCTTGGTCGTACAAAGCAGGTAATATATGCACTCCCCTAAAACGCCTGGAAACGCTGAAGAACGCCTCCGTTTCCAGACCACCACCCCCGTATATTCCCACAAATGGTCTTTCCTGTCAATCAACTTTAGCAATCCACTTCCGTGTCGGAAGCCCTACGACCGACAGTATTTTTGATCGGTAGAGCTTGTACGCACATGCGCACTGCTAGCCGTGCGCAGGCGCAGAACGAAAAACATCGTATGCGTACGACCGTGCGGCCGCAACGACCGACTCTGAATGAGGTCCTTAGACCTTGAATATTCGGCCTAGTTGGGATTTGATTTTTACATGCCTGTTGTAGTGAGTACATGCACTTGATACATCGCTACATCGTATCGGACGGTCGCTAGATTAACTCTTCATTCAGGTGTGTAACCAGCTGAAGACCTATTGTCTGAAACAATAGTTCTGAGTAGTTCTGAAGACCTACACTCCCAGAATCCCGCCTTCCGGCAGTAACGGGCTGCTGGGGAGAGACGCCACACACCACAAGGCCTGTGTTTCCGCAAGCCCGCCTTCCGGCAGTAACGCTCTTCCGGCTAGAGATGCCACAAAGCCTGCTGCCGCGTTCCCAGTTAAGGGCTGTATTCAATTGCAGACGAAAAGCCGTTCTTGGCGAAAACGTTTTCGCCGATGACATAATTTCGCCTGTCGGAAACTTTTTAAACTATTGTCTCCGAACTATTGTAGAAAAAAAAAAAATTTTATTTGTAGCTTTGTCAGTGATGAAATGTGTTTTTTTATTATGCTGCAAAGAACAAGTTGAAGCTCTTCTACAGTAAATGCATACTGATTACATATCCATAAACTAAGGGCCTGATTCAGAGTTGTACGCAAACCACATGGTTTGCGTACAACTCCAGTTGTTGGAGATCTGCGTATGCGCAGGATCTGTACTACGCATGTGCAGGTCTCCCTCTGCGACTCCGTCACAGTGCCCCCAAGCAGCAGTATGACTGCATGCTGCGGCCGTTTGGGGACGGGGCAGCATTGCCTGCGTTTCCAGAAAACGGGTGTGTTGGCATCGGATCTGAGATGCTGGCAAAAGGCATATTTTTCCTTCAGATGCTTCCTGCAGACATTAGCATTTATTTGAATCAGGCCCTAGGACGATCTTTGAGGACTGAAGCCAACATAACACTTACCTATAAAGCTGCAAGCACTTAGGAAGAATTGCAGCAGGTTTGAATCACATGAATCTGGTACTGCTATGTGTAACACATGTTCACCCATTGGAGACCTGCAAGATAAAAGCAATTTCATATAGCTGTACAATATTTTAACTTCACAGTTAATCAGATATATGATAAAAACAAATCTCATTCAGGTCTTTCAAACAGTAACACATTGTGGAGGACGAAGAAAAGGGGGCAAAGAATATAGCTAAATTACCATCTCCCCACCGGCCCTGACCACTGGTAGGGGCTGTTGGAGTTCAGCGATGCACATTATGAAGTGTAGGAATAATGAGGGGTATTTTAAACTTCTCTACTCTCCAAATGTGAATATTATAGAGATGGAGAAAACGTTGTTTGAAAGAGGGGGTCCCCTGAACTCAAATTATGCATCCCATAAGTGGCGTTACCTGGTTACCAAGTTGTTCAGATGCTCAGTTCCTAAGCTCTGGAACCTTAGCTACTAAAACCTAATCTCCACAGTGACTACCCAACCATGGCAAGTACCTTACACGCTGTACTGATGGAACTTCAACCTGAGACCACTTTTGCACCGTGTAGTATCCTAGTTGTGACCTATGGGAGCTGGTACACTAAGGAAGGCCATCTTCCAAGTCCCGATTACAAGCCTGCAGCTGTGCTTTGGTGCTGGAGTTCACTGACCGCACATGACTTTCTCATCTCGGAAGTCTGGTGGCCGCACCACACATGTAATACGCCTCAATTCCTTGAAAATATTTATCTAGAATGATTTCACTCAGAACCAGCCACTGCGAGCATTAATTTCCCAATCTTTCCCTTTTCCCCGAACCACCCTACCATTTCCCTATTTGTCAGTACTTCCACTTTTTAGCTTACTGAAGGCTAATCCTTAGAGAAACTCTCTCCCCTCACCTGTTTGTGTAAATATATATATGTAAAATTGTTTGACAGCTATATTTTCACATAATATAACATGGGATATATTCTCTACCAACTTTTACCTTTACTTGGATCCTTGTCCTGCTATTTAATTATTTGGGAACCCGAATAGTTGATCTCGGGATACTTTATAATTTGGAAGGCGGAGGGACAGTTCTTGGACTTATTGTTCAACCTGTATTGTACAACTATCTACTGGTCTATTTGTATTGTTACAGCTGTCGAACAAAAACATATGAATGATGTGTCCCATAGAGGTTATTGCCTGATCAGTATGATCACCAGACAAATAACCCCTACACTACAGAAAAAACATGGAGTGCAAGAATAGAGGTAGATCTCCTCCAGCCTGGTTTACAATAATAAAGTGGCACCCATATTGGAAAGAAGGGGTTCCTTCTTTCAAATCATGGGACCCTTAGAGTTTATTTTCTGATAATCTCCAGCCATGTTACCCTGTGCTACGGAAAGCATACATATTCTGTTTATGAACGGGAAGGCAGTTTGTGCCCTAACACCACCATAATGACACCTGCAACCGTGGGAGCACCCAAATTTTAAAGTGGAAAGTCCCCTCTTTTAAATGATGCAGCCCACTAGTAGCTATTGTCTCATCAACAGACAATATTACTAAGCGCTGAATAAACATGTTTTCTGTTTATGGATGGGAGGGCACTATGTGCCCAGTCGTGCCCAGAATTGCACGTGTAAGTTGTGGGCACCCACATACAGTATAAAAGAGGGGAGTAGTCTATCTCAAAGGAAGCAGCCCATTAGCAGCAATTCTCTTGTTATCACCATATAAAATAGCCCAGCGCTATGGAAACAAAATTGGTTTTCAATTGATGGGGAGGGGCATATTGTGCCCATCTCCCCCATACTGGCCTGCATGCACATGGGAGCATCCTTGTTTGAAAGATTACCAGACAAAATGACTGAAACAGAAATATAATATTTTCCACAGAAGGGAAGACGACTATTCCCCATCTTGTGTCAAATTAAAAAAAAGGGTCCACTGATTCGGTAGGTTTTCTGTCTCAAATAATGGTAGGCCTTGTTGGGCTAAAATATTATTCCCACACATATTAAATGTTTAAATCAAGATGCTAAAAGTTAAGAAAAGTGCATTATCATTTTCATGTGGAGGGTCTTTTATGCTTTCTGATATTTTGGTGAGGTGAATTAATGCTGAAGCAAAAACAACAAAGTGTTTTTTTGCGGTGTTTATAATAAAAGTAAAAATAAAATCATTAAAATTTCTTTAAAAACACTTTTTTAGCCATTTTGGATACATTTTGTTTAACATGCTAGAATGAGCAAAAAGACTATTAGTATTTTCTGAATATGCAAAGTCTTCTGGGGAAAAAAATAGAAGGTATACTTTGTGTGGGTAATGCATATAAAAATAAAATGTAAAAAATTGCCTCGGCACACCCTGAGCAGTGAAGGGGTTTAATAAGAAGTTGTACAGATTCCTGTGATGAACTGATGGGATTGATCGTTTAGATTTCATTAGCTCCTCAAAACAGTGGACATAATTATTTTTAAACCACTAGGATGCTACTGAATCTCTCTTCTTCATATTTGCATTGTATGCAAAAGGCTCTTACATTTGGGCCATGGTGTTCGTAATATCCTGTATTTCTTTATTTGTTGTGCAGAGACATGACGAGCGGCAATGTTTTAGGAGTTCTAGTCTCCTTTGTTAAACATTGGATTCACGAACCCGAGAAACATTGCCATGTTCAATATGTGGATGTGCTGCTTTCATCGTCAGAGACTGTAATCATCACCCAGTTATTTGATACTACTAGGAAAAACTGTTCTATAATTTTTGCAAGGCTTTTGTTAATAGTCAGTGGGCCTACACACATCATAAACCAAAGAAAATTGATGTTTTATACATGCAATATTACAGTACAAAATCTATATTTGAACCCAAACTCTGCTGCATGATAATGACCTTTAATTAACAGGTTACTTGAACAGTAGTTTTCTACATTTATATAATTAATATTACATCAATATTGTATAAAAAACTAAAGGACTGACAAATGGCACACCAACTTCACTTAGATACTTTTTACTTACAGGTTCGTAGGTTCTAATGAAATGTTAATTTGAGATTTAACCTTCATATTCTTTTGAATGTGGTGGTCACCGGCTTGCCGTTGGTCACCCATGTACAGCAAACCAGGTAAGATTTCAATAGGATATGGCTGAAATTCATCTATTTCCTATAGGAAGGGAAGAAATAATAAGTTTCATAATGGTGTTAGTAAACTTTAATGGGCAAAGCCTAATATCTTGCAACCTGAACATGCAATAGAGGAGACGCAGCAACAAAATATATATGTACATTGAAGATTTTCATTTAAATTACATAGGTACTTGTTAAATCCATATGTGTGCAATATTGGGAGAGAAAAAAAACAAAAGCCTGTACTCTGAATTTTTGCCTGCAACCTGAAATCAAAGCACACTCCATTTATCCATCTGTCCAAATTACTGTACAACTGATTTTTATTCCTGATTATCCCCCCCCCCCCCACACACACACACACTTATGCATACACACCTATAGATATATCTGTCCAATCTGCCAGGTGGGAAGGATAATCTGGTCTGTTTTCTATCGTTTGGGAGCAATTTTCTATTGTTATTTTCTCCCATACATTACCAGATTTTCCTTCCCACCAGTCAGATTGGACAGATACAGTATATCTATATGTGTGTACGCAACCTAAAAGGTTTACATTAAGTATCTCCCAAACAGATACAAATGACACCAGTATTGAAATACAGCGAAACAGTGGACCTCATTCAGAGTCGGTTGTAAGCGGCCGCTCGGTCGTACGCATTCGGTTTCCAAACCAAGGATGCGTACAGTTAGTTGTGCACATGTGCATACGAGACCTTGCGATCCAAAATGCTGACGAGCGTACGGCTTACTAGCAGGAAGTGGCTTCCGAGAGTTGATTGATATGAAAGGCCGTTTGTGGGTGTTGACGGGGGTTGTGGTCTAAAAACGCAGGCGTTCCTCACCGTTTTCAGGGCGTTTCAGGGGCGTACATAAATTTTCTGGTACGACCGGACTTATAAGGCCGGAAGTA
The DNA here is from genome assembly GCA_031769625.1 of Taudactylus pleione. Classification (NCBI taxonomy): domain Eukaryota; kingdom Metazoa; phylum Chordata; class Amphibia; order Anura; family Myobatrachidae; genus Taudactylus; species Taudactylus pleione. The sequence goes on from JAUIMM010000396.1 coordinate 7,821,409, forward strand.
GTAAAACGTCACTCTGCGAGCAGGTTAGAGGCCTGGCTGATCTTACAGCTTGAGGTTGGGTATGTGCTCTCTCAAGTCCCAGAGTACAATCGATACTATCGAATGTGACTGATGTTATGTTTGAGGTTTCTATTTTGTGCCACACAATGCAAGCAGCTAATAATCGATTGTTGAAGCTAATAACACTGCTAATTGGCTTGTAATTGATTCAGCTGCTTTAGCATTAGCGAATAATAAGAATAAATAAATTTCATGGGGATGGCTTATTCTATGCGGTTTTTTGTTAATTTTTGGTGTAATTTGCACCCAACACAAGCGGCCGCAACCATCAGAAGAATATTAACATACAGCGACTGACAATGGCTGACAACGATTGACTCGATCGCTAACTGCTATCACTCGCTAGCTAGAGGAGGTGCTCTGTTCATGTATGGGCGTCACTTTGGAACACCTTAGTACTCTTATTTATTTAAGTCCTTATTTCTCTCTGTAATGAGATAACAGGTATTATTCCATTACTGTTAAATCAACGCACATCTGTATTATAAATGAATGTCCAGAGCGAATAACATATTTATAAAGGGTGATACTATTTTAAAGGATTTATTTAGTGTGATTCACCACCCGCGACAGTATACACTATGTTGTTTTTTCTGTAATCCTTTCTCTTTTAAAAAAAAAAAAATCTGTCTATTGAATTTTTTTTTTCAAATATACAAAATTAAGTATGAAATACAACTTAAGGGAAATAAGAGTCAATAGGGCACAATCAACCATAAAAGAAACTGGAAAACAGTCCAATATAGAGAGAGTGACAAACAAGTGGGAGGTATGTGAAATAGAGTGGCTCTGTAACCCTTTCTGAGTATCCTGAGGAATACCTACCAGAAGGTTTGAAAGCCACCAGTACAATATGCAATCACCGGTAGGTAACGGTGCAATATTACCTAAGGCTTGATGAAATTTAAGAATCGGTTAGCATATTTCATATTGCATAAATGTTTTTGGAATCACACATGTATACTATATTTGTGTTCCTCTTTTTTTTTGTAAAGTGACCCACACATCTTGAGGATGGAGAAGCGCTAGAACCCCCTTCCCCACCATTTGATCCCGCTATCTTCTAGGAACTTAATGGTGGAGTTCCAAAAGTTCGAGCTGCATACTATTAACCTCCATTGGATCTTTTCATTAATGCAAGTTATCTTCACTTTTCGCATCTTTAAATTGACGCTTGGTATATAATTCTGATAAAATAGCCTTTGCTTTATTTGTTAGGATGGCAGACAACTTGCACATAAAATTTTTTCCTTGATTATCCCTAGTACTAACCTAACATAGACCTTCTGTTTATTAGATGGGCCAGCATTCCTAGAATTAATCAAATTGTCCTAGGGATGGCCATCAATGGTTTGCTACAGATGACCAATGGTTCTGCTAGTGCTGCCCATCAATGGTTCAAACTATCAATGGATTCTCTCTTTTAACCTGTCCCTCTCTCCTTCCATTCCTTTTCTTCCCTGCTTGACTCACTTCTCTTCCCTATCCTCTCTCCTGCCCTGAACAAGCCACTTCCCTATACAACGCCTCCTTTACTTCTGTTCTGGACTCTGTTGCTCCGACGATCACTACTCACACTCGCAGATCTGCTCCTCAACCCTGGCATTCCAAATGCACCAGATACCTGCAAAAGTGTTCACGAACCGCCGAGCAACAGTGGAGAAGATCACGCAGATTTTCTCCATTTCAAATTTATGCTCTCATCCTATAGTGCTGCTCTCTCCCTTTCTAAACAGTCATATTTCAAGATCCTCATCTCCTCTCAGTCCTCTAATCCCCAGCGTCTCTTCACCACTTTCAACTCCTTCCTTCGCCCACCCCCTCCTTGTCTCCCCTCCTTGCTCTCTGCCCTTGATTTTGCTACCTATTTTACATTTAAAATGGATTTCATACATCAGGACATGATATCCAACCAGTCCCCCAACTCTCCACCTCCTCCCTTCCCAGATCACCCCTCCCCATCTACTTTACCAACTCTAACATTCTTCTCCTCTGTATCTGGAGAGGACGTCATGGCCCTCATCTGGTCCTCCCTCGATCCTGTCCCCTCCCGCCTCCTCCGCTACCTCTCTCTTTCTGCCTTCTCCCATCTTGCCCACCTCATTAACCTCTCCCTCTCATCAGGCACTGTTCCTTCTGCATTCAAGCATGCCCTTGTCTCCCCCATTCTTAAAAAACCTACCCTTGAGCATAACCTTCTTTCTAACTACCGACCCATCTCTCTCCTCCCTTTTGCCTCCAAACTCCTTGATCGGATTGTCTACAACCGCCTTACCGCTTTTCTTTTCTCCCACTCCTCCTTGACACTTTTCAGTCCGGCTTCCGTTCTCTCCACTCCACTGAAACTGCTCTCAAAAAAGTCAGCAACGACCTCCTTGCTGCCAAATCCAAAGGCCACTACTCTCTGCTCATTCTCCTTGATCTCTCTGCTGCTTTTGACACTGTGGACCACCCTCTCCTGCTGCATATCCTTCACTCCCTTGGTCTATGTGACACTGCCCTCTCATGAACGATCTTTCTCAGTTTCCTCTCATGACTCCTCTTTCCATCTACAGCCTCTTACAGTAGGTGTTCTCCAAGGTTCTGTTCTTGGACCTCTACTATTCTCCCTCTATACTTCCACTCTAGGTGAACTCATCAGCTTTTTTGACCTCCATTATCATCTCTATGCTGATGATACTCAAATCTACCTTTCCTCCTCTGATCTCTCCCCCTCTCTTCTGACTCGTATCTCCAACTGTGTCTCTGCTATCTCTTCCTGGATGTCCCAGCGATTTCTTAAACTTAATATGTATAAGACAGAGCTGATCGTCTTCCCACCCTCCCACATAACCTCACTTCCCACTATTTCTTTATCAATTGATGGAATAACTATCTAAATCTAGTCCCAAGGTGCACTGTCTTGGAGTTATCCTGGACTCATCCCTCTTCTTCAAACCACATATCCAGAACCTTTCACAGTCCTGTCGTTTCCATCTCAAAAATATTTCTAAGATCAGACCCTATCTCTCCCAGGATGCTACTAAAACCCTCATACACTCACTGGTCATTTCCAGATTGGACTACTGTAACCTCCTCCTATCTGGCCTCCCCAAATCCCATCTCTCCTCTCCAGTCTATCCTTAATGCTGCTGCACGGCTTATCTTCCTCTCCGAGCGCTCTACATCTGCCTCCCCTTCCCTTTTAGAACCCAATTTAAGGTTCTCACGCTCGCTTATAAAGCCCTCAGCCAATCTTCTCCCATATACATCTCTGATCTCATCTCCCTTCACTCTCCTCTCCGCTCTCTCCGTTCAATTAATGCACGCCGCCTTTCATGCCAGCTGATTACTTCCTCCCACTCCCGCCTCCAAGATTTTGCCCACACTGCTCCCCACCTCTGGAACTCACTCCAACTCCCCATCAGACTCTCCACCTCTTTGCAATCCTCCTTTGTCCCCATCTACCCCATCTGTGTCAAACCTGTTTGTCTTCCCCTCCCTTTTAGAATGCAAGCTCTTACGAGCAGGGCCCTCTACCATCTTGTACTTCTCCCTACTTTACTTTCATCTACTTCTTACTCACCACTAGGGTACCTAACACTTGGTTGCTTATGCTCTGTTGCTTATCTGGGTGTTATGGTCGCTAATGTAGCAATATATATTATCCATGGCCTGATCCTGTATTGTATTGTTCTGTAAGTCGCTTGTCTACAATTTGTTTATGTACTTTGTAAGGTGCTGCGGAACACTTGTGGCGCCATATAAATAAATGGCAATAATAATAATAATTGATGGTTTCCAGCCATCAATGGGAAGTACTGATAGTGTCATCGATGGATACCATCGATGTTAAAGCATTCAATGTGCAACTCTACACTGTCCACAGGAAACACAAGCCCAATAAATCCTAAACTGCTTCTTCCCCCTGAATCTGACAACACCCACTTCCCCTAGATAATGAAGATTTGACCAGGCGCTCTATTAGGCTTGTCTTGCATGGCCTCCTAGAGCTACACACTGGGGCCTACTAGCAGTCAGTCACTATCAATACTATATTTCACTTAGGGGACCATAAAATATGTCATCTTGGTGGCGCACTCAATAACGAACAGTGGCCCTGACTTAGATCCGGACGCAAAGTCAAGGTTTCATGCAAGTGGAGAGATTGTTTGCCATTGCCCATGCGCCAGAGCCGCAACGCGCACGTGCGGTGATTAATTAGCGATCATGCACACATAGAGGAATCCATCGCAAAGTGAGTGACAGGTAGTCAGCGGTTGGTGGAGATAACGGGCTAGGCAAGCGCAGGCGCATTGAAATCATTTAAACTCTGTTTCATGGGCATGCATAAATTAGTCATTGCGATCTCCTTCGCAGCATGGGAGCTCTCAGCATGTTAGGAGAGACACTGTGTTTGAGGGAGGTCAGACTTGACTCAGAAGCTGTATGTCTGCCCGATCTGCGGCGATGTTAACACTTTGGATATGAGAAGGCAGCAGTGGGCGTGCATTAGCATATTGCGATCTGTAAGAGTTAGCAGCTGCGATGGCATGTGGCTCTGAGTCAGGCCCAGTGTGCGCAGCTGCTGATGAAGTATCCCAATGCACACACCACCAAAAAGCCAGGTGCCTCCTGTTATTGTGTCTCATGTAATCTGGGTCACTGTAGCTGCATACCATTGTGGATCAGGGAAACAGAGGGCCTGATTCAGACCTGCTCGCAAGCGCATTGTGCTCGCAAGCGGGTCGATGGTGGCCCAGTGCCCACGCGCGGTGTGCGCACTGCGCGTGCGCTTGCTCTGGGACTCTCTACAAAAGAGGGCGGCTGTCGATGTTGATCGACAGCTCGCCCCATTTTGTAGGTGTGGCTTCACAAACGGAGGAGTTCCCATGCAAACAAAGAAGAAAGGGTCTGGGTGGGCAAGATGGAGCTGTATTTCAAGAGATTTCAGCCTTTCCACACTAATTAGACTTATCCCTGAAAGTCTAGAAAATAAATGGAAATTGAGTGGAAAAAAGGAGTGCTTTTGGAGTTTGGAGTACGGGTGCGCACCATACATTTCCTACAATTCCTACTGTCCACGGTTTACTCAGGAAATAGGGGAGATACTGTTATATATACCCTAAAAGAAAAAAGAAACCTCTATGAGCTGATTACCACCTATGTTTGTGTAAGTTAGGTGTGTACTTAATAATTTAGAGGAATACTGATGGAGATAGGATGTCACCATTAAGAAAGAATTCTAAAGAAACCCTTATAAGCAGTATCTAGTACGACTTATCCATAAGTCAGGTGTGTCTTCGAATGTATCACATAGGAGAGTGTGTACCATCCTATATTTCCACATAAATCCTAGTTCAGTCTTGACGGGGAGGATTGGGAATAATTTTTTATAATTTGCATCATAAAGGATACTACACATTGCTTGTTATAATTTTATTTACATATTTGGAGTACCGTTGGGGTTTGATGCACAATCAAATATTACAACAGGACCAAAAAAACAGAACATCCTTTTTGAGATAAGTATTAATTTTGAAACTCCAAAAGCACTCCTTGTGTATTATGAGAGATATCGCCCACTTCTCCATACGTTTTTCCACTCAGTTCCCATGCGAACGCCTGCTGTTTGTGGGCGGCCCCACTGACATCACCAGTGATATCAGTGGGAGAGCTTCCGGCTCGATTTGAGCCAGAAGCTCTCTGGGGTTTGCGGCCACGAGACCCTACCACAAGGGTCTCGTCGCAAGCCCGATGGTCGCCATCGTGACCATTACCATGGCCGCTCGCTATAGATGTGGGTGGTCACCCACAGCTATGCGAGCGGCCAGGAGGCCGCTCCTAAAAAAAACAGTGCCCGCCCTGATTCAGAACGAGCGCTCGTTTTTTGCGAGCGCCTCTGAATCAGGCCCAGAGTACGACAAGAACAGCTTTTAAGTAAAGATGGGAGCCGACGGAGGCCAATCTGAGAAGAGAGTGATAAGGAGATGGAAAGGTAGTCAGCGTGGACAGCATGTACGTAGAGATGGGAGCTGGCTGGGCATTATTGAGAGAGAGAGAGAGAGAGAGAGAGAGAGAGAGAGAGAGAGAGAGAGAGAGAGAGAGAGAGATAAAAAATAAGAAGAAAAACAAACAATGCTGGGTACAACAGCTGCCAATCCTATTCAAGTGTGAAATCACTTCCCAACATACAAGCATAAAGCTTCCAATAATCTTTAAATGAAAATCAGGAAATTCCTGACATGCGGTAGCCTCACTCTTCTTTCTAAGGTTATATAGTACCTTTACAGTTTACCTGAGGCATCCAAAAAACCTTCTGTGATCTCAAGTAGTGGTAGTAGCCAGAGAATTCCTCATATCCTCCTTTGAGAACCATCACTGGGTGACGACAGACTTGTGACATGACTCTGGCACAATCTATTGCTTGGCCTGTGAAGTGGTGTGGAGGTTATACTTATGTTGTGTCATTGCTGTTTGAAAAAAAGTAAGTAGTGAATAACATTCTCTTGCCTTCACCATCCAAAGAATTAGTTCGACTATCATACACCACACAGTACATCATGCAGTCAAGGTCTACAGACTCTGGTAACCGGGAATGCATATCTTCATCCTATAGACAGCAATGAAAGCAATATTACACAACAAAGCATACACTGTAAGATAACCTATCTTCACAACATGATTATTTACTATGAAAACCATTGCTAATAGTTTAATTGACATTTGGTTTGGTTCTTTGATTGTCATAACCATTAAAAACTCTTTATAAACTGTTTTACATAATTTATTTTAACCAAAATCAATGAGTTGTAATTGTGTAGTTATATATTTAATGCCCGTTATTCTGTAATTCACAGATTTAGAATGTCTGTCTTTTCACAGATATAGAAAATTGCACAAATATGAAAAAGCAAATATACCCTTTCCACAGTAATTAAACAAAATATAGTGTAGTGTCTGCTACCATGCTGGCACTAGACAATATAGAAAAACAGCAACAGAAGACTATACACTATCTGTTCAACTCAGATTTATTAAGCTTTTATAGAAATATATGCAGTTTAGGCTTTATCAAGGCCTCAAGCTTCTGCTATTCTCCTAACCACAAGGCTAATCCCAGGGGTTCTGATCTGAATCTACAAAATCCCAGTGAAGTTCTTTTCCTCAAAGGTAGTTCTCACATAGGCCCTGATTCAGAGCCGCTTGTAAGCGGACGCTCGTTCGTTGTGACCGATGTTCGCACATCTGCGCATGCGTACGGATTTTAATACGCATGCGCGAACCAGTCAGTGCGGCCGAAAATCGTTTGTTCGCTATATAGCGAATGCCTGCTATTTTGAGTGACAGAAGGAGGCGTATGTGGGTGGTAACAGGGGAAGGTGCTTGAAAACGGGGGTGTGGAATTAGATCGCAGGCGTGCTTAAAGGTCAAAACGGGCGTTTTAAGGGAGTGCATAATTAATACAGCAGCGTCAATGACCACGTCACTTGTTTTTTTTTTACTCAGAACTGCTCGCATAATAGCGGTTGAAAAAACCAGCCACAAGAATAGCTATAAGTTCATACGCTGTTCGATGTACTCGATTAATCTAATAAATAGCGGACAAGACGTATGGTGCGAGCAGCAAGGGGGCGTATTTTTCAAAATTACAACCGCAAGTTTTGCTCGCTCGTTCAGACTTAGAGGCATGAACAGACCGCAATTAGCGAACGGTTCATTTGAATAGCCACCCCTTGTTTAGAACAAATGACCGCAAATAGCGAGCGGCTCTGAATGAGGGCCATAGACTGGAGATAAGTTTTTGGGTAAATAACTTGCATACTTATCTACTCTCCCAGGAAGGTGTGGGAGAGAAACAATTGTTTTGTGTAGCCCCCCAGACCCCTGGAAGAGTGGGTGGAGCTCCGCTAAATGCCCATTTCCTAGTGAGATAATACCAGGAATCATGAGGCTAAAATGATGTGAGAGCCCATCCCCCGAAGTGGTCAGTTGCATCTCCTCTCCTGGCTTCTCTCATACCTAAAACCCACATGTATGATATCTTACTGTAAGATGAACCATTGACCAACAAGACACTGGGCCATTTGCAATTGCCGGAGAAAAGTTTTCGCCAGTGACGTCATTTCGCCAGGCGAGAACTTTACCCCCTATACAATTGCAAAGACTTTGTCGGTGTGAAAAGTCTGTGCCTTGTAACTAGCGGACAAGATTCGCCACTGAAAGGAGGTGGAAAAAAGTGCAGAATTGGGGGTTTGGGGTGCAAAGTTGCGGCAACACCCCTGTAGCCTTGGGACAGTCCCCCAAAGGTAAACTGCATCAAAAAAAGTAAAAAAAAATACTTCCCCAAATCTGGGGAAATCAACTTTTCCCCGGGACGCGTTTTTGCGTCCTTTGCAATTGAATAGGGCGAATCACGGTGACGAGCGCAATACCTTTCCAGAGGCAAAACTGGCGATGACGGCGAAAACTCTGGGACTTTTCGCTGACAATTGAATACGGGCCATAGTCTAGAGAGCATTGCATGGTGCTGCAAAATGTTGCGGTAGCCCTTTTTTGTAGGTGTCTCAGTCACTCTGTGCAAGTTGCTGACTCAGGATCCAGCAAAAGAGCCCCAGACAATCCCTTATTCCTCCATGTTTGACAATTGGTGTCACAGGGATTTGTTTACTAGCTTTCTGGCGTCTTTAAGCCCAAAATTGGGGGACAATGTTCTTAATAACAATATTTGGGGTGTTTTGCTATAAAAAAATGTTTCCCTTTTATATTAAATGCTGCTTAGTAAGTAAACACCATCCTTTCGCCTACTCGATGGTGTACAAAAATCCTGTGTGATGAACCAAAGGTTTCAATTTTGGTTTATTGGTCCAAAAGACCTTCATCCACCAGTAATCCACTGGCGGTGCTTCATGGCCTTTTTCTTTTTTTTCAGAACAGCTGTAAATTCTTAATCCATCACTTGTTCCCTGAAAAGGGCCTTTTTATCTCTGAATTTACATAATTTTTCAGGGTTTGCTAAACTAAACTTTTTTTTTTTTTTTTAAATATCTTGCAGTTTACTGCTTACCCTTCAGGTCATTCACTGGAGTAGAGTTGTTTAAATTTCAATAAAAAGTGGAAAATAGGAGTGTTCTATAACTGTAGACTGGTAGTGTATATAAAAATTAGTATGTATGAAATCATTACTAAAACAAAATGTATGTGCTATTCTAATAATAAATGGCAGAATATTATATAATCCTCTTAAAAATCCTCTTTGCATGTCCTCCTGCACACAGTAACTTCCTCCCACTGCCACCAATGACGCCTACTGATGCCAACCTATTAACCACCTTGCCTTACCCACTATGATCACACACTAGACCAACTTACATCCAGCCAGCCAACTAGTTGGTTAGTTGGAATGAAAATCTGGTAAGGTATGAAAGCAAATGACAATCAGCAATTTGCTCCCAAACGCCGGAAAATGGACAAAAACTGTTGTTTGAACAAATTGTTTAGATCAAACATTTAACAAACTTGTCTGACGACCATTTTCATCTGTTTTCTGGCATTTAGGAGCAAATTGCTGATCATCAGTTACGCCCATACATTACCAGATTTTCATTCTAACTTATCAACAAATCTTTACGTGTGTATGCAGCTTAACTAACCAGCATCACATGTACAGCTTTCCACCCTAATAGGGAGGATTACATCCAGAGATGCGGCTGATGACAACCTCAGAAGACAGATGCAAGAGGACAAGACCAGGTGCTTGCCTGCTATGCAACGCCACAGACACCTGACAAAGCTCTGATATGAGCGAGAGAGAAAAATAGGCGACAGGGGAACAGGAGAGAAAAAACTGGCAAATAGAAAGGAATGTGGAGAGACAAGGGAGAGAAAGGGGGGACGGGAGAGAGAGAGAGGAGATGAGAGTTAGAAAAGAAAGATAAAAACAGTTATAAAAAAATACGTGCTACAAGAAGCTGGGGACCCAGTTTTTAAAACGTATCAGGTCCTGCAGGACGTGCTGGCGCTGTGTGTGCCACAGCAGCCAATCGCCACGCAGCTGCATGTACCCAGCCATTTGCCGCGCTGTGGGGTGTCCCCAGCCATTTGCCACACTGCGTTGTGTCCCCAGCCAATCGCAGTGCGGCACTGTGTCCCCAGCCAATCGCCATGCGGTGCCATTCACCCTCACCGCCCGAGTCCTGACACCTCTTTCCCCGAAGCGTGCTCTACATACATTCCCAGTGGAGGCTGGAGCTACCCGGGGAGCGTAAATAGAGAAGGGGAAGCCAGCATAGGTTGGGCAGCAGCAGCTGAAAGGAGCCCGGTTCCTGCAGGCTAAGGAGAAGGAAGAGCATCACCCTCTAGCAGCCTGCTCTCCTTCAGCCAGCTGAGCTCTCTGCACACAGGAGGGGGTGAGGTGGACACTGCACTGGACAGAAAGGAGTTGCAGGCGGACACCAGTGACCTGGCCAATGGCTCCCAGCAGTAGCTAAGGATGTAACCACTGCCCCAAGTGCTATCTACCCCTACCCCCTCCCTGCCCCCAGTACTGTCCCAGCTGCTATCCTGACCCCCTCCCTGCCCCCAACACTGCCCCCAGTATTGCCTGCCCCTAAACCCCTCCTAGCCTCCCCCAGTACTGCCCTAGCTGCTATCTACCCTTACCCCCTCCCTACACCCCCCGTACTGCCCCAGCTGCTATCTACACTTGCGCCTTCTCTACCCCCAGTGCTTCCCCAGCTGCTATCCTGACCCCCTCCCAACCCCTGCCCCTAACCCCCTCCTTGCCCCCAAGTACTGTGCCAGCTGCTATCTAACCTTGCCCCACCTCCCTATCCACAGTTCTGCCTGCCCCTAACCCCCTCCTTGCACCCCCCTCAGTACTGCGCCAGCTGCTGTCTGTCCTCACCCCGCATAATATGTGATGAGACTCAGAAACAGATTAGCACCCACGTGAGTTGTCTCTGGGATCCACATTTTTCTCTCTCAGCGCGATCACTGATAAAAACAGTATTATATAGCCTTGAATAAAGGTATAAAAAAGGGGGGGGAGGGTTTGACAGAATCAAACAACTGAACAATAAGATATAATCTATCAAAATGAGCAGGTACCATCGGCCAGAGTCAGGTTATACCATGGTGTTAGTTTTATCGATGTGGGAAGGGTGGATTTAGCCTGAGGTGAGAGAGTATGGACATAAGGGAGCCAAATAGAAAAGATTTTTTTTTCTCTGCCCTCTTTATCTATGGACATTTCTGTCCAATCCATATGAAAAAGGTAAGACAAACGTGGCAGAAGGCAGGACATATTAGGCATATCAAGTGAGGGAAAGAATAGTCTTCTTCGCAGCCATTGACACTCTAGATAGAAGGAGTTTATTGCCACGTGTCAGGGCAGAGAAGGGGGATGGGGTATAGATATTCCATAGTGCCCATGTATTCGTCACTATACTAGAGATACCCAAGTCACTCTGAATATAATTCTGCACTGTCATCCAAAACATCTGCACCTTAGGGCGAGGCCATATACAGTGTATGAGATCAGCGTCTGGTGATAGACACTTAAAACAATTAAGGGTCTATTTACTAAGCTTTGTTAGGAAATAAAGTGAACTGAGGTAGGGTACCAGCCAATCAGCTCCTAAATGCCATCTCACAGGCTGTGTTTGAAAAATGACAGTTAGGAGCTGATTGGCTGGCACCTTATCTCTGTTCACTTTATATCCTAACAAAGCTTAGTAAATAGACCCCTTAGTGTCAGAGGAAGCACCAATAATACAACGTGATTTAGAGGTTAGGTAGGAATGATGTAACTGTTTGTAGTGATTTCTGCATAAGCTATGGACACCAACTTTGAGTTTAAGATGAAAGCAGCTGCCAGTACATGACGTAAAGAAACACCAGGAAATTCCCCATCCCATTTAGCCAAACCCCCCTGTATTTTATCCAAATCAATCTTACGGGTGTTTTTGTAAATGTGAGATGTGGAAAGAACTGTAGAGGAGCGACGACGCAGCGCACCATGGAGCACACAAGTCTTATCGATTTCTGTCAAGGCAGAAACCACCTTGGTAATATAACTAGAAACCTGAAAATAAGTGAAAAGGGGAATAAATATTGCTGGGTATTGAGGGCCTGATTCAGAGCCGGACGCTATTTGCGCTCGCTCGTTCAGAAAAAGGGGCTGGCTATTTAAATTGAGCGCTCGCTCTTTGCGGTCTGTTGACACCTCTATGTCTGAGCGAGCAAACGAAACATGCGCTCGCTATTTTGAAAAGACGCCCCCTGGCCGCTCGCATCATACGTCATCTCCGTTATTTATTAGATTAATCAAGTACATCGAAAGGCGTCTGGACTGCTCGCAGTGCTTGTGGTTGGATTTTCCTACTGCAATCATGCAAACAGTTAAAGTTAAGAGACAACCAAGTGACGTGGTCGATGACGCTGCTTTGTTAATTATGCACACCCTTAAAACGCCCGTTTTGACCGTTTGGCACGCCTGCGTTCGGATCACCACTCCCTGTTTTCACCTTCCCCTGTTACCATCCACAAACGCCTCATCCTGTCACTCAAATTAGCAGGCACTCGCAATCAACTGGTTGGATGGTTGGACAGATAATCTTTACGTGTGTGTATGCAGCTTAGAAGCTCTCTAATACAATAGAAAAAGCTCCCCGATTAGTGTATGGAAAAATAATTTTTTTTTGCTTAAACAGCCACAGAAAATCTAGCAACTTAGAAATCACCAATAAACGCCGGTGGAGCAATCGCATACAGCCAATCAGTGGGTTACTAGTTTTGGAGATCATTATCATCCGCTATATGCACCTGTCCACTTGTAAATAATGCAGCTTTCTCAGGTGCATCAGCATCTCTGACCTGTTCTGCATATGTTCACCATTGTGTGAACACACTCTTGCTGTACTTAGCCTACATTACAATGGCTTTGTCCCAACCATACAGGTGCAAGCAGGCATGAGTAGAAGAATTATGCAAATCTGCATGAGCATATATGCTTGCACATACTATTCTGGTCATCTGCAAAACGATTTCACAGAAGAGATGCTACACCAACTGCATTGTACTCACTCAGTATCAATATTAATATTTTACTGCCTGTGTTATACGAGGGTAGCATATTTGGCACTGAGTTAACTCCCATTAGAACTAGTGAAGGTAGGACTACACAGGAACATGCTGTATTGCGTACATATAAGAATTTTAAGCAGAATGTGTTTTATGTCGCATTTGTGTTCTCATTAATACTGATACACATCATTTACAAAAAAGAAAAACTGAAATGATTGCAACAATCTGTAAGCAGATATAAATGAATGTTAATGCTGATTAGAAACCTTTTTCCTTAAGAATTGAGATATGCAACAAAGGTGAATAGAAAGGATCCACATTCTACATGTGTTAATTTGCAAACATTGAGACGAGACACATGCTAGATATTCTCGATTAGCAAGTGATATTTAATCTAGAGTTAGAATAAACTGAAAGAGGAGAGTAAGTAACTACAACAAGTCAGATGATATTATTTTAGCAAAATATTGGTTTGTGACTTTATTTTAGTACGTTTTTTTTATGCTGGAGTTTGAGACATTTTGTATTAGGTTGATTGTGGTCTAAAATGGATTGGCTATCAAATGTTTGTATTTAGTGTTTTTGCAATATTGTGTCAAATATTGTCGTAAGAGTTGCACAGCTGCAATTTAGTGAATTAGAAACGTAGGGCATGAGCCAGTTCATCAGTATGTACTAAAAGGGAGTATATCTCACCCACCTAGAAAAACTCTCACTTATACCCCTTTCACATCGAATCCTGGTCGCACCCAGGATTTTGTTTGCACGTCCATCCCGGGTGCGACCTGGCTGAGACCCCATTCAGATTGGCGACCCGACCCGGCTTATTGCCAGGCCGATGACGTCACCGCCATCACGTGCCGAGCCGGCGTTTGGAGATCATCTCCAAGTGATGGCTCTTCCAATGGTGTGAACGGGACCCGGGTCGCATCGACCCGCGTTACCCGTTAACATTATATCGCAAGCCGAGTTGAACCCATGTTCAACCCTGCTCGTTACCAGGGTTGAAATGCCGTGGCTTATTTCAACCTGGCCCTTTCACACTGCACAGTAACCCGGGTTGCTGCACGTTCATGTGCAATAACCCGGGTTATTGCAGCAAGTGTGAAAAGGGTATAAGAGATGAAAAGCATCACAAGTGTTTTGCTAGTGTATGATAATAAACAGGTAGAGATGAGTGTACATTTTCACAATCAGGTGACCACCTGCTATTAAAGGTACTATTCCTAGTATCATTTATGTGGATTAGATCACAGGTTCTCAAACTTGGTCCTCAGGACCCCAAATAGTGCATGTTTTCCATGTCTCCACACAGAATCACAGGTGAAATAATTAGCTCCACCTGTGGATCTTTTAAAATGTGTCAGTGAGTAATGAATACACCTGTGCACCTGCTGGGTGACCTGAAAATGTGAACTGTGTGGGGTCATGAGGACCAGGTTTGAGAACCACTGGATGAGATGGATGTGTCTGTTCAGTATTCTACTGGATAACAGCCTGACTGATAATCATATAACATTGAAACGCAGAAGTTCCTACTTGTATCTTACCGGATTATTGGGCCTATGGGCCTGATTCAGAGCTGAACGCTCTGACCAGAGTGCTCGCTCTGAATCAGGGCCCTCCTACCTTTTTTTGGAGCGTCCTCATGGACGCTCGCATAGCTGTGGTTTACCACCCACAGCTATAGCGAGAGTCCATGATGATGGTCGCGATGGTCTTGACCGTCTTGACCATTGCGCCCATCGGGCTTGCGACGGAGACCCTGCGGTAGGGTCTCGCTGCCGCAAGCCCTGGAGTGATTTTGGCTCTGTCAGAGCCAAAATCACTCCCACTGACATCACTAGTGATGTCAGTGGGGCCGGCTTCAGACGGTAGGCGTTCCCATGGGAACGCCTCCGTCTGGCAGGCACGTCCCCGGCACGTCCACCAAAGGGGGCGTGTTGTCAATCAACATCGACAGCACGCCCCCTTTGGTGCGAGACACAGAGCGACAGCTTGGCTGTCGCAGTCCGGGTCTCGCGCATGCGCACGACGGAGCTCCCTCCGTCATGCGCATGCGCAGTGGGGCAACATCGACCCGTTTGCGAGCGTCCTTTGCGAGCGAACGGGTCTGAATGACACCCTATGTGTCAAAGCTTGATGAGAGATAAAATTGTGAGAGAAAAAGTATTAACCAATCAGCTCCTAACTGTCAATTTTCCAACACAGCCTATAAAATGTAAGTTAGAAGCTGATTGGTTGGTGATTTATATCTCACAATTTTATCTCTCATCAAGCTTTGATACATAGGCCCTTATAAGTCTGATATTGCAATTATTTGACTGTCGGCTAATTATACAACATATATTCCTAATCGGACCTTCAATATTATTCAGTATGAGACAAACAGGTGCCTACCCTCCAACATGACCCGTTCCATTAGGTACAAAATACTCTGCTTCTGGACTTCTCACCTAATGTATGATTGCAGTCACCTGTATTGAACTAGGTAATTGATGAGACAGGTGTCTCCCCAAAGGTATCTGCAATCATAGGTTTAGAGGGAAGCCCAGGAGCAGAGTATTTTGTACCTAATGGAACGGGCCATGTTGGAGGGTCTGCAGGTGGTTGTGATCTTAACTTGTTTATTCACCTGCTAGCTAGTCTTTAAAGGCATGAAATCAGCTATATTAACAACATTGGGACTTGAAATCTTAATTGGACTTTTTGAAGTTTGCCATTGTTTTGGTTATTTCTGTCCTTTATATGTGTTTAACACTGATTATTGAAAACTTAATGTGTTTTATTTATGAGTGATATGTATATCTACTATTTACTGTATTTATAATAAAATTAGAACCATATTTTATGTCAAATCTTTTTAGTGATTATTTCTGGTTCTAGTTTTATACAGTGCTATTTTTTGTTGTGATTTTGATAAGGGATAGTATAACAGCTGCTTTAATTTGATTTAGGAGTTACATTCTGCCACAGATTCTCTTATATTTCATATATAGTCGTCTGTAGAGGTGTATGCATCTTTGGTGGTAGCATCACTGCTATCCATCTGCTTGTAGAAGTAGCTATCAGCATTATTAGTAGGGATGTGCAGGGCATGCTGTCGGAATTGCAGGCTCTGCAGAGATGTGCATATGTAGAAATGTGTCTGATTTTAGATGGGCCACTTGCACCAAGGATAGGCTGGTACAAGTCCACACTAATAATTAGGGATGTGCAGGCTCGGATAGGTTCGAGTTTGCACGTGGAGTTCGGATTTTTCCCTCCAAAAAAACGGAACTCAGAACGAGGCAAAACGTCATCTTACATGGACGAACATCATCATTCCTGGACAAAAGACCAGGAATGATGATGTTCGTCCATGTAAGATGACGTTTTGCCTCGTTCTGAGTTCCGTTTTTTTGGAGGGAAAAATCCGAACTCCACGTGCAAACTCGAACCTATCCGAGCCTGCACATCCCTAATTATTAGTGTGGACTTGTACCAGCCTATCCTTGGTGCAAGTGGCCCATCTAAAATCAGACACATTTCTACATATGCACATCTCTGCAGAGCCTGCAATTCCGACAGCATGCCCACGGCACAGTCAAATTAGCCCTTGTGTGACTTCCCTGTTGCCATCGAGTTACGCCTATTCAGCCACAAGTGTAATGTGGCAGAGATGCATATGACTCAGAATCACTCGTAGATGCGTGTGCTCGGCTCCAGCATATCAACATTTGCTAAAAATTGCATGATCAGTCTGCAAAATGGGCTTGTGTGTTACTCCTTCCACGTCTGTAACATCCCAATATGTTGCATTTACCTTCGTAACAGCTCTAGGATTTGGCCTTTCCTCATCCAAGGCGCCACCAAAAACCCTTATCCATGCACTAATCATCTCTTTACTTGGCTATCGTAACTGTCTCCATTCTGGTCTGCCTGTGTATCGCCTCTCCTGACTCCAATCTATTGTTAATACTGCTACCCATCTCATTTTCCTCTCTCAGTGCACAATATCTGCCTCCCCCTCTGCCATCTCCTTCACCTCATTTCCTTCCATCACCTCCGCTCCTCCTCTGACTGCCACCTCACCTCTACTCTGGTCACTTTCTCCCATGCCAACCGCTAAGATTTCTTCTACTGCAAATCCCTTCCCTGGAACACACTTCCTCACCAAGTCCAAATTTCTTCCATTCTCCCCAGTTTTAAAGGTTCCCTAAAGACAGACCTCTTTACTAAAGACTACCAGTCCTCCTCTTATCTCCTCCACTCCCCCACCTTGTCTTCATTTCAGTTTAGCCTCCAACTGTTTACCACTCTCTGTAGAATGTAAGGTCTCAAACAGAGATCATATTATCTCCTTTTACCCATCACCAACTCTGACCTGTTTGCTTGTGCCTATGTGACAGGTACTGAATCATGGAGAGCTGTTTTCCCCCCTTCTTGCAACTCACCACTGCCTGTTGATTCTAGCTACACAAGTTGTTCTAACAGGGTTACGGGTAGTGTAGTGTAGAATGTGCGGTCGGCGGGAGCAGGGTTAGGGGTAATGTAGTGTAGAATGCGTGGGCAGCGGGAGCAGGGTTAGGGGTAGTGTAGAATGTGCGGGCAGCAGGCTTAGGGGTAGTGTAGTGTAGAATGTGCGGGCAGCGGGAGCAGGGTTAGGGGTAGAGTAGAATGTGCGGGCAGCGGGAGCAGGGTTAGGGGTAGTGTAGAATGTGCGGGCAGCAGGCTTAGGGGTAGTGTAGTGTAGAATGTGCAGGCAGTGGGAGCAAGGTTAGGGGTAGTGTAGAATGTGCTGGCAGCGGGAGCAGGGTTAGGGTAGAATGTGCGGGCAGCGGGAGCAGGGTTAGTGTAGTGTAGTATGTGCATGCAGTGGGAGCAGGGTTAGGGGTAGTGTAGAATGTGCGGGCAGCGGGAGCAGGGTTAGGATTAGTGTAGAATGTGCGGGCAGCGGGAGCAGGCTTAGTGTAGTGTAGAATGTGCTGGCAGCGGGAGCAGGGTTAGGGTTAGTGTAGAATGTGCGGGCAGAGGGAGCAGGCTTAGTGTAGTGTAGAATGTGCTGGCAGCGGTAGCAGGGTTAGGGTTAGTGTAGAATGCGCTGGCAGCGGGAGCAGGTTTAGGGTTAGTGTAGAATGTGCAGGCAGTGGGAGCAGGGTTAGTGTAGTGTGGAATGTGCGGGCAGCGGGAGCAGGGTTAGTGGTAGTGTAGAATGTGCTGGCAGCGGGAGCAGGGTTAGTGTAGTGTAAAATGTGCGGGCTGGGGGAAGGGGTAGTGTAGTGTGTGCGGGGAGCGGGTGCAAAGTTAGGGGTGCAGGGTTAAGGGTAGTACCTTTCCTGTTACCGGCCGCTCCATGGAAGATGTCTGCGACACTGGAGAAGAGATGGAGGAGGAGGACAGCACTGCAGAAGGTATATAATTAAGCTAATAGGAACCTTCCAATTGCTTAATTAGCGCTAAAAAAAACCCAAAAAACCCCACACTCAATTGGATACCAAAAATCTTGCATCTGCAGGAAACCCCTTCAGCTGTGAGATTTTTTATAAACTCGCACCTAATGGGACAGGCCTCTATGACAGTGCATTTCCAGTGCACACCTGTTACCTCCCAGGAACGCCCACTCTAGTTCACAGACCCTGCATCCGTATCTATACTGTGTATCTGTGTGCAGACCATTGGGATGCATGCATTGTAGAAAAAACATCGGCCAACTGCGTGCATATCACCAGTCATATCACCTCTGAATCAATCCCATTGTCTTAAACTGCACTATGAGGCTAATTCAGCAGTGCAAGCTAGATGATCAGGAATCTGCGCATGTGCATAACGGGTCTGCGATGCCGCCTGGAGACTGGCAGTAGACTGTGATTGACAGTCTCCTGCCATTTGTGGGCGGGGAGGGGGCAGAATTGCCCTTCGTTCCCCGAAACAAGGTGTGCAGCCGCTGTTGAGGGGGAGGGAAGAAGTCAGGATCTCCGTCGGCTGACGGAGATTACCTGGCTTCTTCCTCTCAATTGCGGCGGCCGGCTGCTTGACCCCATGGGTCACCTTAGCTGGCCGATGTTCCGCAGAATATCCGATGCTGCGTTGAACAACGCAGCTCGGATAGGTAATGCAGCAGGAGGCGTGATGTCATCTCTGCATTACCATATCTGCACAGACGGAATAGCTAAGCTGCTTGTGACCAGGTTAGCTATTCCGTCTGAAGCTGACCACATGCATTTTGCTTTAGCTTTATCGAGGCTTCACTACTGCCAATAATATGAGATATGGTAAGAACTTACCTTTGTTATCTCTATTTCTACGAAGTCCATAGGGTTCCACAGGATACCTTGGGGTATAGGTGTGACGTCAGTCATTGGGCACCATAGAGTTAAGCTTTCAGCCTCCCAGGATGCACTAGGGTCCCCCTCCTATACCCCGCCCCCGTGCCAAGGCACCTCAGTTAGTTACCAAGCCATAGGCCGGAGGAGGAGAAGGAAGAGAGAGAAAGAAGATCTGGATACACACAAGAATCACACTCTCACCAGAAGGAGACGGGAAAACCGGTGACCAGACCAAAGCCCATCTGCAGCACAGGTGCGACAGGGCGGGAGTCCTGTGGAACCCTATGGACTTCGTAGAAATAGAGATAACAAAGGTAAGTTCTTACCATATCTCATATTTTCTACTTCAGGGTCCATAGGGTATCCACAGGATACCTTGGGGATGTCCCAAAGCAGTATCCTTTAAGGGTGGGGATGCTCCTGTGCTGAAAGGAGAATCCGCCGCCCGAAGGAAGCATCCTGAGAAGCGAAGGTGTCAAACCTATAATACCTCACGAAGGTATGGACAGAGGACCACGTAGCAGCCTTGCAGATCTGGACTGCAGAGGCACCACGTCGAGCTGCCCACGAAGGACCCACAGACCTAGTGGAATGAGCCTTCAAAGAAGGAGGAACCGGCAGACCTTCATGAAGATAAGCTTCAGAAATAGCCATACGGATCCAGGCTGCCAAAGTTTGCTTTGAAGCAGGCCAACCCTTTTTACGGAAGCCATAGAGGACAAACAAGGTGTCCGACTTCCTAAACGAAGAAGTGCGGTCAACATAAGTCCTTAAGGCCCGCACAACATCCAAAGTGGCCTCACCCACTGAAAGACCAGGTGAGTTAAAGGCCAGAACAACTATTTCCTCGTTAACATGAAACTGGGAAACAACTTTGGGAAGAAATTCAGGACGAGTGCGGAGCACTGCCCTGTTCCCATGAAAAATCAAGAAAGGGGGTCTACAAGAGAGAGCCAATAAATCAGAAACACGTCTGGCCGAAGCTATGGCCAGAAGGAAAACAGTCTAAGCTGTTAACCATTTAAGATCCACTGAGCCCAGTGGTTCAAACAGCGGTCCCTGGAGAGCCCTCAGGACCACAGCCAAATCCCAAGGCACCACAGGTGGAACAAAGGGCGGCTGAATGCGGAGAACACCTTGCATAAAGGTGCGCACATCCGGGATTTTAGCAATCCTACGGTGAAACCAGACAGACAGGGCCGAAACCTGTACCTTCAAAGAAGCAAGGCGAAGCCCATGATCTAGTCCCGCTTGTAGGAAGGCGAGTATCCGAGACAGACGAAACTCCCGCGGTGCATAACCTCTCGGTCGACACCACTGGAAGAACGTATGCCACACGCGATGGTATATCCTCGCGGACGACGGTTTCCGAGCTCGCAACATGGTACGCACCACAGAGCTGGAAAACCCCCTGGACCTCAACATGGCTGTCTCAACAGCCACGCCGTCAAAGACAGCCGAGCCAGGTCCAGGTGAAGACAAGGACCCTGCGACAGAAGGTCCGGTCGTAGCGGCAACCGCAGAGGACTGTCCACGGACAGACCCTGAAGGTCTGAGAACCAGTGCCGTCTGAGCCACGCGGGAGCTATCAACAGGAGCATCCCTCCTTCCTGTTTGAATTTCCGGATTACCCGTGGAAGAAGGGAAACCGGAGGAAACAGGTATGCGAACCGGAACATCCACCGGACGGACAGAGCATCCACCAGAGACGCCTCTTCGTTTCTTGTGCGAGACCCGTACACCGGCAACTTGTTGTTGTGCTGGGACGCCATGAGGTCGATCTCTGGAAGACCCCACCTGTCCACCAGCAGTTGAAAAACGTCCAGGTGCAGGGACCATTCCCCCGGATGAACGTCCTGGCGACTTAGAAAGTCCGCCTCCCAATTTAGCACTCCTGGGATGAAGACCGCTGATATGGCCGGAAGATTGCGCTCCGCCCATACCAGGATCCGAGACACCTCTACGAGAGCCGCCCGACTTCGGGTTCCTCCTTGCTTGTTTATGTAGGCCACGGTGGTAGCGTTGTCCGACTGGACCTGCACCGGACGACCCTGGAGAACCCGATGTGCCTGCTGGAGAGCATTGAAGACCGCACAGAGTTCCAAGATATTTATTGGAAGCTCCGCTTCTGTCGGCGTCCACCTGCCCTGGAACAAGTATGGACCCGAAACTGCTCCCCACCCGAAGACTGGCGTCCGTTGTCCGTGGTCGCTGCGGATTGCAAACCTGAGGAACTGTTGATGGCGCAAACTAATAGGGACATGCAGGTAAGCGTCCTGTATGTCCAATGACACCATGTAGTCCCCAGGTTCCAGCGCCAGAATGATGGACCGTAGGGTCTCCATCCGAAACTTCGGCACCCGCAATGACTTGTTGAGAGCTTTGAGGTTGAGAATCGGACGATACGACCAATTGGGTTTCTGCACCAAAAAAAGATTGGAATAGAAACCCTGGCCCCTCTGGGAGAATGGAACAGGCACTATAACTCCAGCCTGGAGCATAGTGTGCAAGACCTTCCGCAGCTCCGTGGCCTTGTTCCGGTCTGATGGTAGACCCGTGGTGAAGAATCGAGCCGGGGGTCTGTGCCGGAAAGAGAGGGCGTACCCGTGGGAGACCACCTCGAGAACCCAAGTGTCTGTCGTGGTGACCGACCAACACCGGGCGAACTGCAGCAGGCGGCCTCCCTCTTTGGGATCCCCCAACGGGAGGCCCGGACCATCAGGCCGCAGGCTTGTCATCAGGCTTAGGGGCCGGACGTCTGGTACTCCATGCCTGCTTCCGGGGCTTGGCCGATTTTTTGGGACCAGCCTGTCGGGGAAAAGACTGTGGTTTGGGCCTGCCCTGGGCCCTATAAGACCGAAAGGACGATGGTCCTGAACCAGAAGGAACCGCGGCCGACGGGAGACATGCCGATTTGGCTGCCGCCAGCGTGGCCACAATCTTGTCCAGATCTGGACCGAAGAGAACTTCTCCGTTAAAGGGCAATGCCTCCAAACCCTTTTTGGAGTCAGCGTCCGCCTTCCAGGATCGCAACCACAAGGTGCGACGAGCAGCCACCGCTGCTGAAGAAATTCGAGACACCGGTGTACTAATGTCTAAGGCCGCCTCGTTGATATAAGTGGCCGAATCACGGAGATTACCAATCAACTCCGTTTGTTCGGCCGGACAGTCGGAATCAAAGGACGCCTCCAATGAATCCGCCCAGCGCTCCATCACTCTGGCAACCCAGCAAATGGCCATAGCCGGTCGCGCTGCCCCCCCGCAAGGGAATAAGTGGACTTCAGGCAGATCTCCACCATGCGGTCCGTAGCATCCTTAAGGGAGGACATGGATGGCATCGGCAATGTGGCACTACGGACAAGACGTGTCACATGAGAATCCACCTGTGGAGGGGATTCCCACTTAGCAAAATAATTATCCGCGCCTCCTCTAAATGGTCCATTAACTGACCCGAAAGAGGAAAGACTGTGGCGTCACCCTTCACATCCTTAAAAAAGGCATACTTGGATTTAGCAGCTGGGGGAACTTCGTCCTCAATCACCAAGGCTGTGCGGACTGCCCGAATAAGTCCAGGAATATATACCTTGGACCTAGCGTCAGCATCCTTAGTATGGAGAGGTTCCTGATCGTAAGGATCCAGAATCTCCCCATCATCAGACGTCCCTTCGTCATCCTCATAAAGAGCCGACAGAGACGCCACCGGCCATTTATGTGGCCGCATCACAGTCTCCCCCTGCAACACATCCGACAAGTGCTGTACAGAACTCGTCAGGGAGTTAACCCACGCCGGCTCCTGAGAAACCGGGAGAGGGGAAATAGGGAGACTGCGGGGTACCACCAATTGTCTTGAGAAACCCTGCATGGGTGACGACACCACTGACTGCTGGGACAAACCCATCTGTGTAAACGCGGGCTGCGGAGCTAACTGGCCCACTAAGGTTGTAAGCGCCTGAGCGAAACAAGCCCAGGGCGGCTCCTGTACCGGTGCTGTAACCGTAATAGGCCGCGCCATTGACAAACACTGCCGGCAGAGGCCCTCCGCGCTACCCTCCCCCTTCGCTAAAGGTACTTTACACGTAGTACACTGTAGCCGGAGAGGAAAATCACTTTCAGACATGATGGTACTAAGTATGTGACCCCTCTCACCAATTGTATTTTAAAGAGGTGAGAGACCACCCTGCAGCACCGCACCGCAAGGGCTTAGCAGAAAGAACAGGGACAGTAATAAAGCTGACAGTCAGAATAGAAGACACAGGCAGCAGCGCTAGCACAGTCACATACAATGCAAAGAAAATCAATTCCTGCACTAACCAGCGCTGATCACTCAACTACGCAGACACAGGGTCTGGTAGGACACAGCGCTGCATACACAGACCTGACCACAGCGGAGGAGAGGTATGCGGGGGGACCCAGACCAAGATGCTTCCTTCCAGGCTTCCAGCAGCGTTCACCATGCGTTCAGGAAGATGGCCGCCGAGGAGCAGAAAGGAGGCTGGCCTGGGGGAGGAGCGCTGCCACGGGGCCAGTCGGCAGAGTGCAGAGAGGGCTGTGTGCAGCGGGGGAGGCGCCGGCTGTGAGACAGGGAAGGCGCGCTACCCTGGCATGCATTTAACCCCCGGGACGCCGCAGCGCTACCGCTCTGCTGCGGTCCGCTGTCCCAGGGGGGTAGTGGTAGCGCAGGTTCTTACCTGGCTCCACGCTGCAGCCAGTCCCCAGGGAACCCCTGCCTGGGGTCTCTGGACCATGTAACAGCGGGGACCCACCGCGGGACCCCGCTGCTTACCTTGCTGTCCCCCTTGAATCCGGCCATGGTCCGGAACATCTGGGGTCACCGCTAGCTGTGACCCCAGATGCTCACCAGCATCCCCGGATCGGTACCGGCGTTCTGGTACCGGCGGGGGTGTAGGGAAGACAGCATGGACATCAGGACTGACTGTCCATGCTGTACATCCAGATGTGCAGCCACAGCTGCATGCAGGAAAGCTTCAGGGGCTCTTCTTAGCCCCCACTCCAACAGGTGCACCCGACTCCGGCCGGGCACCAAACTAAACTGGGGTGCCTTGGCTCGGGGGCGGGGTATAGGAGGGGGACCCTAGTGCATCCTGGGAGGCTGAAAGCTTAACTCTATGGTGCCCGATGACTGACGTCACACCTATACCCCAAGGTATCCTGTGGATACCCTATGGAGCCTGAAGTAGAAATTGCTCTATTAGAAGATAGCCTTCTCTTTTTCTTTTTCCTATTACTATCATATTTATTATCTAACTACTGAATGGATTTTATTGCTGCAATAAAAGCTCAGATCTGTCGAACTAGTACCTAAACCTCCACAGGAAGTCTTTACTAACTTGACTCAAAGAGATGACATACAATTTGGGATTTGGCAAACATACTCTGGCCCTGATTGCTGACCACACTTCTCGTTACCATGCAACCAAAAAACTACACATTTAGGGCCTGATCCAGAGGTGGACGCAATGTCGATGTCGCACAGCACACACATCCCAATTTTCTGCGCACACAGATGCCGCATAGAATCGGACGCTCTGTCTGAGAATTTTAGTGGGTAATCCTGGGGGGGGGTAACGGGGGTGGCGAAAGGTGAATGATTCAAAGATGCATAGCCGCCCACACAGGAGGACATACTCAGGCTGAGAAACTACTTAAGTTTCGATGCTGCGTCTAAATACGCACAATGGCGGAAATGCGAAGGCTTAAGACTCTGCAAGTGGACATCTCCAGTTGTTTATAAATTGGACACAACATTAGGAGCGACTGCAGCAAAATAAGCAGCCGTGGCCGTGTCTACGCTCATCTCTGACCCTGGCCCTTACTGTTTTTACACATGACTGTTATTTCTCATTTTTATTGTGTAACTACAGTATTTACAAGTTTAAATTATATATAATTTTGATCTATTTTATGTATAAGCATGGTGTATTACATATTACAGCTTAAACATGAATATGTATGTCTTTGATGCTCTAAATCAAATTCCAAAGTCTTTTTTTTTAAAGAAAATAACTGTTAACTTTACCGTGTACATTATTTGGGGTGTTGAATTGCAGTATATTATCCAATGACACCCATGGGGCTCTTACACCACACCAAGGTTACAAAAGGTCAGAATCCAAAATTCAACAGATTATTTATGCAAAGAAATAAGCAAACAGTATGTGTCAATGTTTATTTGCTACTTATTAGTGCAGCAGAATATGCTTGAACCATGTTAATCTAAATAATTAAAATAAATATTAGTTACCTGCTTTGCTCTTCTTGCAGTTACAATGTGACTCTCATTATACTCTCGCTTGGAACGTGCATCTACAAGAAAGTAATATTAAATTTATTTATTTATTACCAGTTATTTATATAGCGCACACATATTCTGCAGCGCTTTACAGAGAATATTTGCCCATTCACATCAGTCCCTGCCACAGTGGAGCTTACACTCTATATTCCCTAACACACACACACTAGGATTAATTTTGTGTTGGGAGCCAATTAACCTATAACCAGTATATTTTTGGAGTGTGGGAGGAAACTGGAGTACCCGGAGGAAACCCACACAAGCACAGGGAGAATATACAAACTCTGCACAGTTAGGGCTGTGGTGGGAATCGAACCCATGACCTCAGTGCTGTGAGGCAGTAATGCTAACCATTACACCATCTGTAAATAAACACTAGAGAGGAAGAAGGCATAAAGATAAAAATGATAATACAAAATACTGATGAGGAGAGCCTACAACAAACAAAATCTAGGCTGGTAAACTTCTAACAGACCCTCCAATATCACCCCTTCCGCCAGGTACACAATGCTCTGCTCTTGGACTTCCTACTTAATTTATGATTGCAGTCACCTGTGCTGAATTAACTTATTGAAGAGAAAAGAGTTTTTAACACAGTGGAAATTAAGTGGGAAGTCTATGAGCAGATAACTTTGTACCTGGTGGAAGGGGTCACGTTGGAGGGTCTGTTGTAGAGGGGAATAATTTAGAGATAGGCTAGGCATTGAGGAACAAGGAGTAGAGCAGGTGATAGCGTCAACAGGGCAGGAAGAGGTGAGTGAGACGGGGATTGGTAGATTTATGTATGGTGTCAATTTGATGGTGAAATATGTGAAAAACTTGTGGGCTGAGGAGGGAGCTGAGACTGACAAAGAGCCAGAGGCGATGAGGTTTGACTTACTGACTTGAATTAAACTTAAAGTTTGTTAAGTGAGAAAGATGGACTAGCCCTAAGGAGAAACAATACATTGTACTTAGAGGAAAATAGAATGTTTTCTTATTACAGCTCAGTAGTATGGGAGTATAAACAGGCCAGCATGTAGTGCCACGGCTGGGGATTAAAATACTGGATGGGGCCTGTGAGCGCTGGCATGGATGAGGTTGTGGTTATGGGGGGGAGAAATCCAAATGTGAGTGTAACAGAGTGATGATGACGCTGACTGCATGTGGAACTGTGTGACAGAGGTTGTAGCCGGAAACGGCAAAGGGTGAATTGCTAAATATTGGAGATAATACAGCTATGGAAGAAGATAAATGGAAGTGACTGTTACATTGGGTAGCATAGGAAATCCTCTGGTAGAAGCCAAAGGAAGAAGAAAGCCTTTTTCTACAGTTTATTTTCTAATCTAAATATTCTGACTCTCGACATTTTGTGTTTGATCCAACTAACGTTTTTCGGACAAAAGAATGTATGTTTGGCTGTGGATGGAATTCAAGCGCTTCTGACACAGGCCTTTCCACTCTTCCATGGCAGCCATTACAATGGGTAGCTTTCCTACCAAGTTAAGCAGAGACAGACAGATAAATAGGATAGTATATAATACAGCTCGCTGTCTTTCCTAATGTCCTAGCATAAGTAGGTCAGGTAGTGTTTATTATTTTTCTGTACCCAGCTACATCCAGGCAGTGAAATATAAAAAGTGTGTACTGGAACAGATGCCAGTGTTCTGCATATGTGTGTGCACTGGGTTGGGTACGGGATGCCGGCGCAGGCATCCCGACAGGGTTAGGATACAGACACCTATTAGTCAGTATCATAACCAGAGCGGCCCTAGTCAAATTAGTGCCCTAGGCAAGAATTTAGGTGGTGCTCCCCTCCCCATGAGATCCTGAAAAGGGGTGTGGCTAGCACAACACAGTATCAGCACCCACCACCCCTCTCCCAGCATTGAGCAGCACAGCACCCCGGCCCTCTCTCAGTTCCAAAAATACTTTACTTGAGCGCAGCCTGCAGAGCCGTCCGACTCAAGGTGCCCTGGCCGTGGCTGCACCAAACCTCCACCGGCCTTAGGCGGGCTTGGATGCCCCTAGGTATTTGCTTAGTTTGTCTATGCCTAGGGCCGGCTCTGCCCACAATTATACAACACGCCCATGCCATATCCTACATGTAAACACCAAGTTGCCGCAAGAGCGAATGTGAGCTGTACGACTCTGAATCACTCCATGTTGCTCAAAATTGTGTATGCTGACGCTGGCATATGCGCATTTTATAAAAATCGCATGACCTGTTTATGGAGTAGACTTGCATGCAATGCTGAATCAGGCCCATTGCGCACATGGTTGCTCTCAAATCTTATGCTTAAACGTGATGATCATATCCAGTACTTACCCAAAAGACATATATAATTTGGTTCAGCAAGCCTAGAGAACTTTGTTGATTGGTTCAAGATATTGTATAATTCTGTTGCTGTACACAGCACCAACTCACCCATGTTGCTAGAACAAAAAAGAATTAAGATAATGTTGTAATGCACATCTAAATAAATATAAGTATCTACCAAATTTGAAATTGCACCCATCAAATATGGATACAATTCATATGGACATTTGTTTGTGTTTAAGACACACACACACTACACACACATTTATTTATTTATTATTTATTACCAGTTATTTATATAACACACACTTATTCCGCAGCGCTTCACAGAGAGAATATTCAGCCATTTACGTCAGTCCCTGCCCCAATGGAGCTTACAATCTATATTCCCTACCACATACACACACACACATACACACTAGGGGTAAATTTTGTTTGGAGCCAATTAACCTACCAGTATATTTTTGGAGTGTGGGAGGAAACCGGAGTACCCGAAGGAAACCCACGCAAGCACAGGGAGAATATACAAACTACACACAGTTAGGGCTGTATACAGTATATATATTGTACAGTATATACAGTATATATTGGCAGACATTAATAGAAAAAATATAAAACAGAATATATTCTATTACATATAGCTGTAATCACCAAAAAATATGAAAATGCATAAAATGAACAGGAACGACATCGATATTAGCCATGTTAAGTTTTTGTATTCATACTTCAGACTCAAAATAGGACAAGTTCAGAAGACAATGGGGGAATTTGAATCTAAAAATGTCCTGACAAAGGAGACACTGGGCCTGATTCAGAGGCGCTCGCAAAAAGCGAGCGCTCGCTCTGAATCAGGGCGTGCGTTTGGTTTTTAAGTTGCGCCCTCTTGGCCGCTCGCATAGCTGTGGGTTAGCACCCACAGCTTATGCGAGCGGCCATGATGATGGTCGCGATGGTCAAGACCATCGCGACCATCGGGCTTGTGACGAGACCCTTGTGGTAGGGTCTCGTGGCCGCAAGCCCCAGAGAGCTTTCGGCTCTAACAGAGCCGGAAGCTCTCTCACTGACATCACCGGTGATGTCAGTGAGGCCGTCCACAAATGGGAGGCGTTCGCTTGGGAATGCCGAAGTTTGTGAAGCCACCCCCCGGCCACGCCTACAAAAGGGGTCGAGCTGTTGATCAACATCGATAGCCGTCCCTTTTGTAGTGAGTCCCGGAGCGAGAGCTTTTTGTGCTCGCTCCAGGGCTCGCGCAATTGGCCCACCATCGACCCGGTTGCGAGCGCACAGCGCTTGCGACCGGGTCTGAATCAGGCCCACAGTTTGGAGCTATGAATATATATATATAGTGTAACACATATTCCAGTTTTATTTCTACATTATGTGGTTAGTTTAATATTTAATTATTGTATTATACTACACACCTAAAGATATTCGTTTAAAGAACAAATAATGTAAATTCTGAGTTGTAAAGATGCAGATCTCTGCTGTATTTACTTACGATGAGAAGCTAGGGTACAATAATTGCTTCTGGCTAGATCATATATATCCCGTATAGTGCGTTGACTGCGCTCTCCGGAACCCTGCTATAGACAGTCACTCAGTGCTCACCTGCTGCTGTGCCCGTTGCTATGAACGCCCTGGCGGTAACTATGGGTGACGTCACAGAGGCGCATTGCACTGGCTTGTTAGCGGGGTCATACACGGTTGTTAATAGATCCAAGAGTTGGAGGAAGGACCTCTGACGTCACAATCATGTGATTGCTGCTATAGTACAGACGTCTCTGTCTAGACAGCCATCTTTTATTAGGGCTTTCTACGACATCAGAACTGTCTAGTAATAAATCAGAAACACAGCTGCTCGTTCATTAAGGCATCGTTTAATGACCATGATATACGTGTAGCCGCGACCAGGCATCAGATTATGTTCTAACAGGCGCATGCGCATCCCGCCGCCCTTATCTATCGCGGCACGCAACGGGAAAGGTCGGGTGTGACGTCAGACGCTGTAACCTATCTCCGCCCCCTCGCCCTGTCTCTCTGCCGCCACTGCTGCTGCTGGAGGTCGTTGGAGTCACTGAAAGCTGCTGATCCCTCGTGTGTCTCCGTCATGTTCTCCCGGCTCGCCAGACCCGCCGCCCGCGGCCTCACCCGGGGACTCACCACCGGCGCCCAGGTAACGCTCCGTAGTGCGCTATACAGAGGGCGGTGCGGGGAGCGGATGCAGCTACGTTCCCCATACGGGGCAAAACGGCAAATGTTGTACACGCTAGCTGCTTATGATTTATTATCACTCCAGGGGCTGTGCGATGTAACCTGGAGGGGGGCAGGCTGCCCATAGTATACCATTGTGTAATGGGCACCTGACATGGTTGGGCAGGAAAGCACTGCCGGCTACTGCAGCATTAGGTCTTCTCCATGTTACAACGATTATATTTTGGGCGCTGCAAGGTGACTAGTCACAGGGTCATTGTAAGGCCCCTAGCAAGACCCCACTCCCTGGCACGCATGTAACTGCCCCTTGTGTACATGTTTCAGAACTGTGGGGCAGATGTACTAAGCTCTGGAAAGTGATAAAGTACCAACCACTCAGCTCCTAACTGTCATGTTACAGGCTGCGTTTGAAAAATGACAGGAGCTGGTTGGTTGGTAGTTTATCACTTTCCAGAGCTTAGTTCATCTGCCCCCGTGCGTGCTAATTTGCTTGTAGCCATCTCTAATATTCATGTCGGGTAAATTGCAGGAGGGCGTATCCGCTTTGCCTGCACTTGTAATAGAAGTCATTATGGTCAATTGCCCTGTTAGTCATAATTACTTTCTGTTTAAATAGAGAAATTGATTAAAATGCTTAGGCTGAGCCAAGGTGATTGAAATGTCTTTAAGCGACATGAAAGGTCATGGCAAACCGTTGGTATAATCCTAGCAACCAGTGCTTGAGCACCCCCTATATTTAGGCTAATGTGCGTACCACCAACACCCAGGCTCCTGCCATCATTTAAATTTGGTACCTTTTTGTTCTATTATTCCGCAATATACTATGTATATTTGCTAAATTATGTTTTTGAGATCTTTGCCCCCTAATCTATTAATACTAGTTTAGACCTGAATGAGTTTGTATTCTCTACCAATGCAACGTAACAGTGCATTGTATTGTCATAATGCATGTATATGTCTGTAGCAGGAAAACCTGATTATTCTGTGTGAGCCCATTCTCTGTAGTAAGGTTGGAATGCACAAACTGAAAACCAGATATGGAAACAAAATCCAGTATTTAATTTGGCAGTGAATTCTAGAAATATTTGGGTTTAGATGTCTGTTTTAAGATATTGTATCTAGTGTATGCAGCATTGGCTATTTTGATTCCGCTTTTATCTCCGTATTCAAAAAAATCTCCTCCAATCTGTTTTCATTAAATGTTTTCTTAGAACAATGCCAGAGTGGCAGTGCTTGGAGCATCTGGGGGAATTGGACAGCCTCTCTCCCTCTTACTGAAGAACAGTCCCTTAATCAGCAATCTTTCTCTTTATGATATTGCCCACACACCGGGTGTCGCTGCAGATTTGAGCCACATTGAGACCAGAGCCAAAGTGACAGGTAAAATACTTAAAGAATTGAATGGCACTAAAAATACAACTGCACATCTAAGACAAATTGCCAACATACATGAGTCATGACCAGCATCTGGTCACAAGCATCTGGTTCCAAGTGAATCAATTGGTTGATTTCTCATAAGTACTGGGCCTATCCATACAAAGGGGGTATCCAAAGAGCAGCACTGCTAATTGATTGCAGCGGGGCTATTCTATTAGCCCTGAAGTGCCGCCCGACGCAAGCACTTATTGTAGATATTTTTCGGGACCTGATCTGTTCCGAAAAATAATCATAAGTGCCGTTTTTTCACCACGTAAATGGCAAAAACACATAGGTCTGCGAGCTTATCGCGGGTCCTATGTGTTTTCGGGAGAACTCTCATATTAATTCGACCAAAGCAATAGGATTGGGTGAAAAAATATCTGCGAAGAAACCCTGTTTTTCGACAATCGTGGCTATCCATTAGCACCTGAACAATCTTCGGGGCTAATTGGATAGCCCCAAAAAATGGCAGTTTATAATAAACAGCAAAATAGTTAATCATCTCAATCTCTGCTTAATTGTTTGTCAAAGCTGAGTCAGTGAGAAGTATTGTAGCAACATTCATAAGGCATGGCTAATATCCAAATGGAACTGGTCCTTAGTGGATTTGGGAATGGCGTTGAAATACTGGCGGCTCAAGAGCTGCCGGTTCAAATTCCGACCGTAACAGGCCGACAGGTGAAGTTCCCGGCGGTAAGTATGCCAACCTTAGGGCACCTAACACCCCTCTCCCCTCCTGCCACTGCCTAAATCTAACCTGCCACACATTCCAAACCCCCCCCCATCCCCCTCACCATCAGTAACCAACAGTTACTGACTCCTACCGCTGCATAGTGGGCAGATACTTCACTGCCACCTGGAATCGCTTCTGGGTATATGTGGTTGCTGCTGCAACAATTCCCCTTTAATGGCGGCTAATTCTCACTGGTCCCTTACTCTGAGACAGTCTGCAGGGCTTTCTGGCAGAGGGCTCAATCTAGAACAGCTGGAGAACGGTAAAGTGTCTTGTTCTATTCTGGTGGTCACAGGATACAGCAGATGCAAATGTCTGAAGTCAAGATTTTTATTGTTCAATGTCTTGAAAAAGAGTATACATACTCTACAGAGCCATATCTGCCCTTTATATAGTCAGAGGGCACAATACAGCATGTTGTAATCCTCCCCCATATATACCTCTAGGACTCTTATATACCAATCGGACAACTATTTCACAAAATCTAAATAAATACATTTCAAAGGACTGAACTTCCTTTTATATATCTACCACCCAAACCAGTTTTTTTTCCTGAACACTTTCACAATACATGAATACCCCCTGAAGTTCAAAGACTTGGTCATTTCACACTATGTATTTTGCTAGGTAGGGATAATTGCTGTCTCACTTCCTGTGTCACAGAAGATTCCTTATACATTCCTGTAAGTTTGTGTTCATTCTAGCACGCTGCACCTGTCACAACCCGTGCAGTTCCTCTTTCTTGTCTGATGTGTCTTTTTGCTCTGGTACTTCTAGCACACTTAGCTGATGCAACAACCTGTTCAAATAGAGACAAGTGCTAGGAGCACCAGAGTAGAGAGTGAGTTATGACAGGTGCATGGTGCTAGAATAAACACTAAGTTTATAGCCTCTACATTTAAGCATGCATTTCGCAAACGTGGCGATTCTACAACTGCGCAGAGTGCATTAAAAATAACATGTTGAAATAGATTAAATACATCTAGTGTCACATCTGCCGGACTTGGCGCGGTGCTGTGGCGCACGCTTGACCAAAACATAATTGGCCTACATTTATATGGCGCCAATATGAAAACGTTGCTACGGCACGAGATTATCCCCCTCAATACAGTTGCTACCATCTTAACTAGATGGCGAGATAGATATTCAGTATATACAGACAGAAGTGCCAAGTCATGGGATAGATGCCTAGTATCCTAGTGTAGGACCCCCTCTAGCCCGGCTGGAACCGTGACTCATTGGACCACGCCTCATTTTGCGCCACAGCATCGCCTCAAGTATCCTACATTCAAACATGGTCATGGTTTGGTGGTTTAAGTGCGGCCCCTCCAATAAAGAACTAAGCCAGGTCCACCAGGAGCTCACACCAGCTGGAATGGTGGAGTGGACTTGACAACATATGTAGTGATGGTGATGCTGTATGTTGTAAACAAAATTAAGTACACGTTACTTCATTATTGATATATACTTTTGTTTTATTTAGAGATGAGGGATATTCTCCTGTGTGTGTATCTATCTATATCTCTCAATCATAATATTACTCAACTGTGAGCGCCTCACACCAAACTACTAAACGGTTTTCCAATCACTTAATAAAGTGCATTTGACTAGCACCCCCTGGATTAAATGAGCTTCTTTACTGATATGGAAGCAATTAGTCATTATTTGTCATTAAACATGAAAATACATTCTGTCACATGACATTGGTTATTATTTTTGTGTACTTGATGATTAGATTATGCCCTGACCTGTAAAAAGTTTGCAAGAGGGTTTACTTTATTTTTTTGTGACTGTACTTGTACTGTGCTTTGTATTCATTCAAGGTGGCCATACACGGTGAGATTCAAAAGTTGGTCAGATCAGTTGTATGATTTCCCTTAAATTCTTCCCTTCAGATACAGGATGATTTGTATTTAAAATGCAACTATTTCACATAAGACCATATGATTTGATCAATCACATCACATAATGTGTGTCAATTCCTACACTATCAGTTGAGATCTCTCTGCAGAACCATCTGATCTGCGATCCAACTAGAAGGCGGGGACGCGCATCAGGGACGCAGGAGACTCAACATACAACTATTTTTAAATGATTGGTCTGTAGAAACTGCCCAAATCGTGTGATCAATTGTCCCGTGTATGGCCAGCATTAGTCTTCACCAGTTTTAGCCCTGCAAAAATGACCATTGCTGGGAAAGCCCACCCATAATGTAAATAGGAGTTACAGGCAAATTGCTCCTAGTTGAATAGAAGGGGTCCATCTGTAAAATATAACTTGAGTGGTGTATTTTTCTTGTTTGGGAGAGACCACTGCTTCATGTGCAAATCAAATTGTGATACATGTTTTGAAATGTTGACAAATATTTTAAATAGGCTTTAATTTTTTTCCCAACTCTTAATAGGATACATTGGAGCAGAGCAGCTACCAGAAAGCTTGAAAGGAGCTGATGTAGTAGTCATCCCAGCTGGTGTTCCCAGAAAACCTGGTATGTGGTCCTGATCTTTAGGGCTATATTTACTAAAGGGAGAGTTTTTAGAAGTGGTGATGTTGCCCATAGCAACCAATCAGATTCTAGCTATTATCTACTAGAAGGTGCTAGTTAAATGTTAGGTAGAATCTGATTGTTTGCTATGGGCAATATCTCCACTTCTAAAAACTCACTTTAGTAAATATACCCCTACTCTCTTTCTAACGACTCATCTGGAAGTCCTTTATGAAAAAGACTTTGCAGTTAAACGCTGATCACTTTTTATTTCAATATATTTTTCATCTGCCCTTCCTCCCATCTTTAATTCAGGAATGACCCGTGATGATCTGTTTAACACAAACGCATCTATTGTTGCTACCCTAACCGATGCTTGTGCAAAGACCTGCCCAGAAGCCATGATCTGCGTCATTGCAAATCCAGTGAGTTCACTATTGCTGCATGTAGAAGAGTGTGATGGTGTTTGGTTATGCAGGAGATTTGCCAAACTTTTTTAAAGAGGATAAGTGGAGTGGTTGCCCTTAGCAATCAATCACTCGATCCTAGCTATGGTTTATGTGGTACATTCTATAACAGCTTGATTAGGTAATAACCGGTGGATTAATCAAATATCTAATTTATGATCTATTCGGATATAGCCCTGCCACTGGTTTAGTATGCCTTAACTGCAAAACTGTGGCAGGGCATGTCCCATAAAATGATAGCTAGAATCTTTTTGCTATGGGCATTACCTCAACTTGCTCTCTATTGAACATTTAACTATTCCCCTCTTTTTATAGTAGTGAATAACTTTAGCTGCAATTTCTGTTTGGTTGACAATTAGCAATTGTGAATTGCATCTTCGTTATACAGGTGAACTCTACTATCCCCATCACATCTGAAGTTTTTAAGAAACATGGTGTTTACAATCCCAACCGCATTTTTGGCGTTACTACACTCGACATTGTAAGAGCCAACACTTT
This sequence comes from Taudactylus pleione, assembly GCA_031769625.1. Lineage (NCBI taxonomy): Eukaryota > Metazoa > Chordata > Amphibia > Anura > Myobatrachidae > Taudactylus > Taudactylus pleione. The sequence goes on from JAUIMM010000396.1 coordinate 7,857,264, forward strand.
TGTAGCAGAACTGAAGGTACGTAAAGAGATTTTCTCTCTGTAGTAAATCCTTGTAGCTAATACAAGGCACACAGGGTGTACTAAAGTAAGCCACTACTGTACATCACTTCTTGATTATTGCATGTCAGCAGACCTGGTGCCTTTATAGGGTCATTAATGTGTGTAGGCAATAAATGTTTAAATAGTTTTTAAGGACATTACAGCTGCCCTCTATTCTGGTGGCGTAATTTGCAATATAATATATTTGTATCACCTCTTATAGAAATCTCTGCTGTGTACGGCTGCCTGGTACATGCAGTCCTATGTGTATGTATATATGTGCCACCACTGCTGTATCATATGTCCGATATCGGCAGGTTTAAACCTGATGACAGTAATAGGTTGAGCAATACAAATTCCTTGCTTTATAGACTTGAACATAAGATTCTGTATTTTTCAGCAACTTGATCCAGCACGTGTGAATATTCCTGTGGTTGGTGGACATGCTGGAAAAACAATCATACCACTGATTTCTCAGGTACTGGTTTGTTCTTGTTCCATTCATTTTGCTAATGTAACTGCAATTTCTGCTCCTATCTGTATTGAACTGTTAAGTCCATTTGTACAGTTAATCCCCTGGCTCATGAGGTGCTGCTTTTGACATAAATGCTTTATACCCCTTTTCCACTGCCACTAAAACCCTGGATCGTGGCTCAGTGGAAACTGCTCGTAGGAGAAAAATCCTGGATCTCAAGCAAGGTTTTACACAGTAACAACCGGGTAACTGCAAAAGCTGTTGATTGGACCTTCCTAGGTGCTGGCTGGTGATGTCCTCATCCAGAGACCCTGAGAGAGGCTGTTTTGGAGCCACTGCTCATCCTAAAAGGCTTCCAAAGTTGTCATGAAAACCACATTCTCAGTTGTTTTGCAGTGCTGATTTTCTGTATGGTAGCCACGATGGATGAAATTCCTTTGCAAATAGTGACGTTGAGGATTATCCCTCTTTGTCAGAAACGGGTGTACTCTCCTCGTGAAATCACACTGCACTAGATAGCAGTGTCCCCTGCTGCATCATGCTTATTGCAGTGTTCACTCTAGGTCCGGTGGGGTGCGGGGCGCAGGACCTAGGGAGGGCAAACTAGCGGGCTCCCAAAGTGGGGGTGTGGCCATTAGAAATGGGGGGTGTCTTTAAGATGCACCCCCCTTTCATCGCTCTTGGGGGGGCATGCTGGGCTGCCCCCAAGCGCTCTCCCTTCTCTGTGAATAGACGCTGGGCACATGAGTCTGGCATCTATTCACTGGCGGTGATCGCTACACCGCAATTTCACCCCACCTGCGGGACACTGCGGCCTGCAGATGGGAATGACACCTAGCAGGTGGTTTTAGCTGGGCACTGCCAAATGGGCAAGGTGCATTCTGCCCTTTTGAAATCAGGCAGGGTGCGGACCCCCGCTAAAACAGCCTAGCGGTATTGCCATCAGTGGCTGCATCAAACAGCAGTAAGCTGCAAACAGTCAGGAACTCCGGGCTACACAATGGGAACTTGTTGGTCGTCATTGCTGCAATCCTGTGAGCTGCCCCGACCCTTTCCTCCCCCCTTTTTTTTTTTTTTTTCTTTCTCCCCCCTTCTGTGACCATCTTTGTGAGCTTGAAAGGCCATTTTAATTACATCCATAGATTTTGCAGCGCTGACGTGGATTCATAGTAAACTAAGCCAACCCGGGTCGAGGGTGCATAGGAAACTAGGTCTCAAATACCGGGTCTGACCCGGTATTTTGGTGGAAAAGGGGTATGATATAAAATTGGCAAAGGGGGAGGGTTATGGTTGAGACTTAAAAAAATTCTGTCAGGATTCTGACTGTCAGGATGCTGCTGTATTTATTCTGACTGCCGGTATCTTGTACCCAATCCCTAATAACTGCATAACTGCAACAGGCTTGTATAATAGGAATTGTTATATTTTTCCACAAATGTATGTTTAAGTTATGAGGTGTTTAACCACTTAAATGGCTAATATTTTTTCCGAAAACAGCTCAAAAGTTTATTTATGATTTGAATTAGGTCAACAACATCTATTCAACACTTATCCAGCACAATTTTGTTAAAACACTTTTTTTTTTAATCTCAATATACCACAAAAATGGCACTTGTTATGGTATATTGTGAACGAACTTGAAATTTAAATTAACCATTCTGAAATGGCAGTCCCAAATTACTATTTTTGATACGTGTTCACCATAATGAAAGTATTCAATATATTGGAAAATCATGGCACAAAAGGGGGGTAAGCAGAGGCACTGCTATGTTTTCACCTGTAGGGGGGGGGGGGGGGGAGGTTTGTTTAATTTACCCCAACGGCTGCTTCTCTATGCAGCTGTCAGGTATGCACTGTCACTGGGGGACAGCTAGGGATAACCATCAATGGTTAACAATCAACGATTAAACACAGATGGGTGATAGTTTTTCCATAGATGGAGAACCAATGGTACTCAATCAATGGCACAGAACTACGCAATGAGTATCTGTTGATAACTGTGGACCATTGATTTGTCAGATGCTAAGTAAGATGGGTATTTTAACTAGTTTATCATTGAAAAGAAGGAGATAGTTTTATGGAGATGGTGTCTTTAGGACTGAGTTACGTGTCAAATGAAGAGGTAAACCTTTTGGTTGAGGTTAAACATGAGGAAATGCAACTTAGGGGCATAATCAATTGGCTGGAAAAATTTTTATTCAGTAGGAGATTACTGCAGTGTTTTTTTTTTTTTTTTTTTTTTTTTTTTCTTGCATGTCAGGAGCAGGTGCAAAGTTGAGAAAATCCCCTATTTCATGGTAAAAATGTCAGGACTTGGTTAATAACCCCTGGGACCCCCCTTTTTCCCATGACTAATAAGGCTTTTTACTTTTTTTTTTTTTTTTAATGGGCCAGTAATTACTTGCCATTATTGGGGTGAGCTTTTTGAAAGTCCTGAATAATTATTTAAAATTGATTACTGTGGGTATCCTGTAGCTCGCATACCCACTGTGATTAAATGGTCTCGGTAGCTACGTTAATTTTGGCCGCAAAAAACTTGCCTTAGTCCTTGCTCACAGAGCTAAATGAGCAAATAAGGAGATGTTGGTAATTTAATTTTTTGTCCCTTATGCCGCTCCCCTTTTTATCAGGCTGTATGAGTTTTGTGTTGTAACCTCTAGACCAGTGCTGTCTTCTCTACTGTTTTATATAATATTTTTTTGTATTTGAAGAGTACCCCCAAGGTAGAGTTTCCCCAAGACTTGTTGGAAGCTCTCACCGGCCGCATCCAGGAAGCAGGAACAGAAGTTGTAAAAGCCAAAGCAGGAGCAGGTCTGTTGGTATTTGGGATTTTGCTTATGTGCGTGGGGGTACATAGGATCTGTGGCCTCTGATTGGCAGTTCCTGTATATTTTGGCTCTAGGATGTCCTAAATTGATGGCTAAACATTTTATAGAGCGATATAAAGAGAGCGAACGGAGACTATTATAGTACTTCCAGTCACTGCTCAGGCTCCCATTATTGCTGACTGGAAAGATGTCCAGTCTTTTTTGCTTATCACTGTTAATTCCTGTGCTGGCAGTGACTGTCAGTGCTGACGCTGTATGAAGTGGAAGAGGTGACTTTTTTTTTTTTTTTTTTTTTTCACTTATCTGCTTTTACTCTGATGCAGCTTATTGTGGCTTGTTCAGGCTAAAACAGTTTTATCAAGGACTCTATTGTCCTGCTTCATAGTTCAAAGGTATCTTCAATAATATCCTGTATGAGTTACAACTTTAAATGGGATAAAATGGGCGATCTTGAAAATGAAACTTGCAGTTTCCAATAATCCTGAATGTTTTTGTAATAAGCTACATTTGGCATCTTTGCAATTAACTTTTAAGGCCAAATGTGATTGGTTTGAATTTGGCAAAAGTGCAGATGGTTCTGTTAGCTTGCAGCAGGATTTAAAGTGGCAACTATTCAAAGGCAAAACCAACCTAGCATGTTTGCCAAATCAGGACCCATTTACATTTGGTCCATATTCTGTTTGAACATTTGTTACAATATGATACATTTTTAAGCTGCAAATATATCAATCTGGAAACGTGTAGGTGACCATGCATGACTTCACCATGAGATACTATTCTAATAAATATTTAGTTTCTTCTCTTCCTAATAAAGTGACAGGTGTAATGCTTCCATACCATTTATTATATTCTAGGGTCTGCAACACTGTCCATGGCCTATGCAGGAGCACGCTTTGTCTTCTCTCTGCTGGATGCTATGAATGGGAAGGAGGGTGTTATTGAATGTTCATTTGTGAGGTCTGAAGAAACTGAGAGCCCATACTTCTCTACTCCTCTGCTGCTTGGGGTATGTAAAACTTAGGCTAGTACACAGGTGCGCCACAACATAATTTCATTTTGGCGCCCCTAAGTTGCTGGATAGCAGCTGGAGTATCCCGCCACACCACTTACTTGATGACAGAGATCAGTAAGCCTGAGGGTTCTTTGCATACAGAGGCCAAATGAGCAAAAGCAGACACCACTGGTCACTCATAGGCACAATACTAACATAGTGCTGCAGCGCATCTCAGGGAACACGTGCAGCCAAAATCAAATCCCTGTACAGACAGGTTATCAAGCCTACACCAAACTAAAGCTCCCACCAGCATGGATAAATTATCACTACAGTGCACTGAACCTCGCTCTAGGGGGTATATTACTTTGCTGGTTTTTAGAAGTAGACTGGTTGCTATGGGCAACATATCAGATTCTACTTAACATTTATCTTGCACTTTCTAGAAGATAATGGCTAGAATCTGGTTGCTATGGGCAACAGCTTCACTTCTAAAAAAAAAAAAAAAAATTAGCATTTTAGTAAATATACCCCCTAGTCTACATAGACCATCTTGCAATGTGATTTCACCATGAGTACGGCTTGCAGGACCCTATCTGCGCCTAATAGGATCGAGCTTAGTGTATACACCCTGCTTTTCCCTGTACTATACACAACCACTGCAAATATTCTGTAGGTATAACATGTAAAAATTCAACGAGGAAAAACAAATGCATTCATGCAAACTTTACGCCTTCTGTCCACCCTATGTACAGACATGAACATGTGCATTTAGTGCCTACAATGTCAGACTCCACCCAAATACAGACATAGGGACTTCCAATCCAGCATTTCATGCAACAATTTATAATGCATTAAGTTTAGCACAGTAGGTGCAGTACACATTGCATTCATGTGGGGATTATTATCAGACACCACTACACACACTATGCTGGGCTGGAAGACCTGCTCAGACTTCACCTTATAATGTCAATAGAACATAGACCTGTTACATACAGCTGTATGTGCCTCCAACATAGTAATTACTACACTGTTCTGGCACCTATTATGTCAGTACACATTACTTTTGGGTCTACAAAAATAATAAAAAAAAAAACAATCTACAACCACTTCCAGCATGTACTTATCGGTTATGAAGACAAGTTTTCCCATTACTATAATGCTTAGAGCATGTGGACTAAAATATTTTTCTACACACTTTAAAAACTGGACATTTTTATTATAGATCAGCTTTTTTTTAATGTTATAGAGTAGATAATGGGACTGTAGGTTTTTGCTAGATAGAGTATAAGCTGCTATTTGTTGTGCAGTTTAATCAGTTGTCTCTCTTTCTATAACAGAAAAATGGCATTGAGAAGAACCTGGGCTTGGGGAAGCTGTCTGCCTTTGAAGAGAAGTTGGTTGCTGAGGCTATGGGAGAGCTGAAAGCTTCTATTAAAAAGGGAGAGGATTTTGCAAAGAACTTCAAGTAAATAATGTATGGGAAGTTGGCGGCTCCCTTAATTTATTGAAGCAAGATGACACCTTAGAAAAGGACCCTACATATAATGTGCTGTTAAGAGGTCTTTGGTATGATAAAGTTGGAAGCCTTCTAGGCTCCCCTTCTCAATGCAGTAGGGACTTCCTCACAGCATATATTATGGGAACTTGAGACTGCCCTTGCGTTAAATGCTTTTAACAGTGAAAAGAACAAATACTGTTTAGATTCAAAGATTAAAAATCATATTTTTCTTTGTAATGTCTCCTAATATTTTATTTACACTGGTTTTGTCTCGTATATGTGCTAGCGTGATCATTTCTAGTGTGGATGTATGCTGTAATTATACATGGATTACCAGCCGCTGCAGGGAGCTTGGATATCTCTATTTAGCACAGGTCTTTGTGGCTGGGGCAGCCTGGACAATGTGCAGAACCTCACACATTGAATGCTCCCACGCATTGACCAAATGGTCACCTGTCATACTGCACAATTTAAGGCAGATTTATCAAAGATCACTTGGGTAGCTTTAGAAAAATACCCATTTACTATAAATCCGAGTTATACTGTGGACTCTAGCTTTCGGCTATTCCTTGCTGTTGCCTTCATTTTTAAACTGTTTTATGTATGTTGGGGCATTACATTATGGACAACAAAAGGGGTGAAAACTGATGCTAGTATATCTGAGTACACATCTACTTTGCAAGTACTATGAAAATAAAACTGGTAGCCCCCCTCCCCCTCTATAATTTATTTGATAGTTGTGGTATGGCAAAGTATTCTTACTACTTCTAGTATTCCTTATTTTTCCCATTGCCCTTGCTGGGTCGGTATGGGATGCAGCTCTCGGGATTCTGACGCCGGCATCCCCATGGGGTTAGGATAATTTAATTTTCTTCTTCGGGATCCACAGCCATCACATTGGGGTTTATGGATTCATCCAGGCACCAAACAGTTAATCCAAGCTCTCAGCTCCCAGGATGCACTAGGTCCTCCCCCCATATACCCCACCCCTGGTCACAGGGCGTCAGTGTACTGTTTGGTGCGAGAAGGCACCGTACTAGCAGTGGGACTGCTTGCAGTCCCGAAGTTCAAGCTACAGGAAGGCAGGAGCACGTGTTCCCACATAGGAACCACGCGTCTAGCAGACGCACGGGTCCCTGCTTCAGCAAATCTCGCCGGCGCCACAATGCTAGTCACTTTTAGTGATTTCGGCAGGGGCTCTCTGGACAAGAGGGCTCTGGACCGCGACCGAGCGGGGTGCAGGTAGGTGGACCGTGGGCGGCCGCCGACGCCGCGGTCATAAATGGTCCGTCCTCCGGCTTAGACGGGCCGGAGGATTGCTGTGTGGGCAGCCAGTCACTGGGTCTGCTTTCACAGACCACTGGGATATGTCTGACAGCCGGGGGGGGAGGCGGCGGCCATGTCAATTGCAGGGTGGTCCATACAGCATAGGGGAGGCACCTCCCCCAACCGGAACTATGGCCCTCCTGAGGTCCCGCTTTTGGGTTGCTCCACCCAGCTTCCTATTTGAGTCAGCTACAGACCACACTCAGTGCTCTCTATGGCTGTTGCTCAGGAAGCATTGGGTCAGTCTCCCTGTATACTTCTCCTTTTGGGATCATTTATACAGAAGCTCCATATATGCTACTAGGCTTTGCTAATTATACTGCATGGGAGCCTAAACAAATTGCATAGACTCTAAGTATATATGCATTGTTTGTGACCTGTGAAACTGTGTGTATGTATTGCTTACATTTCATTACTGTTTCTCTCCCTGCAGCTGGTGGGTGGGGATATATAGATATATATATAACTTTTAAATGTATCAAAAGATTCTGAAAGGCAGCTGGCTGAGGCCCCTCTTTTGATATCATGTGTAGCCTGTAAGGCAGGTTTGTTCTCTCAGGCCTTTGTGCAAAATGCTTATGTGTTCGCTGTTTTAGAGAGTCTCCACAGCAATCAAATTTGCTGCCTTCGGGTCAGGTACCCCCTTGGGCTGCTTTTTCACAGATCATGGCCGAGAGATTGGCAGTTCCAGCTGCTCCGGGGATGGAAGTTCAGCAGCAATTGCAGCCAGCTGTATTTATGCCGCCTATGTTGCCATCTTGGATGGATATGTATGCGCATGGGCAAGCAGGCCCTTCGTCGTCTTTGACTTTTCAGCAGCTGCCTCAGATAGCCAAACCTGTCGGCCAAAAGCTAGAAGGCGTTTGGCTACACAGGCAAGTCAGGACACAGATTGATTTGTCTTCTGAGGAAGATGAAGTATCCTCTCCGATCTCTCTCCACAGAAGAGGGAGATCTTTTCCCAGTGGCTGATGTCCCATTCTTAATTAGGGCGGTCAAATCGGTTTTGAATATCGAGGAGGCAGAGCCTATACAGAACAAGGCTCTGGTGTTTAAGTGCCAGAGGGTGGTCAAAGCGGAGTTTCCCGGGTTGGAGCATTTATCAGAACTTTTGGCCGAAGCTTGGAAGGCTCCGGACAAGAGGTTCCATGTGGCTAAAACGATTTCGGCTTTATATCAGTTTTCTTCTCAGCAGTGTTCTAAATGGGAGGTTCCACCATCAGTGGGATACGCATGTGGTACATGTAATAGTCTTCCACTTTACCAGTACCTTCAGCCTGTCCCCTTAAACATCCTACTGATGAGAGGCTGGAGGGTTGCCTTAAGACGATTTTTTTCTATCTCAGGGGCAGCTACCTGGGTGGCTAGAGCCATAGAAGAATGGATGAAGGCTTTGGCCGAGTCCTTGCCTGAGTTGTCCAAAGAACAGCAGGATATAGTTTCCTATGTGAAGGAGGCTTCTTACCTTGGAGAGGCAGCTCTAGATGCAGGGATATTGTCCGCCAGAGCTTCAGCAGCCTCTGTAGTCACTCGTAGAGCATTATGGTTAAGAGATTGGAAGGCTGATTCAGGGTCCAAGAGGGCCTTAGAGGCTCTACCCTTCACAGGTGGAGTCCTTTTTGGTTCAGAATTGGACAAAATTGTAGCCTCGGTGGCAACCTCTAAGGCTGCAGGGTTACCCTCAGCATCAGGGTCTAGACAAAGGTATTCTTCCTTTTGGCCTCAGGGAAAGGTCAGCCTTTTGGTAGAGCAGGTGTTGGTAGAAAGCCATCACCTAAAAAGCCCTGGCAAACCAAACGCCCGAGTTCCAAGCCACAGGATAAATCTGTGGCCTGATGGGACGGGCCTCCCCCTGGGGGATCCCAGGGTAGATGGCCGACTTCTTCGGTTTTCGAACGTCTGGCGTCTCACAACAGATGCCTGGGTTCGGGAAATAGTTTCCCAGGGTTATGCCCTAACATTTTGGAGAAGTCTACCCCAAAGGTTTTTTTCCGTACCCCTGCCTGTGGGGTCGGTGAAAGTGTTGGTTATACAGCAAGCTGTTGAGGACAGGGGTGGTTGTCCGAGTGCCACAGGAACAGGTTCAAAAGGGGTTTTATCCCAACTTGTTTCTGGTTCAGAAGCCAAATGGGTTTTTCCGACCAATTCTAAATTTAAGGGACCTCAATACGTTCATACGGGTACCCAGGTTTCATATGGAGACACTGAAGTCAATAGTGTTAGCCTTGGAACCAGGGGACTTTATGATATCCCTCGATATTCAAGACTCTTATTTACATGTGCCCATTGTGGTATCCCATCAACAGTTTCTGCGGTTTGCAGTAGGGCAGGACCATTTTTAGTTTCAGGCATTACCGTTCGGCCTGTCCACAGCCCCCCGGGTTTTTACCAAAGTTATGGCGGTGATAATGGTAGCCCTCAGGCGCCAGGGCATCAGAGTTTTGCCTTACTTAGACGATCTCCATCTGCTAGGGCAGTATCCGCAGGAGTTGATGAGGCATCTCGAGATGACAGTCTCTTGTTTGCAGAGGCACGGTTAGATTGTGAACTGGAAGAAATCCTTCCTTCAACCAGCACAACAGTTGGTGCACTTAGGAGCACGACTGGACTCGGTAAAGCAGAGATTGTATTTACCGGAAGAGAAGATTGCGGTCCTACAGGGGCGCATATGCAATCTTTTACACAACAGGCAGGTATCAGTGCATGCGGCCATGCGAGTGCTGGGGTCAATGGTATCCACCTTCAGCATGGTGCAATATGCACAATTCCACTCCCGGCCGTTGCAACGGTGGGTGTTCTCATGCTGGAACAGGGATTATCGCTCGATAAAATCTCAGAAGATCGATCTCTCCCCAGAGGTCAGGTTGTCCCTGTCCTGGTGGCTACGGACGGACCACCTCAACCAGGGTCGGCTGTTTTGGATATCGGATTGGACTCTCCTCTACACTGATGCCAGTCTTCGGGGTTGGGGAGCAGTATTAGGCCCGCATGTCTTCCAGGGAAGATGGACAAGGGCAGAAAGTTGTCTACCCATAAATGTACTGGAACTGAGGGCCGTTTTCAGGGCATTGGTACAAGCCCAGGATCTTGTTCACGGCAAGTCGGTGCAAGTACAGTCCGACAATGTTACCACAGTAGCTTACCTAAATCGGCAGGGAGGCACCCGAAGTCAGGGAGCCATGGCAGAAGTGTCAAGGATCCTAGTATGGGCAGAACGTCATCTTCCTGCGATAACGGCAGTTTTTGTACCAGGAGTACAAAATGTGGAGGCTGACTTTCTAAGTCAGCAGGACATAGACGTGGGGGAGTGGGCTCTCCACCCGCAGGTATTCCAGGTCTTAGTGGACAGATGGGGTCTTCCAGAGAGAGACCTTTATGGCCTCAAATTGCAACCGCAAGGTCCCCAGGTACGGGTCCAGGACCAAGGACCCACGGGCAGACTTCACGGATGCGTTGTCAGTAAGATGGAAGTTCGGGCTGGCGTATCTCTTTCCGCCTCTAGCTCTTCTTCCCAGGGTGGTCAGAAAACTCAAACAAGAAGACACCATGGTGATATTGATAGCCCCTGCTTGGCCCAGGCGCCATTGGTTTACCGATCTACAAAACCTCTCAGTGGACACGCCTTGGCCGCTTCCTCTCAGACGAGATCTGCTGCTACAGGGTCCCTGCTGGTATCCGGATCTCCCTCGGTTAGCTTTGACGGCATGGCTCTTGAGGCCTCCGTGTTAAGAGCCAAAGGGTTGTCAGAGCCAGTAATAAAGACCATGATGAGGGCACGAAAGCCTTCTTCGGCCCAGGTTTACTATAGGGTTTGGCGTGTTTTTTTTTCAGTGGTGTAAACTGAGAAAATATGATCCTAGTGTGTTTAGGATCTCCCGTGTACTCGCTTTTTTTCCAGTCAGGGTTAGAGCGGGGTCTTCGTCTGGCCTCCCTAAGAATGCAGGCTTCTGCGCTTGGAGTTTGGTTCCAGCGTAGCGTTGCTTCGTTGCCTGATGTTAAAACCTTTTTTCAGGGAGTTTTGAGGGTGCAGCCTCCGGTAGCACCATGGGACCTGTCTTTAGTTCTTAAGGCTTTACAGGCTTCCTCCTTTGAGCCATTAGTCGGTAGATCTCAAATGGTTAACAGCAAAAACAATTTTTCTTTTGCCCATTGCTTCTGCTCGTAGAGTGTCTGACTTGGCGACCTTGTCAGTTCGCTCTCTTTTTCTGGTTTTCCACCAGGATAGAGCGGTGCTGCGGACCCGAGCAGGATATCTCCCTAAGGTGGTATCACGATTTCATATAAACAAAGAAATTGTGGTCCCAGCTTTTCATGTGTCAGGTCTGTCCTTAGGTGAGTCTTCCCTGGATGTTGTACGTGCTTTTATGTATTTACGTGGAGCGCACCAGCAAGTTGAGGAAGACTGATTCTCTTTTCGTTCTTTATGGCTGCCATAAGCAGGGATGGCCAGCCAATAAGCAGACGTTAGCAAGATGGCTTCGTATGACCATATCACAGGCATATACTCAGGTGGGTCGTAGGGTGCCAGACTCGATCAGGGCACACTCTACGCGGTCTGTGGGTCCTTCATGGGCAGCCCGCTGGGGCGCGTCTGCGGAATAATTGTGTAAGGCAGCCACGTGGTCGTCTGTCCACACCTTTATAAAATATGCATTTGACACCTGTGCCTCTCAGGATGCCTCCTTTGGGCGCAGGATCCTCCTTTCTTCCGAGACACAGGAGCGTTCCCGCCCTTAGGGGTACTGCTTGGGTATATCCCCAATGTGATGGCTATGGACCTCGAAGAAAAGGAGTTAACAAAGGTATGTCATACCATAACTCCTATTTTCTTCTTCGTCCCCCATATACCCCGCCCCTGGTCACAGGGCGTCAGTTTGTCACAAGTCCACCAAGAGAAGGCAAAAAGAGGTAAGAAGGAAGGACATATGCTCTGTAGACATTCTTTCCACGAGGGAAACAGTCAAGAGATACAACAAAACTACCCATTAACACTAGGTGCGTTAGGGTGGGTGTCCTGTAGACCCCATGGACCTCGAAGAAAAGGAGTTAACAAAAGTATGTCATACCATAACTCCTATTTCTACTTCAGGGTCCACAGGGTTGACCTTGGGGTATAGCTGGATCTGGATCCATGGGCACCACGCAGTTAAAGCTTTGCTGCTCCCAGGATGTACTTGGGTCCGTCCTCCTCTATACCCCACCCCCGAGCAACAGCACCTCAGTTTGAGTTGGTGCCCGGCCGGAGTTGGGTCACCCTGCGCAGGGGGGCTGCAGGAGCAGCCCCCAAAAGCTTTATTTTAAAAAAAGAGCCTGTTAGAGTTTTTATTCTTATTTAACGACTCTTTAGTGGCAGCGAAGGGCTGTCTATACAGACGCCCACGCTGCTGCTCTTATTCCCTGCCGGCGTTGCGACGCCAGTATCGCACTGGGGATCGCGGCGGGAGCCCAGAGTCCGTACTAGCTGGACTCTGGGGACCTCCCTGGACTGCTGCCGGAGACTCCGGGGACAAGGTAAGCCGCGAGTCGCCGATTAGCAGCGGCTCGCGAGTCTTGCCAGAAATGCAGTCCTTTGCCCCTGGTTCTAGGGGACAGATTGGGGGCTGCTAGCGGTGGTGGTGGGCTCCCCCTCTGCGGAGGAATACCCCGTGAGGCCACTAGACCACCAGGGGTTTCAATGGCAAGCGGCAAGCCGGCAGCCCTGGGGTTAATTGCTAGCCAGGGGAGGAAGCCTTCCCTGTTTAGCGGCTCCTCCCCTCAGCTCAGCGCGCCTTTCAGCACGTAGTCTGGCGTCGCTGAGCTGCAGTTACTCGGCCACTCCTCCTCTGAGGTCTCTGGGGGCCATTTTCTTGTGGCAGCGCAGATACTCTCAGGGAGCACGCGGACCGTTCCCCCTGTGTATACCTCTCCCCCGGTCAAGGACAGCGTACACAGCGCTATGGCCCTCCCAGACACTGAATCTGGGAGGTTGATTGTAGTGGAAAGGTGCAGTGAGTATATCTTCTCTGCATGGTATGTGACTTTTGCTAGTGCTGCCTGTCTGTACTTATTTCTACTTACTGTCAGATTATACCTATCCCTTTACTTCTCCTACAAGACCTACTGGTGTGGGGGAGGGGCGTTTCTACAGTCCTCACCTATATAAATCACGTATTTGTGAGGTCCGTCACATACAGTTGTGTGCTACACAGTACCATATTGTGGGCTGTTGTTCAGCACACTGGTGAGTGCGCTTGATTCGGCTCTGTTGCCAGATATATTTATTTATATAATATATTTTGTCATGTCGGACGAGGAGATTGAGCACTCCGTGTCTCCAGTGTTGGTCTCCTGCGGACGCTGTTCTGCAGGAGTGGATAGGGAGGATTTGTCACAGGATGGCCTGTGTAGACGGTTCCAGGTGGTTCCTGGCCCCTCAAAACCTCCTATAACGCAGGAACCACCATGGACGAGGTTTTCTCAGGTGCTGGTATCTATTGCATAGCGTCTGTCGGTCCCGGCTGCGGTTCCTGCTAAGGCGTTGCCCCAGCCGTCTGTCCTCGGGTGTCCCGCAATTATTGCGCAGCCCCCCCGGGTCTCAGTCTGTTGGTCCTTATGCGGGGTTGCCTATGTATATACAGGCTTCCCTTGTGATGCAGCAGTCTGTGGTGCCCATCCAGGCACCTATGGCGGCTCCTCCGCCCTGGGTGGATGTGCTCTCCAACTCCGTATAAAATTTGGCGGCCGCGTCTTCGGCTTTTCAGTCAATGTTGCAGACTGACATGCCTTCTAGGGCGTCAAAACGCACACTAATGGCGCAGGCGGCACATGTATCGGACTCAGAGGGGTCCTCAGATGATGGGGAGGTTCCTGTTGACACTGACTCAGACACATCGGTCCAGGAATGGATACCAAATTGTCCATTAATGTGCGAGCACTGGTTAGGGCGGTGCGAGCCATTCTCCTAATAGAGGATGAGGCACCAGTTCCTAAGTCGAAGTATCCTAGTTTTAAAAAAAACTAAGGTGGCTTCTGCCGTGTTTCCCCTGTCTGATCAGTTGACGGATCATATGGCGGTGGCTTGGCAGGCGCCCAGTAAGAGATTCCTACCTCAGAAGCGGTTGGCTTCTAATTACCCCTTTCCTGAGGCACATTGTACAAAATGGGAAACTCCACTGGCGGTGGATTCTCATGTCAACCATTTAATACGGAGCGCTACTTTGCCATTACCGTCTATATCCTCGCTGAAGGATCCCACGGACAGGAAGGTTGAGACTTGCTTAAAGTCCATTTACTCCCTCTCAGGGGCAGTGGCCCGACCGTCCATGGCCATCTCCTGCGGGGCCAAGGCCATTGAGGGATGGGCCAACGCATTGGAGGATACCTTTCCGGACGATGCTCCGGATGTCCAGAGGGCGTTGTTGGGACAGATGAGGGACGGTGCTTCCTACATTGGAGAAGCCTCTTTGGATGCTAGTCTGCTGACTTCTCGAGTTTCGGCTGCAGCAGTGTCTGCCCGCCGATCCTTATGGCTGAGGTCCTGGAGAGCGGACTCTGATTCAAAGAAGGACCTGGAGGCCTTACCTTTCAATGGAGAATTACTATTTGGTCCGGACTTGGACAAAATAGTGGATACCCTGGCTAAATCCAAGTCGGCTTTCCTCCAGCGGCAACACTGGCCAAGGTCCGGAGCTCGGCCTTTCATTCCTTCCGGGTTCAGGGTAAGGCAAAATGTCAGTCCTTCCCGAGACAGTCGGCGGCTAAGACCGCCTTTAAACCCAAGAAGCAAGCCTGGAGTGCTCGGCGCCCTTCTTCCAAGGAGGAAGATAAACCTGCGGCCTGATGGGACGGGCCTCCCTCTGGGGGACCCCAGAGTGGGAGGCCGACTTCTTCAATTTGCCCAGTGCTGGCACAATACCACCACGGCTGCCTGGGTTCGAGAAGTGGTCTCCCAGGGGTACACCCTGCCTTTTCGGCACAGACTGCCCCACCAGATTTTCTGCACGAGTCCTTCTCAGGACAAAACCAAGGCTTTACAGATTCAGGAGGCTATAGAGTCCTTGCTGAAAGCAGGGGTCATTGTTCCCGTTCCTCAATCACAACGAAGGACGGGGTACTATTCTACTCTGTTTCTGGTGCAGAAACCCAGTGGTTCTCATCGCCCTATCCTCAATTTGAAGTCTCTGAATAAATTCCTCAGAGTTCCCAAATTCAGGATGGAAACGTTACGTTCCATCATTCTGGCGATGGAACCTGGGGATTACATAGTGTCCCTGGATATCCAGGATGCCTACCTCCATGTTCCGATAGCACCAGCGGTATCTGAGGTTCGCTATCCTTCAGCATCATTATCAGTTCCGGGCGCTACCCTTTGGCCTCTCCACGGCACCGAGGGTATTCACAAAGGTTATGGCAGTCATGGCCGCACACCTTCGGAACCAGAATGTACGGCTGCTGCCGTATCTGGACGACCTCCTGTTGCTGGCGAGCTCCCCGGAGGTACTGCTTCAACATCTCCACCTGACGATCGCTTGCCTGCAAGCGCACGGGTGGTTGATAAATTGGAGAAAGTCCTCCCTGATTCCATCACTGCGTATGGTTCATTTGGGAGCCCTGCTGGATTCTCGTTAGCAAAGCATCTTCCTGACTCCGGAGAAGGTCTCCTCCCTACAGCTGCGGATACACAGTTGCCTGAGCAGTTGCCGCCTGTCGGTCCATTCGGCTATGAGAGTTCTGGGGTCCATGGTGTCGACATTCGAGATGGTGGAATTTGCCCAGTTCCATTCCCGGCCCCTGCAGGGGCTGATTCTATCAGAATGGAACAGGTTACCTCACCGGATCCGCGCTCAGATGCTGGTGTTGTCCCCGGAGGTTCGGCAGTCTTTGGTTTGGTGGCTTCAGACAGCTCATCGGGTCGAGGGGCGCCCCTTTTGGATCCCGGACTGGGTCCTGCTCACGACGGATGCCAGTCTCGGGTTGGGGGGGCAGTGACCGGCTCATTGTCGCTTCAGGGTCGTTGGTCTGCGGAAGAAGCACTTCTCCCCATCAACAGCCTGGAACTGCGGGCAGTATACAGGGCCCTGCAGTTGTCCGGCCCCGCTCTTCACGGAAGGGCGGTTCAGGTGCAGTCCGACAACGCTACCACGGTGGCATATATCAACCACCAAGGAGGAACTCGCAGTCGGGCAGCGATGTCGGAGGTGTCTCGCATCCTTGCTTGGGCGGAGTGCCACATTCCAGCGATCTCGGCGGTCTTCATCCCCGGAGTCCTCAATTGGGAGGTGGACTTCCTCAGCCGTCACGACGTGCATCCTGGGGAATGGTCGCTTCACCCAGAGGTGTTTCAGCTACTCGTGGACAGATAGGGGCTGCCGGAGCTGGACTTGATGGCCTCCCGTCACAATCACAAGTTGCCCGTTTACGGGTCAAGGACAAGAGACGCAGGCGCATGTCTGGTGGACGCGCTGTCGGTGAAATGGACGTTTCACCTGGCATATCTGTTTCCTCCGATATCCCTACTTCCTCGGGTCCTGCGGAAATTCAAGCAGGACGGCGGCATGCTCGTGCTGGTGGCTCCAGCGTGGCCCAGACATCCTTGGTACTCCGATCTGAGGAGCCTCTCCATCGACGCTCCATACCTTCTTCCTCAGCGTCGAGACCTGTTGTCTCCAGGGCCCTGCCTTTACCCGGATCTGGGTCGGCTGTCTTTGATGGCGTGGCTCTTGAGACAGCCGTCTTGAGGTCTCGGGGCTTCTCCAGTTCGGTTATTGGTACCATGCTCAGGGCACGCAAGCCTGCTTCCGCACGGATTTACCACAGGGTGTGGCGCACTTACTTTCAGTCGTGTGAGTCCAGAAGCTATGATCCTCAGGTGTTTGAAGAAATTCCAAGATTCTAGAATCTTGGAATTTCTTCAATCGGGTTTGGACCTCGGCTTACGCCTTGCCTCTCTGAAGGTTCATGTGTCCGCTTTGTCCGTGTGGTTCCAACGACGGATTGCTACACTGCCAGATGTTCACCCCTTTTTCCAAGGTGTTCTCAGGATCCAGCCTCCCTTCGTGCCTCCTGTGGCTCCTTGGGACTTGGCGGTGGTACTACTGGTCCTGCATGGTCCTCCTTTTGAGCCTCTTGAGTCAGTGGAACTCAAGTGGCTGACGTTTAAGACTGTTTGTTTTTTTTCTCCTGGCGATTGCTTCTGCTAGGAGGGTGTTCGAATTGGGGGCGCTTTCCTGTCGCCCTCCTTTTCTGATTTTTCACCAGGACAGAGCGGTGCTCCGCACTTGTCCTGAGTTTTTGCCTAAAGTGGTCTCAAAATTCCACATCAATCAGGAACTTGCTGTGCCAGCCTTTGTCACCTGATCTTTCAGCTGGTGAGGCTTCCTTAGATGTAGTCCGGGCGCTTAGAATCTATGTGGACCGGACTGCTTCGGTTAGGAAGTCTGATTCATTGTTTGTCCTCTTTGGTTTTCACACGAGAATGGTTGGACTGCCAACAAACAAACGTTAGCCCGTTGGCTTTGTTCCGTTATTTGTGAGACTTATGCACAGGAGGGTTTACCTGTGCCAGCCTCTGTTAAGGCTCATTCCACTCGTTCTGTGGGTCCCTCTTGGGCTGCTAGACGTGGCGCTTCTGCTGTTCAGCTGTGTAAGGCGGCCACTTGGTCTTCAATTCAGACATTTTTTAGGTTTTATGAGTTTGACACCTTCGCCTCTCAGGATGCATCCTTTGGGCGCCGGGTTCTCCTTTCAGCACAGGAGCGTCCCCGCCCTTAGTTGAACTGCTTTGGGACATCCCCAAGGTCAACCCTGTGGACCCCCTATGGACCTTGAAGTAGAAAACGAGATATGGTAAGAACTTACCTTTTGTTATCTCTGTTTCTACGAAGTCCATAGGGTCCACAGGGCGCCCGCCCTGACGCACATGGCTTCAAATGGGCTGTGTGGCTGGTCACCGGTTTTCCGTCTCCCATTTCTGTGAGGTTTTCTTGTGTGTTCCAGTCTTCCTTCTCTCTGTTTAGTCTCCTCCTCCGGCCTTGGCTGCTTACCAACTGAGGTGCTGTGGCTCGGGGGCGGGGTATAGAGGAGGATGGACCCAAGTGCATCCTGGGAGCACCAAGCTTTAACTGTGTGGTGCCCGTGGATCCAGATCCAGCTATACCCCAAGGTCAACCCTATGGACCCTATGGACTTCGTAGAAACAGAGATAACAAAGGTAAGTTCTTACCATATCTCTTGTTTTTCTTCTTTGGGGTCCATGGGCTCCACAGGACACCCACCCTAACGCACCTAGTGTTAATGGGTAGTTTCGTTGTATCTCTTGACTGTTTCCCTCGTGGAGAGAATGTCTAGAGAGCATATGTCCTTCCTTCTTACCTCTTTTTGCCTTCTCTTGGTGGGCTTTGTGACAAACTGACGCCCTGTGACCAGGGCTGGGGTATATGGGGGAGGACCTAGTGCATCCTGGAAGCTGAGAGCTTGGATTAACTGTTTGGGGTTTATGGATTCATCCAGGCACCAATGTGATGGCTGTGGTTCCCATGGACCTTAAAGAAAAGGAGTTAACAAAGGTATGTCATACCATAACTCCTATTATCCTACTGCTAAACCAACCTCCTCCATCCCTAATCTCAGTTGGGATTCCGGCAACTTGACAGCTGGGATTTAAACTACATCCCCTCCTGACATTAGTCTTTTTTTTTTTAAGATTTGTTTTCTTTTAGGGAATGTTTGCCCATTGAGCTACTTTGGTAAGCTGAACTGGCATTGTGGGATGGACCCCATCATTGGGAAGTGTTTAAACTCAAGGTGCCCACACACTAGGCGATATTTTACACGATCAGCCCGATTCCGACGGATTGGGACGACAGGGTGAAATGTCCACTCACGATCCCGATGCGAGTCCCCGCTGGTCGTACATCACCTCTTCAGATCTTGCCTACTGCAAGTAAGATCTGAAAATGACAGTCACGATGCAGTAGAATAGTTATGGATGCACGATAGATCGTGGGCCAATTTAAATCGGGTGAGAAATCGGACACCATATCGGATTGTGACCAGATCGCCTAGTGTGTGGGCACCTTAAAAGTTACAAGTAATACACCTACCTCAAAAGCTGAAACTTTCAAGTCCTACAGTATGTCTGATTTAGCTTTTTATAATGAACCAGTTCTTTCAAAAAGAATCCTAATGTATTGTTGATCAGCACTACGGCTACATAATCAGCTTTGCATAAATAAACTGACATTGGGCCTGATTCAGAGCCGGACGCTATTTGCGCTCGCTCGTTCATTAAAAAGGGGTGGCTATTCAAAAGAACCGTTCGCACTTTGCGGTCTGTTCACGCCTCTATGTCTGAACGAGCGAACAAAACTTGCGGTCGTAATTTTGAAAAAGACGCCCCCTGGCCGCTCGCACTATACGTCATGTCCGCTATTTAATAGATTAATCGAGTACATCGAACAGCGTATGAACTGCTCGCTATTCTTGTGGTTGGTTTTTCCTACCACAATCTTGCGAGCAGTTCTGACTATAAATCAACCAAGTGACGTGGTTAATGAAGCTCCTGTATTAATTATGCACAACCATAAAACGCCCGTTTTGACCTTTAAGCATGCCTGCGTTCTGATCTCCACTCCCCGTTTTCAAGCACCTTCCCCTGTTACCACCCACATACGCCTCCTCCTGTCACTCATATTAGCAGGCATTCGCTATTTAGCGAACAAACGATTTTTGGCCGCACTGACTGGCTCGCGCATGCGTATTAAAATCCGTATGCATGCGCAGTTGTGCGAACATCGGTCGGAACGAACGAGCGGCCGCTTACGAGCGGCTCTGAATCAGGCCCATTGTCAGGTATGACATGAAGGTAAAATACACTCTTACGTTACACTTTTCAGTATGATTATAGGTATGCTCTTCCCACTCTTTGGGACATATTCTGTTATGCACAAGGTTCAGTTGTAGCTGCACGCATTCTGCGTCTGTGCACATTTCCAATAACAATGTAAATAAACCAGTTTTATTTTTAAGGTATGTGCTAAAATTGGTAATGTTTGTTGCCATATACATCCAGCAAAGCTACAGCAAGACCGCACCTTGTTAAATAATCCCCTATTGGAGAAATGTAGCTCATTAGAATACAGTCTCAGTTGGTTCTGAGGTAGATCAAAGAGCAGATTCTATATATTGGTTATAGTCTGGCCCACCCCTATGTATATGAATCAAACACTCCACATTTAGTATTTCTGTAATGGTGATAACTCCCTGTCTTTTTATTTATTTAGAGCTGCTCCTTTCTCCTGACATCAGTCTGTAGGTGACAAAAGGATTATGCTATTTTATGTATCATTTCTGTAATACAATATAGTTATCACGTGAAGGTTTCTTGGTGCTGTATCATGTGCATGTATTCATATTTCTACTTCAGGGTCCATAGGGTATCTACAGGATACCTTGGGGTGTGACGTCAGTCATCGGGCACCATAGAGTTAAGCTTTCAGCCTCCCAGGATGCACTAGGGTCCCCCTCCTATACCCCGCCCCCGAGCCAAGGCACCTCAGTTTAGTTTGGTGCCCGGCCGGAGTCGGGTGCACCTGTTGGAGTGGGGGCTAAGAAGAGCCCCTGAAGTTTTCCTGCATGCAGCTGTGGCTGCACATCTGGATGTACAGCATGGACAGTCAGTCCTGACGTCCATGCTGTCTTCCCTACACCCCCGCCGGTACCGATCCGGGGATGCTGGTGAGCATCTGGGGTCACAGCTAGCGGTGACCCCAGATGTTCCGGACCATGGCCGGAATCAAAGGGGACAGCAAGGTAAGCAGCGGGGTCCCGCGGTGGGTCCCCGCTGTTACATGGTCCAGATTCCCCAGGCAGGGGGCTCCCTGGGGACTGGCTGCAGTGTGGAGCCAGGTAAGAACCTGCGCTTCCACTACCCCCCTGGGACAGCGGACCACAGCAGAGCAGTAGCGCTGTGGCGTCCCGGGGGTTAAATGCATGCCAGGGGAGCGCGCCTTCCCTGTTTCACAGCCGGCGCCTCCCCCGCTGCCCACAGCCCTCTCTGCACTCTACTGACTGGCCCTGTGGCAGCGCTCCTCCCCCAGGCCAGCCTCCTCTCTGCTCCTCGGCGGCCATCTTCCTGAACGCATGGTGAACGCTGCTGGAAGCCTGGACGGAAGCATCGTGGTCTGGGTCCCCCCGCATACCTCTCCTCCGCTGTGGTCAGGTCTGTGTATGCAGCGCTGTGTCCTACCAGACTCTGTGTCTGTGTAGTTGAGTGATCAGCGCTGGTTAGTGCAGGAATTGATTTTCTTTGCATTGTATGTGACTGTGCTAGCGCTGCTGCCAGTGTCTTCTATTCTGACTGTCAGCTTTATTACTGTCCCTGTTCTTTCTGCTAAGCCCTTGGGGTGCGGTGTTGCAGGGTGGTCTCTCGCCTCTTTAAAATGCAATTGGTGAGAGGGGTCACATACTTGGTACCATCATGTCTGAAAGTGATTTTCCTCTCCGGCTACAGTGTACTACGTGTAAAGTACCTTTAGCGGAGGGGGAGGGTAGCGCGGAGGGCCTCTGCCGGCAGTGTTTGTCAATGGCGCGGCCTATTACGGTTACAGCACCGGTACAGGAGCCGCCCTGGGCTTGTTTCGCTCAGGCGCTTACAACCTTAGTGGGCCAGTTAGCTCCGCAGCCCGCGTTTATGCAGATGGGTTTGTCCAGCAGTCAGTGGTGTCGTCACCCATGCAGGCTTTCCCAAGACAATTGGTGGTACCCCGCAGTCTCCCTATTTCCCCTCTCCCGGTTTCTCAGGAGCCGGCGTGGGTTAACTCCCTGACGAGTTCTGTACAGCACTTGTCGGATGTGTTGCAGGGGGAGGCTGTGATGCGGCCACATAAAAGGCCGGTGGCGTCTCTGTCGGCTCCTTATGAGGATGACGAAGGGACGTCTGATGATGGGGAGATTCTGGATCCTTACGATCAGGAACCTCTCCATACTAAGGACGCTGACGCTAGGTCCAAGGTGTATATTCCTGGACTTATTCGGGCAGTCCGCACAACCTTGGTGATTGAGGACGAAGTTCCCCCAGCTGCTAAATCCAAGTATGCCTTTTTTAAGGATGTGAAGGGTGACGCCACAGTCTTTCCTCTTTTGGGTCAGTTAATGGACCATTTAGAGGAGGCGTGGAAACAGCCTGGCAAGCGATATCAGCCGCAGAGGCGCCTGGCAGTGGCTTATCCGTTCGCGGATAATTATTTTGCTAAGTGGGAATCCCCTCCACAGGTGGATTCTCATGTGACACGTCTTGTCCGTAGTGCCACATTGCAGATGCCATCCATGTCCTCCCTTAAGGATGCCATGGACCGCAAGGTGGAGATCTGCCTGAAGTCCGCTTATTCCCTTGCGGGGGGGGGGGCAGCGCGGCCAGCTATGGCCATTTGCTGGGTTGCCAGAGCGATGGAGCGCTGGGCGGATTCATTGGAGGCGTCCTTTGATTCCGACTGTCCGGCTGAACAAACGGAGTTGATTGGTAATCTCCGTGATTCGGCCACTTATATCAACGAGGCGGCCTTAGACATTAGTACACTGGTGTCTCAAATTTCTTCAGCAGCGGTGGCTGCCCGTCGCACCTTGTGGTTGCGATCCTGGAAGGCGGACGCTGACTCCAAAAAGGGTTTGGAGGCGTTGCCCTTTAACGGAGAAGTTCTCTTCGGTCCAGATCTGGACAAGATTGTGGCCACGCTGGCGGCAGCCAAATTGGCATGTCTACCGTCGGCCGCGGTTCCTTCTGGTTCAGGACCATCGTCCTTTCGGTCTTATAGGGCCCACGGCAGGCCCAAACCACAGTCTTTTCCCCGACAGGCTGGTCCCAAGAAATCGGCCAAGCCCCGGAAGCAGGCATGGAGTACCAGACGTCCGGCCCCTAAGCCTGATGACAAGCCTGCGGCCTGACGGTCCGGGCCTCCCGTTGGGGGATCCCAAAGTGGGAGGCCGCCTGCTGCAGTTCGCCTGTAGTGCCTGTTCCATTCTACCAGAGGGGCCAGGGTTTCTATTCCAATCTTTTTTTGGTGCAGAAACCCAATGGGTCGTATCGTCCGATTCTCAACCTCAAAGCTCTCAACAAGTCTTTGCGGGTGCCGAAGTTTCGGATGGAGACCCTACGGTCCATCATTCTGGCGCTGGAACCTGGGGACTACATGGTGTCATTGGACATACAGGATGCTTACCTGCATGTCCCTATTCTTTTGCGCCATCAACAGTTTCTCAGGTTTGCAATCCGCAGCGACCACTTTCAGTTTCGGGCGTTACCTTTTGGCCTGGCGACAGCACCGCGTGTGTTCACCAAGGTGATGGCGGTCATGGCGGCTTCTCTGCGGCTGCAGGGAGTCCGCGTGTTGCCGTACTTGGACGACCTTTTATTAGTGGCAGGATCTCCGGAGCTCCTTCTGCGCCACTTGGACCTGACCATTGCGCTACTGCAACGGCACGGCTGGTTAATAAACTGGCTGAAGTCCACTCTAATCCCGTCTCGGCGGATTCTGCACCTCGGAGCCTTATTGGACTCGGGTCAGCAAAAGATCTTTGTGACGGGGGAAAAGATCTCTGCTTTACAGTCGAGGGTGCGCAGTTGTCTGGCTAACAGCTAAGACTGTTTTCCTTCTGGCCATAGCTTCGGCCAGACGTTTTTGATTTAGGGGCTCTCTCTTGTAGACCCCCTTTCTTGATTTTTCATGGGAACAGGGCAGTGCTCCGCAGTCGGCCTGAATTTCTTCCCAAAGTTGTTTCCCAGTTTCATGTTAACGAGGAAATAGTTGTTCCGGCCTTTAACTCACCTGGTCTTTCAGTGGGTGAGGCCACTTTGGATGTTGTGCGGGCCTTAAGGACTTATGTTGACCGCACTTCTTCGTTTAGGAAGTCGGACGCCTTGTTTGTCCTCTATGGCTTCCGTAAAAAGGGTTGGCCTGCTTCAAAGCAAACTTTGGAAGCCTGGATCCGTATGGCTATTTCTGAAGCTTATCTTCATGAAGGTCTGCCGGTTTCTCCTTCTTTGAAGGCTCATTCCACTAGGTCTGTGGGTCCTTCGTGGGCAGCTCGACGTGGTGCCTCTGCAGTCCAGATCTGCAAGGCTGCTACGTGGTCCTCTGTCCATACCTTCGTGAGGTATTACAGGTTTGACACCTTCGCCTCTCAGGATGCTTCCTTCGGGCGGCGGATTCTCCTTTCAGCACAGGAGCGTCCCCACCCTTAAAGGATACTGCTTTGGGACATCCCCAAGGTATCCTGTGGATACCCTATGGACCCTGAAGTAGAAAATATGAGATATGGTAAGAACTTACCTTTGTTATCTCTATTTCTACGAAGTCCATAGGGTTCCACAGGACTCCCGCCCTGTCGCACCTGTGCTGCAGATGGGCTTTGGTCTGGTCACCGGTTTTCCCGTCTCCCTCTGGTGAGAGTGTGATTCTTGTGTGTATCCAGATCTTCTTTCTCTCTCTTCCTTCTCCTCCTCCGGCCTATGGCTTGGTAATTAACTGAGGTGCCTTGGCTCGGGGGCGGGGTATAGGAGGGGGACCCTAGTGCATCCTGGGAGGCTGAAAGCTTAACTCTATGGTGCCCGATGACTGACGTCACACCCCAAGGTATCCTGTGGAACCCTATGGACTTCGTAGAAATAGAGATAACAAAGGTAAGTTCTTACCATATCTCATATTATTACTGTGCATTACCCCAATTCCCTGTGTGTTGTTTTTTTTCTTTTCTTTCTTTCGATAGCTACTTTAATGCAAGTTATTTATTTAAAAATCTACCGCTGTGTCACAGATACTATAAATGCACATTTAGGAACAAATATATTTTAGGATAAAAAACTAACATACTGTAGGTTCATTTATATTCTCTACGTCTCTTCTGGCGATGGTACACCTTTTGCAACATGCATACGTTGTTTCATAAAATCAAGCTGTGTTTACTCAATATGTTGCTCTTGGCATTATAAAACCACTAATCCCTCCCTGCACCCTAAACCTAACCCTCTTTGGGGGCAGGTACCTAACCCTAAGTCCCCCCAGAAGCCCTTAACCCTCCCCCATCATCCCCCGCGGCTGTCTGCTCGCGACACCTGGCTTACCTTCGTTTGGTATGCCGGACGTCGGGATTTCGGCGGGTGGATAATGATGGGCATCGAAATCCTGACGCCTATCATTAATCCCATGCCGGGATTCCACAGTCAGGAAGCCAGCGGTCGGGATTTCGTCCGCCGGCTTCTTGACTACATACCGTTTTCAGTATGTAAGTGTGCCGTATGTATATGTGAAGATCTCTGACAGTGAGGGGATTAGTAGTGCAGCAGAGAGCGCTCGGCGTAAGGGTGTCACAGTGGAAGAGAAATGGCACTAATGCAGTCTTTTTAGAAAAGATAAGCAATAGTGCATAAAAAAAAAAATTATAAATAATACATTACACTCACCATGTGATGTTAGGAAATAGGTGTTGGCAAACTCACACTTGTCCTTTTGGTAGTTGCACA
This sequence comes from Taudactylus pleione, assembly GCA_031769625.1. Lineage (NCBI taxonomy): Eukaryota > Metazoa > Chordata > Amphibia > Anura > Myobatrachidae > Taudactylus > Taudactylus pleione. The sequence continues at coordinate 7,882,917 of JAUIMM010000396.1, forward strand.
GGCTTTGAAGTTGGATCTTTGGTACAGTTGTTTTCATGTTTGGTACCCAGAAATATACACTGAAATGCCAAAAGTCCTGTGATAGGTGACTAGTATTGTGTAGGAACCTCTCTAGCCCAGCATAGTGCAGCAACTCGACAGGTGCCACAAGTGGACGGAAGAGCTCTGGAGAGATGTTGACCCTTGCTGTCCAGATGGCTTTCAACAGCTCCCTGATAGTTGTAGGCGGAGGATCTTGGGTGCGAATGGACCTACCCACCATGTCCCATAAATGCTTGATTGGGTTCAAGTTGGGTGAACGCGGTGGCCACACCATTTGTCAGAACTCTCCTCAAACCAATTCTGAACAACTTCAGACTGATGACACGGTGCATTATACTGCTGGAATATTTCATCTTTGTGGGGGTACATGAAGGGTGGCAAATGGTCATCAAGCAATGCAACATAGCAGTTACCAGTCAATGACGTGTTCAGGTGGACCAGCGAACTCAACCCATGCCACGTGAACACACCCCACACCATTATGGAACCAGCACCAGCCTGCACTGTGACGTACTGACAACTGGATTCCATGGGGTCTGCGCCACACCCAAACTCGATCATCAGCCCGAAACAACTGGAACCGTTACTCGTTGGACCACTCTATATAATGACAGTGCTCCAGGGTCCAGGTGCGGTGCTGTCTATTGTCATGGTGTTAACGGGCTCTCTGCTGGGTCTTCTGCTCCCATATCTCAAGGAAGCTAAAGAGTGCACTGACCTGCTGGATATGTGTCTGGTACCTCCTGCATTGAATGTGATTTGAGCCAGTGTTGCTTGTCTGTTACCATGGACAAATCTGGGCAGATGCCTCTAGTCACGACCATTAAGCACCCGTGGTCGGCAACTGCGCTGTCCAAGGTAATGCCATGAGGTATTCCTGGTTCACAAGTGACACCGTAGATCGAGGAAATGTCCTCACAAAGTTGCAAATGGAATGTCTCATCCGTCATGCCATGTTTGAACTCTGATCATTCCTGACGCCTTGCCATGACCAGTCTAGTTGGTGTATAAACTGACTTACGAGATGTCTGTTTACAACTGATGCAGGTCTTGGCATTTCAAAGATGTCCCAGTACAGTGGAAACACCTACCATTACCTTTACATACTGCTATCCCATGACTTTTGGCACTTCAATGTATAGTGTGTACTGTACTTAAAAGTAATCAACATTTAGGTTTATTTCATTAGCTGTGTGCTTTGGACAATCTTGCACGCTTGTCCTAGAGTGGCTTCGATGGCAACAAAGTATCATCAGGATTTTCTACTTCAGGGTCCATAGGGTATCCACAGGATACCTTGGGGTATAGGTGTGACGTCAGTCGCAGGGCACCAAAGAGTTAAGCTTTCAGCCTCCCAGGATGCACTAGGTCCCCCTCCTATACCCCGCCCCCGAGCCAAGGCACCTCAGTTTAGTTTGGTGCCCGGCCGGAGTCGGGTGCACCTGTTGGAGTGGGGGCTAGAAGAGCCCCTGAAGCTTATTCTTCATGCAGCTGTGGCTGCACAACTGGATGAACAGCATGGACAGTCAGTCCTGACGTCCATGCTGTCTTCCCTACACCCCGCCGGTACCAGAACGCCGGTACTGATCCGGGGATGCTGGTGGGCGTCTGGGGTCACAGCTAGCGGTGACCCCAGATGCTCCGGACAATGGCCGGATTCAAGGGGGACAGAGGTAAGCAGCGGGGTCCCGCGGTGGGTCCCCGCTGATCACATGGTCCTAAGTCCCCAGGCAGGGGGCTCCCTGGGGACTGGCTGCAGCGTGGAGCCAGGCGACCAACCTGCGCTTCCACTACCCCCTGGGACAGCGGACCGCAGCAGAGCGGTAGCGCTGCGGCGTCCCAGGGGTTAAATGCATGCCAGGGGAGCGCGCCTTCCCTGTCTCACAGCCGGCGCCTCCCCCGCTGCACACAGCCCTCTCTGCATGCTGCCGACTGGTCCTGTGGCAGCGCTCCTCCCCCAGGCCAGCCTCCTCTCTGCTCCTCGGCGGCCATCTTCTCCAGAACGCATGGTGAACGCTGCTGGAAGCGCTGGAAGGAAGCATCGTGGTCTGGGTCCCCCCGCATACCTCTCCTCCGCTGTGGTCAGGTCTGTGTATGCAGCGCTGTGTCCTACCAGGCCCTGTGTCTGTGTAGTTGAGTGATCAGCGCTGTTAGTGCAGGAATTGTTATTTTTCTGCATTGTATGTGACTGTGCTAGCGCTGCTGCCTGTAACTTTTCTTCTCTAAACTGTCAGCTTTATTACTGTCCCTGTTCTTTCTGCTAAAGCCCTTGCGGTGCGGTGCTGCAGGGTGGTCTCTCGCCTATTTAATACTTAATTGGTGAGAGAGGTCACATACGTGGTGCCATCATGTCTGAAAGTGATTTTCCCCTCCGGCTACAGTGTACCACGTGCAAAGTACCGTTAGCGGAGGGGGAGGGTAGCGCGGAGGGCCTTTGCCGGCAGTGTTTGTCCATGGCGCGGCCTATTACGGTTACAGCACCGGTACAGGAGCCGCCCTGGGCTTGTTTCGCTCAGGCGTTAACAGCTTTAGTGGGCCAGTTAGCTCCGCAGCCCGCGTTTACTCCGATGGGTTTGTCCCAGCAGTCTGTGGTGTCGTCACCCATGCAGGGGTTCCCACGACAATTGGTGGTACCCCACAGTCTCCCTATTTCCCCGCTCCCGGGTTCTCAGGAGCCAGCGTGGGTTAACTCCCTGACGAGTTCTGTACAGCACTTGTCGGATGTGTTGCAAGGGGAGTCTGTGATGCGGTCTCATAAAAGGCCGGTGGCGTCTCTGTCCGCTCCTTATGAGGATGACGAAGGGACGTCTGATGATGGGGAGATTCTAGATCCTTACGATCAGGAACCTCTCCATACTAAGGACGCTGATGCTAAGTCCAAAGTATATATTCCTGGACTTATTCGGGCGGTCCGCACAGCCTTGGTGATTGAGGACGAAGTTCCCCCAGCGGCTAAATCTAAGTATGCCTTTTTCAAAGATGTGAAGGGCGATGCCACAGTCTTTCCTCTTTCGGGTCAGTTGGTGGACCATTTAGAGGAGGCGTGGAAACAACCTGGCAAAAGATACCAGCCGCAGAGACGCCTGGCGGTGGCTTATCCGTTCGCGGATAATTATTTTGCTAAGTGGGAATCCCCTCCACAGGTGGATTCTCACGTGACCCGTCTTGTCCGTAGTGCCACATTGCCGATGCCATCCATGTCCTCCCTTAAGGATGCTACGGACCGCAAGGTAGAAATCTGCCTGAAGTCCGCTTATTCCCTTGCAGGGGGGGCAGCACGGCCGGCTATGGCCATTTGCTGGGTTGCCAGAGCGATGGAGCGCTGGGCGGATTCATTAGAGGCTTCTTTTGAATCCGACTGTCCGGCCGATCAGGCGGAGTTGATTGGCAATCTCCGTGATTCGGCCACCTACATCAACGAGGCGGCTCTAGACATTAGTACTCTGGTGTCTAGAATTTCTTCAGCAGCGGTAGCTGCTCGTCGCACCTTGTGGCTGCGATCCTGGAAGGCGGACGCAGATTCCAAGAAAGGTCTGGAAGCGTTGCCGTTTACCGGAGAAGTTCTCTTCGGTCCGGATCTGGATAAGATTGTGGCCACGCTGGCGGCAGCCAAATCTGCCTGTCTCCCGTCGGCCGCTGCTCCTTCTGGTTCGGGACCATCGTCCTTTCGGTCATCTAGGGCCCAGGGCAGGCCCAAACCACAGTCGTTTCCTCGGCAGGCTGGCCCTAAGAAATCGGTCAAGCCCCGGAAGCAGGCATGGAGTACCAGACGTCCGGCCCCCAAGCCAGATGACAAGCCTGCGGCCTGACGGTCCGGGCCTCCCTTTGGGGGATCCCAGGGTGGGAGGCCGCCTGCTACAGTTCACCCAGTGTTGGTCGACCACTACGACAGACACTTGGGTTCTGGAGGTGGTTTCCCACGGATACGCCCTCTCCTTCCGGCACAGACCCCCGGCTCGCTTCTTCACCACGGGTCTCCCATCAGACCGGAACAAGGCTACGGAGCTGCGGAAGGTATTGCACACTATGCTCCAGGCTGGAGTTATAGTGGCGGTTCCATTCTCCCAGAGGGGCCAGGGTTTCTATTCAAATCTATTTTTGGTACAGAAACCCAATGGGTCATATCGTCCGATTCTCAACCTCAAAGCACTCAACAAGTCTTTGCGGGTCCCGAAGTTTCGGATGGAGACCCTACGGTCCATCATTCTGGCGCTGGAACCTGGGGACTACTTGGTGTCATTGGACATACAGGACGCTTACCTGCATGTCCCTATTCTTTGGCGCCATCAACAGTTCCTCAGGTTTGCAATCAGCAGCGACCACTTCCAGTTTCGGGCGTTACCTTTTGGCCTGGCAACAGCACCACGTGTTTTCACCAAGGTGATGGCGGTCATGGCGGCTTCTCTGCGGCTGCAGGGAGTCCGCATGTTGCCGTATTTGGACGACCTGTTATTGGTGGCAGGATCTCCAGAGCTCCTGTTACGCCACTTGGACCTGACCATTGCACTGCTGCAACGGCACGGCTGGCTAATCAACTGGCAGAAGTCCACTCTAATCCCGTCTCGGAGGATTCTGCATCTTGGAGCCTTATTGGACTCGGGACAGCAAAGGATCTTCGTGACGGAGGACAAGATCTCTGCTTTACAGTCAAGGGTGCGCAGTTGTCTGCACAGCCGCCGGGTGTCCTTACACTCGGCGATGAGGTTACTGGGCTCCATGGTGTCGGTGTTCGACATGGTGGAATACGCCCAGTTTCACTCCAGACCTCTGCAGCACCTGATCCTGTCCAAGTGGAACGGGCTGACTCAGTCTCTGAAGTCCCAGACGATTGTGCTCACCCAGGAGGTTCGCCTGTCCCTTACGTGGTGGTTACAGACGACCCACCTCAACAAGGGACGTCCGTTCTGGGTTCCAAATTGGGTCCTGTTGACAACGGACGCCAGTCTTCGGGGCTGGGGAGCAGTTTCGGGTCCACACTTGTTCCAGGGCAGGTGGACGCCGACAGAAGCGGAGCTTCCAATAAATATCTTGGAACTCCGTGCGGTCTTCAATGCTCTCCAGCAGGCACAGCGGTTTCTCCAGGGTCGCCCGGTGCAGGTCCAGTCGGACAACGCTACCACCGTGGCCTACATAAACAGGCAAGGAGGAACTCGCAGTCGGGCGGCTCTCGTAGAGGTCTCTCGGATCCTGGTTTGGGCGGAGCGCAATCTTCCGGCCATATCAGCGGTCTTCATCCCGGGAGTGCTCAATTGGGAGGCGGACTTTCTAAGTCGCCAGGACGTTCATCCGGGGGAATGGTCCCTGCACCCGGACGTTTTTCAACTACTGGTGGACAGGTGGGGTCTTCCAGAAATCGACCTCATGGCGTCCCGGCACAACAACAAGTTGCCGGTGTACGGGTCTCGCACAAGAGACGAAGGGGCGTCTCTGGTGGATGCTCTGTCCGTCCGGTGGACGTTCCGGTTCGCATACCTGTTCCCTCCGGTCTCCCTTCTTCCACGGGTAATCCGGAAATTCAAACAGGAAGGAGGGACGCTCCTGTTGATAGCTCCCGCGTGGCCCAGACGGCACTGGTTCTCAGACCTTCAGGGTCTGTCCGTGGACATTCCTCTGCGGTTGCCGCTACGACCGGACCTTCTGTCTCAGGGTCCTTGCCTTCACCCGGACCTGACTCGGCTGTCTTTGACGGCGTGGCTGTTGAGACGGCCATGCTGAGGTCCCGGGGGTTTTCCAGCTCGGTGGTGCGTACCATGTTACGAGCTCGGAAACCGTCTTCCGCGAGGATATACCATCGCGTGTGGCATACGTTCTTCCAGTGGTGTCGACCGAGAGGTTATGCACCGCGGGAGTTTCGTCTGTCTCGGATTCTCGCCTTCCTGCAAGCGGGACTAGATCATGGGCTTCGCCTTGCTTCTTTGAAGGTACAGGTTTCGGCCCTATCTGTCTGGTTTCACCGTAGGATTGCTACAATCCCGGATGTGCGCACCTTTATGCAGGGTGTTCTCCGCATTCAGCCGCCCTTTGTTCCACCTGTGGCGCCTTGGGATTTGGCTGTGGTCCTGAGGGCTCTCCAAGGACCGCCGTTTGAACCACTGGGCTCAGTGGATCTTAAATGGCTAACAGCTAAGACTGTTTTCCTTCTGGCCATTGCTTCGGCCAGACGTGTTTCTGAGTTAGGGGCTCTTTCTTGTAGACCCCCTTTCTTGGTTTTTTATGGGAACAGGGCAGTGCTCCGCACTCGGCCCGAGTTTCTTCCCAAAGTTGTTTCCCAGTTTCATATTAACGAGGAAATAGTTGTTCCGGCCTTTAACTCACCGGGTCTTTCCGTGGGTGAGGCCTCTTTGGATGTTGTGCGGGCCTTAAGGACTTATGTTGACCGCACTTCTTCGTTTAGGAAGTCGGACGCTTTGTTTGTCCTCTTTGGCTTCCGTAAAAAGGGTTGGCCTGCTTCAAAGCAAACTTTGGCAGCCTGGATCCGTATGGCTATTTCTGAAGCTTATCTTCATGAAGGCCTACCGGTCCCTCCTTCTCTGAAGGCTCATTCCACTAGGTCTGTGGGTCCTTCGTGGGCAGCTCGACGTGGTGCCTCGGCAGTTCAGATCTGCAAGGCTGCTACGTGGTCTTCTGTCCATACCTTCGTGAGGTATTACAGGTTTGACACCTTCGCCTCTCAGGATGCTTCCTTCGGGCGGCGGATTCTCCTTTCTGCACAGGAGCGTCCCCACCCTTAAAGGATACTGCTTTGGGACATCCCCAAGGTATCCTGTGGATACCCTATGGACCCTGAAGTAGAAAATATGAGATATGGTAAGAACTTACCCTTGTTATCTCTATTTCTACGAAGTCCATAGGGTTCCACAGGACTCCCGCCCTGTCGCACCTGTGCTGCAGATGGGCTTTGCTCTGGTCACCGGTTTTCCGTCTCCCTCTGGTGAGAATGTGATTCTTGTATGTGTCCAGATCTTTGTTCTCTCTCTTCCTTCTCCTCCTCCGGCCTATGGCTTGGTAACTAACTGAGGTGCCTTGGCTCGGGGGCGGGGTATAGGAGGGGGACCTAGTGCATCCTGGGAGGCTGAAAGCTTAACTCTTTGGTGCCCTGCGACTGACGTCACACCTATACCCCAAGGTATCCTGTGGAACCCTATGGACTTCGTAGAAATAGAGATAACAAGGGTAAGTTCTTACCATATCTCATATTTTCTTACGTCTCAGTTGAGCCAGGAGAATCATACATAAATTCCAAAATAGGGCCGGATTCAATTAGGTGCGAAATCGGACATAGTGTTCTGCTTATGAAAGGTTACTTTGCTTATGTCACTGTAGGTATTATATTAGATTGTACTATCAGTGGCATAGCTATAGCATACTGTAGGTATTATATTAGATTGTACTAAACTATCAGTGGCATAGATAAAGCACACTGTAGGTGTTCTATTAGAATGTATGGGATGTAGTTATGAGACCGGCGGCATCGTCTAAATCACGACGGGGGAAGCCCGACAAGGGACTTAAGATAGGTGTCAAAATACCGACGCCTATTGTAATCCCGACGTGAGAATCCAGAAGGACGCCAGCCCAAATGAGGTAAGTCCGGGGAGCCCTTAGCCGCAGAGGGGAGAGAGGAGGGTTAGGTTTATGAAGCATAGCGGGGTTAGCATTAGGTTTTTTTTGGGGGGGGGTGTAAGGGTTAGGCCTTAAGGGGGGAGACTTAGGTTTTGGCACTAATGCGGAGGGTTACTGTGCGAGGTGGGAAGTGTTAAGGTTAGGGTGTGGGGTGGGGAGGGTTAGGGGGAGAAGGGGGGAGTATATTGTCATTATCAATGGTAGTGGAACTACTAAATAGTAGCCGTTACCTTACCTAGTGCCTAATTACCATCTAGTCTGCCAGAGATCTACAAAGGGTGAAGTGAGATTTGCTGCCAGATACTATAAAGCCACAGCCCTAAGGTTTGCAATATAAGGCATCTGATGGAAAGAAAATGATGTGGTAATAATGGGGTACTATTACCACAATCTTGAGACACAGTCATGCCCTCAAATGAAAATATGACATATGGGGATATATGTATCAAGCCATGGACAGAGATAAAAGTACCAACCAATCCGCGCCTGTCATTTTTCAAGCACATCGGTAAAGTATTCACAGCGTTTCACTCTTTCCACATTTTATGTTACAGCCTTATTCCAAAACGGAATAAATACATTTTTGTCCTCAAAATTCTACACACAATACCCCATAATGACAACGTGTAAAAGGTTTTTTTGAGATTTTTGCAAATTTAATAAAAACAAAAAACCTAAGAAATCACATGTACATAAGTATTCACAGCCTTTGCTCAATACTTTGTTGATGCACCTTTGGCAGCAATTACAGCCTCAAGTCTTTTTGAATATGATGCCACAAGCTAGGCACACCTATCCTTTGGCCAGTTTCACCCATTCCTCTTTGCAGCACCTCTCAAGCTCCATCAGGTTGGATGGGATGCGTCGGTGCACAGCCATTTTCATATCTCTCCAGAGATGTTCAATCAGATTCAAGTCTGGGCTCTGGCTGGGCCACTCAAGGACATTCACAGAGTTGTCCTGAAGCCACTCCTTTGATATCTTGGCTGTGTGCTTAGGGTGATGGTCCTGCTGAAAGATGAACCCGTCGCCCCAGTTTGAGGTCAAGAGCGCTCTGGAGCAGGTTTTCATCCAGGATGTCTCTGTACATTGCTGCATTCATCTTTCCCTCTATCCTGACTAGTCTCCCAGTTCCTGCCGCTGAAAAATCACCCCCACAGCATGATACTGCCACCACCATGCTTCACTGTAGGGATGGTATTGGCCTGGTGATGAGCGGTACCAGGTTTGCTCCAAACAATGCCTGGCATTCACGCCAAAGAGTTTAATCTTTGTCTCTCATGGTCTGAGAGTCCTTCAGGTGCATTTTGGCAAACTCCAGGCAGGCTGCCATGTGCTTTTTTTTACTACGGAGTGGCTTCCGTCTGGCCACTCTACCATGATTGGTGGATTGCTGCAGAGATGGTTGTCCTTCTGGAAGGTTCTCTGCTCTCCACAGAGGAATACTGTAGTTCTGACAGAGTGACCATCGGGTTCTTGGTCACCTCCCCGACTAGGACCCTTCTCCCCTGATCTCTCAGTTTAGACGGCCGGCCAACTCTAGGAACAGTCCTTGTGGTTCCAAACTTCTTCCATTTATGGATGATAGAGGCCACTGTGCTCATTGGGACCTTCAAAGCAGCAGATATTTTTCTGTACCCTTCCCCAGATTTGTGCCTCGAGACAATCCTGTCTCAGAAGTCTACAGACAATTCCTTGGACTTCATGCTTGGTTTGTGCTCTGACATGCACTGTCAAGTGTGGGACCTTTATATAGACAGGTGTATGCCTTTCAAAATCATATCCAATCAACTGAATTTACCACAGGTGGACTCAAATTAGGCTGTAGGAACATCTCAAGGATGATCAGTGGAAACAGGATGCACCTGAGCTCAGTTTTGAGCTTCATGGTAAAGGCTGTGAATACTTATGTACATGTGATTTCTTAGTTGTCACTCAGATTGCAGTGGCTGGTTCGCGTATGCACACTGCAATGTAGACGAATGTGCAGAACGCAACAATTGGCCGATTTCGTGCGTAATCGCAGTTGCGATCCTTGCTGGATCAGGCCTATAGTGTGGATTAGGATGCAAAGTGACTGACAGACAGCCACCATTTGGGGTAGGCAACACAGTAATGACCCTTAATGTTAATATGCCACATAGTAATGCCTCAAATTCAATTGCCACACAGTAATACCCCAACCTGGTAATATGCCACACAGTAATGCCCTCACCTGGCAATATGCCACACAGTAATGCCTCAAATTTAAATGACACACAGTAATACCACAAACTGGTAATGTGCCACACAGTAATACCCCAACCTTGTAATATGCTACACAGTAATGCCCTCATGTGGTAATATGCCACACATTAATGCCCTCACCTGGTAATATGCCACACAGCATTGCTCTCACCTAGCAATATGCCACACAGTAATGCCCCACCTGGTAATATACCACACAGTAATACCCCAACCTGATAACATACCACACAGTAATGCCCTCACATGGTAATATGTCACACAGTAATGCCCCTAATTAGTAATATGGCACACAGAAATGCAACCACCTAAAGATGTATGAGCATTCTGGACATTCATTTTGTAACCCAATGTCTGGATATGGGGACAGTCAGTCTATTTTAGTTTTTTAAGCTGTTGTACTGACCTTTTATAAAATTATACACAATAAGGACAAGATTATGTTACTCGGCCTGCTGTCTGCAAATTGCTGGTAAACTAGGGGTAGTTATTTTAGTTTGCATGTAACAACCTCTCTCTACAGCCTTGTGCAGGTCCTTATGTGATGAGAGATTGTGTTGCAGTAAGAAATGGGTACACTGAGGGCCTGATTTTGAGTAGGACGCTGCAGCTTCTGTGTGTGCTTCTTTTTCTGGTATTGCATCTGCGGCTTTCTGCAAATACCTCTATAATCCCTTTCCTGGTGTACATCCGTTCGTCTGCATGTGCAAGGACTGAGATGCCCTCTTTAGTGTCCTTAGATGCTCACATACCACTTAGTGCGTCTGTAGAACCATCCATCGGTTACAGCATTGAAACTTGCGCCAGCTCCATGCTAGGTGCAGATTCTGTGTCACACTATGGCTTCCTATGTGAGCGATTGTGTCTGAGTTTGCAACCACTTCAGCAGCACACCCTGACACGCCCATAAGATGGACCATTACCTGCATCTGAATAGTCACTTCCCAGTCACCGCCCAGGAACGTCCAGCATGTTTCCAGTACGTTACTGATAAGGTGCATCTCAGTCACAGCTGCACCTCTGTGTAAATGTATACTTCTCTACATGCTATTCCCTCAATGTATGCTGAAGACTTGTGCCTTTTATCTCTAGAATGTGAAGAATAAGATATCTATGTATATTTATAGCTAACAAAAATATATGGTTTATTTAAGTTTACACTTGCTTTGTAATTACTAGTGGAATTATACTTAGGAAAATAATATCAGTTATATAAACTATCTATGAGGTTCCTAGATGTGATTGCTGTAGAAATGTTTTATAGAGCGCTGTATTTGTCTCCAGTACACATGTTCCTAGTGATACATTTTTGTTTCACTCAAACCAGTTACTAATGATTATCAGCTGTGTTATATGATACTAATTATTGACACTACTTAAACCCACAAGACCTGGGGAACAACATCCACCTTGAAAAAGATGTCAGAGGGACGTTGAAACGCGTAGGTGCAAGCTTTTACTTTGTCCCTGGGTTACTTTTTGGAAGCTGTCTGACTTATACAAGGGAGACCGGAACTACACTCCCCCACAGCCGCTTACATCTACGGCAATTCAAGCAGCTCTGCAGCCCCTGCACCAACACACTGTTTGGGACTCACCGGCTCATTTCCATCTAACACAGGACTTGGAGCGGCTAACTTAATAATACTCTCAAGCTACCCGAAAGCCGGGTCAAGCATAAGAAGCCAGCCATCCGTGGATGCAGCCATCTGTACCGCCACAGCCGGACCCTTTCTCAGCGCAAGAAGGGTCAGTTCTGTCTGACCGGCAGGTAATACCTATGCTGGTATACAGTGACCCCTTACAGCAGGTCTCTCTGCCAGACCAACAGGAAATATGCATGCAGCTATTCATTGACCTTTTCCAATAGACTCAGATGCTCCCTTACAGGAATAATCACCCGCTGCTAACTGTTTCAGTGCCCTTACCCCGGACATTTTGATATATATTTACATTATACCCATTATATTTCATTGGGACATTCAGTCTAGAGCTGTTCTATTATTATACAGCTGATATGGGATATTGATATATATATATATATATTTATATATTTTATTGTTTCTATTTCTTATTAACCATTATATCTAATTGTAACTGTGAGTTAATTTACTTGCAACTTTCAGACTCTGCGGTTGTTATATTTTCTTCTGTATTTATGTCTAAGTGAGCGTACCTCCCTCACACAACTACACCGAATCTGATAAGTTTGAAACTCTTCAGTGCCTGGGTTATTTATCTACCTCTGTGCATACACACTGTGTCACACAGGTGCGCTGTGCCTTTTTACCGTCTTAGACGCATGTGCAGTAGCAAAATATCGATCAACTCCGTGAACATCGGCATTGTTTGCGACTCAAAATCAGGCCCCGAATCTTTTAGAAGTTTGCTGAATGGGTCTTTGTTACTCAACAGTATTTGGTACCTGCCCAAAGGATGACTTCCTAAGCTGAACCTATAAATAAATACATAAAATAATGTAACATTGCAATAAATACTGCATGTGTATTGTGTATTGGCGATAGACTCAGCTAGTAGCATCAAGGCAATAGCAGTGCACAAGCGTGATCAGTGTGCCCAGTCATTATGTTACATTACTGGGATACCATACAGTGTCACCATGGTTATTACTTTCTTTACATTCAACAGGTCTGCAGCAACTTAAAGAGAAGGAACTTTCCAGCAAATTCACCCTTTCCCAGCTGCCAATTTCTGCTACAAAGGACCCAGAGAGTCTGGATCCAGATGTACAACTGTGTCAGCGAATGGAAAGTACCATCATTGAGATAAATAACATGAGCGTCACCGGAGTGTAAATTATTTTGCTTTACACTTTGTTTATCTGTACCACAAGAAGGAGACCTGAACAATAAGGCTTGGTGGCTGCATGCTTCATGGCAGCTTAAAAGACTGAACTTTCTGTTGGTTTGGCTAGTTAAATGCCTCCAAGTACCATGTAATAGTGGGCATACATTGTACAATTATCTGGCCGATCCGCCTGATGGCCGCGGATCAGCCAGATAATTGTACAGTGTATTTCCACAACCAACCACAAATTATTGGTCTGTCAGACATGCAAAATCATCCACCATGTCTGACAGATGCAATAATTTGTGAGGTGCAAGTTGGCCGCTTCGTGGAGTGTTTGCTGTTCTGGGCCGAGCGATGGACATCTCCCGTTCCTTCACAGGGAAGGAATGCAGATACTGTGGGCCATATACTGTGACATTTCCCACAGTGTTTGGCCAGGATATCTGATGAATTTCAAGCTGTCAGATAAAATCTGTCGCTCTGATAGATGTTTTATTGGACAGTGTATGCCAAGCTTAAGATGTTGTGCCTAAAATGCTGTACAAAGTCTACACTTATAAATACACTGCTCAAAAAAAATACAGAGAACACTTAAACAACACAATGTAACTCCAAGTCATTCACACTTCTGTGAAATCAAACTGTCCACTTAGGAAGCAACATTGATTGACAATCAATTTCACATGCTGTTGTGCAAATGGAATAGACAACAGGTGGAAAATTATAGGCAATTAGCAAGACACCCCCAATAAAGGAGTGGTTCTGCAGGTGGTGACCACAGACCACTTCTCAGTTCCTATGCTTTTTGGCTGATGTTTTGGTCACTTTTGAATGCTGGCGGTGCTTTCACTCTAGTGGTAGCATGAGACGGAGTCTACAACCCACACAAGTGGCTCAGGTAGTGCAACTCATCCAGGATGGCACATCGATGGGAGCTGTGGCAAGAAGGTTTGCTGTGTCCAGAGCATGGAGGCGCTACCAAGAGACAGGCCAGTACATCAGGAGACGTGGAGGAGGCCGTAGGAGGGCAACAACCCAGCAGCAGGACCGCTACCTCCGCCTTTGTGAAAGGAGGAACAGGAGGAGCACTGCCAGAGCCCTGCAAAATGACCTCCAGCAGGCCACAAATGTGCATGTGTCTGCTCAAACAGTCAGAAACAGACTCCATGAGGGTGGTATGAGGGCCCGACGTCCACAGGTGGGGGTTGTACTTACAGCCCAACACCGTGCAGGACGTTTGGCATTTGCCAGAGAACACCAAGATTGGCAAATTCGCCACTGGCGCCCTGTGCTCTTCACAGATGAAAGCAGGCTCACACTGAGCACATGTGACAGACGTGACAGAGTCTGGAGATGTCAAGGAGAATGTTCTGCTGCCTGCAACATCCTCCAGCATGACCGGTTTGGCAGTGGGTCAGTAATGGTGTGGGGTGGCATTTCTTTGGGGGGCCGCACAGCCCTCCATGTGCTCGCTAGAGGTAGCCTGACTGCCATTAGGTACCGAGATGAGATCCTCAGACCCCTTGTGAGACCATATGCTGGTGCGGTTGGCCCAGGGTTCCTCCTAATGCAAGACAATGCTAGACCTCATGTGGCTCGAGTGTGTGAGCAGTTCCTGCAAGACGAAGGCATTGATGCTATGGACTGGCCCGCCCATTCCCCAGACCTGAATCCAATTGAGCACATCTGGGACGTCATGTCTCGCTCCATCCACCAACGCCACGTTGCACCACAGACTGTCCAGGAGTTGGCAGATGCTTTAGTCCAGGTCCGGGAGGAGATCCCTCAGGAGTCCATCCGCCACCTCATCAGGAGCATGCCCAGGCGTTGTAGGGAGGTCATACAGGCACGTGGAGGCCACACACACTACTGAGCCTCAGTTTGACTTGTTTTAAGGACATTACATCAAAGTTGGAGCAGCCTGTAGTGTGTTTTTCCACTTTAATTTTGAGTGCGGCTCCAAAACCAGACCTCCATGGGTTAATAAATTTGATTTCCAATGATAATTTTTGTGTGATTTTGTTGTCAGCACATTCAACTATGTAAAGAACAAAGTATTTAATAAGAATATTTCATTCATTCAGATCTAGGATGTGTTATTTTAGTCTTCCCTTTATTTTTTTGAGCAGTGTATAAATGCTACAGTTTCATTTAGATTTCAATAAATGTAATATTCTTGTGGGTAAACAGTAAGTAGTGACTATCAAAATGTGTTTGTATGCAAGTATTTGAGTGAAAACCACATTTAGGCCCCTAATTACTATAATCCGCATTTCAAATGTGGATTGTAGTGTAATAATTTCACCAAACCTCACATTGCAAATTTAGGAATTATCACAAGAATGTATCAACATTCTCAAGTAGGGACAGAGCTAGCTCACAAGCTCTGTCCCTGAGAATCCTTACCGCACACTGGACCTCATTCAGAGCCGCTAGCAAAAAGCGAGCGCTCGCTCTGAATGAGGGGGACACTTTTTTTTTATTTTTTTAGCCGGCCTCCTGGCAGCTCGCTTTTGCGAGCGGCCAGGTGATGGTCGCGACCATCGGGCTTGCGAGGAGACCCTTGTGGTAGGGTCTCGTCTGCCGCAAGCCCCAGTGAGCTTTCGGCTCTAATAGAGCAGGAAACTCGCTACTGACATCACTTGTGATGTCAGTAGGGCCGCCCACAAGCGGCAGGCGTTCCTTCAGGAACGCCTCTGTTTGTCCAGCTACCCCCCTCCCCGCCTACACAACGGGGCGAGCTGTCGATCAACATCGACAGCTGCCCCGTTTGTAGCGAGCCCCAGAGTGAGTGAATTTCTCACTCGCTCCGGGGCTTGCGTGTGCAGTGACCCACCATCGACCCGCTTGCGAGCACATGAGGGACACTGTCACTCTATTTTTCGCAAAAAATACAGTGACAGTGCCTCCGAGGATGCGCTGATGATGGCTAGAGCTACCATTTAGAGGGTTGAATACCTTTGCAAGCCGCTGTAGATCACGGAACTAATAACTGTGTGTTTAGTTAGTTTAAGAAATAGAATACAATACTGCAGCAAGAGTAACTCATATAATGTATCCACTTATACGTTCTTTATTATTGAGCAAAAATTACCCAGATATGTTAGAAATGAGATTTGAGATAATAAGATCTTTAGGATCGCTGGTGTTAGCCGAATGAATCCACCAAAGTGCAGTTTGAGTCCCATAAAATGATTGAAGTATTTGCCTTTTGTGTGCTCCAATAGTCACTATAGCTCATGAGCCGCTGAGCTGGATGTCGCTGGAATTACTGCACCACAGTAGCGAGGAGGAAGCATTATGCTCTGCACTGCTTGTGCAAATGGTTCTGTGTATCATAGTGGTTGGCAGAGAATTGGTTCAGTGATCGTGGTTTCTTCTTTTCCACCCAGAATTATACCAAGCTCTCAGTGGAAAAGAACAGAAAGTAATGACTGAACCCTCTGTCAACCACTACAGTATGTATTAGTTTCTTGTACCCTCTGGTTTGTTATAGTGAATTGTGGTCTGCACAGGGCCGGTTCTAGACATTGTGGAGCTCAGGGCGAAAGTTCCCAGTTGCGCCCCCCCTCTTCCTTAAAAAAAAAAGCTTTTATAGACGTGGCCGGCGCAATCAGGGTGGGGGGCCACAATTCATCACATTTTGGTGGCGTGCCCAGCACTTACTGAGGTGCTGGGCTTCTCCCAAGCTCTCCCCTCACGATGAGTAATTGCTGTATGCAGTAATGTCCTTACACAGTAAAGCCCTTTATAACATATTATGCCACATGCAGTAATGCGCTTTATAATACATTGTAGGAGCTGCTCTTCAGTGTTATATGGGTATGTAAATGAGACTGCCTCCGGTAGTCAGTGTCAGTCTCTATTGGTAAGTGGTACCTGGGTATGCGTAGGAGCCTGTCTCTATTGGTAAGTGGTACCTGGGTATGTGTAGGAGCCTGTCTCTATTGGTAAGTGGTATGTGGGAATGTGGAGGAGTCTGCATCAAGTAAAAAAAAAGGGTAGAGAGGTAGGTGGTGAAGTCTGCCTCCAGTGGCGAGTGGTACCTGGGTAAGTGGAGGAGCCTACTGCATCAGTGGTAAGGTGTACCTTGGTTATGTTACCCCCAGTGGTAAGGGCTATAGGTGTATAAGGATGCCTCTCAGCGGGAAGGCATGTATGTTGCTGAGCCTGCCACCGTTAGCGAGTGGCACCTGGTGTGGATGAGAGGCACATGTTGCAGAGCCTGTGTCTCTAATGGGTATGTTGCAGATCCTGTTGCCCCCATTGGTAAGGGCTATAGGGGTTATGCTGCAGAGCTTGCTGTCCCAGTGCCGAGAGCTATAGATTATGTTGCTGAGGGCCTGATTCAGAGCCTCTCGTAAGCGGCCGCTCGTTCGCTCCGAGCGATGTTCGCACATCTGCGCATGCGTATGGGTTTTAGTACGCATGCGCGAACCAGTCAGTGTGGTCGAAAATCGTGTGCTCGCAAAATAGCGAATGCCTACTAATTTGAGTGACAGAATGAGGCGTTTGTGGGTGGTAACAGGGAAAGGTGCTTGAAAATGGGGAGTGGAGATCCGAACGCAGGCGTGCCAAACGGTCAAAACGGGCGTTTAATGGGCGTGCATAATTAACAAAGCAGCGTCATTGACTACGTCACTTGGTTGTCTTTTAGCCTGAACTGCTCGCATGATTGCGGTAGGAAAATCCAAGCACTGCGAGCAGTTCATACGCCTTTCTATGTACTCGATTAATCAAATAAATAGCAGAGATGGCGTAGGATGCGAGCGGCCAGGGGGCGTTTTTTCCTAAATAGTGAGCGCATGTTTCGTTCGCTCGTTCAGACATAGAGGCGTCAACAGACCGCAAAGATCGAGTGCTTAATTTAAATTGCCAGCCCCTTTTTATGAACTAGCATCCGCAAATAGCGTCCGGCTCTGAATCAGGCCATGAGCCTGCTGCCTCAGTGGTAAGGGATACCTGGGTATGTTGCGGAGTCTGCCTCCATAAGCAAGTGGTACCTGTGTATGTGGAGGAGCTTGCTTCTCATGAGAAAGGGTTTTGTGCACTGGGGAGCTTGCTGCCCGCAGTTGTACTTGCCTCGATGCCCTCAAGCTGGGGTAGGCAGGTGTATGGTCCGGCGGCGTCATTGTGCCTGAGCCGCGGTCTGTGCTGCAGGGCCGGTGTATTGGCCCGGGCTGGGCCGCTGGGGTTGTCAGCCTCGGGCTGTTAGTGTAGTAGACACAAAGCAGCAGCAAAACCCAAATGCCATCACCACCTCCCCGAAGTACAAGTGGGAGCACACGCTGTTGCCCTCCTGTAACCAGCGAGGGCTCCAAACTTACATACAATCCTCTTTACATACATATACAGTATATAAACAGTCCTCTTTATTACTTACATACATACAGGGAGTCCTCCTTACTTACATACATACTACATACAGTCCTCCATACATGCAGTCCTCCTTACTTACATACAGTCCTCCTTACTTACACACATATTTATATATATATATATATATATATATATACAGTCCTCTTTATTACTTACATACAGTCCTCTTTACTTACATACATACTACATACAGTCCTCCTTACTTACATACATAGTCCTCCATACATACAGTCCTCCTTACTTACATACAGTCCTCCTTACTTACATATATATACAGTCCTCTTTATTACTTGCATACATACAGTCCTCCTTACTTACATACATACTACATACAGTCCTCCTTACATACATACTATATAGTCCTCCTTACATACATACTACATACAGTCCTCCTTACTTACTGTACATACAGTCCTCCTTGCATACTGTACATACATACAGTCCTCCTTACATACTGTACATACATACAGTCCTCCTTACATACTGTACATACATACAGTCCTCCTTACATACTGTACATACATACAGTCCTCCTTGCTTACAAACATACAGTCCTCCTTACATTCAAGCATACAGTCCTCTTGTATGATTCCAAGAGTCAGTGATACAGATATGCCATCATGTGCTAACAGCCCAATAAGCCATGCTGCCACCCTGACTGATGTGTGGGGAGAGCCGGCTACTTATAATACAGTGTTAGTAGCAGGAAGCTTCCATGCTCGGCTAATGCTGCAGCCAGCTACTCAGCTGTCAGGATAAAGGATCCTCCATATCATGCACTGATCCACGGAGAAAGCTCTAAGCTCAGCAGAAATGTCTGCACTTACTCACTTACAGTACACGGGCTCCCCCCTCCAAAGTGTTACCTGCTGAGGGCTTCTTGCCAACCTGCCGACAAACCTCACAAGAGCAGCAGTGCAGCAATCGATTACACTGGTCTGGGCAGGCTGTTTAAAGGATAAGGACACCAAGCCTGCGCTCCTCGGGCCGGCACAGTGGGGTCGTGAGTAGCGGGCTGCGACTAGGTCCTGCTGCCGGCTCCAATACTTCTTTTTTTTTTCTTATCTGGGGGACTTGGCGGCGCCCTTGCGGGGCCAGCGCTCCGGGCGACTGCCCTGTTAGCCCGCCCCTAGCACCGTCCCTGGGTCTGCATACTACATTTGTTATAAACCATATATGCAGTAAGACATGGTAATGTGCAGCTTCTTTACCTTCATCTAAAGCAGTGATGGTAAACTTCTTTTTTACAGACTGCCTTTACTGAACTCTCATACTGGGTGGTTGTATTTACAACCCAAATGGTCATCCTAAAGGGGCCTATCCATTAGTAGATAAATTTGAACGATGAACGATTTATCGTTCAGTTGTTCAATTTATCTGCTGA
This sequence comes from Taudactylus pleione, assembly GCA_031769625.1. Taxonomy (NCBI): domain Eukaryota; kingdom Metazoa; phylum Chordata; class Amphibia; order Anura; family Myobatrachidae; genus Taudactylus; species Taudactylus pleione. The sequence continues at coordinate 7,902,400 of JAUIMM010000396.1, forward strand.
TGGATAGGCTATGAACGATAAAAATGCGCACTCCCGCGGCCGACAAATTGGGTCTTTTGTCTACAACATGTTGGTCAATTATCGTTTTTCGCTGACAGACAATTAGAAATATCTGTCGCGGTAAACGAACGATTTTTTTATGAAAATGAATAGAAACATAAAAAAAAAATCCACTCCCAGAATGATGTCATGCAATATCGTTTGTCGTTTGCAAAAATCTGTCATGTACATGACAGATATCTGTCACAGCAGCCCCAGGAATTTTCAAAAGATAAATCTTTTGTCTTTCAGAAAGATCTGCTAATGGATAGGCCCCTTTACTATTGTAACCAATCCCTGACAGATGATAGGAGTAGAGGAGAAGATGTGCCAGAAAGTAAAGAAGCGTTCACAAAGTTAGGAAGCAAGTGAAGGAATAAAGAATGTGCAGGAGAAGAGTACAGTAAACTGTATTTAAAACAGCATAGAGGTGAGAGAGGATGAGTATAGAGAAGTGTCCTTCAACTTGGCTGTGTGCACACTGTTGGGCTGATTACAGCCAAGCAGGGACATCAAGAGCCGTGTCGGGCCTGGGGGGCATGGCCTAATCAGGGGGGGGGTCACACAGGGCCAGTGCTAGGGAGTTCGGCGCCCCCTGCAAACTATAAATTTGCGCCTTCCCACCCATATTTTATAAAGGTACAGCGCTCCTCGAAGAACTGTGATCTCCCAAGTAAGGAGATTGACAACGCATTTGGACCCCCAATTTAAATGACGCCACATGCAGCACAATCTTATTCACATTACACCACATAGTGCCTGATTCACATTACACCACATAGTAGTGTCCCTTAGTCACATTATTACACATAGTAGTGCCCCTTATTCACGTTACGCTACACAGTAGTGCCCCTTATACACATAATGTAGTGTTCACTCTAGCTCCGGCGGCAGGCAGGGTGCCGGAGCTAGAGAGGGCACTTCCTCACCCAAAAAGGGGGCGTGTCTATAACATGAATCCCCTTTTCATCACTCTTGGGGGCGTGCCTGGCACTTAAGGACACGCTGGGCAGCCCCCAAGCGCTGCTGTCAGGTAGAATAGATGCTGGGCACATGCGCCCGGCGTCTATTAACCGGCGGTGAGAGGGTCACCGAGCATTTCCCCACCAGCGGGACACTGTGACCCGCGGGTGAAGACGGCACCCGTAGGCTGTCTTAGTTGGGTGCTGTGCAGTGAGGGCAGGGTGCTTTTTTTCCCTCCAAAAGGAGGGCAGGGTGCTCCAGAAGGGGGGCAGGGCGCAGCGCCCCGCTAAAGCAGCCTAGCGGTAACGCTATAATGCCACAGTAGTAGTGTCCCTTATACACATAATGCCACAGTAGTAGTGCCCCTTATACACATGCCACAGTAGTAGTGCCCCCTATACACATGCCACAGTAGTACTTATAGAAAACCATACCCCCATCTCCATCCAAATAATTGTAGAGGGCTCAGCTGTCAATGGGGCGTCATCCTAGGGCAGAATTTAAGCAAATCATGTGACACGCACTTTCAGTCATGTGATCCTGTACTTCCACTGCATCGCAGCCTTTCTTACCATTTACATGTTTGTTGCCCATGGTGGCTAGATTATCAAATAAATATACTTAGAATAAATGTGTAAAAGCAATACAGGAGAACAATTCAGTAACATTGGTAATAAAATGTGGGAGCAGGGTGTTTAGTGGTCAGTCTAGTAGAGTTTTACTGAGGCTCATAGAGCTTCACTTATACCACTAAGAAGCTACTTCCATTATCAGTAATATAGGTTACAAATCGGTAATGGGGGATAGTCTTCATTTGGATCTTCTATAAGAACATGACCTCCACCTACTCTGCGCCTGGTGGGATGGCTGCTACCTACAGTAACACAAACTACCATGAACATTTGTATCAGTAACACATACAAAAAATTACATAATGACAGCATCATTATTATTCCATTTACCAACTTGGCAGAAACCATTTAGCATTTTGCAGCAAATAAAGTAGAATATTTGAATGAAGTTACCGTCAGATAATACAGGAAATATCCCAGTGACCACCATATAATACAGGGAACATCCCAGTGACCACCATATAATTCAGGAAACATCGCAGTGACCGCCAGATAATGCAGTGTCGCAGTAACCACCAGATAATGCAGAGAGTCGTAGTAACCCCAGATAGTGTCGTAGTAACCGCCAGATAATGCAGAGTGTCGTAGTAACCGCCAGATAATGCAGAGTGTCGTAGTAACCGCCATATAATGCAGAGAGAGTCGTAGTAACCTCCAGATAATGCAGAGAGTCGCAGTAACCGCCAGATAATGCAGAGTCGTAGTAACCGCCAGATAATGCAGAGAGTCGCAGTGACCGCCAGATAATGCAGAGTGTCGTAGTAACTGAGAGATAATGCAGAGAGTGTCGTAGTAACCGCCAAAGAATGAGGAGAGAGTCATAGTAACCGCCAGATAATGCAGAGAGTTGCAGTGAATGCCAGATAATGCAGAGAGCGTTGTAGTAACCGCCAGATAATGCAGAGAGAGTCATAGTAGCAGCAAGTTAATGCAGAGAGAGTCGCAGTGAATGGCAGATAATCGAGAGAGTCGTAATAACCGCCAGATAATGCAGAGAGTCGTAGTAACCGCCAGATAATGCAGAGAGAGTCGTAATAACCGCCAGATAATGCAGAGAGAGTCGCAGTGAATGCCAGATAATGCAGAGACCATGATTGACCCACATATCACATATTACAGTTAATATAAATACACCCTTTACAAACTCAGAAACACAATAATTATACTCACGCACATACATTAATACACTATCCCCAGCATAGACAGTATTACCTCCCCAAGTAAAAAACAAATACACCCTTCCCCATTGAATAAGTATACCATCCCTCTAGGTCTGATTGGCAATGTCGCTGATGAAGCGCAGAAGCACGCCTTGTCAGTTACATAGTGGGTACACACTGGCCGATGTACATATTTTCTTGTGTGTACTAGGCATTAAGTTTAGGGAGGGAGAGGTTAGGTTTAGGCGCTACATGGGGAGGTTTAGGGTGCGGGGAGGAGGAGGTTAGGTTTAGGCATTAGGGGGGAGGGTTAGGGTGCGGGGAGGGGAGGGGGAGGTTAGGTTTAGGCACTAAGGGGGAGGGTTAGGCATAGAGGGGGAGGGTTAGGGTGCGGGGAGGGGAAGGTTAGATTTAGGCACTGGAGAGGAAGGGTTATGGATAGGAAGAGGGAGAGTTTGGATACCGACTTGCAGGTGTAGGTATCCTATTCCTGTCGGGATTTTGACCGCCAGAATTCTGAGAGCTGGCATCCCTTACCCATACCAAAGGAAATGCTAGGTGAGGTAAGCAAGACATAGTAATCGGGAAAGGGAATGAAAACAGAACTCCGCACAGTTCAGGCAGTAAAGACAATGCGAATAAGACATGAATTTTAAATAAAAAACATAACTGACACTATTTATTCTACAGGAGCAATTAAAGAGATTTAGTTTAGTTAACTTGGCAAAACAATGCACCACTAAATAGGGCGACCCTGTGACTGAAATTACACAGCCATCCGAGAAATAAAGCATATAGGCCCTCATTCAGACCCACTCGCGAACGGCTGTCCGCTCGCAAGTGGGTCGATGGTCTGCACTGCGCATGCGCACGACGGAGGGAGCTCCGTCGTGCGCATGCGCGAGACGCGCCAAGCGAAGGACTTTCCTACGCTCGGAGAGTCTCATCAAAGGGGGCGTGCTGTCGATATTGACTGACAGCACGCCCCCTTTGGTGGGCGTGCCGGGGGCGTGCCTGCCAGACGGAGGCGTTCCCATGGGAACGCCTACCGTCTGAAGCCTTCCCCACTGACATCACTAGTGATGTCAGTGGGAGTGATTTTGGCTCTGATAGAGCCAAAATCACTCCTGGCCTTGCGATTGAAAACCTCAACCGCAGGCTGTTGCTCGCAGTGGCGATGGTCAAGACCATCGCGACCATCATCCTGCACGCTCGTATATGCTGTGGGTGGTGACCCACAGCTATACGAGCGTCCAGGAGGACGCTCCATATTAATGGAGGTGGGCCCTGATTCAGAGCGAGCGCTCTGGTCAGAGCGTCCGGCTCTAAATCAGGGCCATAGAGAGTACAGGTATAATGGACACACACACACACACACACACACACACACACACACACACACACACACACACACACACACACACACACACACACACACACACACACACACACACACACACACACACACACACACACACAGACAGGTAATGTTTGCCCCCCTCCTCACTGAATTATTTACTTCCCATTACACCTATACATTCATAATAGACAATAGTTACTGTGCTGGCTGCTGCTGTACTCACTGCAGTGCTGTCTCCCAGTCCCTTCTAGAGATGGCTAGTGAGTGAGTGTCTCAACACAATCACTGGAATCATTTAGATGTGTGAATGATTCGAGTCACTCAAAGTTAGGTGTATCGAGACAGCCACCTCTCTAGCCTATCACAGTCACACAGTCTGAGGGAGCCAGGAGGCAGTGTAGTGTGCCTGTGTCATTACTTTAGTCTGAGGCAGCTCCAGGAGTCAGGACTCAGCAGTCTTCATTGATGTGATCCTGTAGGCAGCGGGTGCCTTCACTGACTCGGGAGCCAGCAGTGCAGGTCTTGCGGGGGGTGGAGCTGTCAGCAACTCACTCAGAGTCACGCAGCTAGCGATGGGTCCTGGAGTAAAGGTGCGTACACACTAGGCGATCAGGAAAGACAGTACGATTGTGACAACGTAATCGTACCGTTGTTCCTGATCACCTGTAGTGTCTGCACTGAACGATCAGTCGTTCAGGGCAGGCACTGTTCATCATTCCTGAACATGCCAATCTGTCGTTATCGTCAGATTGTGCTGAATGTTCAGGCAATGGACAATGTCGGAAACGACCAGCGGAAGTGCACATCGCTGGTCGTTTCCGACATTAAAGTGCACGATTTGTGCACGATTACTGAGCGATTGCACGATTACGATGTGCACTGAGCCACTGACTCGGGAGAGCCAGTGAAGATTATCAGCAGAGCGGGGCTGCGGGGGGCGGAGCTATCAGCGACTCACTCTGAGTCGCCAGTGCCCCTGCTTGCTAATGCTCTGTAGTCTACTCTGCTCAGCCTGAAAGAATCGTGTCCCGAGACACTGTCCTGAGCTGAACCATGTGGCTCAACTCAGTAGAATGAATCACTCTGCCCATGACTAGTCCCTTCTGTACATTTTCTCTGACTGGGAGCCGGAGGTCAGGAGTCATGCTGGGAACAAGCAGGGACAGTGTACAAACTACTTGCCACTATTCAAGTGTAATCAACAGTGTTTGAAATTGAATACACTTGTAAACTGGCATATATTTTGCAAACTGTCCCTGCTTGTTCCCAGCACTATCTTTCAAGCAGGGAACAGGAAGAGAGGGACTCACTGAAGAAAGGAGGAGCAGACGCTCAGCTGCCATCCAGACATCCACCCCAGCGCTTCAGTTCAGGCTGATCGTCTTACAGGTACTGTAGCTAATTGGCCCCCTGCCTCTGCCTCTGACGCCCACCCCCCTCACATGGAGGGGACTGTATGAAGAGTTCAGCCGCACTTTTCTGTATAGTAGGCTGCCGCTGGCTGTCTCAGGCACAGCGGCAGCCGGTAGAAGCAAGAATTGTCTCAGCAGCTGCTGCAGTGCAGAGAGAGCACCTCTCCAGCCTGGTGCCTCCCTGAAGTGCAGGACTTGCTCATCTTTGCGGCCCCCTGCTGGAGGCACTGGTTACGCTACTTACGTATCTTCACTAGTCAGTGAAGATACATAAGTAGCGGAAAAATGAGAAAATACCATTCAGCCCCTTGCGGGCACGCTTCGCATGCCTACTTGGATGGTAGGGAATGACGGACACTGGCTGATCTTTATGCTACTTACGTATCTTCACTGACTAGAGGGAAGGGTGGGGGGGGATTGGTGGCGCCGGGCCCCACTAACAAGTCCGCTCCCCCCCCCTCTCGTCGCCGCTGCAGCCAAGTTGTACGGTCACTTCTCACACTTTAGTATTGTCAGTTACAGTGGAACATAGAGGGTTAGGGTAGAGGAAACAGCTATGAGTGGCACTGTCTGTAAACTAACTATAGGAAGGGAGGTGGGGGAAACAGCTATGAGTGGCACTGGCACTGTCTGTAAACTAACTATAGGGAGGAGGTGGGGGAAACAGAGATGAGTGGCACTGGCTGTATACTAACTATAGGTAGGGGATTGGGGGGAACAGCTATGAGTGGCACTGGCTGTATACTAACTATAGGAAGGGAGGTGGGGGGAACAGCTATGAGTGGCACTGTCTGTATACTAACTATAGGGAGGAGGTGGGGGGAACAGCTATGAGTGGCACTCTCTGTATGCTAACTATAGGAAGGGAGGTGGGGGAAACAGCTATGAGTGGCACTGGCACTGTCTGTATACTAACTATAGGGTGGGGATTGGGGGGGAGCAGCTATGAGTGGCACTGGCTGTATACTAACTATAGGGAGGAGGTGGGGGAAACAGACATGAGTGGCACTGGCTGTATACTAACTATAGGAAGGGAGGTGGGGGAAACAGCTATGAGTGGCACTGGCACTGTCTGTATACTAACTATAGGAAGGGAGGTGGGGGAAACAGAGATGAGTGGCACTGTCTGTATACTAACTATAGGAAGGGAGGTGGGGGAAACAGCTATGAGTGGCACTGGCACTGTCTGTATACTAACTATAGGGAGGGGGTGGGGGAAACAGAGATGAGTGGCACTGGCTGTATACTAACTATAGGTAGGGGATTGGGGGGGAACAGCTATGAGTGGCACTGTCTCTATACTAACTATAGGAAGGGAGGTGGGGGGAACAGCTATGAGTGGCACTGTCTATACTAACTATAGGGAGGAGGTGGGGGGAACAGCTATGAGTGGCACTCTCTGTATACTAACTATAGGAAGGGAGGTGGGGGGAACAGCTATGACTGGCACTGTCTGTATACTAACTATAGGAAGGGAGGTGGGGGAAACAACTATGAGTGGCACTGTCTGTATACTAACTATAGGAAGGGAGGTGGGGGAAACAGCTATGAGTGGCACTGGCACTGTCTGTATACTAACTATAGGGAGGGGGTGGGGGAAACAGAGATGAGTGGCACTGCCTGTATACTAACTATAGGTAGGGGATTGGGGGGGAACAGCTATGAGTGGCACTGGCTGTATACTAACTATAGGAAGGGAGGTGGGGGGAACAGCTATGAGTGGCACTGTCTGTATACTAACTATAGGGAGGAGGTGGGGGGAACAGCTATGAATGGCACTGTCTGTATACTAACTATAGGGAGGAGGTGGGGGGAACAGCTATGAGTGGCACTGTCTGTAAACTAACTATAGGGAGGGGATTGGGGGGGAGCAGCTATGAGTGGCACTGTCTGTATACTAACTATAGGAAGGGAGGTGGGGGAAACAGCTATGAGTGGCACTGGCACTGTCTGTATACTAACTATAGGGTGGGGATTAGGGGGGAGCAGCTATGAGTGGCACTGGCTGTATACTAACTATAGGGAGGAGGTGGGGGAAACAGACATGAGTGGCACTGGCTGTATACTAACTATAGGAAGGGAGGTGGGGGAAACAGCTATGAGTGGCACTGGCACTGTCTGTATACTAACTATAGGGTGGGGATTGGGGGGGAGCAGCTATGAGTGGCACTGGCTGTATACTAACTATAGGGAGGGGGTGGGGGAAACGGATAACTATGAGAGGCACTGTTACTGTCTGCAACTACTTGGGTGAAAAAGGTACTGCTCGGTAATTAGTTTGGCTTAGGGGTGCCTTGAAAAAATGAAGGAGACCCTAAGGGTGCCTTGAATTGAAAACAAGTTTGGGAACCACTGGGCTAGGTTTTCCTGCATCCGCCCTCGCTAGACTCATTCTTTAGCTAGACTGAAATGAAATGGCTCTGGCAGCTATGGACATGCTGGCTCTTGTTATTGTTTAACTGTATTTAAAAAAATAAATAAATACAGATTTGTGCTGATCCCATCTTCATTGTATCTAAACACATTTTTAGGCATCACAGATGGACTTATGTGCACATCTAAAGCAGGGTTGCCTACCCCCCCCCGATTCGGGCGGGAGCCTCCCGAAAAACGGGTGCAGCTCCCGCCCCCCCGGAAAGGCAGGCAAGCCTCCCGCCGATCCCCCCTCCCCATTACCTGATAAACCCCCGCAGCGGGGGGGGGGGGCGCTGACGCGATTTGCATCATTTTGGCTAAAATGACGCGATCGTGTGGCCCCACCCCCTGTCACGCCCGCAAACCGACCTCAGCTCATTTGGACCGCCCCCTTTTGCCGGCCACGCCCCCTGTTCTGCCGATCTGGCTGCTCCCTCCCGGAAGGAGCAGCCAGATTGTCGGCAAGTATGATCTAAATCATGCCCTCTGTGTTTAGAGTTGGGGCCTAAGATAGACAGAAATGCCTGATAAATAGGAGTGACATCATATTACTGCACTGATTCATATACATGAGCATTTCAGCTTATCTAGCAGTACAGTGTGAGCTACACCAGTAAAAGCCTTTGCACAATCTAGGAATATTGCAGCAGGCTACAGTACCCACCTGCAGATCTCAGGAACTTTAGGAGTGGCCAAATCTAAAGTTTTGGCACTGGGTCACTAATGTTTATTGGCGATGTGACAGAAGCAGTCAGATGAATTCTGAAGTGTATAGGGATATACTCAGGGACATAGGGAGGGCGGTTCCACAGGAGCGTGAGCTCCAGGTGCTTTAGTTGCCAGAGAGCGCCCTGAAGTCGGACTCCGGAAGCAGCTGTCAAGTAGCTGACAGCGTTTTGGGTCAGTGTCCAGCCTGCCAGGTGCTGTTGATACAGAGCAGCAGTAGTGTCCTGTCCTGCCTTCCTTCTGCTCTAGTGAGAGACTCTGTGGTCAGAGGAGCTTGTGCTAAGCCCTGATTGGTGGAGCTCAGCACATGTTCATCTGACCCCAGCAGAGGTCAGGGCTACAGCAGCATGTCAACGAGGAAGAAGCTGCAGGGTCCACATTAAGGTGAGAGAGGTACCCCAGTTATGTCTATCACCCTCCCTACCCATATGTGTAACCCTTTATGCCTGTATGTATGTGACCCTGCCTGTATGTGTGTGTGTGTGTGTGTGTATGTATGTATGTGTGACCCTGTTTGTATGTGTGATCATGTATGTATGTATGTGTGACCCTCCCTGTGTGTGTATGTATGATCCTGCCTGCCTGTATGGATGGATGGATGGACGTACGTGTGGCCCTTCCTGCCTGTACATACATACGTACGTACGTATGTAAGTGAGGCCCTGCCTGTATTTATGTGTGACTCTGCCATTCTGCCATGTGTATGTATATATATATATATATATATATATATATATTGTGATAGCTTGAGGTTAATTAGCTTGGTAGACTGGGGTCAGTGGTGCAGAGAGTAGGTGCAGAATTAGAGTCCACTCGTAGCATTCCAGTTAAATAAGCATAAATGGTGCTTTACTTCCAGCATGTGAAATCAGGAAACAGAAAATCAATAAACAACCTAGCCCTTGTTTAGGGCACTAGCTCACTTCTTGAACCTTCACTATTATTCACTATTTGCAGCTAGTCTGCAAATTAAAATCCAAAGTCAGCTTAGCCCTGCTCCCTGCAGGTTAACACAGGCTCTGGACTGGTCTTTAGTTGGCTGGCTGCCACAGCCTCACAGTCTGACCTGCTTCCTTGCAGGTACCATAGCTCAGTCCCAGAGTTTGATGGCCTTTCCTGTATCTCACAGGTCTAGGCTCAGGCCTCCTGGCCCCCAGTGGCTTCCTGGCACAATGAGCTCTGTCTGACTGTTCTGCTTCAGTCCTCCCTGGACTGAATCCACTGGGCAGCCCTTACACAATCTCCCAGAATGCTTTTGTATTCCGTGCGGGCGGATCCCTCCTGGCACACACGGAATCTGCTGCTCACCAGCGCCATCTCTGGTGATACTGCCACTATATATATATATATATATATATATATATATATATATATAATGGTTATATTATATAGCACACACTTTTGGGGCGGTGCCCTGGCCATATGCTACACCTCTGGATATACTCTATGCTCATATTCAGCCAAATTCAGAAACGTTGATTGGATGGTGCTTCACAGTATAGATGGACAATGACCCAAAATATACTGTGAAAGCAACCCAGGAGTTTTTTTTACAGCAGAGTAGTAGAATATTCTGCAATGTACATTATTTCACATGCTGAAGGCAAAACTAAAGGCAGAAAGACCCACAAACAAACAACAAGTGTACACTGGTGCAGTAAAGGCCTGGCAAAGCATAACAACGGAGGAAAGCCAGCACTTGGTGATGTCCATGTGTTCCAGACTTCAGCCAGTCATTGTCTGCAAAGTATTCTTGACAAAGTATTACATATTAACGTTTTATTTATGATTATGTTAATCTGTCCAATTACATTTGAGCCACTGAAAATAGGGAACCTCTATTGCATCCCTACTATTTAATTCAAATCCATTGTGGTGGTGTATAGAACCAAAATGATGAAAATTATCCAAATATATATGGACCTAACTGTATATACATATAAGTATCAAGTTCACTCTTATGTGTTTTGTATTGATGACCACAAATGTAGTTACTGGATAACTTTCTTTTTTCTTCTTGTTCCTTTATGTCAGGGGTGGGGAACCTTTTTTCTGCCGAGGGCCATTTTGATATTTATAACATTACTTGTGGGCCGGGTGGAGGCCACGCCCCCTCCGTGTGACATCACATGGGGCGGGGCCACAATCATCGGTGATAACAGCAATGCCCGGAGCATCCTGAGGATGCTTCGGGGAGCCACAAGGGCAGCGGTGTGACCGTCTGAAGCATCCTAAGGACGCTCCAGGTGGCACTGCTGCATACATTCTGGCTGCAGGATGCCATTCTAGGCACCCTGCTAGCCAGATGAGGCTAGTAGAAAAAAGCTCTGAGGGCCAGACCAAATGATTCCGGGGGCCTTATATGGCCCCCGGGCCTGAGGTTCCCCATCCCTGCTTTATGTGGTTGTATATTGTTGCCTATAAAGCTATCATTCGGGTAAAACATACATAGTATTTATATACCTTAAGGAAATATTGTACTTCTATGTATATGTGTATATTATCCATAATGTGAAATCACAGGTCACCTTATGTAATAGGCTGCGAGATGCAGCCATGGACGCAATTCAAGAGAGTCAGCACATATTTCAAAAGTAGTAATAATTTAAAAGGCATAACCAACCCGGTATAAAAATACGCTTTAAAAATACATGGGGCAATACCGACTGATGTTGGGCGCATTCCTGCATCTCACCGGCTATTACATAAGGCCCAGAAGCTGCCTTAGAAACACATTACAGCCAGTACAGGGAGCAGGGAGCTGGTCTCACGGCCACTGACATCACAGGATTCCATCAGCCGGAGTGACAGTTGGTTGTAACTGACACCGGAGCTGAGCAGCCAGAAGATGGAGCCCAGTCACGGAGAGCGAGGAGACCAAGCGGAGGAGAAGGCGATTAGAGGAGAGATGAGGAGCAGTGATGCTGTGACACCCAGCCAGCTCCAGCATCCCAATGCTGTAGATGTCACAGAGTTGAACATTATTACTATCAATGAGCTTGGCGAGTATGAAGAGATTACATCTGGTGGAGGAGAGGACAGGACCAATGTCACCCCAGAGGGTCACCAGCGCGAAAGGGAGAAGACGAGTTCCCATGAGCCCATAGGTGGCAAGAAGAAGAGAAAGCATCAGAGTGAAGAAGAGACAGGACAGCGGAAGAAGAAGGACAAAAAGAAGGAGAAGAAGAAGGAGAGGGAGAAGGAGAGGAAGGATGAGAGGAAGAACGAGAGAAAGGAGAGGAAGAAGGTGAAACAGTATGAGGGTGATGTGTATGGAAAGAGGAAGAGATTACACCAGGATGTGGCCGAGGTCCGAGAGAAGAAGGTCAGGAAGGACACTGAGGACGGCGATTTCCCTCATGAATGGGACAGACCAGGTAATGAGGGATACGTGATTCTCAATATGGAGAACTTGCACTCCTACTGCTACTAGTTATAGATCAAGCTGTAGCTGGTTGTCTGTCAAATGTTACCTAATGGTTCTGGGCAACGTTTCACTCACGTAGAGGGAGGTATTGTGGCCGCCATAAATTAGCTGGGAGAATTACATTGTTTGAATTGGACTCGGTACCTCATTCAGAGCCGCTCGCTCTGAATAAGGGCAGCCGCTTCCTTTTTAAAATCCAGCCTCCTGGCCGCTTGCTAAGCTGTGGGCTTTAGCGAGCGGCCAGGTTGATGGTCGCGATGGTCAAGACAATCGCGACCATCGGGGCTTGCAATGAGACCCTTGTGGTAGGGTCTTGTCTGCCGCAAGCCCCAGTGAGCTTTCGGCTCTAGTAGAGCCGGAAGCTCACCACTGACATCACGAGTGATGTCAGTGGGGCCGCCCCCAAATGGCAGGCGTTCCTTCGGGAATTCCTCCGTTTGACCAGCCACCCCCCCACCCCGCCTACAAAACGGTGCGAGCTGTCGATCACCATTAACAGCCGCCCCTTTTGTAGTGAGCTCAGAGCAAGAAAATTTCTCTCTCGCTCCGGGGCTTGTGCACGCGCAGTGCGCAGGGCCTCAACATCGAACTGCTTGCGAGCGCTCAGCGCTTCTGAGCGGGTCTGAATGAGACCCTCTATCTTTCCCAGATACATGTTTATAAGTAACAGTAAATGCTGCATAAGGGGGAGATGTACTAAGCCTTGGAGAGAGATAAAGTGTAGAGTGCTAAAGAACCAACCAATCAGCTCCTAACTCTCTTTACAGGTTGTGTTTGAAAAATTAGTTAGGAGCTGATTGGTTGCTACTTTAGCACTCTACACTTTATCTCTCTCCCCCTAAGTGTTATATGTATGAAAAATAGACCTCATGCAATAAGGAGTGTAATACCAATCAGCACAGAAGCCTCTACTGGTTCATGGGTATATTTAGAGAACACTAATTAAAGTCACTGATTGGTGAAAAACTGTATCCGAAACCCATTTTGAATCTATCAAAATAATAGCAGTAATAATATAATATACTGTAGACATTTGAATGAGCTGACGTCCAGCCAATGTCCTACATGCCTCTAGGTGGGAAGTCACCATTTGGTAGGGAAAGTCTGATACTCTAATGAAACAGCCATACGATATACTGAATGGATCTCTAGTACTTTGTATCTCCTCAATTGCACTTTTTCCTGCTTATATAACAAAATATCACAAATTTAACATGAAATCAGTTTGATGTAAACTGTTCTAGAAAGTTTCCTTTTTATGTTCTGTGATTCATCCTGTGTTACTTGTATGTGCAAGAATAGTGTCTGAGCCTTATGTGGCCCCTGACATGGCACGTGGCTCATCCCATTCACACATTACTACATATGTAACAGAATCATGTAGGCTGTAAAATAGAAATGTTTACTTATTTTACTGTATTCTTAATCCATCTGCCAACAGTGCACAAAACAATAAATAATACTGTTCTAGCTAGAAATTTACATTTGTAGTGATGTCCCCTAAATACCATCTGCCTAAGAAAGGTGCCACAGTTACCCTCATTATTGTATATGAAAACATTGCCTCCATTCTATATTACAATGAATACAATGAAAATTAATCTAAAGTACCATCAATCAATCTAAGCCATAAAATTGCCTATAACAAATGTATATACAGTGTGTGTTAATGCAGAGGTTACCAAACGCGGTTCTCAAGGCACCCTTAGGGGTAAATTTACTAAAGTGAGAGTTTTTAGAAGTGAGTTTTAAAAGTGATGTTGCCCATAGCAACCAATCAGATTCTAGCTATTATCTTCTAGAAGGTGCTAGTTAAATGTTAAGTAGAATCTAATTGGTTGCTATGGGCAAAATCACTTTTAAAACTCACTTCTAAAAACTCTCACTTTAGTAAATTTACCCCTTACAGTCCATATTGAAAGGATATCCATGCTTGACCACAGGTGACTTAATTAGTACCTCAGTCAATTTGATTTAACCACCTGTGCTCAAACATGGATATCTCTAAAACTTGAACTGTTGGGGTGCCTGGAGGACCGCGTTTGGGAAAATTTGTGGTAATGTTAGAACTTGAATTAAGGCTTAAAGATTATTTTCATTAAGTTCTACAATACAAGATCCCGTAGGGCCCATATGCCACAGCTGAATACTGATTTGTATAATATATAATATTTTCTATCATCTGACTCTTCTTTTATATAAAGAGCAAATGTATAACCTATTCTTATGTTACCCCATTAGGAGGAAGCGGAGTCTCCCCAGCAGGCCCTGGCCACAGAACCCCATTATCTATCAGGAGGTTCATTTTCCACAAAGTGATCGGCCAGGGCAGCTTTGGAAAAGTAAGATTCTGTTTTCCATCTGGTTTGTCATGATGTAACCATTATGCCTAACTGTATATACACACAGCTATATGTACATATAACAAACTTGCCACATTGACATTGGTTACACAATAGTCATTATAAACGTTTGTGTCCATATCCCATTTGTGTCTGTGTCTAAATGCAGCTATTGTTATTGATGTGAATAGTGTTACATGGGCAAATGTCAGTGTGCGCCAGGGGGGAAAGTTGTATTTTCTGCAGGAAGGAGTTGGGCAGATTGGGGCATCTGTACATACATCCATGTTGATCAACGTATAGGATAAAAGTTCAATCAAATAGTAATTTAGGCGAATTCAATTTAAAAATCTTAAATGTTTATGCTATTGAACGGGTAGCAGGTTAGACTCTGAAGTGGCATTGTTTTGTTTGCTACATACCTATTTTCACTTCAGTAAAAGTAGACGCACTCAAGGCCATAGCAGGGCTGTAACATCATGCATGCCTACTCTCTCGAAACCTGCACAATTTTTCGGGTAAGCTCCCCACCCCAATGTAAATACACGGTATTCGAGGCAATTTTCTGTGAGGAGGCAGGGCTTAAAAATGCAAAATGCCTGTCCCTGCCCCCATAACCACCCACGTGCTTCTACCCGGGAGGAAAAAAAAGTAGGTATTTGTAACATGCCTTGGACCAGCCCTGCCCCTAGCATGTGTTGTCATTATGTCACAACAAGGGGGTGTGGCTTCTGAACCAGGGAGAAGTTGAGAGCAGTTTAGAAAGTCCTAAGGATGCTCTGGGCAGCAGCTTTCTAGGCTGTAGGGTGCCATTTCAGTACCCTGCATGCCAAATACAGGTGGCATGGGTCAATGACTGTATCATCCTCTTAACCCTGTGCCCTGGTCGGTGGCACAGCTTGACCACTCCTAGTTATGGCCATGGCCGCACTGTCTAATTTACAGAGATAGGGAACTGGACCCATCTTATGGGGTTCCCCTTGAAGCGGCGGATGGGTAAACATTTTTGGCCAAACATGTACTAAGAACCTCACATACTTCATTTTAATTATAGAGTTTATCAGGACTATTTTTACTATATTCGTTTGTAGTATCTTGAATGTGCACCTGCATTCTTTGTCACCTGCATCGTACTACAAGTATTAGCATGGTAGCACCTCCTTATTATGTGTAAAATTAGGGTGTGCAGTCCAAGCTCCCTCCCCCTTTCCACTTATTGATACCTCCCTGTTGCATTTCATATATATATATATATATATATATATATATATATTTATTTATTTATCCCAGGCTGTTATACTTTAGCATGTTTTTCATTTATTCATTAAAGGTTCACTTACATTCCCTTTTCTCCTGCCACAGTGTTGTCATTGCTTAATGTATGACCCATACCTCATATGTGAGTCATATATACAGTATCTGTGTCAGGGGAGGCTCCAGGGGTCGGAGCACCCTGTGTCGGTTCCTTAAAGGGCGCCCTTACATAGCCGGAAATGGGGGTGTGGCCTAATTACAATAGGCCACACCCCCTATGTGATGTTATTTGGAGGCATGCCTCCAAATAACGTCAGGCTGGGGGGAGCCTCACTAGCTGGGCTTCCCCAGCCTTCTCCCATCACTGAATGGATGCCGCATGCATGCACCCAGCATCCATTCAGACTACGGCACCGTTTTTTTACTCATGGGCTGGCTGCTGGCACTGACAGGCAGGCTGTATGTGGTGGGGTGTGGCACGCCGACACTTAGTCACACACACACAGCCTGCCCTGCCAGTGCCAGCAGCCAGCCTGAGCCCATGGTGATGCATTCACTTACCATCTCTCCTCCGCACGGACGCCCTCATCGCATTGTCCAGGCCTCCGCGTCCACCCAGTGCTCAGCCTCAGGGACCAGGGTGCAGAGTCTGCAGACACGCTGGGCGAAAGCGCAGCAGCGGGGTGGGTGGGGTGGGCAGAGCCCAGCATGACAGTGACAGGGCCGGGCCAGCCAGGGAAAATGGCGGCTGCTCAGGTGGAACATGCCTGGAGCCAGCCCTGATCTGTCTTTCCTGCTGATTCTGTAACATTTCTTTATACTGTACAGGTGTTAATGGCATCTGACACTGTGACCAGGAGACAACTTGCAGTCAAAGTCATCAAGAAGAGGGAGGTGCTACAAGCAGACGTGGCGAGAGAGGTGCTGGTGGAGCGAGAGGCCCTGCACGATGTCTCTGGGACGGCATTCATCATTCGAGGGCTATTTGCCTTCCAGACTGAGGTACTTTCATGAATACTTTTATCAACCCGCTTGGTCAGGACTGCAATAGAACTGGCCTACAAAATAAAGGTGCACTGCTGAAGGGGTGTTGCCAGCCACCAGAGGGGTGTGGTCAGCTGTCAGAGAGTCGTGTCCAGGCACCACACTGACCCTGTGACCTCACCTGATTGATTCCTCTATCCTTCAGGCAGTGTCACTAAGGTGACCAGGGCAGTGATTCTTCAAAAATACGGAATGAGACACATGGTGGATGGGGTGCAGGAAGGGCAGGAGCAAATGTATGTATTTTAGAGGGGTTGGGCACGCTATGCTGCCAGAATGGGAATGACCATCATGCAAGGGAAGAGGTTATATTTTTAACCAGTGCAAGGTTGCTATCCAGCCTCCTTCTCTTCCCCTTCTAATACACAGGCAATGCTATGTGCCCTACTGTTAGGTGCACACATCTCTCCCTTCATGAGCAGAGCGGGTGTGGATTGAAAGATCTACAGTAAAAAGGTAGACACCATGTGTTAGACTGATGTTAGACAGTCAATAGGTCGACAGGGACAAAAGTCCTACAGGGACAAAAGGTCGACACGAAAATGGTCGACACAAAAAAATGGTCGACACGTGTTTCTTTATTTTTCTAACCCTTTTCTGTACCCTAACCTCCTCTTGGTGCCTAAACCTAACCCTCCCTCCTGGTACCTAACCCTAACCGTCGGGGTAGGTGCCTGATCCTAATCGTCCCTTTGAGTGCCTAACCCTAGCCCTCCGGTAAGTGCCTAACCCTCCCTACTGGTGCCTAACCCTAACCATTGGGGTAAGTGCCGAACCCTAACCCTCTGGTAAGAGCCTAACCCTCCCTACTGGTGCCTAACCCTAACCATTGGGGTAAGTGCCGAACCCTAACCCTCTGGTAAGAGCCTAACCCTCCCTACTGGTGCCTAACCCTAACCATCGGGGTAAGTGCCTAACCATAACCGTCGGGGTAAGTGCCTAACCCTAACGCTCTGGTAAGACCCTAAACCTAACCCTAACCCCCCCCCCCAAAAAAAACCCACGTGTCAACCATTTTTGTCTGTCGACCTTTTATATCTGTTGACCTATTGACTGTATAACAACTGGTGTCTATCTAGACATTGTCAACCTTTTTACTGTAGATCTTTAGGATGGATCCTGAGCAGAGCAATGTGATGTGGGCATAGTTGCCTACCTCTGCTGTCTCTTCCCAGGGAGAAGCCCTGGGAGGAGAGGCGACGGGGCCTGACGATTCGCGTCATTAAGCCACGCCCCTTGCAGTAAAATTCCCGCGATTGGCTTAAATTTAAATAGGGGGCGGAGCCAAATGACATGACTCATGTAGAATCATGTCATTAAGCCCCGTCCCCTGTACGAACACCCGCGATCGCCACGGAAATTCTGCTAATTCTGCCCATTTCACTAGGAAGTGGGCAGAATGCGGGAGAAATGCCTACCCTTCCGGGGGTGCAGGGGGTTACCCGAAAAATCGTGAGCCTCCCGCGAAAACCAGGAGGGTAGGCATGTATGGATGTGGGACATTCTGAGGAAACCACCGAGTGATTATTGAGGGGCAGAAATGCATTAGTGGTTTGACAGCCTGGTGTATATACCACTGATTGTCCCACCGGAGGCTTGAAACACATCCAGCAGAATTCCCATTCCTTAGCAGAGGTACTTATGTCCCTGATGGCTTCATCTTGATAGCTGCATGACCTGGGCATCCAGCAGCTGAGATACCAGGGGTACAGCACATAACATAACTAATTGCTTGAACTGAGCGTAGCTGGATCTCTGTGCATGCGAGTCATGATCCTTATCTATCTGCTTGCCTAAATAATTACTAATCAAGCTGCAACTGCATTGGAGTACATTGTAATTCAGTATTTACATGTTGGGGATCTATTCATTATCAGTGAAACCGCTGTGCATGGCTACTAACATTGGTTTTGGCCGCATGTAACAATAACTCATGCTTTGCTTGTTATGTTTGATTATCAGATTGATAACTTTTTATAAACCTCTCATTGTGATGTGGTTATAGATGATATATTTTGTTACTGTGATAATATATATATTGTTTTATTTATACATTGGTCAAGTATTTATTAATATTTTGTATATGTGATCAATATATTTGTTTGTTTGATCAACAGCCCTTCATATAATTTTTCTCGTAATGTGGGACATAGCTCCCAACTGTCCTTGCAGTGAGCACATACCGCTGCTCTACATAGCAGTACAGCGGGTAAGCAGCAGGAGAAGAGATGCCGTGTGCATGCACATGGCATCTATTCACAGGGTAGGGGAGCCTGGGGACACAGTAAAGTGAAAGGGGTGCCGTGAGGCTCCACCCCTTTCCCCAGAGAACCCCCTACCCACTTTTCCCAAGGCTTAGATCCCTTTTTCAGTGGCCACTACCAAGATACTTAAATGAAATACTCCCTACCAGCACCCCACCAAAAATTTAATATCTTCCCCATTGTTAAAGTAGCTAGTACTCATCATTAAATTAGAAGTTCATGAATCTCCAATACATAAAAAGCCCTTTCTGACACTACACTGTCATTCTTATCTGCACCACCATCTATTTACTGCAAGTTGGAAAATCATATAAAATTAGTTGGACTCCCACCAAAGTACAGTAGTATGAATAATTAAAAATAATTTAAGGTACAAAAATACAAAAAACAAATTTTATTGCATTTAACTCCCAAACGGGAATAGGAGTTATGACTGAGTGGTCTTTACTGCCTGAGCCATATTGTCTGTTTCAGATTATGCAAATATAGATCTCTCATCTGTCACACATGATAATGCTATTATTATGCCCAATAACTAGAATAACCAGTGTTTTGTCAAGGAAAGGTGCGAGGGGAAATAAAGTAAGTAAGTGATTTATTTGAAAACTTTGGGAAAGCACGCTGAATATAAAGTGTACCCTAGAGCAGTTGTTTCCAAATTCAGTCCTAAAGGCACCCTAACAGTCCAAGATTTAAGGGCATGTATGCTTAAGCACATGTGACTTAATTAGTACCCCAGTCAGTTTAATGATACCATCTGTGCACAAGCATGGATATCCTTAAAACCTGGATTGTTAAGGCACCTTGAAGTTTGGGAAGCCCTGCCATAGAGCTTTTTATCTGCAAATAAAGAACATCTCTTAGATCAGATACTTATAGATACTGACTCCGCAATCTCCATAAAGGGTCACTTTTACTCTGTAATTTCCACCTACAGAGCCAGCACTGCTTATTTGCTCTCAGGAAAATCTCTGGATAACTTCAGGACAGTTCATGTGTCTCTGGGCTCTCAGAGATACTCAGCACTACATTATACCAACATTGCTCTCTCAGCACTCAGTTATCATGTGAAGAATCGCATCAATGCTGCCAATGGATTCCAGCTATGTCTCATGTGTTTCCAGCCCAGGGAACGCAGATAGGCACTTGGTTGCTAGAGGACCAGTGAGTGCATGTGTTTCTATCCAGCAGGCTGCAGACAAAACCTGACTGTTATCACTTGTGTAAAGAGCATTATGTACACGTACACCTGAGAGGTGCTGGGCACGTGTCAACATGATCTGGGACAGCCGTGTCAATTTTAAGCACTCCCTGGGGCCACTTCAGGAACCATGAAAAGTTTAGCGGGCTGCACCCCAAATTTTAATAGGGGAAGATTTATCAAAGCTTGGAGAGAGATGAAGTGGACAGAGATAAAGTACCAACCAATCATCTCCTAACTGTCATTTTTTGAACACCCCACATATCCATTACAGCTTCAGGCTGTGGGCCCACTGGAGATTTCTATGAACTTTTTATGTAGTAATGTTATCATGGTATCATAGCACTATTCCTTCCTCCTACTGCCTTCATACTTTTTGCCCCTGTAAGGAGCAGGCCGTGCTGCCAGACACCATTTTTTATTGCACCTGTCTAAAGTAAATTGTAACCTGTTTTCAGGGTTGGATTTGAAGCACACAATGCACAACCCTATAGAAAGTTCAGCTATTCTGTCTCTATCCATCTCATCAAGTGAATTACTAAATAATTTTCAAATATAGTTATTTTTACTTTGTAAATGACAGTGAGTTATGTTCTGTCTGTAGCTGCTGATGAGTGAGAACAGTAATATAATATATCATTATATTTTGGATCTGTGTCTGCCTACTGACAGGAGCTTCTCTTCCTGGGGATGGAGCTGGCATATGGAGGAGACCTATTTGATCTGCTGGAAACAACTGGACCATTGGGTCTCACTACATCAACGTAAGAGCTGAAAATGAGCTGAGTGTAATGCTGCATATAGAGTACAGTAGTAGATGAGGGAGGATTTGACTTACAGCATAACTTATAGAAATGTCAGGGCTGCAGAACTTTGCTGTAATCTCTGAACTGTCCTTGTCCAGCTGTTCCAGTTATACACTATGAAACATTGTGAGAATACAGTCATACCTGACAGCACTGCAGACATAATAAAAGTAATAAATGCAAATAGGTACAGAAATTACACTGATATCCTCATGGTGGCAGGTCTGGTGGTATATTTACATACATCCAAACTGTCCCTATTTCAGTGAAACACTCTGACACCGCTGCTCTATGTAGCAGAGCAGTGGTGAATGGATAGCACATGCATGAGACAACATCATACACACTGTGTCGGCTTGGGGAGAGGATGGGGGCTGTCAAGGGTACTGTATGCCCGTTAGTGTCCATTACCACTCTGCACTGACTTTTATATAAACCTTTTCTTCCTTCTGACTGTCATACACAACAAGGTGATATCTAAATATGGGATATCACATAAGGCAGTGTGCTACACAGTCCTGAGCAGCAGGGGTGAGGTATAACCAGTGTATTATATCTATCTATAGATAGATAGATAGGTGGCCGGGATGTACTAAAGGAAAAATGGGTAAAAGCCCTGTTTTCTGGATTGATACCGCATTTCCATATGTACTAAGGCCCGGCCGCACTTTTATCGGTGCAGAGGGTAACTCCAGAAAAACCTGGCGTTACCCTATAGAAGCCTATGGGCTTCTTACCACACCCTGCTCCCGACGGTTCGCCGTTGCCCCGCCGTCGCCCAGTGCTAGCCCCCACTCACCTGCTCTCCATGGTTGCCGGCCTGCGCTCCTCCTGGGTCCTCCGCCTCTTCCTCCTCCTAATCTTTTCCGGGTGGAGGGAGGGGGAGGAGGAGCCTGGGGTTTCCTGCACATGTGACCAGCAGGAGGCTCCGGGGCATTGTCGGGGGGGTGTCCCACGGAGACCCCGTCACCCAGTGTCGACTGCTTCGCAAAGGGCAGTTCTTATCGCAAGAGCTGCCCTTTGCGATACTAATCGCATATGTTAGTACATATGCAATTAGTAAGGTTGCGGTGACTGGCGGAACGGTCACCGCAACCTTAGTACATCCCGGCCAGAGTGAGTTGTATGTCCCAGTTTCACAACAACAAAAAAAAGATGTAATTCTGTATGTAAACTCTTCCTGAGGTTGTTACATATGTTTACTGCAGTTTCCTTTCTTTCTCTGCCAGCTTCTATGCAGCTGAAATCGTGTCTGGTTTGGAACATCTCCACTCAAAGGGCTTTATCCATCGGTAAGTATGTTTGTTTTCTCATTGTAGTTGGTCATGGTTTCCTAGCTCAGTTCTGCCATTGTTATTACATTTCTTTGTACACTTGTGTCTTATTCACAATGTGGAGTGCAGTAGACTGACCATACACAGACAGGGCCTGATGCTGAGTCGGATGGGAATTGCCTGTATGTTGTGTACATGGAAGAAATGCATATGTTCCCTGTATCTTGTGGTGCACCCGCCTCCTCGGTGTATGATTGGTTTGCTTCTAGTCACCGTCATCATTGCACACTTGTACCTTCCTGATACTAGGTGTAAAAGATAAACCTGGAAACAGCCATATATACTCTTATACCAAGAATAGCCTGCAGCTGCGGTGATGCACCCTCACTGAACTTTGTCTTTGTGAGAGCACCAGTCACAGGCCATGTGCACCTCTTCAGTTGTAAGTGTAGATGTGAATAAAATCTGCAGTCTCTGCATTGCAGCTACATATGTGGCGCTCAGTTCGGAGCATGCGCAGTGCGAAAACACATGAGGTACGGTCCACAAACAAGTGCTAATTCATCTCTTCATCAGCCCCATAATCCCCTTTTATTCCTCTGATATATCTTCCTGCTGCCTTTATGTTCTATGCTGCCGCTGTAGTAATTGCTCCTCCTACAAATATAAATGGTGACCCCGAGATGAGTGTATAATAAAGACACTGGGGCAGCTGGCTCTAGCAGCAAGTGTTTGGGAGCTAACAAAATGCAGCTGCTGCTTCTCCAGCTGAGATATAATAAATTGTGCTTCTTGAAAACACTGTTTACTGTATATTGTATAAGAGATGAGAATTGCACCATTTTGGTTTATTATCTCAGACAGCAGAATACTGTAGTTATCCCATGCTCTGTGTTAGGCCTCCCATAAATTATACCGAGGGATGGGGAAACCTTTGTCCCCAGTGTGGTGCTCAGGACTAAATTCCTCTCCTTTCTTCTTCCTGTTTGCCAAATAAATGAAAAACCATCAGATTCTATCCAAGCTGATTGTGTTGTGATATAAAGATTTATATTGGAGAAAATGCCATGTTATGTACACAGCTATCCGTAAAATGTGTGTTGCTAAATTAAAAACTTCACAAATGTAATACAGCTCATTGGGTAGAGTGTCAATAAAAACCAAAAATATGAGAATATATGAATGCCTTAATGACAGATGCTATTTGTGACATCTCAGTTAGTCCTCTGGCAAACCTCGTAGCGCATACAGGGGGGTTTCTGAGTACCCAGAATCCCCCCCTTCCCCCTCAATGGATTGAGAAAGTTTTTTTTTTCACAGAGAAAACTTTGTCTCCTCACTCCGTGAATCGGAGCTACCGTTCAATGCGCAGCAGGTCCTCAGGCAGTTCAGCCTCAGTAGCTCCTACCTGATGACAAATGAACTCCTGCCCAGTGCCGTCCTGTGTTGCTTAGCCGCGCCCTTTCCCTCCCCCTGAGCGCTTACCCAATAATGCTTGAGGGAGGGTGGAGGGCAGAGGGCGGGCTTTTACAGTGCAGCCAGCCGATGGCGAGGCGAGCTCAGACAGGGAGCTGGGCTGCATTCCGGGCGACCGCCTGGCTAGCCCGTGCCTAGAGCCGCCACTGGACCCTTGATAGATTAATATATTATTCCTACTAGAGGAAGACTAGATCATGCAGAGAATATCAATACTTAAATGCAACTTCAATTTTATAAATCTTTATTATAAAGCATCAAGGTAGCTGTAATTCATAGAAAGATATATATAAATATATATATGTCTGAGGGTGGTTCAATACATAAGGTTACAAGACCTTACTGCGTAAATTTATTCAACTCATAAATATGTGTTCCAAAGGTACACCAAGGCATCCACCCCAAAATAGAATAAAAACCGTGTCAAGTGCCTAGGTTAACCATTGATGTTCACCATCGATAGTATCATTGGTGGTTGACATCGATGGTATAAAACAATTGGCTGTGAACCATCAAAGGTTTAATCCAACCAATTGTCATCCCTGTTTTAATACCGGTCAGGCAGCGAACCAATCAGGGAGTTGGGGGGCGGGGCTTTGCGAGTCGAGGGCTTGGCTCTGTGCCATCGATGGTAGTGAACCATTGGATTTCTGCCATCAATGGCAAAACCATTGGCCCCTTGGTGGTAACTATCAATGTTTGTTAACCATTGATGGTCGATAGCCATTCCTATTACACCATGGTTTACGAATCGCCTTCCACCCAGGTGCTTCTTCAATGGTCCAAAGAGATGGAAATCACTTGGTGCCACATCAGGGCAGTAGAGAGAATGGTTCAGTACCTCCAATGGTAGCACCATAACAACTCATATGTGCGGTTGGCTGAGTGTGGCCTGGCGTTATCAAGGGCAGTTCTCCAATCCCAAACCTGTAACCGTGACATGACATTATCACCATACACCTCAACAAGTTGGCCATAAATTTCAGCTGCTGATGTGTCCTTTAGATGCAGAAATCTGATCACACTACGCACCTCATTGTTTGACAATGTTTCCACCAGCCCAGCCTTCATACAACTGATGTTGGGACAGTATGACTGATATGAGACTCAGTCTAATGGCCATGAGGGGAACCAGCGGTATACCTGCTCTAGCCTGATGGGAAATTAGAATGAAATAGAGAACATCTCACACGTGAGAGGTCTTGTTACTTACTGAACCACCTTTGTATATATACACGTTATATATGTGTAAACACAAACATGACAGCTATATTAGGAAATGTCTTTATATCTGTGACTCCTAAAAAGTGGAGAGGAATACTATTCTGACTTTTTTAGGCACCCAGAATGGAAGCTTGGATGTTACACATCTATTTTATGTTTTTGTGCTCATACATTTTAAAAATATATTTGGATTGATAGTTGCACCAGATCCATTAATCCAGGGCCGGCTCGAGGCATGTTCAACCAGTGCGGTTGAACAAGGGCACCACCCCATAGAGGGCACATCCCTCCCAACATCCCGATTTCAGCAGGACAGCACTGTCCCGCTGTTCCACCCATGGGCCGAAGTGTCCCGCAGGTGGTCTCGTCAGGAGGTTGGGCACCCCCACCACTGCAGCTGTGCGGCGGTGGTGCAGGACCCCGGAGTAACTGAAGGGAGGCTGCACGCATGCGTGCCGCATCCATTCAGTGCTGGGAGAGGGCTGGTGGAAGCCCAACTAGTGATGGAGTGCTGGGCTCGCCCCCAGCCTGACGTTACACGGGAGGCATTCCATGTGGACACCCCCCCAAATAATGTAATTTAGGGGGCGTGGTCTATGGTAATAAGGCCATGCCCCCATTTTCGATCAAGCGTGTG
The DNA here is from genome assembly GCA_031769625.1 of Taudactylus pleione. Lineage (NCBI taxonomy): Eukaryota > Metazoa > Chordata > Amphibia > Anura > Myobatrachidae > Taudactylus > Taudactylus pleione. Next base: position 7,928,056 of record JAUIMM010000396.1, read on the forward strand.
ACTAGTGGGTGACTGGTAACCCATGCTGCACAGGGCGCTGCTACCCCTGGAGCTTGCCCTGTATTAATCCATATACAAAGTTCAATATATACTAAAGTTGTGAGGCTTTAGTAATGGGTCACACAGGCAGCAGTATTACAGACCTTCTTTGATTTACATATACAAATGTGCTGGTAGCTACCAAAACTAATCTATAAGTTGACATACTTTATGTGGCTCATGTTCTGTAAACATGTATCATATAGCATTATCCCATGTTATGTTCTATCTTACTTTACTTAGAGACTCAATACTATGTATTGATAGAAATAGTTATAGAACAGAAATAAAATGTAGAATTTTCTTTTCACAGAGACATCAAACCAGAAAACATTCTCATCGATGGTGCCGGCCATATGAAAATTGCAGATCTGGGCCTTGCATTAAACAACATGCATGAAGGTGTATATGCCTTTGGGTGTGCAGGAACACCAGGCTATATTGCCCCGGAGGTGAGTTATAGAGGATGTTAGTGGTTTTCTCCTATATGATATTTATTTATGCTAAATAGCAAGCACACTTATACAGATAATATTCATATCTTACTCAGGGTGACCTAAGCACAAGTAGAAAAACAAGTTGTTGTACAGGCATGGCCAACCTGTGGCTCCCACTATTGTGAAACTACAAGTCCCAGTCCCACAATTGTGCTGCTAGGGAATGCTAAAACTGTGGCAGGGCATGCTGGGAGATTATAATTTTCCAACTGCTGGAGAGCCAGAGATTGGCCAGGCCTGTTGTAGTTTATCAGTGCAATATCTCACAGCTATTTAGACGTTACCATGTTATAACTTTTGCCTCAATGTCCCTCACCTATACATTACATATAACATATGATTACTTAGATAGTATCAAGTCCAGCAGAGCTCCCTCTATAGTCAGATTGGTATACAGTCTTACCCTCATTTTATTGTCACAACCATGAGTATAATGAATACTAAAATACAATGTATTTAACTGGATGTGATGTAATACTAATAAACACACATGGGCAGCTCTGATCTGTATGAGGATCCACAACATTACCAACTGGATGATAGGTGGCAATGCATTATTCCACTGACAACTATAACACTGTAGACTCAGTACTGTTGGTAATGATCAGAGACCTCACCTGCAGCATCACCATTTTTCTATATGTAAAGTCAATTAACAGACCTGTCCACGGGGGGCGTGGCCTGGAGGGCAAGCAGAGCAGACGTGCCATCACGCGGCTCCTGAAATTATCGCAAAAAACGGCTTATACCCGCCGATTTATGCTGAACTTGAGGGCTGTATCATGACAGGAGACGGTCGGTGGCTCTGTAGACTCCTTGTCTGTCTCCCCGGGAGTGAGTCGGGGCGGCGGGACCATCGCGGCCTACTCAGCTACTAGCATCCCCGGTCTCGGGTAGTACGCTCGGCCTGCAGCGACTCTGAGCTCTGCTGGAATACTACGCATACTCCCCACGCTGACCCTACCTTGAGAGGATCTCCAGGATTGGTGGTCTCCGGCGCTGTCATCCGCCCTGAATATCTCGGGCTGTGCAGTGTACGCGGGACTCCGCATCGTCCCCGGACCTTTCTGGAGCATGGACCTCAGCTTACACACGCGGAGACACGTGTTCCTGTTGACTGTCTGGCTGTGAGTGATCTTGCAGCCGCAAGGTTTAGCAGTGTGCAGGTTCCTAACAGCATTGGAGACATTGCTCCTACTGTGTCCTGATAAGCTGCTTGGTAGCCCGAATTAAACATATCACCTGAAGCGTGCTTGCCCACATTCCCTGCCATAGGTACTGTCATCACCCAGCCCCCACAAGCCAGATTTGTTGTCCCTTATTGATGTGTGTGGCTCTGCAGGTCAGGTCTCACTATATGAGGGATCATACCGTATTTGGCTGTGAATATATACTTTTTTCACCACTAGTGATGTCAGTGGGAGTGATTTTGGCTCTGATAGAGCCAAAATCACTCCGGGCCTTGCGGTTGAGAAACTCAACCGCAGGCTCCGGCTCGCAGTGGCGATGGTCGCGATGGTCAAGACCATCGCGACCATCAACCTGCACGCTCGTATAGGCTGTGGGTGGTGACCCACAGCTATACGAGCGTCCAGGAGGACGCTCCATAATTATGGAGGTGGGCCCTGATTCAGAGCGAGCTCTCTGGTCAGAGCGTCTGGCTCTGAATCAGGGCCTATGTTACATGTGGCTCTCTTGTTTTATTGAAGGAGCCTGTTAGTAGATAATTTCTAGTATTTTTTGGTCATCCTGGTTGGAACTTCTCTAGTTAATTTCTATATACCGATTTTGATCTAGTCAATTTGAATTTTTTGACAGTTTATATATTTGGCTGTGACTGCGCTGTTATGGTGAATTCACCTTCTCTCTACCATGTTCTTATTTTATTTTACCATTATTTTTGTTTCTGTTTTTCTTTTTTTCTATACTTTTACATAATGCTGTCAAACGTGTTTTCCAGCAGTGGTGCATTATTAGAGCTTGTGAGACATGAGGGGAATGTCTTCCAAATATTTTGAGTCCTTTTGCTACCCATGTCATTCCTGTAGTCCATGTTGCTTCTCTGATGATTTTCAGAAAGTTAATTTCTCTGGTAAGGGATCATATGGAAAATGGTATATAACTCGATTTTACATATTGATATATAGATTATTCCATGTTTATGTTTCATTATGACTTCCAATCTTAGATTTTGCACTTGGAATGTCAGGGGGATCCATTCTCCGGTAAAGAGGAAGCGAATATTAACCTATTTAAATAAATTAAAAGCGGATATTACATTCCTCCAAGAAATCCACCTCTCCCCCTCCGAACATGACAAATTAAACATGTTACATCAGAAAGTATTAGCTTCTTCTTCTTACTCTACTAAAGCATGTGGAGTAGCTATACTAATTAGAAGAGGGATTGCACATACTATACACTCAACTGTTATAGACCCAAATGGCCGATATATTGTAGCAGATGTCACCTTAGATGGCACAAGATATACCCTGTGTAATATTTATGGTCCTAACAGTTATGACAAAAAATTTATTTTGAATTTAATTAATATATTATACCCTTTCGCTGATACACAAATTATATTAGGCGGGGATTTCAATTTAGTTGTCTCGCCAATTTTGGATAGAAAATCTATTTCCCGCACCCGCCACAATCAGCCCAAAGTTGGACATCAGTATATGGCGTCACAGCTAAATTTAGTATATATATGGAGAGTGAGGAACCCGGATGAATTGGAATATTCCTGCTACTCAGCAACCCATAATACGTTTTCCAGGCTTGACTATTTCTTCCTTTCTAATTCTTTATCCCCCAAGGTTTTAGGCACAGACATTGAACCCATTTCTATTTCGGACCATGCACCTGTATGGATAGATTTACAGGGGAAGTTTCTTCTGGGTCCGTGCTCACAATGGCGGTTTCCAGCTAAACTTGCTTCCTCACTTAAATTTAAGGCTAGGTTGGAGGCCGCCTGGAATGAGTACGAGGTTAATGATCAAGGCCACAAAAATGATTCTAGTCTATTTTGGCAAACTGCTAAAGCAGTTTTGCGTGGTGATATTGTATCTTTCACGAAAAAATATAAAACTGATCAAGAGGCCATGTATAAATCTGCTCAATCATCTCTAACTGAAGCGTTTCAAACATTTAAAGCATCTCCTTCTCTGATTAATAAAACAGCTTACTATGAATGCAAGCAACACTTTAACAAAGTTCTTACCCAGATTGATGACCGATATCATCGGTCTGGTAGATCTCTTTTTTTTCAATATGGTAACAAGTCCAGCCGCTTGCTATCAAATATGTTAAACGGAGAGAGAGGCCATACAAATATAGCAGCACTTAGGGATGAACACTCAAACACTCAGTTCAAGGGAGATAAAATAGCAGATATCTTTTATCAATACTACCAGAAGCTGTACTCTCAGGAACCTATATCTGAATCGCAGAAACAATCTTTTTGGAGTGGAGTTTCTCTGCCGCAACTTTCACTAACACAAATGGAGAACTTAACTACTGAGTTCACCACTGATGAAGTCGATCGAGCTATAAAATCGCTTAAACCCATGAAGTCACCGGGCCCGGACGGCTTTAGTGAGGAATTTTACAAAATGCTTTGACCACATATTGTACAACCGTTGACCGATCTTTATAATTCTTTACTAGCCGGGGAACCCCTTCCGCAACACTTTAACTCAGCTATAGTGAAAGTGTTACCAAAAACGGGTAGAGACCTTCTTCTCCCCTCATCCTATAGGCCCATATCTTTACTTAATGTAGATTATAACATCTTTACTAAATTATTGGCAGAAAGACTTAAAATCATACTCCCCTCTATTATACACCCGGATCAGACCGGCTTCATATGGGGCCGTAGTTCAGGCACTAATATCAGGAAAGTTCTTGCTGTTTTGCAGTTCCTTCGTGACTCTCCGACAGATGATCCCGGGTTTCTTCTCTCATTAGATGCTGAAAAAGCTTTTGACTTGGTGACGTGGGATCATCTGTTCGAGACTCTTAAACAGTTTGGCATGCCTCCCGCTTTTACTCACTTAATTTCTTCGTTATATTCTTCCCCTAAAACACAAGTTTTAACTAATAAATACTTATCGCCCTCCTTCCCCATACAAAGGGACACGAGACAGGGATGTCCCCTTTCACCTCTCCTATTTGCAGCTGCCCTCGAGCCATTGGCCATAGCCTTGCGACAAAGCCGGGACTTCACTGGTATAAGGGTTAGACTCCAGGAATGCAAGCTATCCTTATTTGCAGATGATATGCTGCTTTTCATCTCAAGACCACTGCATTCTATTCCAGCCATACTAAAAATTGTTGATATGTTTAGTTCCTTTGCAGGCTACCTGGGTATCTTCATACCAACAACACTCTCATCATTATATGGTTATAATTTTTCACCTGTTATTCATAAAATCCGATCTCAATTACTACACTGGAAAGACCTTAAATTATCCTTATTAGGACGAGTAGTAGTAGTTAAAAATATAATATTTCCCAAATTGGCATATTTGTTACAAATGCTACCTATTATGATTACGAAGGCTGATGCTCTATTATGCACGCAGGTCTTTTCTAAATTTGTTTGGCACTATCGTAAACCCAGAATGAGCCGTTCCCGCACCTATTTACCTAAAACTAGGGGTGGACTTGGTGTGCCACATATTGAGGGGTTTGCCAGATCTGCCCTCTTTCATTATATAACAGATTGGCTGCTACACACTAGTAACTTCACTGACCCTGTCCTAGAGGAAGCCCTTTTTTATCCGTATGCACCAGCAGCTCTACTTCACACCCCTGCTACACAAATTCCCCCAGGGATTAGATATAATATATTATTCTGAGACACCTATAGAGCATGGATTAATATAAATAAAAGTCTAAAGAGGAGCCGTTTTTCATCTCCCTATATACCCTTATGGGGTAACCCATCTTTCACCCCCTCTCTCACTAACTCAAATTTTCGAATCTGGTATCAGAAAGGCATAATGTCTATTAAAGAAGTATTTGACCCAGGTGGCCATCTCCTTTCTTTTTCAGATCTACGGGAGAGGTATGATGTCCCCCAAGCACATTTTTTTATGTTTCTGCAAATCCGCCACTACATTCAATCCTTAGACCCTCCTCTGACTACTTCTAGTCCCCCAGATGTATTGCTATCAATACTATCTTCATGTAAACTAATTAAATTTCGTATTAGACACCTGTACTCTCATCTAGTTGAAGCATCTCCTCATACGTGGTCATCCACCATCCAGGCATGGCAATTAGAATTAACTGATTTATTGGATTTTGACTCAATTATTGACTGTTTGGATAGGATCTTACCAGCCCTTAAATCTGCCCGTTTACAGGAAGTACACATCCGTACTTTGAATCGTACTTATATAGCCCCCATCCGAAGGAAGTATTTTGTTCCCTCTGATTCGGGCAATTGCATTAAGTGTGGTCAGTCTGAAGCCTCGCTATCCCACAATTTGTGGCAATGTGGCAAAGTCGCTAAATTTTGGAATAAATTACTGGAGCACATAAATTCCATGTTACAAATACGGTTACCCAAAACAGTTGCGCCATTCCTATTTGCGGAGTTCTCCTCATGGGAGAAAATCCATCCTTTACAACCTTGGAAACCCCTGTTGACTGTTGTGGTCACAGTAGCTAAATATTTGATCCTCAAACATTGGATTTCCAGTTCGGCACCTACATTAACTGAGTGGAGAACTGCTATGCTAGAAGTGTTATATCATGAGAGGCGGATGGCCACGTATGATATAGAAAGAGGTATTTTGGCCTTCTCCAAAAAGCGGGAAATATATATAGCTCAGTTACCTGATCACTTACAAGATAACATCTGGAAGGTATTCGAACATACGGAATGGTTCTTACAGAGGCAAATTGTTTAATTACCCGATTAATTATACTTTTACTACTTCTTTTTTTTTTTCTATTTCCTATATGGTTAGGTGCTAGGTTTAGGGGTTTAAGTGCTTAGACCTGTATTGATGCTCTCTGATATTATAAGTTTTGACCAGAGTGTGACATGGGAAATTTCTTGCGAAACCCTGCTGGCAACACATAACTCTTACAAGAATGCATACCTTGTTATATAAACTATGATACCATTGTGTGGTGCACGTATTGTTTTATTCTATTTTATTTCATTTCATTTTCTATTATGGTTATTTCCATACTCTCTTATCTTTATTTCTACTTTATTGTAAAAAAAAAAAAGGGGACAGTAATTACTGTATTTGTCTCTTAAATTAACATTGTTTGCATGTGTGTATGCAAAATTCCGATTGATTGAAATGTATATTCATATACTTTGTAAATTTTTCTTTTTTACTGTCCAAATAAACAGTTTAAAAAAAAAAAAAAGAGACCTGTCCACATCATACGTATAACTATAATGGGTGTAGGGTGTTCAGTGCACAAGGCCCCACACTGCATGCCCTGCTCCCAGATACTACCTGTCACTAATGCTAGCTGATGGGTCCCTCATTGGGTGGCGCCATCTTCCCAGTGATAACTTCAGAAAGATGGTGCCACATATTGATAGCAAAGACTCAAGCACTATGCCAGAGCCTTTGCTATCTTCTGTGCAAGTGCCATCTTATATCACGAGGAAGATGGCACCGGCCACAGAAGGTGGGAAGGAAGTCTGCTGCATGGAGGAGGGAACTGCAGCACATAGGCCCCCTTCGATGTTAATACACCCCTGCCTCAACTGTATATATGACACTGTCTGGACTAAGAAAGTTACCAGATGTGGTGTGTATCTGATAGCTTCCCCAGCAAAGAGGGAGCAACCAGCATCATGACTATCTGGATTGATTGGATTATCTAGATTGAGCCTATGACTGCAATCTTCATTTCTGTACAGGCATTGCCTAACCAGACTGCTGGAGTCTCATGTGTTCTGGTTATCTGAGCACAGCACTGAATACATTGATTTGTGCACTGTGGCTCTCCATAAAAAATACTTTTAAGCTGGAGAAAGCACTAATTTAGGAAGATAGATAGGTAGACAGACACTACCTGGTAACGTGCGGCGAAAAGCACATCAACGCCTTTTTTTTCTTAAGACGTTTAAGATCAGCATGTGTGAGTAGAGGGACTTTGTTAAAGTTTTATTGCAGTATTGTGGAAAGTGTCCTGACCTACGGGATTGTCGTATGGTATGGGAACTGTACTGTGGCAGAACTTAAGGAGCTAGATCAGGTGGTGAGGACGGCTGGTGTTGTGCTACCATGTACCCAGGAGATCTATATTAAGAGGCTCCTGAAGAAATCTAAATATATCTTAGCAGATCCCAGTCATCCAAACCATGCAGTTTTGAGAAGTTGCCATCATATAGGCGCTTTAGAGATGTGCATTCAAGTACAAAAACGGTTTCCCTAGTGAAGTGCGTATGTTAAATGGTTGTAATAACCCTGATTTGTTTATATTATGATGTTTTCTTTTTATTTTTTAGTAGTAGTGTAATTGCTGCCTGTCTTATTATGTGGTATAGTGCTGCTTGGTTTTTCGTTGACATCACTTGTGCTGGTAATGACAATGAAGTATTCATTCATTCATTCATTCATTCATTCATTCATTCATTCATTCATTCATTCATTCATTCATGCATTCAAATCAGTTTTCTCCACATTTCATGTACCTGCAGCCCCAATAGCTCACAATGAGGGCTTGGCAGCTTAGAAAAGTGTCATTTATTTCATCGTTTGTGCAAAACATAGCGTCATCTCAGAATTACATTTACATTATTGAGAATACGACTATAGCATGTAGCAATTTATGTCTTTCTCTTGGCAGATGGAAGATCACCTCGGGTACAACAGGGCGGCAGATTGGTTCTCATTTGGAATTGTACTTTTCCAAATGTTAACCGGAGAATCTCCGTTCCTGTGCAGGCTACTTGACTTACCGGGCTTTTTACTAGATTCTGATGCTGAAGACATCATTGAAAAGGTGAGTGTGAGTAAGTTCTGAGTATGTTGCTCAGGTTACAGGGTCACTCATTTAACATAATAATAACAGGAAATGTAAATTATAAATATGCATAGAAACCTTTACAAACAGTAACACCATAAATATCTTAGCAAAACACAAAAGCAGAAGTGACACAGTTTATAACACACCATAATAACCCTACAAAATAATTCTAAATTCCATAAAAAAACAAATGTATTAAGCACATCTTCAGACACAATGGAATATGTTAGTGCGACAACAGAAAAGGGGGAAAGTAATGGCAGTGAGACACAGTATGTACCTGCGTATTTAGCATTAGGGAACTCTGCACCTATATGGCTGCACATAGCATGCAGAGTAAGCCTGGCACACTAATACTGATACAGCCTATGAGTGCTGCCCACCGTGCCAGTGCTGGTGATACATGAATACAGCACTTACATTTCCTGCAATCACAAAACATATCATATAATGGCTGATTTCTCTAGATCAGTGTATCTCAATTATTTTCCCCCTGGCTACTCCCAGGCAGCCCATTTGCAGTATTTGTACCACCAACATTTCCAAAGCAGTGTCAGCCTACTTATCATTCAGATTGATTAGTTGGGAAAAATCAAACATGTTGGACCAACCGTTTTTTGCTGTTTATCAGTGTGTGGGAGCATAGGAATGATAATCGTATGCTCCCACACACTGACCGATTGTCATTCCAACCAGCCACCTAGTTGGCAGGTTGGAAAGATATTGTTCTAGTGGTGGGTTGTATACACAAAATATAAGCTGATACTAAGGGGTATATTTACTAAAGTGTGCGTTTTTTTAAGTGTAGATATTATCCATAACAGCCAATCAGATTCTATGTAACATTTAGCTAGCACCTTCTAGAAGATAATAACTAGAATCTGATTGTTGCTATGGGCAACATCTACACTATTAAAAACCCACACTTTAGTAAATATACCCCTAATAAGTCTGGTTACTTTTATGCTGACTTCTCTACACTTAGGGGTAAATTTACTAAGAATCGTGTCAGACTGAGATTGCCCGATTAAAAACTTGATTTGCATCGCTGAAACTCAGGTAATTTTAGGCTACTGAAACTCTTAAATTGACCAAAAATCCTGATTAGCTGAGATCGTGTTTTCCGATGGTGTATGTGATAGAGATTTCTCAACCGAGTTCCCTGAGTCTGACCGCAGCCAATCTCTCCCGAACAAGCAGTCCACACATATGCAAACTGCTTGTGTGTTTTTCAAGGAGTTAAATAGGTAATGTTAAAAAAATAAAAATAAAAAGGACCTAGGTTTCCCCCCAAAAAAGCATAACCAGCCCCGGGCTCCTGAGACAGTCCTGGTTCTTAAAATACGGGGAAAAAAATTCACACATAATTACCTTTTACCAGATGTACATATCCCCTTGTCCAAGTAGAATTCCTGCAGTTTACCTGTGAAAAAAATTCCAATACTCACCTACCTCCTGGCGCAGGTCGGTCCCCTTCTCCAGCAGACTCCACGGGTCTGGGCAAAAAAACAAACCAAGTCCTCGATCCATTTCGGACATGTATAGATGTATGTCTTATCACATACTTCTATACCAAGTTGAATGACAGAAGCCGTGTGTCTTCTGTCATTCTCCTGGGCCGCCTGCCAATCAGAGGCCGCTCTACAGTTAACGGCTACAGATTGGCTGTGACCCACGATTCTTGGTATATTCCTGAGTTGTATTTTGTCCATGAAAAGTATTTTCAAGTTTGGCCGATGGTGTATTGATTCATGTTTGCATTCTCACCTGAGATTTCCAGTTTCAAAAGAGGAATCTCTCCCGAGTTTTTCTGAGTTGGAAAAAATGGTTAAACTCATCCGAGATTGCAATCTCGACCAAACACGAATCTTAGTAAATTTACTCTCTAGTATGGACAAAGGTCCATAATGGGACCGAAACGTCAGACTGCTTTTTAAAAAAAATAGTGGTATGTACATAAAACACTCTATGTACCCCGTCTGTGAACTTTTGTTGCATTAAGTGCAGGCTACTTTTCTATATATTATATATATATATATGTGTGTGTGTATGTATATTTGTGTAACAAGAGCACAACACTCCACTGTATTTAAAAAGGAGAAATCAGTACAGAACACCCAAGGATTCCAACTTATGTGTCTTTAAAGGGACAACCTTATCCTGTGAATAGTAAACTATATGATTAAACCTAAGCTATTACACTCACTATAGGTCATGGGGCTCAATCCAACTAACTCGCCCCCACACATAATGGGGTACGTTGCTTTTGCAATGGCGTGTTAGCACCGGCAATGGCATCGGAACTCACCCCCACAAATGTTTACTTAAATGTTTCATTTATTTCATACTTACACAGTCCCGCTATCCAGAGGTAGTCCAAAGGGTACATTTGGAAAAAAAATTGTCATAGTACATACTAAACGCCAAGTGCTGGTTTGCCTTGGCACTTTGACCAAGCTGTGGCCTGTAGTTCATGATACAAAAGTTGTAAAATAAAAAAAACAATAAAGAAAACAATTTTATTGAAATAAATAGACATGCATTTTTTTTTTTTAAACAAATAAATATTCAAAACATGAAAATGCAGGGAGACCGTGTCCACATACTTGGCTGGTCTGAATAAATCGTTGGTTAGGTGTATGGAGCACAGAAGCGTTGAACAGTTGGTCAGTTGGATGGTTGACGGAAAGTTGGTCTGGTGTATGGCCAGCTTTAAGCTGGCCGTACTGTACATCAGTCCAATGTTTCTCCAACCATCCAACTGTCCAATTTGTCTTTCCAAGTAAAAAGGTGCTCCACACATCGAACTACTTTCCATCTGAGCAGCCAAGCAGCCAACTTTTTCATTAGACCAGCCAACTTCTATCCAACTTGTGATGTCCCAGAAGTAAGTGGTCAGTGTCTGCTGACTTCTCCATGTTTTGAATAAAGAAATACCTGTACATATATTTTTTTTAACTTTTTAATTTCTATTTCAGTAAAACTGGGTTATTTTTTTTCTCAAAATTTTTTTACACTGAAATACAGGTCACAGCATGGTCCGTCTGCAAAGGCAAACTGGCACTTGGAGAACCACGAGTGCAACCTTGCTTTAGTATCTAATAATATTTGCAGTATATCCCCCGAAAACACCCATGTTCAGGGGGTAACTGCAAATATGAAGTATAGCCTCAATGTACCATGGAGGGATTGCAGCAGATATCTTCATATCTAGCGCTTTTCTACAATTTCTGACAGCAGTTGCAGCCCCCAAAGGTGTCTATGGGGGGGTGCAAAACTCTCATTTTGACCAAGCATGGTCCCAGCAGCTAATTCCATCTTTAGATGGCATTAGCCCATTGTAGTGAGCTACACTCTGCAGACTTTTTCGGGAGACACCCATCTGCTGCCCACTCGCACATGTGCCGACCGACATTACATGTGCAGGTGGCCAAAATAGAAAGCAAAGTGATTGTAGTTGCAATCACTTCACTTGTACTGATCAGTCCTTGTCCCAGTGACTCAGCATGTAATAATAAATTTAGGCACATAAGGATTCCTCATGACCACAAATTGTGGTGATAAGGAATCCTTATTATTGGAGGCTGGTTACATCTATTAATAAATATGCCAATAGTACTGAAGCGTCCACCTGTATTGTACAGAGGCAGGTGTGTGGGATTTATATATCTGTACAGGAAAGATACAGCAGGTTCTGTAGCAAAGTGGTGGTGGTGGTGGTGGCGGCGGCGAGGGGCTGTAGAGAACTGTGGGGTGAAGTTAATGGGGAAAGTCCTATATTATAGTCCTGTAGTATAGTATAGGGGGTGTATATGACTGTACAAGGACAGATCCTGTAACACAGTTAAGGGGAGGGGGTGGATGTAAAGGACTGTTGGGTGAAGTTAGTGGGGAAAGTCCTGTAGTAAAGCTAGAGGGGGTATATATAACTAGTTGGCTGGTTGAAACTTTTAAACTAATTTTTAAACTAACTTTAAAACTAAGGGTGCTGTTATCCACTTAACTGGCTAATATATATATATGTATGTATGTGTGTATATATATATTATATATATATATATAATTTTTTTTTTTTTTTATTTAACAAAAATTAGCTTTACTCCTGTTACTCTGATCAGTCCTGAAGGTCAGTCATGGAGCATTTCCTCCCTGATACCACTAAGAGGAGAGGGGAAGGGGCAGGAGGAATGGGCACTGTGTTTTTTTTAATTGGTCTCCACATTTACTGATGGCAGCTCTGGTGACTGCTATGTGTGTTATGCATTATGTATGGATGTAACTCCAGTGCAGACACACAGCATATGTATTTGCTATCTGTGTCATGTTTTAAATGACCAACCTGGCAACCCACCATACTTCACTTATAACACAGACTCATATACACATTTTAAGACAATTATAATTAGTGTTATGTCTGAAACATTATTCAGTGCAGATGACCTGTTATCTGTCATACATTTTATTCTTGTGCTTACTGGATATGGCAAAAGGCTGTTTGTCACTTGTTTGATCTAACAAGTGTATAATGGCTACAGAATGTATAGATATAAGGGTCACAATTTCATTTGCAGCACAACAGTTACATAGTTATGGTCTTAGTTATGGTTTTGATGTTCTTTTCAGCTCGTGTGTGAAGATCCAGACAAACGTCTTGGTGCGGATGGTGTAATTAGATACCACCCCTTCTTCTGGAGTATTGATTGGGTGAGGCTAGAAGCCCTCCAAGTACCACCCCCATTCATACCCAGCAAAGTAAGTGCACAGTTATAATGTCAGAGAGTCTTGTGTGGGGGTCTTGTTAAACAGAATAATAGTAAAGCTGCCATAACTCTTTTCTTACTGACAATTGGTGTAGTTGTTACATAAATTACAGTCAGAGGATAAAATGCCTTAATTAGGGAAGGCGAATGGGATTTCCCCTATTGTGAATAAAATATTATTATATGTATATATTGTCTGTCTGACACATATAAGGGTGTTTCCTCTCACTCTTTATATGAAATACATGTCTCCTATTTCTTCTCCCTACAGCCATCTGAGAAGTCACTTCCGCACCTGGCTTTAGATGATCTTCTGTCAGGTACAACATCAGCCTGTGCCCCTCCAATAAGTTCTTTCCACCAGGAACTTTTCAGGGAATTTTCATTTAACACCAGCATATAGCCGCCTGCTGCCAATTACACCTGGCACCCCTTCATGAGCCCTGCTGCACTTTTATATGGCAGAACATCGCCCACCAGTTCTCTGAGGCCCTTGTAAACCAGAACGTGTACCATCTAACATCCCCAGGAATAAGGTAAGACCAAGGTAACATCTTTATTATGTGTCCTCTATATTTACACTCTGGACCAAGCACCCAGCTACGTCTCTATAACATCTTAGCCCCAGTATCCTTTAGAGGATGATAGAAAAATAAGATCTAAGGAGTGTGTTGGCCGGCTAGTGAGGGGAAAAGGTGGAGGCCGGATTTAATTTTAATTAAATTATTTTATTTAAAACAGAAACATATATTTTATAAAAAGATGTATTATGTAGGTCAGACTTGATAACACTCATACCTATATCTATATAGACTTGTGGGAAATTGGTAACCCAGAGTGTACTTATTACCATACCTTGCTCTGCTCATCATTTCTTTGCTGATAAACTCACTTATGCGGGTATTGTAGTAGTAGACATTGTATTTAAGTACTGTTGTGTAAGTTTAGTATATTGTTGTGTAAGTTTAGGATAGTTGTATAATTTAGGATAGTGCATCACAGCCAGGGGTCAGAGGTTATTATTACACTAGGCCAGTTGTTAGTTGGAGGGTCAGTGTATTGTTATATAGTTAGTTGCTTAGCTGGGTGGGCACATCACTTGGGCCAGTGAATATACTAGCTGTGTGGGTGGGCATATTGTACCTCCATACAGGGCGATCAACCAGCAAGGTTACAAGTGTCCAGCTGGTGAGTATACACACCATGTTTTTTTGCTTTTTTCTTTTCCCAGTTTTTAATGGGCTTTGGCATACCATGCACACTTGTGAAAGTACAATGTACGTCACCTGAGCATGTGAGTGCTTAATAGGTGAAATGAGGGTGGCTGAGGTTCTTGTGATGACCATTTATCCATCCTTGTGAAGGGCACCATCACCCCCAAGGTTTCGTCCTACACAGCAAAAAAAGGGGGCATCATTGATTCTATTTATTTCTTGTTCCAGTGATGATAATCCTGCAGGTCCTGGGGGGGGTCATTGCGCCATTCCAGTGGTAGCTGCGTACGGAGGTGCGTACCCTCACAGGACCCTCTACTACTCACAGTCTCTCTCAGGGCTGCTCACTCTACTTCTCTTTCTCCAGCTCTTCTCAGACCAATGAGTTCCCTACAGGATGGGTATGTAGAAGGGGAGGAGTGTCAAACAGAGATCATTTTCATTTTAAATGCCAAACTCCTGACTGAGCCTCTATAGCCCCAAGGCCAAGTCCCCCCACATTATGATAGATAAATAATAACTAAGGAGTGTGATTGGCTGGCTAGTGAGGGGAGGTGGAGGCCAGAACTTTAATTAAAAAGAATTTTGATTTAATTGAAATAATTTTATTTTATACATCTGTACAATAGGGATGCAATGAAACTCCTATTCTTTCCTATCAACATAAGCCCTAGTTTTATATTGAACACCAATCATTCAACACATTGTATATAAAAGAAACACTAAATAGTTACTTATTTAGACACTGAGAAATATATTTATTGTAAAATGAACCTCAAACTGAGATATAAAGATCTGGGACACTACCTCACTCCTTCAACCCTCTCTATAATGTGCAGCTAATCTGTTTAGCAGCCTCTCTCAGGACTGTCTCGTAGTGTCTCTCAGGACTACTGTCTCTTAGTGTCTCTCAGGACTGCTGTCTATCAGTCTCCTTTAGGACTGTTGTCTCTTATTTGTAAAGTGGCAACCTGCACCAAACCTCAGAAGCCCAGCGCATGACACTGTGAGGAACTAGTGGTAGAGGGAAGCTCAGCGACCAGTTAGCTTACCCAGAAAGATTTTGCTAGATCCTCAGACCATGGTGACATCTCTGGAGCTTATAACTTTGGAGGTGCTGCTGGTAAGTTGCAGCAATCATCATGCTGTGGCCATCTTGGATTAACGTTTTACCGAGCCATTTTGATATTGGTATTGCCAATAGGAAGAATCTTGGCTAGTCACTCGCGCTAGCTGTGCCATACAACTACCCCCTTGTGCAGACATATTTTAGGTGTGGAATGCAGGAATAGCTCAGTCTGCAGGCAGCAGTGGAGGGAGAACTATAAGAAAGCATGAAGACCAGCACAGATGGAAACCAGGACTAGAAAGTGGCAATATAGTAGATGGCGAGGTTAAGCCAGAAGACTTCAGAGCTGCGGCAGAGCAATGAGGATGGCGGCTTTTGGCAAGAGGGTAGTTGAAAATTAAAGCCCAACGAAGGAATGCTGTTGTGGAAGAGATATGTGAATCCCCCACTGCAGCCTCTCCCAACAGACCAGGTGGGTGCCCTTGGGCCCTGACTTCTTAACTTTAATTTCCAATAGATCTTCTTCCCCACCAGGACAGTGCACTGTGGGCATTAGGCCCTTTTTTCCCTTTTCCTCTTAAATAGGCCCTGTCATCGTATCTGAATAGATGTGCTGTATATTGGGCAGTAGACCCTTCATATTGCCCCACTGCATATTTTACCACAATAATTAGGCTGGCTGCACATTGGTATTCCCCACTTATTAGGATTGCTGTGCATTGGGCACTTGATTCTGATATCTCCCCTTAATTAGGTTACTGTGTGTATAGGCATTCTGCACTGCCTGCGTATCATCCAGGCCCCAATTTCATAAGAAACAGCCAGCAGTAGGTGGAAACTGGTGGGTATGTAAAAGGGAAGGAGTGGCAGCGATAATTTTCATTTTAAATGCCAAACTCCTGACTGAGCCTCTATAGCCCCAAGGTCCAGTCCCCCCACATTATGATAACTAAGGAGGTTGATTGGCCGGCTAGTGAGGGGAGTTGGAGGCCAGAGATTTAAATAGAATATTTAATTTAAATCAGAAGTATATTTATTTTGCACACGTGTGCCCAGGTTTCCACTATGCTTTTACATTGCTGCGATGGGTATTATTTTAGGACTATTTGGCATTTAAGCT
Source organism: Taudactylus pleione (assembly GCA_031769625.1). Classification (NCBI taxonomy): domain Eukaryota; kingdom Metazoa; phylum Chordata; class Amphibia; order Anura; family Myobatrachidae; genus Taudactylus; species Taudactylus pleione. The sequence continues at coordinate 7,944,768 of JAUIMM010000396.1, forward strand.
CCGCCGATAGTAGGAGTTGACCCCACATTTCTTCAGCAGCTAGGGTTCTATGGTGTGGGTCAGGCTTGGTAACACCCATACCCATATATGTAGATTTCTGGGACACCGGTAACCCAGTGTGTACTTGTTATACCTTGCTGTGCTTATTATTTATTTGCTGATTAACTCACTTATGCAGGTATTGTAGTAGTACACATTGGGGTTAAGTACTGTTGTATAAGTTTAGTATAGTGTTATTATATTTAGTGGTATTTGTTTGCACTACGCCAGTTGTTAGTTGTATGGTCAGTGTATTGTTAAATAGTTGTTTAGGTGGGTGGGCACATCAATACAGCAAGTGCATAGACTAGCTGTGTGGGTGGACAGCGTGCTGTGTTGGCGATCAGCCAGCAAGGTGTCATAAGCCGCCACCGCTGCTTGTTACCTTCACCCTGCATCTTCCAGTCACAGGATCTGACAGCCTTCCCTGTCACCAGGCAACATGGACCCTGAACTGGGATGGTGCCGCTGTTGCTGGGATACCAAGACGCCAGACGGTCACGGGTGCTGCTGGGTCTGCTGTATAGAAGTGTAGTGTTCAAGCTCTCAATAATCTGTGCACTCACTGCCCGTTGGTGGAAGATCTTATATCAGAATGTCTGGACCATTGCAACGTTGCCGGTGATAGTTTACACTTTGTGTGTGAACCCTGGTTCTTGTTAGTTCGTGACTGTCTCTGTCTGCCGGTATCCTGCCAGGGAATGCTACTCTGCCTTGCCTGTTTACCCTGCCGTTCTCTGCTATTCCGAGATCGGTCTCAGCCTGCGGACTTGCCGCTCCCACGGAATTCACCTCGAAGCTGGGATCTCCATCTCAGACCTGGTGCTATCTGCATTTGCCAGTCACGCCGCCTCCATTTATGGCATCTGTTTGTGGCCTAGCTTCCTATACCACCAAGGACGCACCGCTGCCTCCAAGGTCGCATCTTGGTCCTCAAGGCACCAGCATATATAGTGCCTGCTGCCAATTACACCTGACAGCCCTTCATGAGCCCTACTGCACTTTTATATGGCAGAACATCGCCCATCAGTTCTCTGAGGCCCTTGTAAACCAGAACGTGTACCATCTGAAATCCCCAGGAATAAGGTAAGTCCAAGGTAACATCTTTATTATGTGTCCTCTATATTTACACTCTGGACCAAGCACCCAGCTACGTCTGTATAACACCTTAGCCCTAATATCCCTCAGAGGATAATAGAGAAATAAGAACTAAGGAGTGTGTTGGCTGGCTAGTGAGGGGAAATGGTGGAGGCTGGATTTAATTTTAATTAAATTATTTTATTTAAAACAGAAGAATATATTTTATAAAAAGATGTATTATGTAGGTCAGACTTGGTAACGCTCATACCCATATATCTATATAGACTTGTGGGAAATTGGTAACCCAGAGTGTACTTATTACCATACCTTGCTCTGCTCATCATTTCTTTGCTGATAAACTCACTTATGCGGGTATTGTAGTCGTAGACATTGTATTTAAGTACTGTTGTGTAAGTTTAGTATATTGTTGTGTAAGTTTAGGATAGTGCATCACATCCAGGGGTCAGAGGTTATTATTACACTAGGCCAGTTGTTAGTTGTAGGGTCAGTGTATTGTTATATAGTTAGTTGCCTAGCTGGGTGGGCACATCACTTGGGCTAGTAAATAGACTAGCTGTGTGGGTGGGCATATTGTACCTCCATACAGGGTGATCAACCAGCAAGGTTACAGGTGTCCAGCTGGTAAGTAACTCAATGTTTTCTTGCCTTTTTCTTTTCCCAGTTTTTAATGGGCTTTGGCATACCACGCACACTTGTGAAAGTACAATGTACGTCACCTGAGCATGTGAGTGCTTAATAGGTGAAATGAGGGTGGCTGAGGTTCTTGTGATGAGCATTTATCCATCCATGTGAAGGGCACCATCACCCTTGAGGTTTCGTCCTACACAGCAAAAAAAGGGGGCAGCATTGATTCTATTTATTTCTTGTTCCAGTGATGATAATCCTGCAGGTCCTAGGGGGGGTCATTGTGCCATTCCAGTGGTAGCTGCGTACGGAGGTGCGTACCCTCACAGGACCCTCTATACTCAGTCTCTCTCAGAGCTGCTGACTCCCTGCAGGGTGGTATGTAGAAGGGGAGGAGTGTCAAACAGTGATCAGTTTCATTTTAAATGCCTCTATAGCCCCAAGGTCCAGCTCCCCCACATTATGATAGATAAATAATAACTAAGGAGTGTGATTGGCCAGCTAGTGACGGGAGGTGGAGGCCAGATCTTTAATTAAATTATTTAATTTAAATCAGAAGTCTTTTTATTTTATACATCTGTACAACAGGGATGCAATCAAACTCCTTTTCTTTCCTATCAGCATATGCCCTAGCTTTATATTGAACACCAATCATTCAACACATTGTATATCAAAAGAAACACTAAATAGTTACTTATGAAGACATACCACACTGAGAAATATATTTATTGTATAATGAACCTCAAACTGAGATATAAAGATTTGGGACACTACCTCACTCCTTGAACCCTCTCTATAGAGTGCAGCTAATCTGTTTAGCAGCCTCTCTCAGGACTACTGTCTCTCAGTGTCTCTCAGGACTGCTGTCTCTTAGTCTGCCTTAGGACTGCTGTCTATTAGTCTCCTTTAGGACTGTTGTCTCTTATTTGTAAAGTGGCAACCAGCACCGAACCTCAGAAGCCCAGCGCAGCACACTGAGGAACTGGTGGTAGAGGGAAGCTCAGCCACCAGATAGCTTACCCAGCAAGATTTTGCCAGAGCCTTAGACCATGTAGCTTATAACTTTGGAGGTGATGCTGGTAAGTTGCAGCAATCATCATGCTGTGGCCATCTTGAATCCAAATGGATTTAACTTTTACCAAGCCATTTTGATATTGGTATTGTCAATAGGAAGAATTTTGGCTAGCCACTCATGGCTAGCTGTGTCAGAGCACCACCTCTTTGTGCAGACATATTTTAGGTGTGGAATGCGGGAATAGCTCAGTCTGCAGGCAGCAGTGGAGGGAGAACTATAATAAAGCATGAAGACCGGCACAGATGGAATCCAGGACTAGAAAGTGGCAATATAGAAGATGGCGAGGTTAAGCCAGAAGACTTCAGAGCTGTGGCAGAGCAATGAGGAGGGCGGCTTTTGGCAAGAGGGTAGTTGAGAATTAAAGCCCAAAGAAGGCCTGCAGTTGTGGAAGGCAAGAGAGATATAAGAATGCCCCACTACAGCCTCTCCCAACAGACCAGGTGGGTGCCCTTGGGCCCTGACTTCTTAACTTTAATTTCCAATAGATCTTCTTCCCCACTAGGGCAGTGCACTGTGGGCATTAGGCCCTTTTTTCCCTTTTCCTCTTAAATAGGCCCTGTCATAGCATCTGAATAGATGTGCTGTATATTGGGCAGTAGACACTTCATATTGCCCCACTGCACAGTTTGCCATATTAATTAAGATGGCTGCACATTGGTATTCCCCACTAATTAGGATTGCTGTGCATTGGGCACTTGTCTCTGATATCTCCCCTTAATTAGGTTACTATGTGTATAGGCATTCTGCACTGCCTGCGTATCATCCAGGCCCCAATTTCATAAGAAACAGCCAGCAGTAGGTGGAAACTGGTGGGTATGTAGACAGGGTTGGACTGGCCCACAGGGATACAGGGGAAATCCCTGATGGGCCCCACTGCCTACTCTAATGTCAGGTTTCAGACTGTACACTTGAATTATATATTGTTACTCTATTAGAGAGTCAGCTACATGGTCTCTAATGTCTGTGCAAGCCTCTATGGGGGATGGCCTCAATCCATGTGGGTAATTGACCACACCTCAAAGCATGGGCTTTTACCACTGCATCCCCCCGGTTGGCCCTTTATGCTCCAGTCCAACACTGTATATGTAGAAGGGAAGAAGTGGCAACGATAATTTTAATTTTAAATGGCAAACTCCTGCCCAAAGGTCCAGTCCCCCCACATTATAATAACTAAGGAGTGTGATTGGGCGGCTAGTGAGGGAAGTTGGAGGCCGGAATTTTAAAATAAAATATTTAATTTAAATCAGAAGTCTATTTATTTTGCACGTGTGCCCAGGTTTCCACTATGGTTTTACATTGGTGCGATAGGTATTATTTTAGGACTATATGGCATTTAAGCTATGGCGATAGTAGGAGGTGACCCTACATTTCTTCAGCAGCTAGGGTTCTATGGTGTGGGTCAGGCTTGGTAACACCCATACCCATATATGTAGATTTTGGGGAAACTGGTAACCCAGAGTGTTCTTGTTATACCTTGCTGTGCTCATTATTATTCATTTGCTGATTAATTCACTTATGCGGGTATTGTAGTAGTAAACATTTGGGTTAAGTACTGTTGTGTAAGTTTAGTATAGTGTTATTATATATAGTGGTTATTGTTTGCACTACACCAGTTGTTAGTTGTCGGGTTAGTGTATTGCTATATAGTTAGTTGTTTAGGTGGGGGGCACATCAACAGACCAAATGAATAGGCTAGCTGTGTGGGTGGGCATATTATATCTCCATACAGGGTGCTGTGTGGGCAATCAGCCAGCAAGGTGTCACAAGCCGCCACAACGGCTTGTTACCTTCGCACTGCTTCTTCCAGCAACAGGATCTGACAGCCTTCCCTGTCACCAGGCAACGTGGACCCTGAACTGGGATGGTGCCCGTGGTTGTTGGGAGACCAAGACGCCGGACGGTCGCGGGTGCTGCTGGGTCTGCTGTATAGACGTGCAGAGTCCCAGCTATCAATCATCTGTGCACTCACTGCCTGTTGGAGATAGATCTTTTATCAGTATGCCTGGACCGGCGCCACATTGCCAGTGATAGTTTACACTTTTTACACTGGTTCCTTTCAGTTCATAACTGTCTCTATCGGCTGGTATCCTGCCAGGTCATGCTACTCTGCCTTGCCTGTTTACCCTGCCATTCTCTGCTATTCTGAGATTGGTCTCAGTCTGTTGCCTTGCCGCTCCCACGGAATTCATCTCGAAGCGGCGATCTGCATTTCAGCCCTGATGCAATCTGCATTTGCCACTCACGCCGCCTCCATCTATGGCATCTGTTTATGGCCTAGCTTCCTATACCACCAAGGACGCACCGCTGCCTCAAAGGTCGCATCTCGGATCTCAAGGCTGCACTCCAGCCCTCTAAGCTGCAACTTGCCACACAAGGCCCATCTTGGCCCTCATGGCCGCACCTCAGCCATAAAGGCTGCATCCCGGCCCTCAAGGCTGCAACTTGCCACACCAGTGGCACCTTGGTCCACAAGGCCGCTCCTCGGCCCTCAAGGCTGCACCTTGCCACACATGTCACATCTCGACCCTCAAGTTCGCTACTCGTCATCGTGGTCACAATATAGCAACTATTCCAGCACAGTGACTACCATTGTGATCTTTGCCAGCCTTCACCACCATCAGACGCTAGACATCCAGTGATCACCAGGACTGCCGTGTAAGTCCTTACTGTGCCGAGTTTAAGACCAGGCGGCCACCTAAGTACAGGTGAGCATATCTAGCTCTAAGGTAACAACAGGTGTCTATTATTGGCAGAAGACCTCGCCGGCGAGACTCTAGGGGTCTTCCACGGTGGTTCCTTTTTGATCGTAACACAAGGTGACAAGTGTCCAGCCATTGAGTATTCACTCTATATTGTCCCATCTTTCCCTATCCCTTAATCCTTCTGGTGCAAGGACAAAGTATGTCACCCGAGCATGTGAGCGCTTAATAGGCGAATTGAGGGTAGCTGAGGTTCTTGTGATGACCACTTATCCACCCTTGTGAAGTGCACCATCACTCCTGAAGTTTCATCCTACACAGCAAAGAAGGGGGCAGCACTGATTCTATTTAATTCTTATTCCAGTGACGATAATCCTGCAGGTCCTGGGAGGGTCATTGCATCGTTCCAGAGGTAACTGCACACAGAGGTGTGTACTCTCACAGGACACTCTATTATATACACAGTCGCTCTCAGGATTGCTGACTTTGATTCTTTTTCATCAGCTCTTCTCAGGCCACTGAGTTCCCTACAGACTGGGTATGTAGAAGGGGAGGAGTGTCAAACAGTAATAATTTTTATTTTAAATGGCAAACTCCTGACTGACCCTCTATAGCCCCAAGGTCCAGTCCCCCAACATTATGATAAAGAATTAATAACTAAGGAGTGTGATTGGCCAGCTAGTGAAGGGAGGTGGAGGCCAGAAATTTAATTAAAATTTTTGAATTTAAATTAATAAGTCTATTTTATACATCTGTACATTAGGGATGCAATCAAACTATCTGTCCTACCAGAATAAGCCCTAGGTTTTCATAGAACACCAATCATTCAACACATTGTATATCAAAAAGGACACTGAATACTTATACTTATTTAGACACACCACACTGAGAAATATATTTATTGTATAATGAACCTCGAACTGTGAGAAATAAAGATTGAGGACACTACCTCACTCCTTGAACCCACTTTCTAAAGTGCAGCTAATCTGTTTAGCAGCCTCTCTCAGGGGAAGCAATCGGGAAGCCGACTGCCTAAATACCAGCAGTCGGCTTCCCGACTGTCTTATCCCGGCAAGGGTGAAATGCCGGGCATCTAGATGTAGACGCCCGCATTTCCCCGACGCCGGGAGACTGGCGCCCGGCATCACGAGCGTAGTGATGCTGGGCGCCGCGAGCGGACAGCCGCGGGGGGGAGGGTTAGGTTTAGGGCTCCTGGGGGGAACTTAGGGTAAGGCACCCCCCCGGGAGGGTTAGGCTAGGGGGAGGGAGGGTTAGGGTTAGGCACCCCCAGGGGGAAATTAGGGCTAGGCACCCCCTCGGGGGACTTAGGTTTAGGTAGCGGGGAAGGGGGTGGTTAGGGTTAGGCACTTAGAGGGGGGATTAGGGTTAGGCACTTGGGGGGGGAAGTTAGGGTTAGGCACCCCTAAGGAGGGTTAGGGTTAGGGGGGTTAGGTTAGTGGATACTTACCTATCCACGATCGGGATTTCCAGCACTGTCGGGCTTCCGCTGCTTCGCACTCTGCTCCTGTCGGGCTGCCGCTGACGGGCTGCCGCTACCCATTCCTCTCTCAGTGTTCCTTAGGACTGCTGTCTCTCAGTCTGCCTCTGGAATTGTATTAGTCTCCTTTAGGACTGTTGTATTATTTGTAAAGTGGCAACCAGCACCGAACCTCAGGAGCCCAGTGCAGGACCTGGAGGAAGAAGGAAACCTAGCCACCAGTTTGCTTATCCAGCAAGATGTTGCTGGAGCCTCAGACCACGGAGATATCGTTGGAGCTGATGACTTTGGAGGTGCTGATAGTAAGTTGTGGTCATTGTCATAGCCAATCAGCGAACTCCATTTTGATATTGGTATTGCCAATAGGAAGTGACGATTTTGGCTAGCCAGTTGCAGCTAGCTGTGTCATGGCACCACCGCAACAAAGCAGACATATATTAACTGTGGCATGTAGGAAGAGCTCAGTCTGCAGAGCAGGGAGAACTTCAAACAAGCATGAAGACCAGCACAAATGGAAATCAGGACTTGAAAGCGGCAATATACTGTAGACAATGGCAAGGTTAAGCAAGAAGACTTCAGAGCTGTGGCAGAGCATTAAGGATGGCAGCATTTGGCAAGAGAGCAGTTAAGAATCAGAGACCAAAGAAGGCCTGCAGTTACAGAAGGCAAGAGAGAGATAAGTATCCCCCCACTGCAGCCTCTCCCAACAGACTGGGAAGGTGCCCTTGGGTCCTGACCTTTAATTTCCAATAGATCACAAGGGATATGGGCCTTATTTCAGGAACTGTGCTCATGGCAAAAATGGGCATTAGACCCTATTTCTCTACCCACACTAAGGGTGGGCATTAGGCTACATTTCTTCTGCCCTATTAGGGTTGTGCACTGCAGGTATTAGGACCTGTTTTTTTCCTTTCCCTCCTAAATAGACTTTGTCATCGCCTCTCAATAGATGGGCTGCATATTAGACAGTAGACCCTTGGTATTGCCCAACTTTATAGTTTACCACATTAATTAGGCTGGATGCACATTGGTATTCCCCACTAATTAGGATTGCTGTGCATTGGTCACTTGTCTCTGATATCTCCCGTTACTAAGGGTTGTTAATATTAAAATGAACCTCTTTATACCCCTGCCTGTACCTTCTAAAATCCTACCTATAAACCTCTAAGGATGACGCTTAATTTGTGTACGCAGTCATACAGGAAATAGAGACTCCAGACTTAGAACATGTGGTTCCAAAGCACAAAGTGTTATTCAAGTAAAAAGTACAGTCAGTTACGTGCTATTGATCCAGACACAATTAGACGCAAAGGAATTATACAGACCCCCAAGTACAGTATACATACGCCACACTTCCGGACCCAGTGATAGGCATCAGCAAGAGACCCCGTCGTCATTCAGCATTCAGCAAGAAGACTAAAAGCTCAGTGCTTGAGCACACATGTTTATACCCCCCCAGAATAGACAGGACAATAGAGAAGTTTCTTGCTTATGCCATTGGTTCCCAGGGGAGAAGCATATGTTACAGTGCATTTAACAGGCTGGTTCAAATAGACTCGCCCAGCCTCTAACAACTGAGGGTCTTTTCCCTCCCGCCTCTCCATGCTGCATCCTAACAGTTGTTCCTAAAATATACATTTTGTTGCTTGATACGACGGGCCGATCCGATTGGCGCCTCCATTAGCAGCACATTGTCTAACATCTCTACTGTTTGCATGGCTCCCATTCTGAGACAAAATCCTACACTTTTCAATAAAGATTTAGACTGGTGGAAGACAATCAAGATACTTTCACTTACCTGTGGACGATTTAAGTCGGCGGCGCCCACACACCTGGATAAGATTTAGTAAGGCAACTTCCACACCTGGATAAGATTTGAAAAAGGCAACTTCCACACCCGGATAAGATTTAGTAAGGCAACTTCCACACCTATTAGAGTTTATATGTCGACTACTCTCACGCACCTCTCTACAACAAAGACAACATGTACACCTGCTACTGTGTATAGAACGGTAAAGCTGCTTACCGAGCGGCTAGGCTAACCCTTGCACCTAGTCCTTAAGGATCATACGATACCCTTAACTGTCCAACACATACTCACTGTTACACACTTTTTCCTACGCAGAAAAATAAACGTTAACCCAGATATTGGTAATAATTGAAAAAGGTAAACCTCAATGGCTTTGTTAAAACATGTGGCAGCAGAACCGGAAGTGCGTATACGCTTTTGTGCGACCAGCCGCATACACAATAATGCGACTACCGCACAACCGTATAATGACTTTTTAACTGCGTACGCAAAAATGCGTCTCAACCGAGTACTCAATACTGCGGCACCCCTCTAAGCGTTAGGTTCTTTCCACAAAGGAAAACAAACTTTTTCCTTTCTTGTCCCTAGATTCTAGTCAGCTTCCTTGGCTCACACGAAAATGGATAGCGATCTTTCAGCACAAAGCGGTTACAGGAAAACCCTGTATGTGGCCACTCCACCCTTTGCTAAGATATCACTAAACGTATTTGCCGTGTGAGTAGGTAAGTGACTTCACTCGACGAGCCCCCATCTGTTAATATTAAAATGAACCTCTATATACCCCTGCCTGTACCTTCTAAAATCCTACCTATAAACCTCTAAGGATGACGCTTAATTTGCATACGCAGTCATACAGTAAATAGAGACTCCAGACTTAGAACATGTGGTTCCAAAGCACAAAGTATTATTCAAGTAAAAAGTACAGTCAGTTACACGCTATTGATCCAGACACAATTAGATGCAAAGGAATTATACAGACCCCCAAGTACAGTATACATGCGCCGCGCTTCCGGACTCGGTGATAGGCATCAGCAAGAGACCCCATCGTCATTCAGCATTCAGCAAGAAGACTAAAAGCTCAGTGCTTGAGCACACATGTTTATACCCCCCCAGAATAGACAGGACAATAGAGAAGTTTCTTGCTTATGCCATTGGTTCCCAGGGGAGAAGCATATGTTACAGTGCATTTAACAGGCTGGTTCAAATAGACTCGCCCAGCCTCTAACAACTGAGGGTCTTATCCCTCCCGCCTCCCCATGCTGCATCCTAACAGTTGTTCCTAAAATATAAATTTTGTTGCTTGTAGGCTCTGCGATCCATAAGTTGAAAATGCATGATGCGATCTCCACACCGATAGTACCGGAATTCTGTAAAATAAGTATGCATCAGTACGAACCCAAACACGGCTGTCTTAACATGTATAGAACCTTAGTTATCAAATATCTTTATTTCACAGCATTTAAACTAACTGAACCAACTTAAATCATATACTTTAAAGCTTATTAAACCTTATGTGTGAATATGTAATTTGTGAGTATTCAGGGTTTGATATAAAGACGTATTTATGTGTATGAGGAAGGGTGCTGTTAACTCTCACTGAGTGAACATTTTAGCAGTGTGACATGCTGGGCCAGATAGTTCCACATGCCCACTCTGTGAGCAGTCCCCCCCACCTGCCCCAGACTTCAAAAGAAAAACTCTTTTATTCTTCCAGTTTCTTGTGTGAAATGCAAATAACCCAGCTACAAGAGACAGACTTAGGATGACACTCTAGTCTTTGAAATCATGTCATTGCAGGAAGCTTGCTAATGTAGGTGTGTATTCGAGCCAGACCACCTGTTGTGAGGGCAAACACTGTCCAGGAAGCTTATCTACACAAGCTAGTTGTCACTTGCTTTATTCAGCTAATGCAATCAATTTGGCATACTGTAAAGTCATTTCTGAAATATATCCTTTATAATACGTAAAGTCATGAAATAGGCTTCTGGTGAATCACCGTAACTTGCTAATAGTATTATCGCCACATGTACTAAAGTGTGAGTTTATCTAAAATGGCGCTTAGGCGGCCATCTCTCAAAATGGCGTCTTGCGGCCAGTCGCAAGATGGTGTCGCTGCGATTCAATTTTAAACTGATCTTGTCTCAGCCAATAATCTAGTTTTGACAGGGTACTGTGTTTATAGGCATTCTGCATTGCCTGTGTCTTATCTAGACTTCAATGTTAGCACTCAACAGTAAGTGAAAAACAGGATGGGTATGTAGAAGGGGAGGAGTTCCATATAGTGATAATTTAATTTTAAATGCCAAACTCCTGAATTATCCTATAAACTCTATATCCCCAAGGTCCATTCCCCCCACATTATGATAAAGAAATAATAATTAAGGAGTGTGATTGGCTGGCTAGTGAAGGGAGGTGCAGGCCGGAATTTTAGTTAAAATATTTAATTTAAATCAGAAGTCTATTTATTTATGTGTGCCCAGGTTCCACTATGGTTCTACATTGGTGCAAAAGGTATTATCTCAGATTTACATGGCATTTAGGCTCTGCCCATAGTAGTAGTAGACCCAAAATTTCTTCAGCAGCTAGGGTTCTATGGTGTGGGTGAGGCTTGGTAATGCCCATATCCATATATGTGGATTTCTGGGAAACTGGTGTGCTAATCATTATACCTTGCTGTATTCATTACTTATTTCCTGATAAACTCACTTATGCGGCTATTGTAGTTTTATATGGTACACATTGTAGTTCAGTACTGTTGTCTAACTTTAGTATAGTTGTAACATTTAGGATAGTGCGTCACATCCAGAAATTAGTGGTTACTGTTTGCCAGTTGTTAGTTGTAGGGTCAGTGTATTTTTATATAGTTAGTTGTTTAGGTGGGTGGGCACATCAATAGACCAAGTGAATAGACTAGCTATGTGGGTGGGCATATTATATCTCCATACAGGGTGCTGTGCGGTTGATCAGCCAGCAAAGTGACAAGTGACCAGCCGGTGAGTATTCTCTCCATGTTGTCTTGTCTTTCCCTTTCCCTTAATGCTGCCGGGCATTCCTTGTACACTGGTACATGGACAAAGTATATCACCTCAGTGTGTGAGTGCTCGATACGCGAACTCAGGGTGGCTGAGGTGCTTGTGATGACAATTTACCCATATTGGTTAAGGACGCCATCACCACTAGGTTTCTTCCTATCTAGCTTAGAAAGCAGCACCACTGATTTTTTTTAAATCTTATTCCAGTGATGATAATCCTGTGTGTCCTCAGAGGCTCATTATGCCAGTCTATACAGATGTGTCCACATACTTCTAGCCTCCTTGCATGTTAAACAGCACTTCTAGTCGCGCCATGCCATGCCATGCAGTGATTCGGTAGCGCTGAGTGTATTTTTGTGCAACATTTCACCTTCAAGTACATCCTATTTGCACAGCGGTGTGAATATAATGCACAATCCGATGATTAAAATGATATGAGGCATGTATGTGTATCTGCATGCGAAACGCTACGTTACTCTGTCACAGCTGCATCTGTATTCTGTTTGCATTGCTGTGCAAATAAGATGCTCTTGAAGGTTAAAAGTCGCACAAAAAGACGCCCGACGCTACCGAATGACACAGCACAGACGCGTTATGTGTAATGCAATTTGTAGTGCACGGAGGATAAATGTATGTGGACACATCTGTAGCTAGCTATACATGGATTGTCAAACAGTGATCAGTTTCATTTTAAATGCCAAACTCCTGACTGAGCCTCTATAGCCCCAAGGTCCAGTCTCCCCACATTATGACAGAGAAAAAATAACTAAGTAGTGTGATTGGCCGGCTCGTGACGGGAGGTGGAGGCCGAATTTGAATTTAAATATTTAATTTAAATCAGAAGTCTATTTATTTTATACATCTGTACAATAGGGATGCAATCAAACTCTCTGTCCTACCAGAATAAGCCCTAGGTTTTACATAGAACACCGATCATTCCATATAATGTACTTCAAATGGACACTAAATAGTTACTTATTTAGGCACTCCATTTAATGTTTATTGTATAATGTACGTAGAACTATGATATAAAGAGAAGGAGGACACTACCTCATTTCTTCAACTCTCTCCATATGGTTTAGCTAGTCTGTTTAGCACCCTCTCTGAGGACAGCTGTCTTTCAGTCTCAGTGCCTCTCAGTAGTCAGGACTGCTGTCTCTCAGTCTCCCTCAGTCTCTCTCAGGAGTCAGGACTGCTGTCACTCAGTCTCTCTCATGAGTCAGGACTGCTGTATCTCAGTCTCTCTCAGGAGTCAGTACTGCTGTATCTCAGTCTCTCTCAGGAGTCAGGACAGCTATCTCTCAGTCTCTCTCAGGAGTCAGTACTGCTGTATCTCAGTCTCTCTCAGGAGTCAGGACAGCTATCTCTCAGTTTCTCTCAGGAGTCAGGACTGCTGTCTCTCAGTTTCCCTCAGTCTCTCAGGAGTCAGGACTGCTGTATCTCAGTCTCTCTCAGGAGTCAGGACAGCTATCTCTCAGTTTCTCTCAGGAGTCAGGACTGCTGTCTCTCAGTTTCCCTCAGTCTCTCAGGAGTCAGGACTGCTGTATCTCAGTCTCTCTCAGGAGTCAGGACAGCTATCTCTCAGTCTCTCTCATGAGTCAGTACTGCTGTATCTCAGTCTCTCTCAGGAGTCAGGACAGCTATCTCTCAGTTTCCCTCAGTCTCTCTCAGGAGTCAGGACAGCTATCTCTCAGTTTCTCTCAGGAGTCAGGACTGCTGTATCTCAGTCTCTCTCAGGAGTCAGGACAGCTATCTCTCAGTTTCTCTCAGGAGTCAGGACTGCTGTCTCTCAGTTTCCCTCAGTCTCTCTCAGGAGTCAGGACAGCTATCTCTCAGTCTCTCTCATGAGTCAGGACTGCTGTCTCTCATTCTTCCTCAGTACTGCTGTCTCTGGGCTTGATTCAGTACCAATTGCAAGTACGAATACGGACACAGATCAAGCAATTGTTTGACATTGCGCATGTGTATAAGCCGCACTGCATGTGCGATGCAATCGCATAGCAAATAACGGACGCACAGAATATTCCAGCGCAAAGTGAGAGACAGGCTGTCAACATTTGGGGCTGGTGATGGGGAGTGGTCTGAAAAACACAGGCGTGCCTGTCCGTTTGAACACCATTTGGATTCGCAGCTATGATCACAATTGCGATCCATAATGAATCAGGCCCTCTGTCTCTATTAAGACTACTGTCTCTCTGAGGACTACTATCTCCTTGTCTCTCACAGGACTGATGTCTCTGCCTCTCCCAGGACTGTTGTCTCTCAGCCTCCCTCAGGACTGCGGTCTCCCAGGACTGCTGTCTCTCTGCCTCCATCAGCACTGTGTCTCTGCCGGGTAGCAGGTGTGTGCACCTATAAGAATCTGACCAGGAAGTCAGGAGTCGTGTAAACACTGGAGCCCTCTGTGTTTAATCTCTTAAAATAATCCAGACTTCCTAGTAACCGGTAACCTAGGGGTCCCACTGCCCATCTTCTGGAAACGTTTCTGTTTTAACTCCCTTTATGAAGGGTAAAGTGTTTATATAGATGTTATTGTGAAACTTATTTTCTCCCTGTTCTGCTAATAAATGTGCAAATAGATTTTTTTATTATTATACCTGAATTATATTCCATTGCTTATTCCATCACATGTGAGATTTACGCCTAGTTTGGTGAATCCTAGCGCAAGGCGGTTTACCCACTACACATTATATTGCCCCTGCCCACCCGTGAGTTGTGGCATTATCCTTTACATAGTGCCCACTTTGCTAGGAAGTGGGCATGATGCAGGAGGGCCACCTACCTTTCTAGAGGTACAGGGGAATGCCCGCAAATTAGTGAGTCTCCTGCACCTTCCTGGACAATCGGCAAGTATGATTAGATGCTTTCTAAGGTCTCAGATAGCTGGTTGAATACAAGCCAAGGTCCAGTAACAGGTATCCAAATATGATGGGCAAGGATAGATGCAGGTCATGTACACTCCATGGTCTGGTAACAGGTATCCAAATTTCAATTGGCAAAAACAGAGGCAGGTCAGGTTTAACCAAAGGACTGGTAGCAGGCACAGGAGTCAAATACAGGAGTTAGCAATGAAACGTCCGTGAGAAGATGAAAAATCTAACAATTTAGGTTAGGGGAGGCACACTTAAGTACCTTCAAACATCCTGCTCATTGTACCAGTCTGAGCTCACTTCACTGTGCATAAGCCTACGTTACACACAGGGAGCAGAACACTGCCGCTGCCATGCAGGATGTGCCTGTTACTCAGCATCACTGAACAACAAGATGGCCACCGGCACACTTCCTGAACCTGTAGTGGTTGGCATTGTGTATTTTCTAATGAACCAATTTATTATACATCTACTAATTAGATACCCCTCACTGTGAAATACACACACACACACACACACACACACGTTATCCCACAGATGAAGAATTAGGCTGTACTCCAACGGACATTCAGAGGAATCAATACAAGTGCTTTATTCTTACGGTGACGTTTAGAAGGGGAGACATTGCCCATAGCAACCAATCAGATTCTAGCTATTATATTCTTGAAGGTGCTAAATAAATGTTAAGTAGAATCTGATTGTTTGCTATGGGCAACATCTCCACCAACACTTTAGTAAATATACCCCTATGATACTTCCAGCAGCAGGTTGTGTAGTCGGCATGGTGAAGTAAGATGAGGGTACCAGGATGTGAAATTAGGAAACAAAGAGAAAATAAGTAATTTTGTTGGGGCACTTAAACCTACTAAATTATAAAACTTAACATTTATTGGTAGTAATTAAAATGTACAAAATTATAATACTGCATGTGTCCAAAAGAGACCTAACACAGTAAATTACACAAAAAAACAAACAGCAAAATGACCACACATCAAAAATTGTGTGGAGTGATGGTGAGCATTTGTGGTAGAAACTGCTCATAAAAATGGTAATTGGTAACACATAGACATACCAGGAAATATTTACACCTCTGTGGTGAAATGACACCAAAATCATGAATGTTATGGTGACACCAATTAGTGGTAACTATCCAGAGATTAGGATCCAAAGGTAATATACCTAGAGTGAAATGTATTATAATCCAGAAATCAATAATTAAACATGGGTCACTACTATGTCCTGTATATTACACACCGCTATTATATATGACAACCTATTTTAGAATCTATGGTAATATCAACAATATTGCAGACGGAGCTGACAGAAAGCATATATACACAGCATGTGTAACAGGTATATAGTATCACAATGGCTTTCATATAACTCAGCTGAAAAAACATATCTGTAGTGGAACCAAACACTGATTTGCATCAGAAATTGTCATTGAATAAACAATATTGACATTTGTCTCATGACTTTATAATTCAAAACACACTGATGTGGATAGAAACAGCACACAATCTACCAGTTTCAAAAACTCTATAAGCCCTCTATGCCCTGAGGCGTTAGATCCTTACACAGGTGTTATTGTCTTAATTGACCTTAATGAAGACACGGACAACTGTAGTGGAATCAAAAATTGAACAAATATTTATTAAAATACACATCTCTTTGGTGGCGAATAAAAGCATTGCTTTCCGAGCTCTAGCCCACGAATAAACTATAAATGAGGCTACCTGAAGGCCTCTGACGCAACCTGAGTTACGATAGGCTACACCCCCTTTCATTTGGCTTAGTACTACTGAGCCCCACCTCTAGGAAGAAGCCCAGGTCTCCCCTTAAGGGCAGAGACAACTTGCCCTGGGAAAGGCAGGCGCCCCGCAACTACCACTTGCGCCCTGTTGGGCCGCTGAGAAGCAATGCTTTTCCGCCTCACAATATAGCTGAAAGATAAATAACAAAAACAATGCATCAACAATTGGGTAGCGACGGGTGGGAATTTGCAAGTCACAAAGAGGAAGTAAACCCTGCTTCCCCTTTTTTAAGTATGTGAGCTAAGGCCCTCCCCACCAGAACTTGTGATAGGCTGTTTTAACCAGCCTAGACCTGTCAATCATAAGGCAGATTGACACGAAAAACACCCAATGAGCTTCTCTAACCCCCATATACAGAGTCTTATGTAGCATCAGGCATATGCTGCCTTCAGCTACCTTAAGCCCTCTATGCCCTGAGGCATTAGATCCTTACACAGGTGTTATTGTCTTAATTGACCTTAATGAAGACACAGACAACTGTAGTGGAATCAAAAATTGAACAAATATTTATTAAAATACACATCTCTTTGGTGGCGAATAAAAGCATTGCTTTCCGAGCTCTAGCCCACGAAAAAACTATAAATGAGGCTACCTGAAGGCCTCTGACGCAACCTGAGTTACGATAGGCTACATCCCCTTTCATTTGGCTTAGTACTTCTGAGCCCCACCTCTAGGAAGAAGCCCAGGTCCCCCCTTAAGGGCAGAGACAACTTGCCCTGGGAAAGGCAGGCGCCCCGCAACTACCACTTGCGCCCTGTTGGGCCGCTGAGAAGCAATGCTTTTCCGCCAACGCTAGGTCTAAAAGAACCGCAGCATGCCACCAAAACTACAATTCCACCCCAAATGCGGAGAAAAGGCTACGCAAAAACAAAGTTATACCCGCTTCATTAAGGTGCACCCCATCAGAACGAAACAAACTGGGGTCATCATATTTGACATAAGGGTGTTTAATGACAGAACCCCCTCTTGCTGTAACGAAGTTACCAACAGAAGCATTGACTTTCTTCCTCGTCCGGTCTAAGACCGCTGCGCTGTAAGGGCATCGCCACACTTGACGTTGGGTGATGTCAGACCATATTATTCTAATGGGACCCCACCGAGACTGCACCTCTTCTAAATCAGCTTTAATACGAAGTATAAGGCTGATACCTGTCCCTCTCCCCAGATCGTTGCCACCGGCATGCAAAACCAAGCACCCGGGTGTCCCCCATTTTGCAATGGACTCAGTGACGAGTGGAATGATTCCCTCCCATCTAAACCCCCTGATACCTAACCACCTAACCTCCCGACTGCCCAATAGACCTGCTGCCCTGGTGGATAAATGAGATTGCCCCGCCCAGTAAATGAAGGAATGCCCGATAAACCAAATAGGCGAGCCGTCTTGAGATGTATCTGTAATCAGATTAATCCCAAAACAGTTAATGCTACTCCATTAACAAGAACATACAGGCCAATACAACAATTTCAAACAAACAGCACCAATATGAAACAAAATTGGGCAGCCGAGGGAAAGGAGGGAGGAAAGGAGGGGTAGCGCGATAATGAGGAAAGGAGCAGGCGACCTAGGCGAAGGTAAAACCATCTAAAAAAACCCTCAGGGGTATAAATTCTTTGTCATTTCTTTGTGTTTTTTTGTGTTTTTTTTTTCTCTTTATTATATATTTCTTTCTTTATTCATTAATTTTATTTTGTTTCATTTCTTTCTTTATTCATTCATTTATATTTCATTTCTTTCTTTCTTTCCCCCGAGGTAAAAAAAATTACTTTCGGCCAAATCCCTTCACACCCCCACAATAGTGACGAGTAAAAGTCTGTGTCAACCCCGCATTCCTAGCTGCTGGTGTTATGCCGGATGTACCGCTTGTAAGCGGACGATTTCCAGCGGCCAAGCGACTGAATGCTGCTAACTGACATGCCCTCCTCCGCAGCGCAAGTGGCAGCCCCTATCCTGAATGAATGAGTGCCGTACGCAGACGTATCCAATTTTAAGGCCATTAAACCACGCTTAAATACAGCTGAAAATTGGAATTTTGTGAGGGGAGAGGCATTAGCGTGCACCAGCCAGTGTGAACAGCCATCGGGGCGTAAACTGGCTAACTTAACTGCCAACGAAATGGGGTACGCTGTTGACTGAGGCTGCTCCTTGAGGGTGATCCATCGTCCCCGGCCCAGCTGATCGGTTTTTGAGCGGTGAATTTTGTACAACAGGGAATCTGCCTTAAGGACTACATTCTCCGCTAACATTCCAGAATCCAACGATCCTTTGGATGACGCAATCAGCTCACAAATTCTAAAGGCCCCGTAAAAAGCCATTGAAAAAGCAACCTGGAACAGGGCTGCCTCGTGTGGATCCGCAGCTACCGTCGGGACTATTTCAACTAGCGAACGCAACAACGAAAGGTCAATGGGCCGCCTCCTATCCTCCTTGGGCTTGTCGCAACGAGCCCATCCTTTCATGGCTTTAGAAACTAAAAAGGATTTAGTTGGATCTGCTCTGCCATATAATTTTGAAAAATAAGCAATCCCCGCTAGGGCCGTGCTAGTGGACGGCCTGGATCTGCCTCCTTCGTAACAGCCCCAGACAAAAGCGCTAAGACATTGCTCTTCTGTCTTACCTGAAGCAACCTCTGACCCGAGGAAGTGCTCCCAATCCCTCCAGGCCGCAAGGTATGCACGACGCGTAGACGGCGCTAAGGCCATGGTCGCCAGCTCTTCTATGCCTTCTCGACAATCTGCCACACAGAAGGAGGACAAATTAAACCTCGCAAACTCACCTTCGGAGCTAAGCCCCTAAACCTCAACCTCTGGAAACGTGACAATGCATCTGCTATACAGTTGTCAGTCCCCGGGACGTGGCACGCCCTAAAACCAATATTCGCCTCTAAACAACGGAGGACCAAATGCCTGACTAAGCGCAAAGCAGGCATGAAAGACAACTTTTGGTTATTAATGGCTTGCACAACCCCCAAATTGTCGCACCAGAACACAATGTTCCGATTACTCAATTTGTGGGTCCAGAGCTCAGCGGCAACAATTATTGGAAAAAGCTCCAATAGAAGCATATTAGCCGTCAAACCCGAGGCATGCCAAGCCTCCGGCCAAGGCTCGGCGCACCAATCGCCATCAAAATAAGCGCCAAAACCGAATGCCCCGGACGCATCTGTGAAGAGCTGGAGACACTTGCTATCGACGGGCGGGGAGGGCCAAATCCTAACTCCATTGAACTTGTCCAAGAACGACAACCACAAAGTCAGATCGTCCTTGATTTCCCTAGGCAGTCGCAATTTGTAATGGTGTAAAGATATACCCGAAGTGGCCCTTTCCAGCTTCCTACAAAAAACTCTCCCAATTGGTATCACACGGCATGAAAAATGCAACAACCCTAACAAGGATTGCACTTCCCGTAACGAAACCTTATTTGCCGCTATGCAATGACTAATCTGCTCTCTCAACCGCTGAACCTTGTCCCCAGGTAAGCGACAACAACCGGCCGATGTGTCTATCTGTATGCCCAAGTAGGATAAGCACTTCGCTGGACCTTCTGTTTTCTCATGCGCGATGGGCACCCCAAGGGTATGGAACAATGGCCCTGATTCAGAGCCGGACGCTCTGACCAGAGCGCTCGCTCTGAATCAGGGCCCACCTCCATAAATATGGAGCGTCCTCCTGGACGCTCATATAGCTGTGGGTCACCACCCACAGCATATACGAGCGTGCAGGATGATGGTCGCGATGGTCTTGACCATCACGACCATCGCCACTGCGAGCAGAAGCCTGCGGTTGAGTTTCTCAACCGCAGGGCCAGGAGTGATTTTGGCTCTATCAGAGCCAAAATCACTCCCACTGACATCACTAGTGATGTCAGTGGGGCCGGCTTCTGACGGTAGGCGTTCCCTTGGGAACGCCTCCGTCTGGGAGGCACGCCCCCGGCACGCCCACCAAAGGGGGCATGCTGTCAATCAACATCGACAGCACGCCCCCTTTGATCAGACACTACGAGCGAAGGAAAGTGCTCCCTCCGTCGTGCGCATGCGCAGTGCAGACCATCGACCCACTTGCGAGCGGACAGCCGCTCGCGAGTGGGTCTGAATCAGGCCCAATGAGTTAACTGAAAAAAGCACATCGCCGCACGTGGTCTGACCCGCTGGTCCCATAACTAAAAAGTCATCCAGGTAATGTGTAATACCTGCATGACCGGAACCTGTCTGAATGCACCATTGAAGAAAAGTATTAAACTTCTCGAAGAACGCGCAAGAGACTGCGCAGCCCATAGGCAAACAGCGATCCACGTAATAAGAACCGTCGAACTTAAAACCCAGCAGCCGGAAAGTTTCGAGGTGTAATGGCAACAAACGGAATTCCGACTCGATATCCACCTTCGCCATTAGTGCCCCGAGCCCAAAACTTCTAACTAGCCGTAGTGCATCGTCAATATATTGGTAACTCACGCTACAAATGTTAGGCTCGATGGCGTCGTTAACAGACCATCCGACAGGGTACGACAAGTGTTGTATGAGCCTGAACTTACCCGTGACCTTTTTGGGGACTACACCCAGTGGCGATACGCACAAATTGGGAATGGGAGGTTCAGAAAAAGGACCGACCATGCGACCCAATCTCAGCTCTGCATCCACTTTTGCTCTGACCACGTCGGGGTACATTCTGGCCGAGCGCAGGTTGCGAGAAGCTACAGCTGTAACAGGTGCTACAACCGGGATGCGAAAACCGAATGAAAAACCGTGAAATAAAAACTCTGCGGATGCCCTATCTGGGTAAAAACTTAACCATCTGCTCAACGCCGGCAAACGAATCGGGGACGGAGCTAACTCCAGACTACTTGGCGCTGTCACCGCGAGGGGTGCTTGAAGACCCGACTGTCTTGGTGCAATCTTTGGCGGAGTGGTTTCCGCTGCAGCTAGTACAGGAGTGACGAAAACGACACTTCGCACTCCTGTCGCATTGTCCACTGTTAAAGGCAAAACATTTCCCTTTAACGAAAGGAATGGCCTGCGATTTGCCTGTGACCGGATTCTTACGCTTTGGGGCGCTGTCACCCACAAATTTTCGTTGCTGCGTAACGTCGAGCCATACTTCGACGTCCTTGAAACCCAAAGCCATGGTTTTTTTACCGTCCTGCTTCCTACGAAAATCTTCATCGTAGGAACGCCAGGTGGTGCCGCGGGCCTTAACCTGCATGCCATGAATGAGATGAATGTACCTAAGTACATTCATGTGCTCCGCCGGCCTTGTCTCTAGGTAACAAGCACCAAAAACCAGCATGCAAGTCATCCAATTGTCATAAGAACGGTACGCTTCTTCGCCCATTCCCCCCGCGGCTTTAGCTGACGCTAAGCCTTTCCTGCCTAACTCCGTAATTGTAAAGATGTCTGCATAGCAACCTTTGTTAATCTTCTCCTTAATACGCTTCCTAACACCTCTAGTGATAGCCGTATTGGAGCAATGTACTAAATCGGCCTCCGAAGCCACAGAGGCTATTGGCGCCCTGGCTGGCTTAACCCCTACTCCTGCGTCCTTTCCTTTAAAATGCCGCTATAGCATGCACATGAGCTTGCGCGGCCTCCTAGGCGAACCCGAGGTAGAACTAGAATCGCTGGTGCTTGAGCTATCACTGCCAGGTACAATATCATCATAACCCTCCTCACCAACGCCGGCGACCGCGGTCGTAGCTCTTCCGTCTTTATCTGTTGCTTGCGTCTGTAGGGTCTGCGGGGTCCCGAGCGAGTTCTCCACTCTGTTCTCCGGATTTTCGGAAGGGGCTGTAAAAGAAAGAGGAGCAGCAGTATCAACAAGCCCAACACCGTGTGTCGTATTAGCAACAGGAACTGTCCCTACGGATTATGGTTGTTCAATCATATTTAACGACCCGCCCTCTGAAGCAGGGTGTAGGCCGACGAAAGGGGGTTGGTTAGAACTTAGCGGTGTAGTAGACCCCAACCTGGAGGAACCCAATATCGGTAAGGACCCGTCGCAGCAGACCCTTGCGCCAAAGGCTGGTAAAATGTGGGCCAATAAGGAAACATTGAGTGTTGCGGTGCGTGCAAAAAGGAGGCTGGCATGGGTGCATGCATCCATGGGGATGTGACCTGTGAAGTGTGCGGAACACCCGACCCACTAAGGCCAGGGTGGGCCCCAACACCTACTGCGGGCGAAAATGCGTAAGCGTTAGGGATGAAAGCCGGGTGTGCGATTGTGGAAGTTGCAGCTGGCGCAAAGCTAGTATTAGAATAACTGACCTGTGACAGTGCAGGAGCCTGCACCGTGGCCAGACCAGCGAGAGCAGGGAAAATGTTCGCCTGCAGGGGGGGCTGCGGATCAGGAGTAGGGGGCAGCTAGTCATGTGAGCTGCCCCCCTGAGGCCTAAGCTGTGGGGGGGGCCTGATAGGGGACAGCCGCCAGGCAGTCTCCCTCATCGTCTGTGGAGACTGCCTGGTGTGAGGGGGGGAGGGGGGCCTGCGTGTGGAGGACCTGCGCCCGGGTCTGGGCGCCTAACATAGGAGCTGGAGGGGGAGGGCGCAGCCCGCTGAACGCTGTGCCGAGAACCGGCGTGGCTGAGGCGGGGTCATGTGACCCGCGAGTCGGGAGAGCAGGGGCAGGCTGGCCGGGAGTCAGTGCAGCACGCACGGCTGCGCAGCTGGCGGGGGGGGGGAAGAGGGAGCCGGTGGGCCGAGCGCGACCGGGCCGCTGGAGGCGCCCGGCGCGGGGACAGCGCGGCTATCGCTGCGGGCGGAGGAATGGGCAAAGGGGGGTCTTGAGCCCACGCTGTTCAAAACTGGTATGCGGGAAGGAGGGGGGAGGCGGGCGGGGGGGGGGGGGGGACGATGAAAGTGGGTGAGAAAGTTCAGCCAGGACAGAGGGGGGGGGGGGGGCGGAACACCTGGGAAAAGACATGGTGAGGGAATGGAAAGAATAAAAGAATTGACAGGGAAGAAAGTGGTGAAAAAGGAAGTGATAGCAGGAAGATTGTAGTGTTGAGTGTCAGGGATGAATAAAGGAATATAAAGAATTAAATTAATGAGAGTCTGAAAAACAAGATGGCCGACAGAGATAGATGATGAATGCACTTAACTTTCAATTTGCAAGTCACAATGAGGAAGTAAACCCTGCTTCCCCATTTTTAAGTATGTGAGCCACCAGAACTTGTGATAGGCTGTTTTAACCAGCCTAGACCTGTCAATCATAAGGCAGATTGACACGAAAAACACCTAATGAGCTTCTCTTACCCCCATATACAGAGTCTTATGTAGCATCAGGCATATGCTGCCTTCAGCTACCTTAACATTGCTAATACATTGTAGTCATTAGCTGTGTTCACACTGCAACATTGTAAATGATAATTGTTTTCATATATCTTCACAGTGTAGCTGGTGTTATAATAACCATTACTGGGTAACATACATAAATCATAGTCTCACATAGTGTCGGACTGGGGCATGAAGGGCCCACCATGGAATATAATGGTAGGGGCCCAAGCTTAAGGGGTGTGGTCAGACACCAGAGGGGGTCTGGCCAGCCAAAACAGATGGACCTGGCCAACCATTAGAGAGGAAATGCAAGAACAGGGCCCCTTTATAAAAGAGGAGACTGGGGTGTGTCAGCACCACCTCTTTGATTGGCAGGAGGGCTAATCTTAATATAGTTTCCATAGAAACAAATCAAGCCCCAAATTCATCTATGACCCTGCATCACCCATAAAAGAAGGGGGTGGGGCCATTAGGCAGTAGGGCCCACCGGGGATTTCCCCTGTACCACTGTGGGCCAGTCCGACCCTGGTCTCACACTGTACATATAGTAAAAGAGAAGTATAGTGAACATTCTCCAGTAGGTAGTGAAGGTAATCGCTGCTGCACACTATATACCCCTGGTATAAAAAAGTGTGTGAGCGGATTCCTTAAACACATGTGCTAGAATGAAAATATAGATAACAGGCATCTCCTTTTAGAGTAAATTCAGTGGTGAATCTGATACCATAGGCAGAGCAGATGCACTTTTATCCAAGCCTATAGCTAATGAGAGTGCCTGATTAAAGAATGACAGAGCAGTAGGTAAGGGAGAAACACTCACAGGGTGCTGCCTCCTCCTGTGTGTGGTGATAAGCAGTGACCAGCAGGTGAGAGTGCCCCTGCTACCGTGACCAGCAGGTGAGCGTGCCCCTGCTGTGTGTGGTGATACACAGTGACCAGCAGGTGAGTGTGCCCTTTATGTGTGTGGTAATATACAGTGACCAGCAGGTGAGCGTGCCCCTGCTGTGTGTGGTGATACACAGTGACCAGCAGGTGAGCGTGCACCTGCTGTGTGTGGTGATACACAGTGACCAGCAGGTGAGCGTGCCCCTGCTGTGTGTGGTGATACACAGTGACCAGCAGGTGAGCGTGCCCCTGCTGTGTGTGGTGATACACAGTGACCAGCAGGTGAGTGTGCCCTTGATGTGTGTGGTGATACACAGTGACCAGCAGGTGAGCGTGCCCCTGCTGTGTGTGGTGATACACAGTAACCCTGCTGTGTGTGGTGATACACAGTGACAGCAAGTGAGCATGCCTGCCTACCCTCCAACATGTCCCCTTCCACCCGATACAAAATGCTCTGCTCCTGGACTTCCCAGCTAATGTATGATTGCAGTCACCTGTGTTGAACTAGGTAATTGGTGAGACAGGTGTATCACCACAGGTGTCTGCAATCATTAATTAGGTAGGAAGTCCAGGAGCAGAGTATTTTGTACCTGGTGGAAGGGGTTATGTTGGAGGGTCTGTGCCTGTAGAGTGGTTCCAAAACCTGAATATAGATAAGTGGTAAAAGTCCTCTCCCTGTGTATAAGCCTGGCAGCCCTAATGTTTGTAAGACAGCGCAGGGATGTCTCAGGGAAATTAGGCAGAGGACCAATACCTTATGTGAAGTGTACGAGTATGATGGTGGTTAGTCGGGTCCACCGTGTCCTAATAGCTGGGGGAGTGCACCATGTGCACAATGGTGGCTCACTGGTTCAAGGTGTATGTTTCACCCTGAGAGGGGCTTTCACAATTGGAAGTTTGTCTCACCAGAAGCCTGTCCTGAATAAGTGTCGCAAGTGGCCAATCAGCAATGAGACTGGGATGTGGAAGGGGATATACCAATCAGCTACATTGTGATTGTGATGTGGGAGTAAATTCTCCCATGGGGGAAAGCAACATGTATACTGCCTGGTATAAGGTTACATATTGCAAAAATAGTACCAGGATGTGGTTAAGAGCCTTAAGCTGGCCACACACTAGACCAACTTACATCCAACCAGCCAACTAGTTGATTGGTTGGAATGAAAATCTGGTAAGGTATGAAAGCAAATGACAATCAGCAATTTGCTCCCAAACGCCGAAAAATGGACAAAAACTGATGTTTGAACAAATTGTTTAGCTCAAACATTTAACAAACTTGTCTGACAACCATTTTCATCTGTTTTCTGGCATTTAGGAGCAATTTGCTGATCATCATTTACTCCCATACGTTACGAGATTTTCATTCGAACCAATCAACTAGTTGGATGGTTGGATGAAAGTTGGTCTAGTGTGTGGCCAGCTTTATATCAGTGGGTCACCAGCAGGGAGCGCTCTGGAGCTCTGGTACAGAGTATCTGAGTCATTTGCAGACTGCAGACATTAGTGAATTGCAGGTTGAAAAACTACCTAGGAACGCTGGCTAAAGCAGTAGGTTTGCAGACAAAGTAACACTAAGAATATATCTGGAGTAAGGGCCTGTTCCAGAGCCGGACGCTCTGACCAGAGCGCTCGCTCTGAATCAGGGCCCTCCTCCATGAAAATGGAGCGTCCTCCTGGACACTCGTATAGCTGTGGGTGACCACTCACAGCTATAGCGAGCGTCCATGATGATGGTCGCGATGGTCAAGACCATCGCGACCATCGGGCTTGTGAAGGAGACCCTGCGGTAGGGTCTCGCTGCGGCAAGCCCTGGCGTGATTTTGGCTCTATCAGAGCCAAAATCACTCCCACTGACATCACTACTGATGTCAGTGGGGCCGGCTTCAGACGGTAGGCGTTCCCATGGGAACGCCTCCGTCTGGCCGCCACGCCCCCGGCACGCCCGCAAAAGGGGGCGTGCTGTCAATCAACATCGACAGCACGCCCCCTTTGGTGTGAGACCCGGAGCGACAGCTTGGCTGTCGCAGTCCGGTTCTCGCGCATGCGCACGACGGAGCTCCCTACATCGTGCGCATGCACAGTGGGGCAACATCGACCCGTTTGCAAGCGTCCTTTGCTCGCGAACGGGTCTGAATGACCCCCTAAGTGCAATCTGTGATAGACCAGCAGAACAGACTGGCTATAGATAGTATAGAGCAGCTCTAGCTGAACTGTCTGGTGTAGAAATACACAGATTCACATAGGAGACTGAATGGTGCTAACAGTAAATCTGATACTTTAGCAGCATATGATCACACTCAGGAGTCAGTGGATAACGCACAGATGTGCTGATTGGCACTTGGGGGCCCATTTACAGATGTGCCCGCATACATCTTTTGTCCTTGTGCGTTAAGCAGCCCTTCTAGTTGCGCCATGCCATGGTATGACTCAGTAGCAAAGAGCGGCTTTTCATGCGACTTTTTACCTTCAAATGATACGTTGCGCTGATGACACTGTAGTGTAATTTGCATGCAGACACACCCGCAGTCGCACACAGAATATAAGCATGCCACATATCATTTTAATCGTGTGTGTTCTATTCACATTGCTTTGCAAATAAGACGCATTTGAAGGTAAAAAGTTGCACAAAAAGATGATCAGCACTACGAGTCACACGGCACTACAAGTCACACGGCGCTAATGTGACTTGTAGCACATCGAGGTAAGGGTATGCAGTCGGGATGCGGACGGTCTAAATGCCGACCATCGGCATCCCGACTGTCTAATTCCAGGAAGGGTCTAATGACAGGCGTTGAAATCCCGACGCCTGTCATTTTACCTATGCCAGGAGCCCGATGTCCGGCATCCCGATCGAAGGTAAGCCGGGGGCGCCAGACGCGGACAGTCGTGGGGGGGAGGGTTTGGTTAGGGGCTCGCAGGGGGGATTTAAGGTTAGGCACCCCCCGGGAAGGGTTAGGGAAAGGGGGGATTAGGGTTAGGGCCCCCCCGGTAGACTTAGGTTTAGGCTGCGGGGAAGGGGGGGTTAGGGTTAGGCACTTGGGGGGAGGCTAGGGTTAGGCACCCCTAAGGGAGGTTTAGGTAAGGGGGGGGGGTGTTTAGGTTAGTGAATAGGAAATACTTACCTGTCAGGATCAGAACCGCCGGTCTTCCAGCGCCGGTATTAGAACCGCTGGACATGCGTCCGGCGATAAATCGTACCGATCCTGGTGGTAAAATATATATGTACACATCTGTATCAAAGAGTTTTATACACAATGAGTTTTAAAACTCATTGTGTATAATAAAACTCATTGATAAATGGGCCCCTTAGTTAGAACACAGAGTCTATAAATAATGAAATAGCAGAACTGAATGAAACTTGAAACATAAATAACCCAGGAGTCTGAGGGAAGCACTTAACAGGACAGACAAGAGCTGATTAAATATATTATCTTGAAGGATGGAGTACAGCTGGACTGGTAGGAATCTGGAAGCATACAGTAATGCACAGGAGTCAGCAGCTGGATGGAACACACTGGACTGTGGTGACAAATTCTGAGCACTGCAAACTAGAACTAGCAAATAGGATACAGCAGAAGATGTACTGGCAATGAGAAGTGGCCAGGGAAAAACTTATACACTATTTAGACAAAAGCGATTGGGCAATCCCGTGCAAGCGAAATGCATACCATTGCACACAAGTTCCAAATGGCCACTTATGTGGCGGTTTCGACCCAAACACTTTATAGGGAGGCCCATGCACTTGCAGTTCTACAGAAACAATAACATGTTTGGGGAAAAAGATTAAACCAATATCTTTGGGACTTAAGAACACTTACTCATTCGGATGGTCCTCTTCAGGTGAAAAGCTATAACGTGGAACTTTCGGACTGAAAGAAGATATAGAGACCCGTGGGTCATCACTATACATAATTTAATAGGAACTTTTCTCTATCAATATATCCAATTGCAAAAAGGACAGATTGATATTGAATATTATTCAGAGACTTTAGATCATTATCCGCGCCCTCTCTCATATACTGTATTTGTTGTATACAGTATATATATATATATATATATATATATACCACAACGTCCAAAATGTTTTGTCATCCTGAGGAAGGGGATCCGATCCCCGAAACGATGTATTAAACAGCCCGGTGGGAGATTTTTTTTCACCTTTATTCAATCTTCGAGTACCATCTTTTGTACGTTGTGGTGAATTGTGAGGGGGCTGTCCCTCTAGGAAGGCACCGGAGCAGACTATCAAGAGTATTATTGGAGTGCCGGGGCATTGTTTGCAATATATATATATATATATAATATATATATATATATATATACACACACACACACACACACACATAGATGGATTGTCCGTCTGCATTCCTTAGCCCCACGAGGTTTAAATGAATCCCTTGGTTTAATAAATCTTATATAGAATGTTCTAGTGATAAGATGTAAGCACAGGGCTTCTATATAATTCAGTATACAGTAGTATTTTTATTTTACCACTAGATGGTGGTATTATTAATTTTTTTTTTTCTGTGCCATATGTTCTGTGAATTAGGTATAGGATGTTTTTGAGATGGTAATCCAGGGGCTTTTAAATTTAAAATTTTAATTTAAAAATTTCTTTCTTTAACACTTAGGATACTATTTCCTAAGCAGTGTTAGGACAGAGTGAAAAGTGATAAGTAAATGATAAGGTGCCAGCCAATCAGCTCCCAACTGTCATGTTTCAAACACAGCCTGTGGGATGACAGTTGGGAGCTGATTGGCTGGCACCTTATCACTTTTCACTCTGTCTCCTAACACTGCTTAGTAAATAAAGCCCTTATTTTGTTTTGCACTGATGAGGAGGTCTGTCTGAGATTGGCAACTGCTAGAAGATCATCTTCCAGCAGCTGCTCACTGGGCTTTTCTGACTGGTTGGTCAGATGCAACCATGTCAGGGAAAGGACAGCCTGGTGTGGTCGCATCTGATGCGACCATGCCAGGCAAGTGGTTAAGGGAGGATGGCAAAACATACAGCCTGTTGTTGTCCAGGAACTTGTGGACAGTTTGCCAAGAAGAGTGACTGCACGTGGTGGACCTACAAAGTACTGACATCAATAAAATCTTGTTGAGCTGTTTGCCGTCAGTGTACAATCACTTTTGTCTACATAGTGTATATGGCACTCTAGCCACTTATTGGCTACATGAGTCATGTGCAGGTGATCTTGACTGGAATTGGTTGAGCAGCAGTCAGCTGATCTCAGGCAAGATGGCTATGCCCATGTCCCAGTGGCGCCGTCTCCACATGAAAAAAAAACAATCAAACTTCTTGTTATGTCTTAGAACACATTCTGACAACTGAGGTGAGCGATGCACTGCTATAAAGCAACAGTGACTGGTGCATAAATGGAGATTACAAGTCTAATGTGTGACATGGGACATCCAATAGGAAGTGGTCACAGCAAACCATTAGTGTTTCCCTGGTTCATAGCTCCACACTGTCGCAGTCACTTATATTATCTGCGCCAAATAAGCAAGAGCTTAGTCTGCAGTCATCAACAAAAAGAAGAACTTCCAGCAAGAATGAAGACCTTGTGCTGTAATTTAATGATTCAAAAATTCTTCCCACCTGACTTAGTAAATCATGAAACATAATTACCACATAATAAAACGAGTCTCAGTTATAAAATCATTATTACCAGATAATCCTAGATTTATATTTAAGAAAGTAAAATCTTAAGAATGCGCTAGCACCTAACTTTCTCACAATTGCAGCAGCATGGTGTAATGCTTGTTGTTATTGTCTATAGATGGCATACTGGAATTTGACTCTAATACTAACTACCCATGTGGGCAGTAGTCTGATGTCCTATATTGATAGTTGGCACAGTGGCATTGGTGTCCAGTGTGTTATAATTTGTTTATATATAGACTCATCAAAGAGGTGGGCTAAAAACTTTCTTTATGTGTTTATATCACTAAGAACGCTGGTTATAGTTTGAGACTTTATATTGGGCTTGTAAATCATTGTAGGTATATTATTCATAATATCTATGATATTTTTTAAATGAAACGTAATGGTAGAAACAAAGATAATAAAAATAGAATTAAGAAAAACAAACAAAAAAATAACACTTATGGTGCATACACACGATCAGATTTTTCCTTCAGATATGAACGATAACGATTTAAAAATCGTTCAGTCGTTCATATCTGAAGGAAAATCGTTCATATCTGACATGCCTGAACGATGGACGATCAACGATGCGCGTTCCCGTTTGTCAGATAACGATATCTGACATCTGATGGGTTTGCAGTCAGACTTGGACGATTCCATTCATTTTAATGCAGTCAAAAATCCTTTAAAAATCGTTCAAAACTTTGGTAAAATCGTTCAGATCGTTTAATCGTTCAATCGTTCATCTGACAAATCTGACAAGTCTGACAAATCTGACCGTGTGTATGCTCCATAAGCCTGTGCACGTGTGCTAAATATATCATGAGGCAAATTATTAATACCACAAGATACTTTTACAATGATATTGTTACAATATTTGTCTTTTTCATCTTATATGTTTTGTTGTTGATGTGAAAGGGTTCTATAAGGGAGTTATTAAAGGAAAGATAGGAAAAATTATATGTATCATTTGAATAGCTTTGTCAAAAGAATTTGTATTATAGCAATTTACCAGAAATAGCACTGAGAGGGACTATTGCTTCACAATGTACCATGTAGCAATAATTTCCCTGAAGCTACTGATATAGATGATAATATTGGTAATAGATATGGGATTTGGATGAACCTAATTACATGCATTGCTTATTGCTTCTTGTTAATCAATAGTTTGTCTGCAAAGCATTTAGATATACTTATAACCTGTAGCCTCACCTTTCCTCCACTGACTGTGCAAAGTAATGAGCAGAACCTACCTGCAGAGCATACTCTTCTGCTCCACTTACTACAATTGGATGAGCAATGAGTGACATGTCTTCCTGTGATTGATTCATCTGTGTATCAATGGTAGCACTTCCAGGACCTCCCCTGCATCTCTGTATTAACCCAATAAACTTTGAGGTACCATCTGCCATATATAGTTGTGCTGCCTGAAAAAAAAACAAAAAAGCATTCAGGGAGTCTTGCCTGATTTGCAGTATATCTACATGGTGACAGAAGCGGGATACCATGGCTCAAGGACTCCACCGCATTGACCCTGATGAAAATATCGCTGACAGATGGATATAGCTCAGGAGAGAATGGACGGTGTACCGCATTGCTGGACTGTCTGAAAAATCAAAAAAGGTACAAGCGTACACATTGCTTAATCTGGCAGGGGCAGAGGCAGTTATTATAGGTGACAGATTTACATATGCAGAGGGGGAAGACAAGGAAGACCCAGATGTATTACTTGCAAAGTTTGAAGAGATTTGTATGCCTGTTAAAAATTTCATAATGGACAGCCACACATTCAACTGCACGAACCAGAACACTGGGTAAAATGTACAATCATATGTGTCCACTTAGAGACTGTTGGCAAGTAAATGTCATTTTGGAGCCATAACTGACAAGCTGATCAGAGACTGCATCGTATGTGGAACCCATAGTGATGCAGTACATGCACACTTACTACGAGAAAAGGATCTGACCTTAGACTCTGCAATTCACATCTGCATGCTGCATGATCAATCAGAACAGGGCACAAAGGAGTTACGGAGGGAGGCTGTAATATGCACTGTACAGCACACACAAACACAATGCAGGCCATGTTACAACGTGCCCTGCTTTTAACAAACGCTGCAAACACTGCAAAAAGCTTAACCACTTTGCAAAGTGTTGCAGATCCAGACATACCCTAACACACAGTTAGCCAAATGCGACACAGGGAGAAAAACAAATGCATAAAGTCAATCACGTGGGCAAGGAGTCAGCAGTAAACACAGCTGAGACCTTATATTGTGAAAGTGTAGAAGTAATTGCAAACCAAGGAGAGATTTTCAACAAATTATGTGATAAAAAGAGTGGCAATACATTGAAGATTAAAATTGACACCGGTGCCAAATGCAACGTAATGTCCAGGAACCTGCAGCACTAAACCAGCCCACAGGCAACAATAGACCACTGTAAACTTAGTGGCATATGGGGGTCAAATTATTAAGACCATTGGCACTGCCACCATCGAATACATGTGTGCACCATTGCTATTCCTCATAGTAGATAGTGACGTTAGACCATTGCTCGGACTGCCTGACAGCATGCGCCTTGGGTTGATACATTTGGGGCCTGAAATACACATGATATAAGAAGACACCCAAGAGTTCTGTGACTAAGGATTTATTTATTTGCGACACCATTGGCAAACTATCTGTCATCTACCACATGCGCTTGGATGAATCCGTCACCCCTACAGTGTGTGCACCCTGGAGGATCCCGATCACTATGAAGGATGACGTCCTAGTTGATTTGGATCACATGACTGTGCTTTGTATCATAACCCCTATTGAAGAAGCGACCCAATGGGTATCTGCAATGGTGGCTGCTGTAAAAAGAGATGGAACTGTCAGGATTTGCATAGACCACATAAAGCTCTGCTAGACCCTGTCACCCATTGAGAACACTAGAACAAGTCATTGCTGACATGCCGGAAGCCAAGGTCTTCAGCACATTAGATGCCAAATGTGAGTTTTGACAAATCCCATTAGACAAAGAATAGTCACTCCTCACTGCTTTTATGACACCAGCTGGGAGATATGCCTTCTTATGCACACCATACGGACTGACTACTGGCAGTGAGGTATTTCAATGATGTATGGAACAACTGTTTGCTGGGTACCCCTGTGAGATTATAGTTGACGACATCCACGTCTGGGGCCGTAACATGCAAGAACATGATGAGCGTCTACACCAGGTAATGGAAAGAATACGGTCTATCAACTTATAGCTCAACCCAGACAAGTGCAGATTCAGAGTTGCTGAAGTTTTGTACAGGGGTCACCTCATCACGGACCAAGGTGTTAAACCTGAACCTGACAAGATGGTGGCCATCCAGCATATGCCCCTGCCAGTGAACAAACTTAGTCTTCAGTGCTTCTTAGGGATGACTAATTACCTGTCAAAATTCATCCCCAATTATAGTGAGATCAATGTACCCTTGAGGCATCTTTTGCACCAAGATACAGAGTGGTGTTGGTTGGAACCACACCACGACGTGGTGTCAAGACTTAAGTGCATACTCACCAGCCCTCCTGTTCTGCAATACTTCAATGTACACCTACTGGTAGTGATCTCAGCTGACGCATTACAGCACAGGCTGGGTGCAGGTTGCCTCTAGAAGAATAGACCATTTGCTTTTCATTCCAGGGCCCTGACGGAAAAAGAATCACGTCACTCATAAATCGAAAAAGAGCTGCTGGTCTTGGTGTTTGCTTGCCACAAATTCCATGACTTCATCTACGGACGGCCAGTCAATGTCGAAACTGACCACCAACCACTCATCACCATCATGAGAAAGCCCCTGCACAATGCATCTGCCTGTATTCAAAGGATGATGCTCAAATTACAGAGGTACCACCTAGACATTGTCTACAAGTGCAGCAAAGAAATGTTCGTGGCTGATGCCCTCATTCTGCTCCTCAACAGGTTGACAATGATTATGATGTGATGTCCATGCAATTCCTGTCCTCTGCCTATATGGAGGAGCTGCGAAGAGAGTCTTTGGCATATGATTTATGTCGACATCTCTCTCAGGTTGTCCTGCAAGGCTGTCCTCAGTCCTCAAGGGAGCTTCCCCAAGACTTACACCCGTACTTTGCCATGCGAAATGAGTTATCTCTGTCAGATGGGATCATTTTGTGAGGTCAGAGATTTGTTATACCTTACACATTGCAAAAGTACTATACCATGCAACTGCACAAAGGACACTCTGGTCTGGAAGCCACCAAGCGCAGGGCCAGGGAACTGCTCTATTGGTCCACCATATTTCATGATCTTGAGAGGGAGGTCACTGTTTGTGGCCCATGAGTGGCCCTTCACATACACCAATCTAAAGAGCCTCTGCATCCACATGACATCCCAGATCTTACGTAGTATGTCACTGATGCTGATGTTTTTGTATGGAGGGTTAAGGAGTACCTGGTTCTTGTAGACTCTTACTCAGGATGGTTTGAGATCGATCATTTACCCAGCACCACCATCATTACCAAGCTCAAAAGACACTTTGCCATACATGGAATACCTCAGAAACTCATCACAGACAATGCCATACAGTTTACAAGAAGTGGGTTCGAGATGTTTGCTAGTACTTGGGATTTCACACACATCACCAGAGGTCCACTATATCCACAATCCAATTAGCTTCCAGAAAGAGCTGTTCACTCCACCAAGCATCTACTAGAGAAATGTGCACGAGACCAGACTGATGTCTATTTGGCACTCTTAAACCTACGCAACATATCACGGGATGGAATACTATCCCCTGCACAATGGTTATCACATCGCACCAGAACCCATATCCCAATTACTAAATAGCAATTATAACCATACAGCATACGCTCTCCCTCGATTGGTTCCAGGACAAGCTGTTCGAATACAGACCACTTGAGGATATGACAAACTTGCTATTCTTGTAAAGGAAGCTGACCGGCCCAACAGTTATGTTGTTCAGGCAGATGGAACTGTGTATGAGTGTAATCATAGCCTCCTGTTGAGTTTACCTTAGTAGACTATTACTGCGCCCAGTGTAACAGTGGACGACACAGACCCTCCTCACATCACACCAAGCTCCATGCTGTCAGAATCTATATCTTCCTCTGCCAATAGTAAATCACCATCTGACTCACCTCCAGCTATCACTCACAAAGATCAGGTGCCCATGCCGCACCTGTATGCCGCCAAGTCGGGACGTGTATGCAAGCCTAATACCCGATTTAAGGACTATGTCACATAACTACCCCCACCCATCTTCTCTATCTTTGTTATCCTCTTTTTATTGTGTTACCCCTTTTTCACCATCTTCCTGAAGGGAGGGATGTAGATATGTATCCTGCTAGGACCCTGCAGGATGAGA
Source organism: Taudactylus pleione (assembly GCA_031769625.1). NCBI lineage: Eukaryota > Metazoa > Chordata > Amphibia > Anura > Myobatrachidae > Taudactylus > Taudactylus pleione. The sequence goes on from JAUIMM010000396.1 coordinate 7,980,513, forward strand.
CTTTCTCCAGGGTAATACATGCTAGGAGGGAGTTTCCTGTTTGTTAGTCAGTTTGGTTCATGATGTTAAACTTAGTAAAGGTGTCCTCCTGCACTCCAGAGTCCATGGGGTAAATTTACTAATATTCGAGTTTGGTCGAGTTTATTTTTTTAAACACTCTTTGCATCGCCGAAATTGAGGTGAGTTTTCAGTTTTTTCAACTCGCAAATTTACTAAGAAGTGAGTTTAGCTGAAAGTGAGTTTTCTGATGGTGAAGTAGACCGAGATTTCTTGCCCTAGTTGCGAGTTTAGATGAGATTTCTCACCCAGGATTGCAGTGCTTTCTCTCTGCCAAACTCACCCGAACAAACAGCCTGCACATATCAGTGAGATACAGTATGTGAAGGCTGCTTGTGTTGTACCTGTAAAAAATGGGTTAAATGTGAAAAAAAAAATTACATAGAGTTCCCCCCCCCCCTCCCCTGAAAGCATAACCAGCCCTGGACTGGTCAACCAGTCCTGGTTCTAAAAATTACGGGGAACAAAACTAGTAGGGTTCCACCGTAATTTAGTAACCAGCACCTGGCTGTAGAGCTAGTCCTGGTTTTAAATATAGGTGGGAAAAATTGCGTAGGGGTCCCCCTATATTTAAAACCAGCAATGTACCCAAACTGACCGGGGTGTAATGCCACAGCCAGGAGACCATAACACTGGGTCTCCATGGCCAAAGCATTAGCACCCCAAGGTGGTCAGACCAGGCCGGGGATCTCAGGGGAGTGTCGAAGCCGGATGATTGGCAGACAGGATTTGCACAATGCCATCTTGCGAATGGCGACAAGACTCCATCTTAGAAATAGGACACACAGCGCCATTTTGTCAAAACCACATAGTACACAAAACATAACGTGCACACTTACATAAAAGGTTCCCTAGTCAAGGTTTATTCAGTAATTATTAAATAAAGACTATTTGATATCTAAGGATTTATACATGATAAGTAAATAGTGTTTGGTATTGTACTGACCTACACTTTCTCAACAGCTTTCCGGTATCATCAGGGTGAAGATCGCAACATGCATTCTCAACTTATGGATCATAGAGAGTTAAAACACCACAATGTACCTTGTAAAATGTTAACAGCTTAGTTATGCATGCAGGGGGGAATAAGGAGACAACAAGCTTTTGGAGGCTGATCTGTGTCCATTTGAAGTGACCTGTTTAGCATTTGTATCACACTGTTGGGATAGGAGTTTCAAGGTGGGGGTTTGGGAGGCCCTTTTCACAGGTGAGGGGAGAAGTATGGCATTCTGAGAACACACAGGCCAGCAGACACACTTGGAGCAGGGAATTGGAGGAGAGAGGTTCTCTCTCTCACAAGACAACCAAAACAATGGGACTCTGTACCCCGGGAACATGGCTAAGTATATTGTTGTTAAACTGTACACTAGTTAGTCTATTTGGGTATCTGTAGCGAGTTTTGTGTTAACCTGTTATTAGCGCATCTAGATTGTTTGTAATAAGTTTGTAGTTTGGTAAGGGAATTCATAAGTCTGTGTTAGCATACAGTGGATGATATAATGTGATCTAGTCTGTAATATTATCATCTACACTGTAGTGTACAATAGTCTGTTCATACTGGTTGTTTTAGCAGCATGCAGGAAAGGGATTGATTATGGAGTTTTTGTAATATTTGTAATGATTGATGCTGGTTGATATAATTGTTTGAGATCCTCTGGTGAGCTGTGTTAGGGCCTTCCCATGTGCTTGAACAATATCACTGCTTGGGAGAGATAGGCTTGGTATGTGTTGTATACTCATGAATGTAATCATAGGCTAGTATCAGTGTTATATTATGGAAGTTGAATTAATAACAGCTTTGAATGGTCAGAAGTAATTATCGTGTGGAAGAATAGTCTGCAGTTTGTTAAAGATGGCTACCTCCATGTGGGGTGAACAAAGGAAATTCCATGTGCTCCACGTTTCCCCATTGAATCATTTGTTTGATTCAATGGAAGTTGTGAATTGCTAGTCTTGTGGTTATAGTTATAATTCTACCCAGTTTTGGTGTTGTATAGGTCAGATAGGTATAGCGTAATTATTATAATTGTGATCATTAATGGATATATGATTTACAGAGTTACAACTTAATGTGGGTTTTCTTACTTTCAAAATGGAGTTTGTCTAGAGACCATGCGGTTTGGACAATAGGGCATGTATCATTCCCAAACCCCCCACACACACAAACCATCACCAGCCATCTTGGACATGTTCTCTCAGGAGACATTAATATCTCTCTCATTGTAGTTTGATCTGTCTGTCTCTCTGTGTCTCTCTCTCTGTGTCTCTCTCTCTCTCTCTGTGTCTCTCTCTCTGTGTCTCTCTCTCTGTGTCTCTGTGTCTCTCTCTGTGTGTCTCTCTCTCTGTCTGTGTCTCTCTCTGTGTGTCTCTCTCTCTCTGTGTGTCTCTCTCTCTTTCTGTGTCTCTGTCTCTCTCTCTGTGTGTCTCTCTCTCTGTCTGTGTCTCTCTCTCTGTGTCTCTGTGTGCCTCTGTCTCTCTGTGTCTCGCTCTCTCTGGGTCTTTCTCTCTCTGTATCTCTCTCTGTGTCTCTCTCTCTCTGTCTCTCTGTGTCTCTCTCTCTCCGTGTCTCTTTCTGTCTGTGTCTCTGTCTCTCTCTCTCTCTCTGTGTGTCTCTGTGTCTCTCTCTGTGTCTCTCTCTGTGTCTGTCTTTCTCTGTGTCTCTCTGTCTCTCTCATTGTATTTTGAAGTTTAATCATGCAAATGTATATCAACTGTACCTTGTGACTGTATGATTTATTTGCGCTTATTGTACACAGATCATAGCGTGTAACTGACTGTACTTTTACTTGAATAATACTTTGTGCTTTGGAACCACATGTTCTGAGTCTGGAGTCTCTATTTATTGTATGATTGTGTACGCAAATTAGCGTCATCCTTAGAGGTTTATAGGAAGGATTTTAGAAGGTACAGGCAGGGGTATATAGAGGTTCATTTCAATATCGTCAGGAGGTGGGGACCCCACAAAAAAGGGGTCTCCTCTCCCAAAACCCTAGGCTTGTGCAGAAGCCTGAGGCTCTTCCCTGCACCCCGCAGGAGGTGCTTAACATTAGCGGTTGCTCATTGGCTGGGACCCAAGTGAGCTTAACATTAGTTGCCGCTCATTGGCTGGGTCCACATGGATCCCAGCTAATGAGCGGCCACTAATGTTAAGCCACCAATGATAGGCTAGCGGCATGGGTCTAATGACAGCTCAAACCCATGAGCTGTCATTAGCGTACTGTAACAATATGCTGTAGCGTGTTGTTACAGTGTGTCATGATTGGTGTCTGCGAGTTACCTGTCTCAGGTGGTGATCGGGTTTCAACGGAGGCCGGCATGACTGGAATCACAGATAATGTAGATAGCTCTATTTATAAGACTTGTGTAGCAGTGAAAACTGCCTTTGATGATAAATGACAGGAACTGAAGGGACCGGCAGGAAGGCTTGTTGAATTGAACTGACGAACTAAGAACTTGACTCTGGACTGGAACAGCATGGATAGAACTGATGAGCTTGGAACTTGACTCTGGACTGGAATAATGTGACAATGGCAGAAGGGAAGTCAGGTAATGCTGAGATGAGGGCTAAACAGGGTAATCTGGAAATGCTGTGACAAGGTTGGAACTCAGGTGCAGGCTGGATAGGATAATTGGGAATAACAGGTTTCAGGAAGGAATGGGTAGGTTTGGGAATTTTAGGTTCAGGGAGGGAGTAGGTAGGTAAAAGGGGCAGGAGTTGATCCACAGCAGGAAGCAAGGCAGGGTGACACGATGCAGGTTTACAGAGTGCCAGGGACCAACCAGGAGTAGGACTAGCAGCAAAGCACAGGCCAGGTATTGCTGTAACAGGATGTCTGGATGCCAGGTATTACTGTAGCAGGTTTTCGGGATGCACCAGGGGTTGCTGTCAGCAGGCTTACTGGATTGCCAGGTTTGGCTGTAACAGGTTTTCTGGAAGCACCGGGGGTTGCTGCCAGCAGATTTACTGGATTGCCAGGTACAGCTGAAACAGGTTTTTTGGATAGCGCCAGGGATTGCTGTAGCAGGTTTCAGGGATATACTAGAACACAGAAACAGCATGAACCATACACCACGGGAAGACGAGATGTTCAGGCCCAGAATGCTATCAGGAGAGGATATATATACCATGGGTCTGGCAGCAATTGGTGGATACGGACAGGTGGTCTGGTAGTAGCATTCTGAGTGGTGGAAGGCACAACATGCAGAGGGAGTATTCATCTCTGCAGCTCTGAGAATCAGAACCACACCTGTGATTCCAATCAGGGCTAGCAGTGCTCACAGACCGAGGAGAGACCAGGTGCAATAATCAGAGCAAATCCTCCAGGCAAATTACACACACAGATCCATGGGGCAGCTGACAGGGGTAAGTCTCAAGGCAAAAAGGTGACAACTAGACAGGGTCGTGACACAGTGTGTCCGGGGCCCTATTTGGATTTCTGCAGAGAATATTGTGGGAAAAAGGGGAGTATTGGATCTTTCTTTCAGGTACTTCCGTTGGATACTTTACTTTGAGAAGGGGACGTGAACATCTGGCAGCAGGTGAGTATGTGTGAGTGTGTATGGGTGTAATAAAACTTTATTTTCACATTTCTTTACAGGTGAACTACAGGTACCAGTAGGCCCTTAATGCCCCGCATGCTGGTACTTGTGGTTCACTAAGTACCAGCATTCGGGGGAGGCTTGCTGGGACCTGTAGTTCCACTGTAAAGACAATGTTGTTAATTCTATTTTTAACACTACATATACTATCAACTCGCCACCCACTGCCCAGGGGTGGCGGGGATAGCCTAGGCCAGGGGTGCCCTGGAGAGGGGGACCCCTTTATTGGAGGGATCCCCAACTCCCCACGGATCCCTGGCTTGGGCTGACTAGCTGTCAGGGCTGATGCTGCAGCACCCTTGGCTGTGGCATCAGTCCCTTGCTAGAAAGGGTCCGGAGCTGGTTTTAACTATACGGGGAACATCACACCAATTTTTTTCTCCCTATATTTAAAACTAGGTCTGGCCCTGCTGTCTGGTGCTGGTTCTTAAATTACTGTGGAACCCTACACATTTTGTTCCCTGTAATTTGAAAAACCAGGACTGGCTGGCAAGTCCAGGGCTGGTTAGTCTTTTTTTTTTGGGGGGGGGGGGCTCACGTAATTTTTTTAAAATTAACCAGTTTTTTAAAGGTACAACACAAGCAGCTTACACATATCTCACTGATATGTGTAGGCTGCTTGCTAGGGAGAGTTGTGCAGAAATAAATCACTGCAATCTCGGGTGAGATAACTCACTCAAGGTTGCTTTAAAATCACCCGGGAGAATCGACCTACATCACCATCGGCAAACTCGTTTAGCCTCAAATTGCCTGTTGGTAAATTTGAGAGATAAAAAGAGATTAAATCACCCGAGTTCAGGTGAATTACACCGAGATGAATCACTTTGCAAATTGGGACAATCCCGATTCTTAGTAAATTTATCCCTAAAATGGAAAACAGCAGCACGGCCGGCACTTTTGTCTTATTTCTCATTGCACACCCAGGGTTGAATCGCACTCGATTTCTCCTCGCACACCCAGGCTTTGAATTGAATTGCGGCCAAAGTAATAAATACATAAATGCACTTAACCTTGAAGACATATTTTCCCAGGACACTTAAAGCTTAATGGATATAATTTAAAAAAATCCACTTATATAGGATCTAGATCAAGGGTTCTTTAATCGTGCACAAGTGAGTTAGGGGTCTAGGGGCCCAATTCAGACCCACTTGCTAGATGCGTACGCTCGCACCCAGTGTATGCAAATTCAGCAAAGGCAGGCGATCGCACGGCAAGGCATTAGCACGCCCACTATATCTTAGCGTGCGATCGCTCTGTGTTTGCATACACCCACAAGCCTGTCTTAAGACACCCACTAATGCGCGTCACCTCCAGGAAGTGTGTACAACCGTTGGCAACATCGAGTACCATCGGATGCATACGCAATGCTTATGGTTAACCATACCACACCGCAAGCACTGCCTGCGAGTGCTTCAGAGTGAAAACCAACCAAGTGACGTGTACACTCTGCGTTAATTATGCACGCCTCTTAAACAGCGTTGAGATGCGCAGATACGCCTGCGTTCGCACCTCCACTCCCCCGTTTCCTTCGACCAACCCCTATTACCACCCACAAATGGCTTCTCCTGTCACTCAGTCCAGCAAGCAGTCTATGCGCAGCAAGTGAATGCTTCCCAATTGCCTGGACTAGTTTGCGCACGCGCACTGCGATGCGTAAGCATGAGCAGATTGCAAACCATTGGCAGCTACGAGCGAACGCAGCCTAGCAAGCGGGTCTGAATCGGGCCCTATGTACTAAGCCATGGAGAGAGATAAAGTGGACAGAGATAAAGAAGCAACTAATCAGCTCCTGTCACTTTTTCAAACACAGCCTGTAAAGTGACAGCTAGGAGCTGATGATTGTTACTTTATCTCCGTCCACTTTATCTCTCTCCAAGGCTTAGTACATAGGCCCTGATTCAGAGCCGAACGCTCTGAAAGAGCGCTCGCTCTGAATCAGGGCATTTTTTTTTTTTGGAGCAGCCTCCTGGCCGCTCGCATAGCTATGGGTAACCACCACAGCTATTGCAAGCGGCCAGGATGATGGTCGCGATGGTCAAGACCATCACGACCATCGGGCTTGCGACGAGACACTTGTGGTAGGGTCTCGTGGCCGCAAGCCCCAGAGAGCTTCTGGCTCTAATAGAGCCGGAAGCTCTCCCACTGACATCATTGGTGATGTCAGTGGGGCCTCCCACAAACGGCAGGCGTTCGCATGGGAATGCCTCCGTTTGTGAAGCCACCCCCATGCCACGCCTCCAAAATGGTGCGACAGCCGCCCCCTTTTGGTGCGAGACCCGGAGCGACGGAACGCCCGTCGCTAGCCAGGTCTCGCGCATGCGCACGTCGGAGCCAGTCCCGGCGTGTTGAAGCCGGATAATTGGCTGAGACAGGATCAGTTAAAAATTAGATCGGAGCGACGCCATCTTGCGAATGGCAACAAGACTGCCCAGCGCCATTTTAGCAAAACTCACACTTAAGTACATACGGTGATGCTATTATTAGCATCGTGCGATTGCATATCATATCATAACACATATACACATTAAATATGCACAGTTGTGCTGTTAACACCATTTAGCACATTAGCAACTGCATAATACCCCGCGTGCGAACGCAGTTTATTAGTTTCATGCATTCGCAACTGCCCCAAGTTAAAAGTCCTCACTATATAAATACAGACAGTCACTAAAACATACAAAGGGATCAACCCTGCAAAACACGTACCATGGTGAACTCTAACTAGCGTCCTTTCCCAGACCCCTAATACTTACACACTGTACATTTACATAAAAGGTTCCATAGCTCCAAAGTGTAATATTCAAGGTTTATTCATTTATTACTAATGTTGTAAAATAAAGATTATTTGATATCTAAGGTTTAGTACATGATAAGCTGACCGTGTTTGGTGTTGTACTGATCTACTCTGTCTCAAAAGCTTCCCGGTGTCATCGGTGAGAAGATCGCAACATGCATCCGCAACTTATGGACTATAGAGAGTTAAAACACTAAAATGTACTATGTAATATTAGCAGCTTAGATTTGCATGCAGCGGGAAAAAGGAGACAAAAGGCTGTTGGAGGCTGACCTGTGTCCATTTGAATTGACCTGTTAACTGTCCTGTAACAGAAGCATCGTGACGGAGAACCAATGGAATCATGCCAAACTTGCTTATTGTATTGCCTATCCCTGTAAGAGTATATATGTTCGCTCTCTGACCCCAATCAGGAGTCTTCTTGCTGGTGCTGTTGACGGAGGTTTCTTGCCGGTATCTGGTCCCAGAGCGCGTGCGTATGTAACAACTGTACCTTGGGTCTGTATGATATATTTGCGCTAATTGTTTTTAGATCACAGTGTGTAACCTTCTGTTTTTATGTTGAATAATAACCTTACTGTATGACTCATTATGCTAATAGCAATAATTTTAGAAGGTATAGGCAGGATCGTACAGAGGTTTTTACTAGGTATCGATGGGCGTGTGCATGCGCAGTGGTCTAACATTGACCCGCTCGTGAGCGCATAGTGCTTGCGAGCTGGTCTGAATCAGGCCCATAGACCCCTTCTTTGCTGGGTCAGTAATTATCCCACTTGCTTCCTTAAGGGGGGTATCCACTAGACGATAAAGTTGAACGATTGAACGATAATGACAAAATCGTTCGATAATCGTTCAAACATCGTTTGAACATCGTTTGCAAATCGTGCAGTAATTGTTTCTAACGATGTACGATGCGCGCTCCCGCTGGTCGTTTGATCGTCTCCTCCATCGACTGAACATGCAGGTCAATTTCACTTGATTGCTTACAAATCGGTTACACATCGTTTACACATCGTTTACACATCGTTCATGCTGAACGATCAAACGATGAACCACTGTCTGCCCACTATAGCTGAAAGCTCTCAATTACAGATTAAAACAACATAGTTTATTGTTAGATCTTTTGCAAATCGTTTGCAGATCTTTTGCAAATCGTTTGCAAATCTTTTGCAAATCCTTTGCAAATTGTTCAGAGTGGAAGATCATATTTCAAGGGAAACTTCAAGGGAAAATCGTTAAGAGGTTGGACAGGGATAAAATCGTCTAGTGGATGCCCCCCATTAGAAAGAAATCCTCAAAACATGACCAGTTGGGAATATTTGAGTGTTGAGGTTGAGACTAGATATGCACTAGATATAAGCCTTACTCTAGAATAATCCCACATTTTATCCGGGCCGTCATCAGGGGTGGACTGCCAGGACTGGAGTCCCAGGCCCGGACCCTGGCTGCTCCTACTGCCGCTGCACAGCTTGCTGCAGCCCACACTACCCCTTGAACAGAAGAAAGGGGGCCCAGTCGCTGACACCTGCCGGCCCCTATGTTAAATAAAGTTTGTTTTGGAGTCGGCGTGCATGATGTCACGCTGCGTTGCTGAAGGGAGAGGTCAAAGGAGCCGTGGATCGTGAGGAGCAGTGTCCCCTGTCTGCCGGGGAAGAGGGAGAGAAGAAGCCAGAGGGAACTCTGGGCCTGATTCAGAGGCGCTCGCTATTTGCGAGCACTCGCTCTGAATCAGCGGATTTTTTTTTCTAAAATCCACCTTCAGGCCACTCGCGTAGCTGTGAGTGACCACCCACACCTTGTCGCGACCATCGGGCTTGCGACGAGACGAGGTAGGGTCTCGTCCACCGCAAGCCCCAGTGAACTTCCTGCTCTAATAGAGCAGGAAGTTCACTACTGACATCACATGTGATGTCAGTAGGGCTGCCCACAAACGGCAGGCATTCCGTCGGGAAGGCCTCCGTTTGTGCAGCCATCCCTCCCCTGACCCGCCTACAAAACCGGGCGAGCTGTTGATCAACATGGACAGCCGCTATGCGCTCACGAGTGGGTATGAATCAGGCCCTCTGAGCCTTCTTCAAGGAAATAAGGTAAGTGGGAAAAAGCTATGGGGGAAGTGAAGTGGGAAAAAAGCTGCATTTAATAACCCAGGGGGGGAGGGCCCTGCCTATTTTGTCGGTCCCAGGCCCCGCAATTTCTGATGGCAGCCCTGCATTTTATACTTAGGTAAAGTAAAGTATATAGCAGTTACACTGCATCCAAATTAACATTGTGCTATTCTACTTCAGGTCATACCTGTCTAGATGCATACTTTCCTACCAAACTCATTGTAAGTGGAGAACACTTACAATGTTTAATTATACAATTATATACTGTACAGTGTAGATGTGGAGATAGTATTTCAGTGGCAAACGCAGGATTTTGAAAGGGGGGTTTCCAAATAATTGGTTACAGAACCAATGACAAAAAAAGTCTAACCAGAATAAGCCTGCAACATTCACTTTATTGTGTACTTCAGGTGTTTTAATATAAATAACAATAATTAATATAAACAACAAGGCATATGGGCATAAAATTTGCTTATGCACAATGTGTAACAGTATGTACGATCAAAATTTTTATTACCAGTGCAATTTACGCTACACAGTAGTCCCTTATTCAGGTTATGACACATAGTAGGGCCCCTTTTACACAATGCCCACAGTAGTAGTGCCCCTTATACAATACGCACAACAGTACTGACCCTTATACAATGCCCACAGCAGTGGTGCCCCTTACACAATTCCCCCAGTAGTGGTGCCCCCTATGCAGTGCCCCCAGTAGAGGGTGGTGCCCTTTATGCAGTGCCCCCTAAGCAATGCCCCCATTAGTAGTGCCCCCAGTAGTAATGCACCCATTAGTAGTGCACCCATTAGTAATGCACCCTGTAGTTGTGCCCCCAATAGTAATGCCCCCAGTAGTAATACCCCTATTAGTAGCACTCTCTTTTGCATCATGATTATACCTACTCCTATCAGATGGCAATAAAAGTACAGCATTACATAAAAAGTACGGCATTACATAATAAGTACGGCATTACATAATAGGTAAGGCATTACATAATAAGTACAGCATTACATAATAAGCAAGGCATTACATAATAAGTACGGCATTACATAATAAGTACGGTATTACATAATAAGTAAGGCATTACATAATAAGTAAGGCATTACAGTACATATTGCATGTACATATATTAGCTTAATGTGATGTACATTGTACTTAGGTCAGCCAGATTTGTTTGTCACCCACAGTCACACCTAACAATGTATCAATGTATTTAAAAAAATATAAATAAGTCCAGTATAAAGTGTATATATGTATATTTATATTAGACCTGGCCAACCTGTGGCTCTCCAGCTCTTGTGAAACTACAAGTCCCAGCATACCCTCCCACCAATAAGCTAGTAAAGCATGTTGGGACTTGCTTGAAGTTATATATACTGGATACACTGGGTAAATAATGGTTGCTTTTGTATGTAGCCCACAAATAACTAAAAGCTTTATTTTTAATCTGATATTTAAAGTTGAACTATACCACTCCCCCTCCCAGCCTAAGGATACTGGATTTCTACTTCTATACGCACCTACCTATACCTTCTAAAACCTGCCTTTAAACCTCTAAAGTTTACGCTATTTGTCAGGGCCAGCGTGCCGAATTCCAGGCATTCCAAGAGAGCAGCACTTTTGAATCTGTAACCCAGAACATGACTTGTGCACACACCTCCTTGTCCCCTTTCTGCTACTGTTCCTCCCAAAATTCTGATCCTGTCCTTCCCAGCCACATATTTCCACAGGAGTTACCAAAGATTCCTGGTCCGTTGGTTGGCACAAAACGTTCTCGCAGCAAAAAGAAGAATCGGTGAAGGTCTTGAACTATCTCCTTTGTAGACTTTCCACTCCAAGTATCCCAAGAAATTGGGAAGATGTCTGAAGAAAGTTTTTGTTTTGGTGTCCGGAGTCCACCCATAAAGAGGGGGGTACTGTCACGACCCTGTCTAGTTGTCACCTTTTTGCCTTGGGACTTACCCCTGTCAGCTCCCCCATGGGATCTGTGTGTGTAATTTGCTTGGAGGATTTGCTCTTATTATTGCACCTGGCCTCTCCTCTGTCTGTGAGCACTGCTAACCCTGATTGGAATCACAGGTGTGGTTCTGATTCTCAAAGCTGCAGAGATGAATACTCCCTCTGCATGTTGTGCCTTCCACCACTCAGAATGCTACTACCAGACCACCTGTCCGTATCCACCAATTGCTGCCAGACCCATGGTATATATATCCTCTCCAGATAGCATTCTGGGCCTGAACATCTCGTCTTCCTGTGGTGTATGGTTCATGCTGTTTCTGCATTCAAGTGTATCCCTGAAACCTGCTACAGTAATACCTGGCATCCAGTCATCCTGTTACAGCAATACCTGGCCTGTGCTCTGCTGCTAGTCCTACTCCTGGTTGGTCCCTGGCACTCTGTAAACCTGCATCGTGTCACCCTGCCTTGCTTCCTGCTGTGGATCAACTCCTGCTTCTTTTACCTACCTACTCCCTCCCTGAACCTAAAATTCCCAAACCTACCCATTCCTTCCTGAAACCTGTTATTCCCAATTATCCTATCCAGCCTGCACCTGAGTTCCAACCTTGTCACAGCATTTCCGGATCACCCTGTTTAACCCTCATCTCAGCATTACCTGATTTCACTTCAGCCATTGTCACGTTATACCAGTTCAGTCCACATTGTTCCAGTCCAGAGTCAAGTTCCAAGCTCATCAGTTCTATCCACGTAGCCACCCAGCTACCAGCGTCTACCCATGGCTATCCAGCCTCTCCACGTAGCCATCCAGCTACCAGCGTCTACCCACGGCTATCCAGCCGCTCCACGTAGCTACCCAGCTACCAGCGTCTACCCACGGCTATCCAGCCGCTCCACGTAGCCACCCAGCTACCAGCGTCTACCCACGGCTAACCGGCCGCTCCATGTAGCCACCCAGATACCAGCGTCCACCCACGGCTATCCTGCCGCTCCACATAGCTACCCAGATACCAGCGTTTACCCACGGCTATCCAGCCGCTCCACGTAGCCACCCAGCTACCGTCTACCCACGGCTTCCCAAGCCACAACAAGTAGCTTCCACGCTACCATCCGTCTGTAAGCCCATCTACTAGTAACCCGACCAGCTCAGTCAGCCTACCTGCCGGTCCCGGTCCGGTCCCTCCAAGTTCCTTCTGGTCACATTCCCACGTCTCAAGTTTCCAGTTCCAGTCACTCATCCCCAAAGGCAGTTCTCACTGCTACCCACTTCTTATAATAAAATAACTATTCATCTACATCATCTGTGGTTCCAGTCATGCCGGCCTCCGTTGAAACCCGATCACCACCTGAGACAGGTAACTCGCAGACACCAATTGTGACAGAATGTTCAGGCCCAACGATGGTGGCGGATCAAGCACCTATTAAGGCAGTAGATGCTTTCCGTAACCTGGTCACCCGCTTGGATTCACAGGAGGCCGTACAGCATCAAGTGCTACAGCTTTTGCAAATCCTGAATAACCGGCTAGATGTTACCCAAACCTTACCTGAACCCCTAACTACCTTCCATCGACTGCTGGAACAGCTTCAGGCTCTACTCAGCAACATTTTTCAGATAATTCCTGAATTTCTTAGAGCTGCCTCTGTCTCGACTAAAACCTCTGCTTGGAATCCCTAAGAAACAAGGATTCTTCCGAACCAAGTAATGTCAGACATCGTAGTTACCCACGCCCCAAGCTCTCTGTGGCCGAACGCCAGCGGCGCAAAGATTTACAGCTCTGCCTCTATTGTGGGAGTTCTGACCTCTTCTTTAAAGACTGTTTCCTTTGCAACTCCAGCAGTGGTTCCAAGTATCAACATCTCAGTGCCCGTTCCGGTCCCAGCCCGGATTCTGCCCATTCCGGTCCCAGCCCGGATTCTGCCCGTTCCGGTCCCAGCCCGGATTCTGCCCGTTCCGGTCCCAGCCCGGATTCTGCCCGTTCCGGTCCCAGCCCGGATTCTGCCCGTTCCGGTCCCTGCCCGGATTCTGCTTGTCCCAGTAGGGGACTCCAGTCAGCAGCCCCAGGAGGGGGTTTCAAGTCTCATACCCCAGGAGGGGGTTTCAAGTCTGGCACCCCAGCAAGGGGTTTCAAGCCTCGTACCCCAGCAGGGGGTCTCAAGTCTCATGCCCCAGCAGGGGGTCTCAAGTCTCATGCCCCAGGAGGGGGTCTCAAGTCTCACGCCCCAGGAGGGGGTCTCAAGTCTCGCGCCGCAGGAGGGGGTCTCAAGTCTCATGCCTCAGGAGGGGGTTTCAAGTTCCTGTTATCAGGGAAAAGTGTCTTGTACTACAAAATCTGATTATGGTTCCTGTTCACCGTCTCCTGCATATATTGTTCCAGAAGATGACAATCTCTGTAGTCTGTTCTCAGCTTTGATTGTTGATGCTACTGTCTTTAGCTCCCCAGGACTCCTTCCAGTTCCATCAGTTGGTCCAAATTCTGAACATCGGTCAGCTTCAGTTATTTCGACTCCTCATCAATCGGAGCATCCTCAAATTTCCTCCTGCCAGGCACCTGAAAGTGCTCCACAATCCTTGAACACACAGGATTCGTCAGATACTTCACCAGGCATTTATTTTGATGGGGACTTATCTCAATACTATGCTTTATTGAAACAATTCTTCGGTATGATGAATTCTTCTCTGCCATGTGGAGTCAACTCTACTAATATTGTAGAGTTTGTTATCTCATCTTTTCAAGGTAAAGCTTGGGACTGGGTTGCCCCTATTAACAACTCCAAAGATCCAATGCTTCAAAATATAAAGACTTTCAGTGAAGCTGTTGTCAAAGAATTTGGTCCTTACCCTATAAACCAAAATTCTAGCGAAGTTCTCAGTTCCAAAATATTGTCCAAGCACTCTGTTTGTGCTACCAAGAATTTGTCCTCCACTCCTCTGAAATCCGAACAAGGTCAAGTTTTCAAGGGCCCGCGTGCCGAATTCCAGGCATCCCAAGAAAGCAGCACTTTTGAATCTGTAACCCAGAACATGACTTGTGCACACACCTCCTTGTCCCCTTTCTGCTACTGTTCCTCCCAAAATTCTGATCCTGTCCTTCCCAGCCACATATTTCCACAGGAGTTACCAAAGATTCCTGGTCCGTTGGTTGGCACAAAACGTTCTCGCAGCAAAAAGAAGAATCGGTGAAGGTCTTGAACTATCTCCTTTGTAGACTTTCCACTCCAAGTATCCCAAGAAATTGGGAAGATGTCTGAAGAAAGTTTTTGTTTTGGTGTCCGGAGTCCACCCATAAAGAGGGGGGTACTGTCACGACCCTGTCTAGTTGTCACCTTTTTGCCTTGGGACTTACCCCTGTCAGCTCCCCCACGGGATCTGTGTGTGTAATTTGCTTGGAGGATTTGCTCTGATTATTGCACCTGGCCTCTCCTCTGTCTGTGAGCACTGCTAACCCTGATTGGAATCACAGGTGTGGTTCTGATTCTCAGAGCTGCAGAGATGAATACTCCCTCTGCATGTTGTGCCTTCCACCACTCAGAATGCTACTACCAGACCACCTGTCCGTATCCACCAATTGCTGCCAGACCCATGGTATATATATCCTCTCCAGATAGCATTCTGGGCCTGAACATCTTGTCTTCCTGTGGTGTATGGTTCATGCTGTTTCTGCATTCAAGTGTATCCCTGAAACCTGCTACAGTAATACCTGGCATCCAGTCATCCTGTTACAGCAATACCTGGCCTGTGCTCTGCTGCTAGTCCTACTCCTGGTTGGTCCCTGGCACTCTGTAAACCTGCATCGTGTCACCCTGCCTTGCTTCCTGCTGTGGATCAACTCCTGCTCCTTTTACCTACCTACTCCCTCCCTGAACCTAAAATTCCCAAACCTACCCATTCCTTCCTGAAACCTGTTATTCCCAATTATCCTATCCAGCCTGCACCTGAGTTCCAACCTTGTCACAGCATTTCCGGATCACCCTGTTTAACCCTCATCTCACCATTACCTGATTTCTCTTCAGCCATTGTCACGTTATACCAGTTCAGTCCACATTGTTCCAGTCCAGAGTCAAGTTCCAAGCTCATCAGTTCTATCCATGTAGCCACCCAGCTACCAGCGTCTACCCACGGCTATCCAGCCGCTCCATGTAGCCACCCAGCTACCAGCGTCTACCCATGGCTATCCAGCCACTCCACGTAGCTACCAAGCTACCAGCGTCTACCCACGGCTATCCAGCCGCTCCACGTAGCCACCCAGCTACCAGCGTCTACCCACGGCTAACCGGCCGCTCCATGTAGCCACCCAGATACCAGCGTCCAACCACGGCTATCCTGCTGCTCCACGTAGCTACCCAGATACCAGCGTTTACCCACGGCTATCCAGCCGCTCCACGTAGCCACCCAGCTACCAACATCTACCCACAGCTTCCCAAGCCACAACAAGTAGCTTCCACGCTACCATCCGTCTGTAAGCCCATCTACTAGTAACCCGACCAGCTCAGTCAGCCAAGTTTCCAGTTCCAGTCACTCATCACCAAAGGCAGTTCTCACTGCTACCCACTTCTTATAATAAAAGAGATATTCATCTACATCATCTGTGGTTCCAGTCATGCCGGCCTCCGTTGAAACCCGATCACCACCTGAGACAGGTAACTCGTAGACACCAATTGTGACAGTCTCAGTGTTCATTTTTAGTTTGATATATGCAGCACAGCATGGTTTTGCACTATGTGCTAGCAGGATTTTTTCCCAACTCTAAATGATATCCTCACAATGTCCTCATAATATTGTGCATGCTTTATTTTTGTGTGTTTTCTATATCTGCCGCATTTTTGTAATTCTGCCCTATGAATTGCATAAACATTTACACTTAAAGATAAAGCTTTGACAAGTGACCTTATGTTTTGTGCAGAGGAAAGTAAAAAGCAAAACCATCTTCACCTTTCCTGCCTTCGATGGCAGAGAACCATTGAATATCTACCATTAATGGCAAAGCACCGATGGTTGTTAGGGAATGGGGGATGTCTTGGCAGCACCCAATAGGATACTTCTGCAGCCCAAGGAGAGAAAAGGGATTCCCATCCAACACCATAGAATAGCAGGAAAAAAGAGGAATATCTCCGGTGCTAGAGGATAGTATAGCAACAATCTTGGTTATAACCTGATAAAAAGTGTCTGTGACACAGTACTGTGACTGTTCTGGGACTGTTGTGATTGTCTCAGCTTCAACCAATATAATGATCAACCTTTTACTCACACAGCGAGCTATCATACAGTATAAAGTAGGAGTGGCCACAGAGAGTGACCAAGTATAAATGTAATAAATAGTAAATTTGTGTTTATTAATGGCATCAAAAACATAACTACTGTCCTGGATAAACAAATTGCACAACGTTTTTCTCAAGTGCATACAACAATTGATGAAAAATGTGCAGAAATTATTTTAGATAAAATTTAAAACAAAAAAAAAATGTATAACAGTATCACATGATAAAATCAGACATAATAATTTAAAGCATAAAAATCTCACTTAAGTGGCAACGCGTTTCACAGCATCCAAACGCTTTCTCAGTTGAACAGTAAATGAGGTTAGTCAAAAGTGCATAGAATATATAGGCACATGTGATAATTATAATCAGCAGACAAAAGTAAAAGCACAGAAGTTTGTTACATAATCATTGAAATAAACTTTCTTGTAATAGATCAAACACATCTAAAATATACAGACAAGAGATGTTTATGGATAGATGGGGTATTCTATATAACAAAGTAAAATCAGTGAATGAGTAGTCTAATAATTTATATAGGCACATTTGTTAATTGAAACAAACGGGGAAAAAAGAAACTTTCTTGTGAGAGATTAAAACATCTGGAATATATAGGGAAGATATGTGTATGGAAAATAGATGGAGGAAATATTGAAAAAAAAAAATTAACAAATTTCACAATAAAAAAGTATATGCATAAGGGTGAAATATACTTTATGAAAATAAGAAATATCAAAAAGACAGAAGATACAAACTATAATCAACTATTGAAGTTGGAGGTCCTTTGCTAAAGCCCCCGTTGATGGAGCAAAACATGTTAGAGAATTACCTGTGACTTACAAAAGGACTTTTGCTGAGTGACATCTGTAGCCCTCTTTATTGATTGGAAACCATCTTTATTTACTGGTGGACTGCGCACTTTGGTGGACTGGTGACCCAGAGAGGCGGAGGTGGTGCCTGGCTGGAAAGTGCCCGGAGCTGGATTACCTTGCCGCATACTAAGATCTCAAAGTAAAAGGAGACGTGACCACAAAGCAGGCTAAGTTCCTGGTCCCTCCCTGGGCTGTGGTCTCTGGGACTGTGAGTAAAACGCCCAACCGGAGTTAACACTGATCACCTTGGAAAAGCATATATGGGCTAAAGATGTTCTAATATTGCAACTTATATATATTCAAATTAGGGGTGAGCGGGTTCAGATTTCTGAAATCCGAACCCCCCCGAGCCCCCCCGATCCGAGGCAGATCCGAGTCAGGCTCGACTTTTCCCGCCTGACTCGGATCTGAAATCGAGGCAAAACGTCATCATCCCGCCTTCCGAGTCTCGCGGGTTTTGGATCCTATATAAGGTACCCGCGTCGGCGCCATTTTCTCACTCGGCTGTGGACAGTGAAGAGGGAGGGTGGGAGTTAGGGCTGGCTGGGCTGTGTAGTGTAGTGTAGTGCAGAGTAGTGTTGTGCTGTGCTGTGCTGCGCTGTGCTGCTGTTGTCCACTACTTCAAAGTCCATAGGGGCTGGCTGTGTTGTGCTGTGCTGCTGTTGTTAATAGGGGCTGTGTCCACTACTTCAAAGTCCATAGGGGCTGGCTGGACTGTGTTGTGCAGTCTGTTCTCCATAGGGGCTGTGTCCACTCCAAAGTCCTGTGCAGTGTCCCAGTCCTAAAGGGGTGCTGTAGTGTTGTCCAGGGGGTGCTCTGTCCATCAGGGGTGCTCCCCCCAAGTGCTAAAAAAATAATATTTTTTGTGTGTTTGTGAATTGTGTGCGCAGTAGCCGCACGTGCATCAACAAAGTAGTGCCAAGCGTGCGCCTGTGTCATAAGTAAAGGGCCGGCTGGCTTGACCGTTAAAGGGTGCTGTAACCCCCAAAGTACACTCCAAACCAAAAAAATAATATTTTCTGTGTTTGTGAATTGTGTGCGCAGTAGCCGCACATGCATCAACAAAGTAGTGCCAAGCGTGCGCCTGTGTCATAAGTAAAGGGCCGGCTGGCTTGACCATTAAAGGGTGCTGTAACCCCCAAAGTACACTCCAAACCAAAAAAATAATATTTTCTGTGTTTGTGAATTGTGTGCGCAGTAGCCGCATGTGCATCAACAAAGTAGTGCCAAGCGTGCGCCTGTGTCATAAGTAAAGGGCCGGCTGGCTTGACCGTTAAAGGGTGCTGTAACCCCCAAAGTACACTCCAAACCAAAAAAATAATATTTTCTGTGTTTGTGAATTGTGTGCGCAGTAGCCGCACATGCATCAACAAAGTAGTGCCAAGCGTGCGCCTGTGTCATAAGTAAAGGGCCGGCTGGCTTGACCGTTAAAGGGTGCTGTAACCCCCAAAGTACACTCCAGTCCAAACCAAAAAAAAAAATATTTTCTGTGTTTGTGAATTGTGTGCACTGTGGCTGCACGTGCATCAACAAAGGAGCAGCGCCAAGCGTGCGCCTGTGTCCCATAAGTAAAGAGCCGGCTGGCTCATTTCTTAAAGGGTGGTGTAACCCACAAAGTGCACTACTCTCCAGCAAAAATAAAAAAATATTTTCTGTGTTTGTGTGCGCTTTAGCCGCACGTATATATCAATATAACATAAATGGAGGACCAAACTTTCTCCGATAAAAATAAAATAGGGAAAGATCACGAACCACTTCCTCCTAGTGCTGTTGCTGCTGCTGGGAGTTGTTCATCATCCCAGAGAGGAAGAAGGAACATCACTACTTTTACTAAACAATTGACCCTCCAACAGTCCCTAGCGATGAGGATGAAGTACGACAGCAGTCATCCTGAAGCAAAACGTATAACTGAGGCCTTGACTGCTATGTTGGTGTTAGACGTGCGTCCGGTATCCGCCATTAGTGCAGTGGGATTTAGACAATTGATGGAGGTAGTGTGTCCCCGGTTCCAAATCCCGTCTAGATTCCACCTGCATCCTCAAAGCAGCAGCGACAAGCGTGCGTCTGTCTGTTAAAGGATGGTGTAACCCTCAAAGTGCGCTCCACAAACAATAAAAATATTCTTCTTCTTTTTTCTGTCTTTGTGAATTGTGTGGGCTGTAGCCGCACTTGCATCCTCAAAGCAGCAGCGACAAGCGTGCGTCTGTCTGTTTAAAGGGTGGTGTAACCCTCAAAGTGCGCTCCACAAACAATAAAAATATTCTTCTTTTTTTTTCTGTCTTTGTGAAATGTGTGGGCTGTAGCCGCACCTGCATCCTTAAAGCAGCAGCGACAAGCGTGCGTCTGTCTGTTAAAGGGTGGTGTAACCCTCAAAGTGCTCCAAAAAATAAAAAAATATTTTTTTAATGTGTTTGTGACTTGTGTGCGATGTAGCCGCACGTGCATCAACATAGTAGCAGCGCCAAGCGTGCGCCTGTGTCATAAGTCAAGGGCTGGTTTGGACATCTGGTCCGGACTGAAGGACGTGCCAACTATTTCTGACAAGTCTACTGTCACTGCATATGATACTGTCCTCAAAGCAGCAGCGACAAGCGTGCGTCTGTCTGTTAAAGGGTGGTGTAACTCTCAAAGTGCTCCAAAAAATAAAAAACTATTTTTTTAATGTGTTTGTGACTTGTGTGCGATGTAGCCGCACTTGCATCCTCAAAGCAGCAGCGACAAGCGTGCGTCTGTCTGTTAAAGGGTGGTGACACCCTCAAAGTGTGCTACACAAACAATAAAAATATTCTTCTTTTTTCTGTCTTTGTGAATTGTGTGGGCTGTAGCCGCACTTGCATCCTCAAAGCAGCAGCGACAAGCGTGCGTCTGTCTGTTAAAGGATTACATCGGTGACAGCATCCAGGTAGGCATGTCAGACAGTCCGTACCTGTACTGGTAGGAAAAAGAAGCAATTTGGAGGTCCCTGTACAAACTGACTCTATTTTACCTGAGTTGCCCCCCCTCCAGTGTGTACTCCGAAAGAGTGTTTAGTGCAGCCGGGAACCTTGTCAGCGAAAGGCGTAGGAGGTTGCTTCCACAAAATGTGGAGAAGATGATGTTCATAAAATGAATTATCAACTCTTCCAGGGAGACCAGCCTCCAGAACGTACAGAGGGACCTGTGGTTGTGGATTCCAGCGGGGACGAATTAATACTCGATGAGGATGTACACAACACTGAAGAGGGTGAGGAATCGGTGGATGAGGAGGATGAGGACGACATCTTGCCTCCGTAGAGCCAGTTTGTGCAGGGACAGATTAATTGCCAGCTTGTTTTGTGGGTCCCCAAACGAACCAATCATTTCAGCCACAGTCGTGTGGCAGACCCTGGCGCTGAAATGTTTGGTTTGTTAAAGTGTGCATGTCCTGTTTATACAACATAAGGGTGGGTGGGAGGGCCCAAGGACAATTCCATCTTGCACCTCTTTTTTTTCTTTGCATTATGTATAGTTTGGGGCCTAGTTTTTCAAACTGCCATCCTGTCTGCCACTGCAGTGCCACTCCTAGATGGACCACGTGTTTGTGCCGCCCACTCGTATCTCTTAGCATAGTCATCCAGCTACCTCGGTGCAACCTTTTGGACATAAAAACACTATTGTGAGGTGTGAGGTGTTCAGAATAGACTGGAAATGAGTGGAAATTAAGGTTATTGAGGTTAATAATAGCATAGGAGCAGAAAAACCCACAAATTCTGTGATTTTAGCTGTTTTTATGCTTTTTTTCAAAAAAATACAGATCCAAAACACAAAACCCAGAACCCAAAACACGGAAGGGTGGTTTTGGCAAAACCAATCCAGATCCAAAACACGAAGAAAGATCCAGATCCAAAACCAAAACACAAAACACGAAAAGTGGCCGGTGCACACCCCTATTTCAAATTGGAGCAGCAGCTCATAAAACGTGTATTCTAGGAGGATCCTTTCCATCCAGCACATCAGTTTATCTTACAGAAACTTTGCTTCGAAAACTCTCACATTGGTGAGACTAAAAATATATAGTAGCAAACAAAAAAAAAAATGTTTTCTTGTTTAACAACTGCTATGGATATTTAGTCACTTGGCATGTGTAACCTTATAGACTTTATTTTTTCATATAGAATTGTGTTAGTAATATATCTTAAGCTTTTAAGACTATAATGTTCTTATGTTATATGTATGTATGATGTTTTATGTGTAATATAAAATTGAAAGTATTACGAAATTTGAATGATGGTGTTCTGATTGTTCTGCCACATTGAGACCTCTTTTTAATTAGTGCATCACCTATATATGCATTTTCAGTTTGCTCTACATGTGTTTATTGGTGAGCTGTCATGGGCTCATATGGTGTTATGCTGCTGTGATTAATTGAACAGCTTCATTGCTGATAAAATTAATATTGAGTTATAATAATTGCCATTTGATTAGTGCCAGGAGCTGTGTAAATAATAAATATAAATTTCTGAGACAGGGCAGACCTACTGTAATTCTGTGTGAGGGTTCGATGTTACTGATATATGCAGGACTGCGAGGTATTACGGATGTGAGAAAGCGGTAGTGGGCGTCTCTATGCTGGTTGAGCAGTTGCAGACATTAGCATATTTTCGCAGCAGGACTGTGTGCGTAATCGCAGCTGCAATCGCAATCTGTAATGAATCAGGCCCAATTTCTTCTCCTATGTATTATTACAATATGTCTGCGCTGTATCTTGCTCAAAGATTCCTAATTGATCTTTTACACTTTGCCTGAATGATAGGTTGGTCCTATTCTATGCCTGTTCCTGCAAGCACTTGCTTTATTTATGGGTCGGTAAAAGTTTAATTGGTATTCTTCTGCAATAACCTAAGAGCTACTTGTTTTCTACAAACATTTTCATACTGACCAGCGGAGATATGAGAAATCTTCACTACTTGAGAATAATCTGCTAACATTAATCTGTTTCTTGTACTTCAACATTTTTATCTTTTCTGTAAATGATGTAGTAACAATTACCAATTACTTGCTTAGATTGTGTCTCATCTCTACAACATATTTCAAAAGGTGAAGTGGCAAGAGGGTAAAATTTTGATTATTTTCAAGAAAAGTCAAGTGCAGATGTGGCCTTCAGCCGCACCAAACAGTCCCTCTCTGCGCGTCAGGTCCCGGGCATCTTGGCCGCGCTGAAAATACTTCTCGCTCCAATTGTGCACTCTAATTGCATAAGTAGATCGTATTGACTGTATAGGAGAGGAGAGAGCCAAACCTGAGGCTGGGGGCGGTCCTGTGGGGCATCAGGTGATAGGAGTGGACCTATAGCAGGGAAGGTTGGGGTTTGAGTGCTGTTCATGTAGTTGGTGTGGGGGTTGGTTCAGACTCTTTTGATTTCATCTTCTCACACTCCCTCCCTATTTTTGTTATTTGTTTTTGTTTGTTTGCATTTGTTTGCTAATTGTAGGCGGGAAAGAACGGCAGGTTACCTGTTTTGTGGATATTTTCTCAGTTAGAGTTGGATCAGTGATATGTTTTCAGGTGCTCTCGCATTCGTTGACTGTTTATATCTGCTGGACCACCTATCCGGGGGCACCGTCATCACCCTGCTGGGTGGATAGTCAAGGTAGAAAGGTGAGTGGATACCTTTGTGGGGTTTTTAATTCTTTTATATTTGACTTTGATATGTAAGGTCTAATCTGTTAACTGTTGGGGATAAGGATATGAGCCGTTCTTTCTTTGCCACCATGTTTTATATTCAATTTATATTTAATTTTATCCTGCTCGTATTTTTAGGTTTCAGCTCATTTAAATACAAAGATAAGAGTTTCTGCCAAATTCATGTCTCTGTGTCATTATTTTAGTTAATATGTGTTTGTTTATTATCACCAATGTATGCACGGGGCAATCCTCAGCCGCTGGGAGGTTTAATAAAACAACTGGAAACAACAAAATCCATTGCTAGCTTGCACTGATCAATTTGATGCGCCACATTTATAGATCTGTCTGTGACTGAGGGGCAGATGTACTAAGCTCTGGAAAGTAATAAATTGGAGAGTGATAAACTACCAACCAATCAGCTCCTGCCATTTTTCAAACACAGACTGTAACATAACAGTTAGAAGATGAGTGGTTGGTAGTTTATCACTCTCCAATTTATCACTGTCCAGAGCTTAGTACATCTCCTCTATAGTCTGAATCTGTGTAAAAAGAGCTGTCTAGATGCATACTTTCCTACCAAACCCATCACAAATAACAGGTGTCTTCTCTCGCCAAGTCTTGATATCCATTGACTTACAAACATCCCTGTAAGCTTCACTCTAGGACCTTCTAAATCTTGGAGAACACTTACAATGTTTAATTATACAAGTATATACTGTACAGTGTATATGTGAAAATTGTATTTTAGTGGCAAACACAGGATTTTGAAAGGGGGGTTTCCAAATAATTGGTTACAGAACCAATGACAAAAAAAGTCTAACCAGAATAAGCCTGCAACATTCACTTTATTGTGTACTTCAGGTATTTTAATATAAATAACAATAAATAATATAAACAACAAGGCATATGAGCATAAAATTTGCTTATGCACAATGTGTAACAGTATGTGCAATCAAAATTTTTATTACCAGTGCAATTTACGCCACACAGTAGTCCCTTATTCAGGTTATGACACACAGTAGGGCCCCTTTTACACAATACCCACATTAGTGCCCCTTATACACAATGCCCACAGTAGTAGTGCCCCTTATACAATGCGCACAACAGTAGTGCCCCTTACACAATTCCCCCAGTAGTGGTGCACCCTATGCAGTGCCCCCAGTAGTGGTGCCCTTTATGCAGTGCCCCCTAAGCAATGCCCCCAGTAGTAATGCACCCATTAGTAGTGCACCCTGTAGTAATGCACCCTGTAGTTGTGCCCCCAATAGTAATGCCCCCAGTAGTTGTGCCCACAATAGTAATGCCCCCAGTAGTTGTGCCCCCAGTGGTAATGCCCCCAGTGGTAATACCCCTATTAGTAGCACTCTCTCTCTTGCATCATGATTATACCTACTCCTATCAGATGGCAATAAAAGTACGGCATTACATAATAAGTACGGCATTACATAATAAGTACGGCATTACATAATAAGTAAGGCATTACATAATAAGTAAGGCATTACAGTGCATATTGCATATACATATATTAGCTTAATGTGATGTACATTGTACTTAGGTCAGCCAGATTTGTTTGTCACTCACAGTCACACCTAACAATGCATCAATGTATTTTAAAAATATAAATAAGTCCAGGTATAAAGTGTATATATGTATATTTATATCAGACCTGGCCAACCTGTGGCTCTCCAGCTCTTGTGAAACTATAAGTCCCAGCATACCCTCCCACCAATAAGCTAGTAAAGCATGTTGGGACTTGCTTGAAGTTATATATACCGGATACACTGGGTAAATAATGGTTGCTTTTGCATGTAGCCCACAAATAATTGAAAGCTTTATTTTTACTCTGATATTTAAAGTTGAACTATACCAGTCCCCCTTCCAGCCCTAATGCTGGGTACACAAAATCCAATTATCGGGCCAATGAGCTAATAATTGGCTAATTGGCCCGATAATAGGATAGTGCGTACTCAGGATTGTTGGAGTGTTTTAAGCCGGTAAACAGCTTCAAACACTTCTTCAACGGTCAGATCGGGGGAAATGAGATTGCGTGTACTGCAATACTTGATCTCTTTCATCTCCTCCCAATCTGGTTCAAAAGATGAAAGAAAAGTGCACTGATCCGTCAATCTCCAGTCGGATGGAAGCGTTTATCGGATCGGTGGCACTCGTCGTGTAATGTCTACCTGGCTTTAGTCTCAGTGTTCATTTTTAGTTTGATATATGCAGCACAGCATGATTTTGCCCCATGTGCTAGCTGGATTTTTTCCCAACTCTAAATGATATCCTCACAATGTCCTCATAATATTGTGCATGCTTTACTTTTGTGTGTTTTCTATATCTGCCACACTTTTGTAATGCTGCCCTATGAATTGCACAAACATTTACACTTAAAGATAAAGCTTTGACAAGTGACCTTATGTTTTGTGCAGAGGAAAGTAAAAAGCAAAACCATCTTCACCTTTCCTGCATTCGATGGCAGAGAACCATTGGATATCTACCATTAATGGCAAAGCACCAATGGTTGTTAGGGAATGGGGGATGTCTTGGCAGCACCCAATAGAATACCCTTACTTCTGCAGCCCAAGGAGAGAAAAGGGATTCCCATCCAACACCATAGAATAGCAGGAAAAAAGAGGAATATCTCCGGTGCTAGAGGATAGTATAGCAACAATCTTGGTTATAACCTGATAAAAAGTGTCTGTGACACAGTACTGTGACTGTCTGGGACTGTTGTGATTGTCTCAGCTTCAACCAATATAATGATCAACCTTTTACTCACACAGCGAGCTATATTACAGTATAAAGTAGTAATAACCAAAGAGAGTGACCAAGTATAAATGTAATAAATAGTAAATTTGTGTTTATTAATAGCATCAAAAACATAACTACTGTCCTGGATAAACAAACTGCACAACGTTTTTCTCAAGTGCAGACAACAATAGATGAAAAATGTGCAGAAATAATTTTAGATGAAATTTAAAACAAAAAATTTTTTAAAAAAGTATCACATGATAAAATCGGACAGAATAATTTAAAGCGCAAAAATCTCACTTAAGTGGCAACGCGTTTCACAGTATCCAAACGCTTTCTCAGTTGAACAATAAATGAGGTTAGTCAAAAGTGCATAGAATATATAGGCACATGTGATAATTATAATCAGCAGACAAAAGTAAAAGCACAGAAATTTGTTACATAATCATTGAAATAAACTTTCTTGTAATAGATCAAACACATCTAAAATATACAGACAAGAGATGTTTATGGATAGATGGGGTATTCTATATAACAAAGTAAAAACAGTGAATGAGTAGTCTAATAATTTATAGGCACATTTGTTAATTGAAACCAACAGAGGGAAAAAAAAAACTTTCTTGTGAGAGATTAAAACTTTCTTCTAAGAGATCAAAACATCTGGAATATATAGGGAATATATGTTTATGGAAAATAGATGGAAGAAAAATTGAAAAAAAATTATTAACAAATTTCACAATAAAAAAGTATATGCATAAGGGTGAAATATACTTTATGAAAATAAGAAATATCAAAAAGACAGAAGATACAAACTATAATCAACTATTGAAGTTAGAGGTCCTTTGATTAAGCCCCCGTGGATGGAGCGAAACATGTTAGAGAATTACCGGTGACTTACAAAAGGACTTTTGCTGAGTGACATCTGTAGCCCTCTTTATTGATTGGAAAACCATCTTTATTTACTGGTGGACTGTGCACTTTGGTGGAGTGGTGACCTAGAGAGACGGAGGTGGTGCCTGGCCGGAAAGTGCCCGGAGCTGGATTACCTTGCCGCATAATAAGATCTCAAAGTGATGGGAGACGTGACCTCCTCTCCGCCCGGCAGCGCACTGAGCTCTGTGCGGCCAGCGCCGGAGTTATAGACTCTGGGCACAAGAGTGTGCCCAGAGTCTATAGTGTATGCACAGGTCACCAGGAAAATGGCCACGGCACAAACGACGGGAAAATGGCAGCTGCAGCCATTTTCCAGTTGTTTTACAGCGCCGGTCCCCCGCACCGACGTGGGACTCCGACGAGGTAAGTAACATTATGGGTGTAGAATGTGCAGTGCGTGCCCCCCCTGTACCCAGGGGCCCGTGTTCCCCGCACACCGTGCACCCATTATAGATACACCACTGATTGTACTGTAAAGGCCCCCATACACGGGGCGATATAGCAGGCGATCTGACTGATTGGTGCGATTTGCCTGCTATATCGCACCGTGTATGGCCCTGATACTGGGCCGAGTGCGGTCCCGCTGGGTTGTACATCGCACCCCCTGATCTCTCTGCAGGACCATAGGATCAGGGGATGCGATGTGCGATCCCATTAATTGAAATGCAGGTGAGACAGGGGGGATCCGGCATATCCGGCGGTTGGCCACCCCATCACACTGTGTGTGCGGACCGCCTGATATGTCGGACGATGGATGCCCTGTCGCCTCGCACGGTGCCATCGCACCATGAATGGGGGCCTTAAGTCACTTGTTGCTTATTTACCTGTTTGTTTATGTACTCTGTAAGGCGCTGCGGAGCACTTGTGGCGCCATATAAATAAAGGATAATAATAATAATAATAATAATTTAACTCTGTATTAGTATCTGTTCGTACTAAAGAAATTGTTTTATATACAGCAACATGACACTTCAGTTACAATAATGAGCGTTATGGCTAATAAGGCAAAAAATGATGAACGGACAATCTATTCATCTGATCTCCCTGTGACACAGTGAGCATTAGCCCTATGCACTTGAAAGCACTTCCACTAGAGTGTCTGTGGATTACATAAACTGCAGCCCTGAGTCAGCATGTTGCAGCTGATCTGAAATGTGTTCAAGGTTTAAAGGGGAGGGTTGAGGAGGGGTGAGGCAGGAAGCTGCTTCTCTGAGCTGTTCCACCCATGTAACTTAATGCAGGAAAGGACAGGAACCCTCATTTATCCTAACAACCAAAGAAAATGCAGTTTGGAAAGATCTTGTTAAGGGTATGACAAGTATCAAGTAAGTACTACGCAATGCAATATTTCATCATTATATTGCTTTGCACAATTCATTTTAGACACTGTTGCAGATAAGATACAGCAATGCCTTACAGGTCATATATGACAGTTAGCCAATGCAGCATAAACGTAAAAAAGTGATATTCAATCAAATAGGAGCTGCTAACTGGAAAATTATTATACTCAATTTCTAGGTTTCATACACCCCTCCAGCAAGATTGGAGGCTTAGTGTGTGTGTGTGTATTTATGTGCATGTGTGTTTATACATGTATATGTGTGTACTGTGTATATATATATATCATATTTGCCTACTTTTGAAAAAGCATTTCAAGGAGATTGTGAAGGCGAAACCTATGAGCGTGGCGGTAAAGTGGACGTGTACTACTACATCTGAGGGGCGTGTAATAAAATTGCCTTACATCCAAATGTAAATGAGCCCCAAAGCAGTTAGTAAGATCTACTTGTTGATGAAAATACACTGATACTTTTCAAAAAATGCATGCAGTCGTAGGGATCAATGGGCCTGATTCGCAACTGCGAATGCAATTGCGATTACGTACGCAGTTCATCTGTGATAGTATGCTAATTCATTGCGATTGCTATGCCGTCGCAGCACTACATAAGGAAGCCCACTTTACCTTGCACACATCCGTGATGTTTAGCAAGACTGCAAAACCATCGGTACAATCGAGTATCATCGCAGCCACACACACAGTTGCACAAGCTCTCACCTTACTCAGAAATTGCTAACTTCATCACACGCTATGACTCCTCAAACTGCGTATGCAGTCGCAGAGGCTAATTTATCCACACCCCTGTAACGGCGTTCAAACGCACTGGCACGTTTGCGTTTCTCCAACCACCCCCCGTCACCACCCACAAATGGTACTTTCTGTCAATCACTCTGCAATGGGTCTGCGTAGCCACTGCGATCGCAGTCCTGATTGCAGTGGAGCGTTCGCGTATGCGCACTTTGATGCGTATGCATGTGCAGTGCGTAACAATCAGCCAATTGCGTGCGAATTTTCAGTTGCGATCCTTACTGAATCAGGCCCATTGTGCCTTATAACCAATGCAGGGAAATTATACTATGGCTCCCATTTGAATGTATATATCTCTGTTTTTTATATATATAACAGCTACATAATGGGGGCAAGGTGCAATCAGGGAAATTGCTAGACCATTCAGGTAGTCAGGGAGATTGCTACTATTTCAGGGAGTCTCCCTGACAATCAGGGAGAGTTGCCAAGTATGATATATATATACATGACAACTGTTCAGTTTTTTGTGGAAGTGTAAATATTTTTAATATCACATTTAATTTTTATATTTAATTAAAAAAAAAATAATTTTGACCTCTTTGCTCCTATGGATAATTTACCACAAAATAATTTTGAATTTCTTAGTTTATCAAGTTAATTTTAATTCTGTTAGTTATGAATTCCTCTTTTCTGGTATTCCCAGATGACTAATTTTCCTCTATTAAGACAATTGATCAATCAGAGATAATGTAGAAACACAAGTCTATATAGAGACCACATGCAGTACAATATAAAAACCATACATGAACGGGTAATTATAAATGGAAGGACCACAAAGCAATCATACTAGATGGGCAGATTTCATCATAGAGACCAAAGAAACTTGGACCATTATAGCTTCAGTTGACAGAGAACATGGACCCCCTTAAATGTGAGGAGATGAATCAGTTTAGTGCTATATCTGGGATGCCTTGTTATTTCTAGCACACATTAGGACCAATACGTACAATTGGAGCATAACTCACCGTCTGATCTGAGCTGATTCTGTTTTTTGATGAAATTCTGGCTCAATAATTATCAAGCACATTTCCACGACTGTATATATGTATAAAAAAGTGAACTGATTGTCTTTTTTGAAATTGCAAAACTATTAGCAAATGCTAGTACTCTTTGTTTTCTGTATTAAAACCGAATTGCATTAAATTCTAAAATACTGAAACACTGTACAATAGAACTTTCAAGTAACATATCTGTAGAACTAAATTAATTGGCTCAGAATATACACTAAAATTAATTGTAGTTTCTTTGCACTGATTTTACTGATTAACTACATGACCCACTCATTTATATTGAACATTGGACTATGCACCTTAAAACCTTTCAAAGTAAGACAGCTTCACTATAAAGGTAAATTCCCACCACCTAATTAGGGTCAACATGGACAGGGGCTGAACATTTTTAAGGGCCTGTTGTAAGAAGTGGAGATGTGACCAGTGGTCATGTACACCCCCATACATTATCAGTCCCAATTACTTCCTAAATATGTAATAGTAGAAAAATTGCATAATTTGGTGTGGGAAATACAAATAAAACTTTAATATTTACAATTTATGGAGGTCTGGATGGGAATACCATTAGAGTGTTATAAAAAAAAAAAAAAAAGCTTTATTTTTATCTATCATTTAATTAATTCTCTACATTTTTATGCTTATTATAGTGTATTTTTTGCTGTTGTATTTTACTTAATAATTGATTAAAAAAAAAAATTAAAAGTTCTATTCATGCAGTCATTTTGCATTTTATTATACATTATATTTTATTTTAGAGATTTTTATGATGTATATTTATTTGATCTATTTTTTTCACTATTAACTGACGGACATCGGGTGTTTAAAATAATTGTCCAAAGCGCATTGAAGTTTATTAAAGGTAAGTATAGTAATCCACCTAAACTTGTCAAAATACCATCCACCCAACTGGGACAAATAGGAAAAATGCTTCCCGATCCAGACGAACACTTTTCGTTGCTTGTGTGACCATGGAAAGACATCTTTGTAAGAACTGTCCATAGCCTGTATGTCATCCATAAAGGATTTATAAACCTCTGAACAATCTTTAAGAGCCCAATCAGGGGAACATCATTTTTAGATGGGGAGTTTTCCCAGCTAATGCTATCTAGACATTTGGATATCATTATACTGGAACCATTTGGGTTCTGGTAACCCTTCAGACTCCCAATCCACGTATGAGGGAAATACCTTGCTGCTTATGGTTGTCTCATTATGTTGCTATCTTAGTCCAGAAGTACAGTATTGTGCCAGCTAAGGGCAGGGCTGGCATGTGTGCTACGGAACACTAGTAGTTTGCTGGCAATGGACAATACCAGGGAACACAATTCATTTCCCTGTGAGGAAGTTTATTGATATACTTTCTGTGGTTCTCATTTTTTCTTAAATTTATAAATGGAAATCTTTTAGAAGAATCTCTGATGACATAAAATGTTTTCTTTATCCTTTTTACAACTATTTCATCAGATGAAGAATCTGATGATGAAACACACACCTGCCTTATGCTTTGGTGTCTTTCATGTGAGAGATTGGAGACATTAGCAGTTATTCTGTGACAGCTACAGACACTGCTGGAAACAGTCGGGAAGCTGATGGACGGAATCCCGACCGCCGGCTCCCCGACTGTATAACCCCGGCAAGGGTTAAATGACAGCCGTCAAAACCATGACACCTGTCATTTTCCCTACGCCGGAAGACCGACACCCGGCTTGCCGATCGAAGGTAAGCCAGGTGTGGACAGCCGCGCGGGGGGGGAGGGTTAGGTTTAGGGTTCCCAGGGGGGACTTTTCGTTAGGCACCCCCCAGGGAGGTTAGGGTTAGGCTAGGGGAAGGGGGGGTTAGGGTTAGGCACCCCCCCGGGGGGACTTAGGTTTGGGCGGCAGGGAAGGAGGGGTTAGGTTTAGGCACTTAGAGGGGGGAATTAGGGTTAGGCACTTAGGGGGGAGGTTAGGGATAGGCACCCCTAAGGGAGGGTTAGGGGATAGAATACGTTAGTTAATACTTACCTTGGGACAATCTGGATTTTCATCCTTGTCAGGCTGCCGCTGTTGGGATTTGAACCGCCGGCCATGCATACTGGATCCACACACTGCATCATACAGATTGAAAATCTGGTGTTAGGGGATGGTAAGCACATGCACGTGACTATAGCCTGCGTGCAGACTTCTCAGTTGAGCAGATGTAAGTGGATTTTTTTTTTCACTGATCATGTTACAGTGAATCAGGACAACCAAAACAGTGCATGAGCTTACAATGTGTATTGTGTCTGGTCATTATGAGAGTGGTGTACTTTGTTTGCTGTTATGGCAAACTGTATTTCAAACTGTTAATGGCGGATCTACTACCAACGCCAGAACTTTTTTCATACAAATTCACTCAATTATATTCTAGCTTAATGCCTGATCCATCCTCATGTTAATCTGCCATTGGTATTGATAAAAAAAATAATAATTTATAGTAATTTTATGTGTCTTTTCTATACAGCAGTGGTTCTCAAACTCGGCCCTCAGGACTCCAAACGGGTCACATATTTTAGATCGCCTAACAGGGGAACAGGTGTATTTCTGACTGTCACATTTTAAAAACCCACTGGTGACCTGGAAAATATTAACTGTTTGGGTTCTGAGGACCAAGTTTGAGAACCACTGCTACACAGTATATGTTTCATGTTACAGTGGAACCTGTAATTTAGGTTTAGTGTCCTTTTTAAAGAATGCCATGAGTGGTAGGGGATACATTTATTTAAACTATTTTATTTATGGTTTATTTATTTTTTAATTTCAGAAAGAAATGATGAATTCACACATCCTTTATCCAGCTATATCCCGTGTGGTGGTCTTTGGAGGTACACATGGAAATGAGATGTCGGGTGTTGCATTGGCTAAACACTGGCTCAAGAACCCATCTGAACTACATAGGAAAACGTTTACGGCTGAGCCATGCCTAGCTAATCCACAAGCTGTGGAGAAATGTGTCCGTTTCATAGACAAGGACCTTAATCGATGTTTTTCAAAGGAATTACTAAAGTGAGATTATTAATTCTTATACAAGTAAAATATTTTTTAAAGCTTTACATTTGTACAAAAAAGAAAGAGGTGAATACTGAACTTTCAGTAATACATCTCAGGTCCTGTATGCTGGGTGTAAATATCCGTGTATATATAATGATTATAAATATTTATCCAGCTGTGCGTACCACTTCTCTGCAGTGCACTAGGTACAGTTTTATGTATACTAGCTCCCAATCTCTGCTTTAGGCCATTTCTATTCTACAATCCGTGAGTAAAAGGTACACCTACCCAAATATTCGATATTGGCAACCAGTAGGAGCACATATTGAAAGTTGCCGATTTCCCTTGATTAGTTAGAAATTTAATTTAGCTCTTGAATTGTACAGCAATGTAAAGTCTTAATAAGAACACATTGGGCCATGAGTTGCATGCAAGTCCGTTCTGTGGACTTTTAGCAATTGGGCATACACTGGAGCCAACCGGTTAAAGTTTAGAACATGGGGTACACTTACCAAGTGGCAGTGATCCCCGCCGCAGCTTCAGTAAATGTCAATCAATCTGGGTCCTACTCCGACCCCATCGTTGTTCTCTCTGGCAGCACCCCCACCGGCTGTAACTGGCAGTACCTCCACCAGCTGGGACACAAGTGGCAGCTGTCCCTTCTGCAGCTCTGGTACAGACTGGCTCCATCCTGACCCTGATTTCCATCCTCTCTGGCAGCAATCCCATCATCCTATTTGTCTGTGGCAGAACTCGCAGGTCGCTCAAAAACAGCAGACAGAGGCGGGGTGCCAGTGCAGCATGCAAATGGACAGCTCTGTCTAGTCTTCTAGTGTGGCTCATCTCCAGGCTCCTCTCCAATGGGAATTGTCAGCTTGGTACAGCAGCTGGCTTGGCAGCTATGTTCGGTGAGTGAAAAAGGCACACGGAACCTTAGGGGGAGGTCTCTCAGTTCAGTCAGTCAGGGAACAAGCTGAAAAGTGTTTCATTCCTAAGTAGTAGCATACTTATGTTAAATTAGTGTATGTCCATGTTCAGAACGAGTTAGTTAATGTTCCGAACAAGTTTACTTATGTTCTGAAGGAGTTTAGTTTTGCTAAGCCAGTGTACTCCATGTTCTGAACTTCAACAGAGCTCAGCATAGCAAGCAGTGGCGTAAGTTTCTCCCAGATGCCCGGAGGCAAGTTATAATTTGGTGCCCCTCGTCACAGCCGCTGACACTGTAATGTAGCAATTTGCATGCACACAGGCTACAGATAGACAAAGGCAGCAGCTGATGGTCTGACATGGAGCTCTCCACTAGTGTATGGTGGCTTCTCAGGTGCTGGGAAGGGGTGCCATATATTGGGCAGCCGAGGCGGTACACTCCGGGTACATAGTTACAGCCCTAAGTGGGGTGAATATGTTGTGGATAATAAAGGAGGTGCCCCTTCAGAGCTGGAGCCCGACGGCAGGCGCCTCCATTGTCTCCCATAGTTCTGCCAGTTATAGAAAGCATTCAGCAGCTATGGGTGTTTCAAAGTCGCACACATGCCAGCCGTAACTCCACTTGCAGCTTAGTGAGTAGAACTGGGGCATTCACATGTAAGATAAGGGAGCCAAGGGTGTGTCGTGGGCATATAGACAAAATTGCGGGGTATTCAGGAGGTGAGAACAAGGAAAGATCCAGCTGATGTCAGACGCATCTCCTGTACCAAGGATAGGGCTGTTGCAATTGTGCAATGATAACCCACTATCAGCCCTGCAGTTAATATTGTTCCAAGTGATTTTCGTTCACTAAAAGGACTGTCCATTACCAAGGAACAGCTACCAGCAGCACTCATTGTTTGCCTCTCTGGGTCTGCTTGCTGTGCCTGTTTTCAACAAGAGGCTGTGACTACTGACAGCAGCCCACAGAGCTCCACCACGATATCATTCTGGCAGCACTCCCTGGATTGGATCTGTGCTGCAACATTGTGGACCTCTGGACCAGCGGTTAGACGGAGTTGCCCTCTCCTTGATTACAGTGGGGAACAGTCAATCTGTTGCCAGAGATTTAAGAGTCGATTTCGATTAATTTTGTGCTCCTGATCATGAATATGCCGTGCTTATTTTTCAATTGACTCTAGTTTTTGAGATATGCAAATGTCTTTAATATTTATGAAAAATTAAATTAAACGTTAAAAATAGTTAAATATATATTTTTTTTATTCTGATTAAATTTGATTCGGAAAATGTTATAAAAAGACACAGGATAATTACATACATAAGTGTTAGGAAGCTATGAGAGCGCTTTTTTGTAGAATTTTCTTTTGTATTCTTGGTACGGGCAGTCCCTCTGCAGACTCCAACAGTAATCTGCCATCATGTGACGATCCCACCATCCTTGATATCTTTCTTCCATTACCTGAATATCCTGGTGGAACCGTTCACACTGTTCTTCGCTTAACTCTCCTAGATTGGACGGAAACTGATCTAAATGGCTGTACAAAAAATGTACTTTAATACTCATGTTGGCACCTACTTTCTCGAAACATTTTAGCATGTTGTGAACTAAATCATGATAGTTGTCTGCCTTGTGATTGCCTAAAAAATTTTGAATGACAGACACATAACTCAGCCATGCTTCAGATTCGGTTTCAGTCATAGATATGGTCAAATTTGGATCCTTCACCACTTTCCGTATCTGTGGGCCGTCAAAAATTCCAGCTTTTAATTTTTCAATACTAAGAGATGGAAATGTTCGACAAATATATGTGAAACAATCACCTGACTTGACCAATGCTTTTACAAATTGTTTCACTAAACCCAGTTTGATATGGAGAGGCAGCAGTATGATTTTTTTCCTGTCAATTAATGTTGGCTTCTACTACAGTTATAACTTCTCTTGGAGGCCATACGGTTTGCTGCCAGTGCTTTTGTTTTGCACGACTATCCCATAAGCATATGTGACAAGGATACTTAGTATATCCACTTTGCTGCCCAAGAAGAAAGTTTACCATTTTTAAATCGACACAAACAGACCACTGATGCTGAGAATAAGCAATTTTTCTAAGACTAA
Source organism: Taudactylus pleione (assembly GCA_031769625.1). Classification (NCBI taxonomy): domain Eukaryota; kingdom Metazoa; phylum Chordata; class Amphibia; order Anura; family Myobatrachidae; genus Taudactylus; species Taudactylus pleione. The sequence continues at coordinate 8,016,681 of JAUIMM010000396.1, forward strand.
CTTGATATTTTCATACTGTTCTTTAAGTTTTGTTGAATGACCGATAGGAATCGACGCAAATTTATTCCCATTGTGCAGTAATATACATTTTAAGTTCCTTTTAGAACTAACCAAAAAGAGCCGCCAGTCTTCTGCTCAATATACTGGTAAGCCCATCATCAACCGGAGAAGTTCCGGGAATATTGTTGCAATCCACGAGATTGTCATCTTGGCTAAAGAATGGCAGTATGGCTTGCTCTCTATTTCGATATGACGTTATAGTAACATCCGGCTCAAGACAGTGCTTTTCTTGAAGTCTGGATGCTAAAAGCTCAGTTCCTTTTTTCGATAAATTCAAGTCACGAATTAAATCGTTTAGTTCCGTTTGAGAAAATATATTTGGAGTGGAGGAACTTTTGTCAAACTCACTTTCATCTGTGTTGTCACTAGCACTGGATGAAATTAACATTTCCACATCATCACATTCAACTTCGCACAAAGAACTGAATGATGGTACCGGTAAATCTTCGCTATGTGGTATCGGTTGTTATGCAGAATTCATACTTGGGTATCCCATTTGTGTTTCTTAAATCGATTCATACCCTTCACATTTACAGCACAAAAATAGCAGTCACTCAAGTGATCTTTTGACTCACACCACATCATACTGTAGGTATGCCGAAATTAAGTCCAATTTTGGAGTGATTCCACGCAGGTTTTACAAACTTTGTGAGGCACCCAAATCTTGTCTAGCTGGCATATGTGACGTCCAAAATAAGCCTGATACGCTTGTTTTACGAATACAGTTATATTTTTTCTTTCTTTTGCAACACTATATTTGCCACAAATATAACAATAAACATCAGGGTTGTTAGTACACCATCTCCGAGAAGAACTCATTTTTATGGCGAAAATGTTTTGTTTCACACATTCAGTGCTAACTCCCAACAAAACCCGAGGACGTACTGAACAAAGCAAGCCCAAACGGTGTTAAATTGGTTCTGGTGGGGAGAGAGAAGGCCGAAGAAAGGAACAGGGGGTGTGCTAACTGTGTCACTCAGTCCTCTCCGTTGCTCCTCTCTGTATGCTGGGAGGAGGCGTGGCTGTGGTCTGAGGATGGGAATCTCCTCCCAGCATTAGTGAGGAGATTTTAATGTGTTATGTGTCTCAACCGTGACTACCAGCTACGTTATCACAAATAAAACAAATTCTTGTTATTGTTGAAAGAGGGTAGTTGTTATAAAAGCAAAACTAAGTCGATTCTGTTAAGTAAAGCAAGGCGAGACTAGTAAGGTACTTGAAATGGAGAATATATTTGAATTTTAGAATTTTTCATTAATTTGAAAACTGAAGCGAATTCAGCTATAGCGAAGATCAAATGTGAAAATAGGACCTGCGAGTACTCTCAAACCGATCTTAAATACTTGGCAAGAAAACAAATATATTTTTTTGTTCCGCAGTGTTATTGATCCACATTACTACATAAGTACATAACCACCTTATTTCCATCTGTCTATGATTTTAAATACCTTTTTCATGATTAGGAATTATTGGACACATTCCTTAAAGGTACTGAGTATACTGCTGTAGAGACCGATTCATTTGGGTCAAACAGTCCTGTTTTCTCACTACTGGAACACTTGTGTCTATCTGTGAATATTGCTTTTTATTCTTGTATGCATAGTCTACTATAAATACATATGATAAGTAAAGCAGGTCAACCAGTGGCATAACTAGGGTCTTTGGCACCCAGGGCAAGACGAAAAATGGCGCCCCCAACTGTGTGCAAGCTCACCAAAAATGGGCATGGTCATATGCCACAAGGGGCATGGCCACTGAAAATGGCGGCGTGTCAACATGACACGCCACTGTTTCTCATCACTCTGGGAACATTCCTTTCCATTCCATTTGCACCTTAATGCCCTCAGTAGTAGTTCCCCTTATGCAATGCCCCCAGTAGTAGTGCCCATTATGTAATTCCCACTGTAGTAGTGCCCCTTATGCAGTGCCTCTTATACAGTACTCCAGTAGTAGTGCCCCTTATACAGTGCCCCACTAATAATGACCCTTATAATAGTGTCCCCAGTGTAGTGCCCCTTTTATAGTGCCCCCAGTAGTAGTGCACCTTATAAAGTGCCCCCAGTAGTAGTGCCCCTTACACATAAAGACACAGACACACAACGCAATACTATACTTACCTGAAGCCCCGCTCCTGCACCCACCGCCGCCCGACTGCTCCGTCCTTGGTCCTCACGCTGAGAAATATGGGAGAGACGTCATGATGTTATGACATTTCTCTTTTCATCCATAGCGGGAGCCTGATGGTGGAGCTGCAGGGAAGGAGATGCCAAGTGCCAACTGGTAACAAAATTTCAGGGTGTCCGTCAAATGTAGTAGGCAGTGGCGGCACCTCTCCAGCCCGGCTCTGGACAGCCTCCCCCCCGGCACAGACACTGCACCTGGGGCACGCATGCCACGCTTGATCCCCCCCTAGTTCTTTTTAGTGAGTCCGACTAACTCACACAGCTGTAAGAGAGCACAGTCAGTTAACTCATTGGCGCCTGGGTTTATTTTTTGTCAGTGATAACAATGACTACTTTCACAAGCACATTGATGGTGGGGGTTGAGTGCAGTGGCATAGGTGTGTCCACACTGGAATATAGGCAGATATTGACGTTTATTTCCAAGTAATATCTGTGGCTGCAGATATGGATGAATTATGTGTGACTCAGAATCAGGCCTATTATATAATCAGGCCCATCTTTAGGTAATTATACCCACATCTAAGTACAGTTATCCCTTGTTTCTTTGTGAAAAGTGTGCTAGATGGTGTGAAAAGTGTGCTAGATACGTTTATTTGTTGACCCACTGGTGGATCCTCCAGTAATGTTAGTAGAAAGTCAGTCTGGACGCAAATAATAAACCTGCCATTTCCAGTGTTGGACAATGTGTCCTTACTTTTGTGAACTTATTGTACCAGAGCAGAGTCAAAGATGATGCTGAAAAGTGTCCTATTTTCCCACAGTATTAACACATGTATGTAATTATGATGTCATTATATATACAGTATATAAACTGTATGCACGTTCCCATTTCAGCTCACCAGTGACTGAGAGTGATCCATATGAGGTGAAAAGGGCAAGAGAAATTTATCAAAAATATGGATCCTCTTCTAATTTTACTTTTGACTTACACAATACCACTTCCAACATGGGAGTCACACTGCTGAGCTGCTCAAAGGATGATGTCTTGTCACTGCACTTAGCAAACTACTTACAGGTGAGCACAGTAGTACAATTGATAAAAGAAAATGTTGTTGTAACAACACGAGGATTTATAAGTTGGGAATCATTTCCTGTGGAGCAGACACAAGAAAATGAGGATGGAACTCCTTAACGGGACCATTGATCCCTATGAGGATTGTAGTGGGCATTCACATGGCCATAATTTGCAATGCAGGGAGAATTGTATGTGGAGCATAGACAGATAGGTAATGCAAGCTGTATTACGCGTTATCTCTGTTTTGCAAATTAAGCCTGATATAGTTTTTACGAAAAGTGAAGAACCTCAAAGATACTTTAACATCTAGCATTTTGATATTGGACAATAAAAAAGAATAGTGGTCTGATCTTCAATTACCACTGAATAAAATAGGACACATAACTATTATAATATTAAATACAGGAACATAAAAAATAGATTTTGAACTACCTGTAAAGGTTTCCCTATAAAGAGAACAAACCCTCCTCCATAGAGAATTATAAAGTGGTAGAGGTAAGTATAATGTTCCTCATTGGAAATCCAATTCCAAAAGATAAGAGATTGTTGCAAAAATTATATTGTTATATATAATGTGGAGGGGCATCTGACCACAGCGGCTGATAGCTGTAGCCATGCTGATATAATTGTCAGCAATAGTCAGCAATAGGTGAGGTTCCATGGTTCCTTGAAGGGATATGTTAATGTTAATATATATATATATATATATATATATATATATATATATAAAAATATAGATAGATATAAATATACACATAGTATACAATCTTGTATGAACAACCCCAAATCCAGAGAAAGAAAAATAAAGATCACAAAGACCCCTCTTAGTGCAATAATGTATGAAAATCACCTTGGTGCAAGAACTTCAAATAAAGTGGCTCTGTACCAATATAAAAGAACGATGAAGCTTATCTGAAATCTCAGAATGACTCCTTAGATCTTCTTTAATAAGGCTCATAAGAATACAAACATAAAACCAGACAGAATAATTCCATTTAGGTAATTCTATTTAGGTAAAAGCAATTACCACAACAAACAATGGAATTGCACATACAATGTGTATATATTGGCTTATCTGAATATAAGTCGAAGATATCAGCAAAATACACCATATAACCAATGCGTTTTATCCTGGGAACAGTCAGACTTCCTCGGGGACATATGAAGATCATGCACTTGCCCTGATATAAATAGCATTACCAATAATTACCAAACAATTTCCACATGTGCAAACAAAGATGGCCGAAACAGGATATCCTGTATTGTAATCATGCTATGTATCCTGGAAAACAATACATATCCAAACCTGTCTCGAGATGTAACAGCAGTCTAAAAACTAATAGGGGAATCAGCACCCTCTAGTGTTGAAAAAAAAAATAACAAAATTTTCATAGATTTTTTTTTATTTTAAAAGCAACATAACATTTTCTTTTACAAAAGCAGCATGACCTTTTCTTTTAAGAAAAAAATAATACTATAATGCTATAAACACTAGTGCATAATACATGGCAATAATTACTAAAATTATATTAAAAACTACATACAGAATATATTATACAGAAATGCTGAAAATGCAGGTATTTAAAAAGGGGGCTATGTAAAGTAAGATAAATATAATCATAAAAAAGAGGCAATTTCATAATAGTCATTAAGACCATAAGGAACCAAAGTATTTAAAAATCCAAATCATTTCTCTCTTTGATAAAAGCTTATCTATACAACCCCTTTGCTCACCAATCCTAACATGTTATATAGCTTCAAAGGTTAAAAGCAAAACATTATGGAATTTAAAAAAAATGTATAGGTCCTGAATGGTTTGTTAATTTATTTTTGATCCCTATTAAGGTGCTCTTGTATGTCAATGTTTAAACGTCTTCAGTTTTTCCTATATAGTAGGTACCATGGATACCTCACAGTGGCGTATCTATAATGGGGGCAGTGTGTTTATTTTAAACTTACCTGTCCGTGGGTGCCGCAGCCATTTTTCCGGTGTTCTGCGCATGCACACGGGCTCCCTCCTCTCTTAAGACGCCCCTGACACCTCAACATATATATAACCAAACATGTATTACAATTAATGTAACTCCATATAGGGAATTTTTCAGACGCGTCTCTATTATAAAATTCTCTTTTGGTTTTTATGATATGACCCCATACATTAAATTTATCACATTTATAACACCCCTGAATAGTAAAAGAACTACAGGTTGAGTCTTCCATATCCAAATATTCCGAAATACGGAATTTTTTGAGCATGACTGAAATAGTAAAAACTTTGGCCCTCATTCAGAGCCGCTCGCTAGTGGCAGTACGCTCGTTCCGAGCGATGTTCACACATCTGCGCATGCGTACGGTTTTTAGTACGCATGCGCGAACCAGTCAGTGCGGCCGAAAATCGTTTGTTCGCTATATAGCGAGGGCCTGCTATTTTGAGTGACAGAATGAGGCGTATGTGGGTGGTAACAGGGGAAGGTGCTTGAAAACGGGGAGTGGAGATCAGAACGCAGGCGTGCTTAAAGGTCAAAACGGGCGTTTTAAGGGTGTGCATAATTAATACAGCAGCGTCATTGACCACGTCACTTGTTTTTTTTTAACTCAGAACTGCTCGCAAAATAGCGGTTGAAAAAACCAACCACAAGAATAGCGAGCAGTTCATACGCTGTACGATGTACTCGATTAATCCAATAAATAGCGGACATGACGTATGGTGCGAGCGGCCAGGGGGCGTTTTTATCAAATAAACTAGTGTATGTTTTGCTTGCTCGTTCAGACTTAGAGGTGTGAACAGACTGCAATGTGCGAACGGATCATTTGAATAGCCACCCCTTGTTTTTGAACGAACGACCGCAAATAGCGAACGGCTCTGAATGAGGGCCTTTGTTTTTTGATGGTTCAATGTGCACAATCTTTGTTTAAAGCACAACATTATTAAAAAATATTGTATAAAATGACCTCAGGCTGTGTGTATAAGGTGTATATGAAACATAAATGAATTTCATGTATGTACACAAACTTTGTTTGAGCCACAGAATTATTGAAAATATTGTATAAAATGACCTTCAGGCTGTGTATAAGGTGTATATAGAACATAAATGCATTCTGTGTTTAGATTTGGGTCCCATTCCCAAAATATTTTATTATGGTATGCAATTATTCCAAAATACGGAATATTCTGATATCCAAAATACCTCTGGTCACAAGCATTTTGGATATGCTTGGAGACTCAACCTGCATTTGGAGTTTTGCCATTCCTTATCATATTATGGTGTCTATTAGTCATCATTTAATTTATACAAGAGCAGGAGAAAATTAACATTGTCACATACTTTTGTATAAATAAAGTGTCAGGGCCATTCTTTAAAAAGCATATTTTTCAGAACTTGGTGGTGTTACTGTACGCTATCCTGTGACTGTGCATGTAAAGATTTGCACGGAGCCACTGCAGCCAGCAGAGGGATCTATTCAGATCCCTCCCTGATGTATCTGCACTGCAGAACTCTGGGGCACCGCAGCCCTGTGTCAGCCATGTGTGCAGCCCACACTGCCTTTTGCTCCGACTTACATGCTTCTGTCCAGGTCCACGGCACTGCTCCCGGTGGAGGAGACAAGTGGGAGGATTTGTGTAACGGGGGGGGAGGATGCTGGGGGGCGAAACACAGCAACAGGAGGAGGAGAGTGGACACAGAGGATGGGTGGAACAAAGCTGACCTGCCCCAGGGACAGTAGGCGGGGTTCCCGGGCTGGAGGAAGGGGTTTAGCAGTGTTGCATCCAATCCCGCACCGCCGCTTACTGGCTGCCGCTGGACGGATCCTTCTTAAACACAAGGCCAGTGTCCCTAACTCCGGGAGGACAGTCCCCCTTTGTAAGTTGGTGCGCTTCTCTTATGTAGAGCAATGTCATCTTCTCCTCTGCACAACGCACCACTCAGTTCCAGCTGAATGACCAAGCATTCAGCTAATCACCGGCAGTTACAGACCTACCTTCTGTGTTTACACAAGCTCAGCATACAAAGGCAGTGAGTGGCTCTGTGGGGGTCTGGTGGGGATTTAGAGGCATCTTGTATTACATCATTCCTATTCACCTTCTCTTCTATAATTTTCTGTGATATATATATATTCTGCCCTTGTGCTATCTCTAGTCATCCTACACAAGCATTCCTTGTGTGATAGCTGCAGCTTCTCAGTGTGTCTGTGTGTGCTAACCAGTCCATCTGTGTGTGATCTGTCTCTCTAAGCAGGTCACTGATTGATTGTTTCACCTGACACAATGACAAGCAAGGGATCTACCTCAGAATTTTTCCTAGAAGGTGTTTGCTTGTACTAGGTGCATAAATGAATTTTCAAAGGGCCACATAGATGGCGCGGCACTGTGTGATTCCTGTGAGTCTGAGAGCATAGCCCCTGTTGCGGCTCTACCTGACCAGACAGCTACTCCACACTAGGTAGCAAGTTTTGCAGGTGTAAAGTCTGAATTAACTTCTAATTTGACTGCTTTTCGTCTGGAACGGTCATCCGCAAGGGTGCAAGGATTCAGTTCTGATATCTTGCCTTCTTTTCTAGCGGCTGAACCAGCCTGGGCACAGGGATTAGACCGCTTGGTGAAGGATTTTGTTCAGATCATGGGGGCTTCCTCCAGGAATTCAGAGAGCTCCACGGGGCGCTCATATAAAAAGAAACTCCCGCTGGTAGTATTTCAGCCGGAAGATGAATGCTCCTTCCACGAGGAAGAGGGTGAGTTATTGGAGGACTCTGAGGTAGACGACTTCTCACAGGAGCCGGATTCGGGCACACAAGGAATTGAAACCTTCATCCTGTCACTCCATCAGGTCCTTAAGTTTTCGTATTCGGAGCCTGCGGAGTTACAGGATACCTTGTTATTTAGTAATAAACAGAGACTAGGTGTTACTTTCTCCACCTCTCTCCAATTGGATAAGCAGCTGTCTGCGGCTTGGAAACATTCGGACAAAAAGTTCCATATGTCCAAGCGTTTTCTTTCTCTTTATCCGTTTCCTGCAGCTAACGAGTCAAATGGGAGACTCTTCTGCCAGTGGATCCATCGGTCTCTTGTCTCTCAAAGAATAAGACGCTGCCTGTCCCATTGGCCACAACTTTAGAAGAGGGTTTGGAGCAGAAGTTGGAAACTACCCTCAAATCCATATTCACGGCTTTGGAAGTTTTACTCAGGCTGACCATAGTTGGCTCTTGGATAAACAATGAAAAATGGGCGGAACAGTGTCTGCGGTCTATTACACCATGAGCTGACCTGATTCCCCTAGCTGAGTATATCTGGGAGGCTATTTATCTGGGAGATGCCTCCAGAGACATTGGCCAGGTAGGTTCCAAGATCTTGGCTTCAGCAGTTGCAGCCCATCGTGCCCTATTGTTTCGGGGCTTTAAAAGCTGATACAGAATCTAAATGTGTGGTGGAAGCCCTCCCATTGACTGGGGATATCTTATTTGGTCCAGAGCTGGAAAAATGGATTTCTCTGGCCACGAGTGGCAAGAGTACCGCTCTTACCCTCAACTGCAGCTGCTTCAAGCCAACCCCTTTCCAGTCCTTCCTTTTGTAACTTTTCGCCCTCCCACCAGATTTCAAGGTAAAGCCAGAGGAGCTCTTTTGCTGTTAGAGGGGTAAGGACCAGAGGTCGACAACCCAGTACTTCCTGTTGTCGGAACTCTAAGCCTGCCAACAAACCAGTGGCATGATGGGCTTCCATTCCACCTGGGTGCTCCCACGGCGGGTGCTTGCCATTTGCAGTTCAAAGATGTTTTGTTTCCTCCCAGCAAATTCGGCTTTTAAAACAAGGCAAAAAAAAAATTACTCGGAAATGTCGGATTTCGCAGGTTTTGGATTGCATATAAATCCCTTCCTATCTTAATCCTTCTACTTCCTATCTTTCCATGAAGCAGCTCCACTTTTGTGGACGGGCTGAAAGCACTGCACAGATCAGTGTGATCCGTGCAGGCTTTATGTGTTAAAATAAAATAAATGGTTTATTAAAAAAAAAAAAAAGCATGGGCACCCCAAAAAAACATCCATAACCAGCCCTGGAAATCCGAGTCTGGTCTGGTATTGGAAAATAGGAAATAACGTTGTGGGGTTCCCCCTATTTCCCAATAGATAGCAATAGGCTGAACTAGCTCTTTCTGGCACAGGGCACCAAAAAGCCTAGTTACGGCTCTGTGTGTGTGTGTGTCTATATAAGCATTTCAGGGAAATAGTGAAAGCAGCACCTATGAGTGCGGCGGTAAAGTGGACGTTACATCTGAGAAGCGTACCATAAAATTGTCTTACATCCAAATGTAAATGAGCCCCAAAGCAGTAAGTAAGATCTACTTGTTGATGAAAACGCACTGATACTTTTCAGAAGATGCATGTAGCCATAGGAATCACTGTGCCTTATAACCAATGCAGGGAAATGATACTAATGATCCCACTTGAATGTACATATCTCTGTTTTTTTTTATATAACGGCTACATAATGGGGGTAAGGTACAATCAGGGAGATTGCTGGACTCATCATGGAGTGAGGGAGATTGCTACTATTTCAGGGAGTCTCCCTGACAGTCAGGGAGCGTTGGCAAGTAGTATTTTGAGTCTAGTGAAAGATTTTTATAGAGCCTCCGAGTCTGATATGACTGACAAAGAAGGATAGTTTAAACTGAGTTTTATAGCAAATTTACAAGATACAGTATATACATAAACCCACTTTTATTTGGGGATTCGTGGTCCTTTATTTAAGAATATAATAATAGATGGATCTCTTGTAAACTCAGAGTCACTTCAGCATTAAAGAAAATGCTGAAATATTAAAATCATCTTGTAGAATTAATATTAATTTCTGAAATCCGAACCCCCCTGAGCTCCCCCGATCCGAGTTGTATCCGAGTCAGGCTCGACTTTTACCGCCTGACGGATCTGAAATCGAGGCAAAAACGTCATCATCCCGCCTTCCGGATCTCGCGGGTTTTGGATACTATAAAAGGTATCCGCTTCAGCGCCATTTCTCATTCCGGCTGTGGACAGTGAAGAGGGAGGGTAGGAGCTAGGGCTGGCTGGGCTGTGTTGTGCTGCTCTTGTCCATAGGGGCTGGCTGGGCTGTGTTGTGCTGCTGTCATAGGGGCTGGCTGGGCTGTGTTGTGCAGTCAGTTGTCCATAGGGGCTGGCTGGACTGTGTTGTGCAGTGTCTCATAAAGGCTGTAGTCCTAGAGGGGTGCTGTAGTGTTGTCCAGGGGGTGATCTGTGCATCAGGGGTGCTCCCCCAAAGTGCACTCCGAAAAATAAATATATATTTTTTTCTGTGTTTGTGAATTGTGTGCGCAGTAGCCGCACGTGCATCAACAAAGTAACGCCAAGCGTGCGCCTGTGTCCCATAAGTAAAGGGCCGGCTGGCTTGTCCGTTAAAGGGTGCTGTAACTCCCAAAGTGAACTCCAAACAAAATAAAAAATTATTTTCTGTGTTTGTGAATTGTGTGCACTGTGGCCGCACGTGCATCAACAAAGTAGCGCCAAGCGTGCGCCTGTGTCATAAGTAAAGGGCCGGCTGGCTCATCTGTTAAAGGGTGGTGTAACCCCCAAAGTGCACTCCAAACAAAATAAAAAAATATTTTCTGTGTTTGTGAATTGTGTGCACTGTGGCTGCACGTGCATCAACAAAGGAGCAGCGCCAAGCGTGCGCCTGTGTCCCATAAGTCTGTTAAAGGGTGGTGTAACCCCTAAAGTGCACTCCTCAAAAAATAAACAATTCTTTTTTTTCTGTGTTTGTGTGCGAAAAATATGTGCAGTAGCCGCACGAGCATCAACACAGCAGCAGCGCCAAGCGTGCGCCTGTGTCATAAGTCAAGGGCCGGTTTGGACATCTGGTCCGGACTGAAGGACGTGCCAACAATGTAAATTTCTGACATGTCTACTGTCACTGCATATGATACTGTCACCACTGACAGAATGGTGGAGGAATTATTTTCTGTGTTTGTGAATTGTGTGCACTGTGGCTGCACGTGCATCAACAAAGGAGCAGCGCCAAGCGTGCGCCTGTGTCATAAGTAAAGGGCCGGCTGGCTTGTCCGTTAAAGGGTGCTGTAACCCCCAAAGTGCACTCCAAAAAAAATAAAAAGTTCTTTTTTTTGTCTTTGTGAATTGTGTGGGCTGTAGCCGCACCTGCATCCTCAAAGTAGCAGCGACAAGCGTGCGTCTGTCTGTTAAAGGGTGGTATAACCCCCAAAGTGCGCTCCACAAAAAATATATATATTTTTTTTCTGTCTTTGTGAATTGTGTGGGCTGTAGCCGCACCTGCATCCTCAAAGCAGCGACAAGCGTGCGTCTGTCTGTTAAAGGGTGGTATAACACCCAAAGTGCGCTCCAACCAAAATAAAATAATCTTCTTTTTTTCTGTGTTTGTGTGTGAAATGTATGCGCAGTAGCCGCACCTGCATCCTCAAAGCAGCAGCGGCAAGCGTGCATCTGTCTGTTAAAGGGTGGTGTAACCCTCAAAGTGCACTCCACAAAAAATAAAAAATTCTTCTTTTTTTCTGTGTTTGTGAATTGTGTGCACTGTGGCTGCATGTGCATCAACAAAGCAGCGCCAAGCGTGCGCCTGTGTCCCATAAGTAAAGAGCCGGCTGGCTCATTTCTTAAAGGGTGGTGTAACCCACAAAGTGCACTAGTCTCCAACAAAAATAAAAAATTATTTTCTGTGTTTGTGTGCGCCTTAGCCGCACGTATATATCAATATAACATAAATGGAGGACCAAACTCTCTCCGATAAAAATAAAATAGGGAAAGATCAAGAACCACTTTCTCCTAGTGCTGAAGCTGCTGCCACTAGTGATGACATAGACGATAACATACCATCAACGTCGTCTGCCAAGGCCGATGCCCAATGTCATAGTAAAGGGCATATACAATCCCAAATGACAAAGTTCAGGAAAATGACATTAAAAAAACATTTAAATCATCTGAGGAGAAACGTAAACTTGCCAATATGCCATTTACGACACGGAGTGGCAAGGAACGGCTAAGGTCTTTCCCTATGTTCATGACTAGTGGTTCAGCTTCACATGACGATGGAAGCCCTCCTCCCGCTGCAGAAATCAAACGAGTTAAGCTGGCAAAAGCACAGCGAAGAACTGTGCGTTCTAAGAAGATATCACAAATCCCCAAGGAGAATCCAAGTGTGGTTGCCATCCTGTCTGCCACTGCAGTGTCACTCCTAGATGGGCCACGTGTTTGTGCCGCCCACTCGTGTCGCTTAGCATAGTCATCCAGCTACCTCGGTGCAACCTTTTGGACATAAAAACACTATTGTGAGGTGTGAGGTGTTCAGAATAGACTGGAAATGAGTGGAAATTAAGGCTATTGAGGTTAATAATAGCATAGGAGCAGAAAAACCCACAAATTCTGTGATTTTAGCTGTTTTTATGCTTTTTTAAAAAAAATAAAAATACAGATCCAAAACACGAAACCCAGAACCCAAAACACGGAAGGGTGGTTTTTGGCAAAACCAATCCAGATCCAAAACACGAAGAAAGATCCAGATCCAAAACACAAAACACGAAAAGTAGCCGGTGCACACCCCTAATAACTATACACATATGTAAGTAACTGAAATCCTTACAGAATTTAAGATAAGACAAATGCAACCAATAATTTCCTGAGGTGCTTCCTGCTTTGAAAACAGTCTATTGTAACCAGAGTAGAGTGGTTCTTCCAAGGAATAATAAACAAGTCCATGCTGTTGAGTCACATAAATTCACTTTTACAGCTTGTATTTAAAATAACATATGTGATTCTATTTTAGAGCAGCATTGGGGATCAATCAATGCCATGCTACAACTACCTCATCGACAAACCAGAGAAGGATAATGTATACCTGCAGAATATAGGAAAACATGCACTGAGTAAGTCATTTTCCATTGCATTTATTAAACATACCTATGTCTCTCTTACATAAAATGTCAAATGTTATGGTGCATACACACGGTCAGATTTTTCCTTCAGATATGAACGATAATGATTTAAAAATCGTTCAGTCGTTCATATCTGAAGGAAAATCTGACATATCTGACATACCTTAACGATGGACGATGAACGATGCGCGTTCCCGATGGTCAGATAACGATATCTGACATCTGAAGTGTTTGCAGTCAGACTTGAACGATTCCATTCATTTTAATGCAGTCAAAAATTGTTCAATCGTTCAAATCATTCAGAACTTTGGTAAAATCGTTCAAATCGTTCAATCGTTCAATCGTTCATCTGACAAATCTGACAAATCTGACTGTGTGTATGCTCCATTACTATACACAGCAAATTTACTTGTACAAAAAAGAAAATTCCTTAACTACAATCTTTTAGCCCCAATGAAATTCCTCGCAAGTCCGTGCAGGTAAGTGCAACTATTTGCTGCACCTATGGCAAAGCCGGCCCTAGGCATAGACAAACTAAGCAAATGCCTAGGGGCATCCAAGCCTGCCTAGGGCCGGTGGAGGTTTGGTGCAGTCACGGCTGGGGTACCTGCTGCTGGCTGGGCAGAGACTCTGACAGCTGCTACTGCTGCTGCTCCGATCGGACCTGGCAGCAACAAACAGTGAGCGGGCAGCAGCACAGCCGGTGGCAGTTTGAGGGGGCGTAGCACCTGGACGGTGGCTAATGGTTAGCCCCGGGCAGGCTCTGAGGCGTCACACAATTAGAATGAGCTTCTGCGCATGAGCAGAGGCTAATTCATGGGAGGGCTGCTGCACCATGGGCCTTTGTGGAGCTCAGAGTAGTGAGTAACACCTTATGGCTCTGGGCTGCGCCTCCAGCAAACATCACACACAGTTGTGGCCTGCCAGCCTGAGACGGGAAAACTGGGTTCGCCGCCCGCGGCTTGCTGTACCTTGAGTCGGACAGCTCTGCAGGCTGCACTCAAGGAAAGTAAGTTTGGACCTGGGAGAGGGCCAGGGTGCTGTTGTGCTCACTGATGGGAGAGGGGTGCTCTGCTGGGATAGGGGTGGTGGGTGAGGGTGGGTACTGATACCGTGCTGTGCTGGGATAAAGGGGTGCTGTGCTGGGTGAGGGCCCCTTCCGTGAGGCCACATCCCTTTTCAGGATACCACGGGGAGGGGGGCACCACCCAAAATCTTGCCTAGGGCACTAATTTGGCTAGGGCTGGCTCTGAGATACGATAGCTCTGGACTCCTTGATTTTTGTTCTCAGCCCAACAGGGCTGTGTGTAAAAATCCACTAGTCCAGGGCAAGACTGGGCTGCTAGAGGTGTGAGATAAAGTCCCGATTACAGCATTTCCATGCCGTTGCATAGGCAACTCAACCCCCTCGTGTTTATTTGAATCGACCCCATAGGATGCAAAGGAGCGAGGGTGCTTAAGCATCCCCAATATTTGTGCTACCCAAAGTCATGTATTTATATAGCATTTTGGAGTCATGAGGAATTTAATATGAGCACCCTCAATAATTGTAAAATGTTGGCCCTTATGAAAGTATATATTGGTGAGAAAATTATCATATTGTCTGTCACAACATTAGGGAAGATGGACTATCCAGTTGTTTAAGAGGAGGACAGTAGAGATGAAGAGTTTCATGAGTGTGCAGGTAGCACAGGCAGGTAGTTTAGTCAGTTCCAAATAATGGCAGTAGCATAGTATGGTCAGGCACAGTTCTAGAAGTATTATACACAAGCTTATAATGCAGTAACAAAAGGGTTTAGAAGGAGTGTTGTTGGTAGCTGTAGCAGAGGTCTGGTACACTCTGGGATAAGTAATAACCATTGATCAGACAGAAGTATGGTCTAGAACTTAGCAAGGGTCTAGCTCACAATGCAGGTATTCAGTATTAGGAGCACCCAGAAAGAATATCTGGGAAACACTACTCCAAATTCTGTACAAAGAAAGACATCAGAGGAGCAAGGTTCAGCAGCTAGTTACAGGCAGACAAGACCATCACCTAGCAAGGTTTGCTAGGTCTCAACATCCTGCCCTGGGGATACAAACACCTGTCTGAACTGCAATAGATAATGCCAGGGAGCTGCAGAGGCGAGTAAGTCTCCCTCGCCTCTACCTCAGAGCTAACCTGGGCCTTCAGAGAGCAACATATAGATGCAAGATGGCCACCGCAGCAGTTTGCATCTGCTTAAAAATAGCAAATATTTCAAAATTTCAGATTCATTTATCTGAACAAAGGAACTGTAAAAACAGACAGGAAGCCTTCTACTAGTGGCATCCTCTTTCATAGGCATTGCTTCATAAAATCTTTATTGTTGATCTAACCAGTATATTTCCTGAATGTAAGTTAATAAAATGTAACACCTGTATCTGACCTTGATTCACAAGAGTAGATAGCCATAATAATAATCTGGAGGGCGAAGGACATGCTAATGTTCTGTTGTTGAAAAATAAGATTTTTTTTTCCACTGAGAAAATAAAAAATAAATTTTCATGCTTGAGCTCTCACATCTCCTTAAAATCAATTTCAAACATAGTTGGCAACTATAGATGTACAAACTTTTCCTGCCAGTATTAAATTAGATCAGATCAGCCAGATTTGTTGAACTGAACTAATCTCAACTGTTGTTTATGGTTTGAACATGATTGTGTTTATTTTATAACTGTTAAGCTGTTCAAACAAATTTCACTCTAAAATGTTGCTTTTTCTACCTGTTGAAGTTGATATTACTACAATTTATAATAAATTTAGGGGCATATGTATCAAAGCTTGATGTGAGATAAAATTGTGAAATATATATCACCAACCAATCAGCTCCAAGCTTTAATTTCTTAAACACAACCTGCAAAATGTTACAAGCTGATTGGTTGGTGATGTATATATCTCACAATTTGTTCTCACATCAAGCTTTGATACATATGCCCATTAATTTGAATTCAAATTCACCATAGAGAGTGAGAACTATACAACAGAAACATTTAAGATCAACAAATTCAAACATGGTCTCTCTGTGCCCATATTTAGCTCAATGTTTTAGTCTATCCAAAATTTGAACATTTTTAATTAATTTTAGAAATTTAAACTATTTTGAAACAATTTCAAATATCTCCATTTCCCAAGACAGTCCCAGGTTTTAATGTTTTAAAGGTAAAGTTGATAGTAATATTATTTTTTGCAACAATAAGTTATAAAGTTGTTTTTCAATAGTTCAAGAGCAGCATATAAATCTATTGTGAAGTCCTATAAACAATTAGTTTCCAACTGTCTCTAAATCATAGTTGCTTACCCTCCCACATCCTACAGGAGACTCTTAGATCACTGTATACACCCCCACAGCCATAATCATAAAGCCTGTTTTCTTCACTGAAGGCAAACTCAACCTGCCATGGGACCACTAAGGAGTTGCTGAGCAAAGACAGTGATTTTCTGCTGTCACTGTGACCGCTGTTGTTGCTTAAAAGCCTCTGCTGTCCTTGTTCATAAGCCCCTTGGTGGTGCCTTTAGCAGGATGATTACAGTGTCTGCTTATGTCTGTGTGTATGCTGCGGTGAGTTACAGCCTCTGTTGCTGCTGCTGCTAGTGTGAGTTAGTGAGTAGTGGGCCTAGTTATAATTTATTGCATAGGCGTCACATTTATCATGTATATTATGCTGAGTGAGTAGAAAAAAAAATATCACAACAAATAGTAGCAAACAAGAAATTGATTATTGCACGCAGGAATGTTAGTATCAATACTTGCAAAGTTTCCCAAAATATATTGTTACTAATGTTATATAGAAATATCTAGCAATAAGCATTTAGCATATACACGCCCTTCTGTGGAGCTATACACTCCCTTTGGCTGAAGCATTACACAACCCCTCAACGGCGTGCCACGCATTCTACTACGAACTATAATCTCCTTGAAACTAGTTTTCAAAGGTAGGCAAGTATGCGCTATATTAAAGAATGTTTTTGCCCACCCCCAAAAAATCTCTTTATTTCTCAATGATGTTCAAATGTCCAATGTGTTGTACAATTCATATAACTTCATATATTTTCATTCCCTGTGACTTATATTTTCATTTGATTATATTTATTCCAAAAAATTATGAAGGTGTTTCCTAGTTTTGGACAATTTATTTATTAACAGTTAGTTATATAACCCACACATATTACGCAGCACTTTACAGAGAATATTTAGCCATTCACATAAATCCCTGAAGCACTGGATCTTATAATCTATTATCACACGCACCCACACACTGGGGTTATTTTTTGGTTCAAAATTCAGTTAATCTACCTGTATGATTTTTAAACTATCCCCTCTCAATTTGTATTTATCTCATCACCCTCTTCTGCAACCCTCTTTATCGCTATATGGTAGCTACCAAGCATTACATTATTTAGATATTTTAATGTGATTTGTTTTTCAAGCTCTTGAACTTGGGCCTCAGCCTCAAGGAGTGATCAGAGCAGATGTGTTATCCAGGATGAGAGAGCTTGTGAACTGCGGCTTGGACTTCATTGATCTTTTTAACCAGGGTAAGAAACTGTATAATGGATGTATAATAGCATCTTTGGTCTATAAGATTACTTTCTTCACTCTTAGGGGTAAATTTACTAAGAAGTGATGTTGCCCATAGCAACCAATCTACTACAACACCTTTTTGTATATGTGCAGTGCAGTGGCAGACAATAGCCCCCCAGTATAATCTGACACCTGTAGGGACAGGGGCGGATCTAGACTGTTCTTTTAGGGGGGGGGGGTGATTTAATGAATAATTATGACTCCTCCTCTTTCCTGTATTGGCACCTCCCCTTTCTGGTCCCAACGCCTCCCCATTACAGGTTTTTTTTGTGGCCACATTGATTATCACAATGTTTATGTTTATGTATTCACTATGTGTGAATAGACAGTTTTAGCACCAGCAGCCATCTCCCTGCTCCCCCCTCCCACTAGCCAATCAGCTCCTAACTGCCATCACACAGGCTGTGTTTCAAAAATGACAGTTGGGAGCTGATTGGCTGGCACCTTATCAGTTTTCACTCTGTCTCCTAACACCGCTTAGTGAATAGACCCCTTAATGTAGTAAAACTTCTTTTATCGAGAGCAGGGTACCAGGAACATAAAGTTACACTTGGCATACTGTCTCGCCAGTATAAAAAGTATTCAATTCCACTGGTAATGTTAAAGGATGTTTTAATGTTATATTAGAGCAACTTTTATGAAATGTCTGGAGGTGTTATATAGACACCCCTGTAGTTGCTTTCTAAATAGCTATTACAATATCACTTTGGTTCATTGGGGTCCACAGACTACTGTCAGCACAGAGACTGTAATAATTTTCACACAAAGGGCCAAATATAATAGGCTGGAAGTTCAGAAAATGTTTAGCAGTAAACGCTCACATTGGTTTAGTTTTATCTTCAAACTGGGAAAATATCTGGATAAGAGTTTAAATCATGAGAGTTTTTTTAGTCTAAAAACATGCGAATTTGCATGTTCTCAAGATTTAATTACATTGGCCGAGTTTAAAAAGTGTGAGAGGTTACTGCTAAACACTCACATTTTCTAAACTCTCACCCTATTACATTTGGCCCAAAATGTTGATCAGCTGGATATATGACTTTACCCAAAATCCTACAAAGCATTAAATCAGATGGCTCTAGATACAGGAGTAATCTTGCTTTATTGCATGGACAAGTGGCATCCCATTGTTTTACATCTCAGCCAAACAGTCTTCCCACAGTCTGATTTCTATAGGGGAAATGTATCAAATCTTTGAGAGAGATAAAGTGCAAACGTTGCCCATAGCAACCCATCAGCTTCTTACTGTCATTCATCTAGTGCAGCCTTTGAAACAACAGTTAAAAGCTGATAGGTTGCTATGGTCAACTTCTCCATTTTATCTCTCGTTGGTTTGATACATCTCCCCCTCGGGTTGGGTATGAAATCTCGGCTGTCGGTATGCCGCTGGTCAGATTACCGACAGAGGCATCCTGACAGCCAGAATCCCGACACCCATAGCAACAAATGGTAAGTATTTTTCCATCCCCTACCCTAACCCTAACTCTCCCGCCCTGGTGCCTAACCTTAACCTCCCCCTTCTAGTGCCTAAGCCTAACCTCCCCCTCCCCGCAGCCTAAACCTAACCTCCCCCCTAGTAACTTTATGTTCCTGGTACCCTTCCCGATGCCTAAGCCTAACCTCCCCCCCTAGTGCCTAAACCTAACCTTCCTCTCCCCGCACCCTAATCCTAACCCTCGATCCCCGGTGGCTAACCCTTACTCCCTAGTGCCTAATCCTAAACCCGCACCATAATGCTAACCTCCCCCTAACATCCCGATACTTACCTTCGAGATGCCAATGGTTGGGATACTGGTGCCAGGATCCTGACCTGTCTGGATTTCGGCGCCGGTATTTAGACCGGCGGCATCCCGCACGCCGGGATGCCTACTACATCCCCTCCCTCAGGGCCGTAACTAGGGTGGTGCGACCTGTGCCATGGCACAGGGCATTGCAGGACAGGGGGTGCTGTTTGGGCCTGTCAATTATCTGTTTATAATCATTCTCACTTGTAGCATTCTCTTATTTTATCCCCAGCATCTCCTGGCCTCCCCTATCTCTTCCCTGGCCATTCCCCATGAGGCCATGCCCCTTTTTTGACTGTGTTTTGTCCCTATTTGAAAAATAGGGGGCGCAACTGCTCTTTCTGGCACAGGGCACCAAAAAGTCTAGTTACGGCTCTGCCCTCCCCCTCATTGAGGGGGGATGAGCCAGTGACATCCTCTGTAAGTCCCAATCCAGAGAAAGTCTGTAATACTTGGAGACAGCACTACACTATGGGTACCAGAGGAGTAATAAAAGAGGGCAGTTGCCTTGTAAGAGGTTTCTTATACTTTGGACAGTGTTGAATGTGGGTTAGGGTTCCTGTTCTAGGATTACTAGATGAAACTGTGGATCATAGTTACAGTACTCTGGGGCAGATGTACTAAGCTCTGGTAAGTGATAAAGTGGAGAGTGATAAACTACCAACCAATCAGCTCCTAAATGTCATTTTTCAAACACAGACTGTAACATGATAGGAGTTGAATGGCTAGTAGTTTATCACTTTCCAATTTATCACTTTCCAGGGCTTAGTACATCTCCCCCTCAGTGTATAGCGCTTCTTAGCATGCCGTAAGCAAGGAGACATCAGGTACCTAACTAGCAGGTGCATGATGACATAGTTGTTAATAAATTACACCTTTATTGTGAAAACCCTGGTCAGTGCCCTCTTTCTATGTAGAACCCCATATGTGTGGTGACTTTTGGGTTATATATCCTTCTGTCATCATGAATACATATAGTTAGAGACCCAGACACAGGGAAAACACGCCTTTATTGAGGTTACTACAGATATGCTGTAGACATTCATTTGCAGGTTTTTGAGTCCATGATGACTGGCAAACATACAGTAGGAGATTGCCTGGGACGCCAATGGTTAGATATTACCTAAAACTATTGAATTTAATGTATTTGCGGTGCCACAACAGGGAGCGCTGGGCGTTGACTTGAGGGAAAAAAGTCTGCTGACTGCTGCTCCTCCATGTCAATGTTGCATCCACTGTGTGGTGCTTGGTTTGGATGTACCCAACAGATGGGGGAGGTGTTCAAGAAGTGATCCCAATCCACCAGGTTACCTTAGCGTACTTAAATAGTATCCCACTATGTTGTATATTGGCGAGACTTGTGATGTTGTTATCTAGTCTTATATACCTCCAGGTTGTAGAGGATTGGTTGTATCCAGGAACTGGGTGGAGATCAGGCAAATAAAAGATGTTTAAGTCTTACTGAATAGGACCTTAACCAAACAGCTTCTGCTGTGGCTCACTTGATAGAATTTCTATTCCTCAGTCATCAGGACCTAGGATAAAATCATGTGAAGTCCGTTTGTATTTTTTCTTTCGAGAGTGTAACCATGACATACTCCCCTCTTTACAAGTGGATTTAAGGCACCATTAGGTCAAATTTTATGAGCATGCAAAAAACAGTAGTCTTTTAGAATAGAAGGATCAATGACACAGGCAGATTCCCACACATTTTCTTTTTCTGATAATCTCTTCTAGGAAACCAGGTATTGTGTTTCTCTCTCCTGAATATGAGAGTCCTGAACGGTTCGTACTGGAAAAGTACCATAATAATTTGTGCACTATGAGTCACAGTTTTGGCGTCAGGGCCTCTCTAAGTTGATTAGTTTGAATTCAACAGAACAAGTCAGTGCCATGGATTTAGAATCAGAGGGTAAGCTGGAGATTGCCATAATACCAGCAGGCTGCTGAGCTGTAACATTAAACATAATTTTGAGTTTGGCAAGTTTTAGAAATTTTACAGGCAACAGGAGGCTCTTTTATAGGTGACTGCAAGGAAGTAGCAGGAAGTAGCTGAAATTAGTCTGAGCAGCATCCCTAAAGCATGGTCTGGGAATTTAAAAAGAACACTAAAGCCAGGGAGACAAATATACTCTTCGAAGGAGTGTCCAGAGTACTCTTTTTTTTTTTCAAGGTTCATAAAATAGTGGGCTTCTGGACTTAGCATTACTGGATGAAAGGATCTGGAGAAGCACAGAAACAGTAAAGGACATTTTCTTATTTACTGAAGTGTTCTGTTTCCATCGGGTGATGCCATATTACCCCTATCTGCATAGGTTCCTCTGACCACATGTCTGGACCAGATGTTCAGATTCAACAACAGAAATGAGGGTCATTCCATGTCAAGTAGACCAATTTTGAAGTTCGTCCCAACCAGCTGATTGTGCAGATGGGCCACTTTGAGGGCCATAGTTTTGCTACTATTGTATATTGTGAGCTAAAATTTTCACAAAGTTAGTCTGGCATATATGCTAACCTTCATGTAATTGTCGATGGTCAGATTGGCAGCCCTAGTCCACTTGACATGGAATGACCCATGAATGAAAGTGGGATGTAAACATGATCCCTCTTACGCTCTAGATAATGCTCTGTCAGCTGTAGATTAATAGTCAAATACAGTACCTGTTTAAACACTTTAATTTTTGTTGGAGGATCATATTTTTAATCTAATCATATAAATCTCTACGATACGGATGAAGTGAGAAGCCACATTCCAGTTAGTCTTATAGCTTTAAATATGGAATGCTGAAATATATTCCAATATTGACCACTTGCCTTGGTGTAGGTGAGTTGTTTGGGTTCAGCTGGAGAGCTATGGTGTGAATCACCAAATGTAGAAGAAAAGGCAGTCAGGAGCTTTGTCATGGATGATAGTACTGGATTGTTTTTCTCCAAATAGGACATAGCTCAGTTCAAGACCTCTTCTTTAAGAAATGTCAGAATCAATCCCACCTCTGGTACATGAATCAGGGTTTTCATCTGCAACAACAGATTACATAGAGCAAGAAATGACAGAAGAATGAAAGCATTGCTTTCATTTGCCATGTATGTCATCATATGGTTGCATGGGATGGGTACGGGATGCCGGCATTCGGGATCCCGGTGGTCATAATCCCAAAACCGGCATCCTGACAGGGTTAGAATACCAACACTTGTCGGTTAGTATTCTAACACTCCCCTTCCCAATACCCTAACCCACCCTTCCCAGTGCCTGAACCTAACCTCCCCCTCCCCACACCTTAAACCTAACCCTCCCCCCTTAGTGCCTGACCCTAACCCTCCCTCTAGTGCCTAACCCTAACCCCGCTACTTATCGACGAGATGCTGCCGCCAGGATTCTGACAGGTGTCAGGATTCCGACGCCGGCATTCTAAGCACCGTCATCTCAACTGTCGGGTTTTTAACCGCAACCCGGTTGTATTTTATAACATTTCTAATTTATTTAACAAAAAAAGAATAATAAAAGCTAGTAAAACTAATTAAGTAGGATGATTGTTAATAAATAATGCAATGGGGACTGCTATCGGGACTGCAGTGTCTGCTCAATTTAACAAGTGCATAAGTGCAAGATTTTCACCAGGGCTCTGAAAGGGTCCCCAAATTGGTAAATAGCAGCGCTGTTACATTTTTGCAATAGATTTTCCGTTAGAGTATCCTGTACATCTATAGACCCTTTAACCTGTTTTAGTTTGTGACCATTAATATCTATCTGGGAATAGATATATCAAGTTCTTGCTCCTGTGTGTTACAAAACCTTCATTTGCAAAAGTGCTGTGAAATGACTGCTGTAATACCATAGAACATGTGACATCTCCATTAGCTTGCTACATCGTAATGAAGGTGGATTACTGATGTGTTGACAATGTGATGCCACAAAACTGCAATGTACACTTGATGCACAGCTTGATGCAGTTTTAAGTAATTCAGGCATACTGTACATTTCTCAAAAGAAGTGTGCTCTGCTCTTCTGCCAGGGGCTTTAGTAGCGGATTCCTATCCTCTCCACATTACCAAACAGCACTAGGCTGGAAAATCCCCTTTCTCCCTATGTCTGTCTTGGCCACTGAGCTCCTTGCCCAGAAGATCTTACTATCCCATGATTTCCAAGGTATCTCATTTCAGAATACCTCTCATGAATTGTGCTTTTTTGTGATGACGTCCTGCTGTTTATGACCGACCGGAGACTTTGCTATTGACCTTACATGATATCCTAAACTAATATAGTGCGACGTCCTTTTACAAATTGAATGCTAACAAGTCTTAGGTAGCATTTCATTGGTAACAGAAAGCTTCATGGGCTCTTAGAATCACATTGATGCAAATTACATCATCAAACCCCTGTCCCATCTACTGTACTCGGGAAGTGTGTGGGATTCGGTAGACTTGCCCACACCTTCATGAATCAGGGAGAGCCCCCTGAAACTCAGGACTCTCCTGGACATTCTGAGAGATTTAGAAGGCATGGCAGAGGTTACTTTAATAGGAAAATGTGTGGGGAAAAGCAGCAGTGAACTCATTTGTACCAGGTGATATACAGTACATCAAGTTACAGTGTCAGTCAGTACTAATCTTTCACATAATTGTCTTTTGCTAAAGGAAGATCCTTACTTAATCCCTCTTTCAGTCTCATGTACTCAAGTAAAAGACCTTAGTTATGTTGGCACTGACAGTGATGTGTGTAACAGTCATTTAAGGCAATTTAAAGCCTCAGATAAGGATTTGCGTAAATAAAGGAAATTATTTAATGTGTTTTCTGCCTGCTGATAAGCTTAGTAAGCTGTATTTCTGTCATATTGATCCAACAGGTAAGGAGTTTCCAAGTTTTGAAGTGGATATATACAGACTTTTGTCTGCAGTGGATTATCCGCAAGATTCTAATGGGGATGTAGAAGCTGTCATCCACACTGAGCTGCAGGTAGTGTAAATAAAGTGATATACTGTATTATGCCACAACTTTCCAGTACTATCATAATGTGATATATTTTTACTTGTTTTTCCGCTTCTTCAACATTAACTTTTTTTCATGATACTCTGCAGCACTTTACAATTGGGAATTAAAGGGGCTTAGTTGCATGTCAGGGGCTGAGCTAAGCTCCATTCCCCCTATGCTGGGGAAAGAAAAATAATATTGCTGCTTCTGTGCTATCAGTGGCGGAGAACCATTGGATCTTTGACACTGATGGCAAAACCATCAACCATTGGTAACACACCATCGATGCTTGCTATCCATCATTGGTCGATAACCATCCCTAGTTTGGGCTTTATAGTACCTCATTGTCAGAACTTTGTTTTGTGCTGCTTGCAATCAGACCCTTTGGCTACCTGGGATTCTTGTGTTCCAGTCTGGAATTACAGTCAGGTCCATAAATATTGGGACATTGACAGAATTTTCAGATTTTGGCCTCTATTCACCACCACAATGGCTTGGAAATGAAACAAACAAGATGTGATTTAACTGCAGACTTTCAGATTTAATTTGAGGGTAATTACATCCAAATCAGGTGAACGGTGTAGGAATTACAACGATTTCTATATGTGCCTCCCACTTTTTAAGGGGCCAAAAGTAATGGGACAAACTAAACAATCCTAAATCAAACTTTCACTTTTTAATACTTTGTTGCAAATCCTTTGCAGGCAATTACAGCCTGAAGTCTGGAACGCATAGACATCACCAGACGCTGGGTTTCATCCCTGGTGATGCTCTGCCAGGCCTGTACTGCAAATGTCTTCAGTTCCTGCTTGTTCTTGGGGCATTTTCCCTTCAGTTTTGTCTTCATCAATTGAAATGCATGCTCAATTGGATTCAGGTCTTGGGGGTTGACTTGGCCATTGCATAACATTCCACTTTTTAGCCTTAAAAAACTCTTTGGTTGCTTTTGCAGTATGCTTCGGGTCATTGTTCATCTGCACTGTGAAGCGCTGTCCAATGAGTTCTGAAGCATTTGACTGAATATGAGCATATAATATTGCCCGAAACACTTCAGAATTCATTCTGCTGCTTTTGTCAGCAGTCACATCATCAATAAATACAAGGGAACCAGTTCCATTGGCAGCCATACATGCCCACGCCATGACACTACCACCACCATGCTTCACTGATGAGGTGGTATGTTTTGAATCATGAGCAGTTCCTTTCCTTCTCTTCTCTTCCCATCACTCTGGTACAAGTTGATCTTTGTCTCATCTGTCCATAGGATGTTGTTCCAGAACTGTAATGGCTTTTTTAGATGTTGTTTGGCAAACTCTAATCTGGTCTTCCTGTTTGTGTGGCTCACCAATGGTTTGCATCTTGTGTTGAACCCTCTATATTCACTCTTCTGAAGTCTTCTCTTGATTGTTGACTTTGACACATATACATCTACCTCCTGGAGAGTGTTCTTGATTTGGCAACTATTGTGAAGGGGTTTTTCTTCACCAGGGAAATAATTATTTTGTCATCCACCACAGTTGTTTTTTGTGGTCTTCCAGGTCCTTTGGTGTTGCTGAGCTCTCCGATGCATTCTTTCTTTTTAAGAATGTTCCAAACAGTTGATTTGGCCACACCTAATGTTTTTGCTATCTCTCTGATGGGTTTGTTTTGATTTTTCAGCCTAATGATGGCTTGCTTCACTGATAGTGACAGCTCTTTGGATCTCATATTGAGAGTTGACAGCAACTCATTCCAAATGCAAATGTCACACCTAGAATCAACTCCAGACCTTTTACCTGCTTAATTGATAATAGGGAATAGCCCACACCTGTCCATGAAATAACTTTTGAGTTGATAGTCCCATTACTTTTGGCCCCTTAAAAAGTGGGAGGCACATATTGAAATTGTTGTAATTCCTACACCGTTCACCCGATTTGGATGTAATTACCCTCAAATTAAATCTGAAAGTCTGCAGTTAAAGCACATCTTGTTTGTTTCATTTCAAAACCATTGTGGTGGTGAATAGAGGCCAAAATCTGAAAATTCTGTCAATGTCCCAATATTTATGGACCTGACTGTATGTTCCTTAGACCTACAATTCTTCTCCCAAACTAGCTGTACAATCTTAAGACCTCCTGGTGCCCTGTGTCTCATTACTTTCAGGTGTTTTATTCTCTTGCACCTTTATATAGTTTACCATATTATATTCTGACATTTTCACCTCTCGTTTACTATATCATCCAACGACTCCAAGACTTAGTACCTCTATCCAAGTACCTTGTGCCTCACTTCATATATTCATACCTCTTCCTTGTCAATCCCATTCCTGCCAATCACTTCTGTGCTTACTTGGGTTGCTGCAACTATGTGTTGTCCAAGATGGCCAACTTAAAGTTGGCCGCCATACCCTAAAAAGTTTTCCCGCACTCCCATATCATATGTGTAGATAATGGATTTATATTTTCTTAGTAATTTCCTTTTTATAAGGGTGTTACTGTCACAAACCGTAGAGAAGAAGCCAGGGGGTAGGGTGAATAGGCAATAAGAAGGTGAGTGACAGCTAGGTCTCCCTATTGCAGCCAAACCCAGGTTTGGCTAGACCTGCCCAGAGGGATGGAGTCTAACCCACTTGATGGTCTTCACCAGTGACCCCTCCAGTCGGGATTTGGGTTTCGCTGCACCAAGTGGGCAGGTCGTAGCTCTCTGGACAAGTACCTGGGAATGGCAGAAAGACTGGAACTAGATTAAATGAATAGTATATAAACTAATACTGGAATACTGAAGATGAGCTGGATACTTGAATATTGGAGATGAACTAAATACTTGAACACTGGAAATGCACAGAATACTTGAAGACTGGGGATGCACTGAACACTTAAACACTGGATATGAACAAAATACTTGAACACTGGTGATGAATGGAATACTTGAACACTGGTGATGAATGGAATACTTGAACACTGGACTTTAACTTGAGAATGTAGAGATCCTAGTCGCAGGCTTGCTTGAGAACACAGGGAAGTGTACTAGGAACTACAACAGATTTAGGTGCTGATTTGCACAGAGAGATACAGAGATAAGTGGACACAGGCATGTACTGGGGATTGCTATAGATCCAGCTGAGAGCTAACTAGAAATTAGGAAACCTGACACCTCAGTAACACAAGGAAGCTGGACACAAGAAGAATAACATAAAACACTGGAGTTCTGAGAGAGAACTAAAGTCTCAGACTAAGAATTAGCATGGAAGCTAATACAGGTAACCCTGGAAAACCTTGAATAGGCTGAAGCAACACTCTGCAGGGAATAACACAGTGCAACACTGGTGAAAGTCACAGTCACTGGAACAGCGAAGCTGAACAGCAGTTCCTGGAGTCAGACTTAAATACCCCATGGTAGCTGGTTATTGGATCAGAGGATCAGCTGAGTGACCACAGGACTACCATTGGGAGAGACTAGTCAGGTGATATGGGCCAACACGGCTGCGCCCATGCCCAGCACCCCGGAAACCAGTACTCATGCACAAAAGCCCTAGCAGACCCCGGAGAGAATATTCAGACAACACTCACCTTCACTCCCAGTGACTGAACACCTTAGCCCAAGGGCACCAGCGCCAAAGTGATTAGTGGCCGATCCCAGGCCGCATCCTGACAGTACCCCCTTTTCAGGGTGGACTCTGAACACCAAAAACATGCACAAAAAATTCCTTCCAGAAAAATTCCAAAAATACAAGAAAGCTTCCAAAAACTTGAAACTTGAGACATTAGAAAAACTTTACAAAACTTCTAAAATCTTGATTGAGTCTGTCAGATATCTTCAGGAACTCAAAAACTTTGAGACACTGGAAAAAAAATTTCAGCCTCGGTATGAGGAACTTGTAGATTTACCAAGTTTGAGTTGATATCTGGTACGAAAGGATGTTTTTTTTTTCCTCTGGACTGACAGATCCTGTACCATATTGTCTTGTAAAGGGATTAAAGTGGTATATCGGAGTTTGATGTCTAAAGGTGGTGAAGTCAAACTAGAACCTTTGTCAGAGAAGGTAACTGAAGACGAACCCAAAGGAGCAAATTCTTTAATCAGAGCTGTACTGAAGGCCATCACATCTTGTAGGATTGGATCCTTGGACTCAATAAGTGGGTTAGCCCACTCCAAAGCTCTTCCTCTGAAGATCAAGATGAGAAACTTGACAAGGTTGGTGGGAAGTGATACCACAAGATGGATCAGTTCTCATTAGTGTGTCATAATGCTTAAGTAATGCGGTGTATTGGGGCACTTCTCAATCAAAGACTATAGGCACCAGTGCATCAGGCGAGTCCTGATTTACAGAATTCTCTTTAGAGACAAAACCACTTAGACCGAAGATTGGATGACTCAACTAAACTTGATTGAAGCTCTTCACTCAAATCAACAGAAGAAGCAGAATGAGATTCAGGAGAATTGGAGTTGGTATTTATTAATTTAAATAAGCCGACTTCATCTATAATTTTAGTCCCTAAGCCATTTGCTTTCTTTCGTTTTGACTCTCCACCCTCACGGCCCATGATGATCTTAGTGCTAATATTTTCAAAGACTTTGCCTCCATAGCCTTCTATTAATGTCTTTGCTTAATTTTTCGTTATGGACTCCAAAACTCCAGTAAACATGAATGTTAAACCTTCCAAGCATCTTGTACCTCGGGGAATTTGCTTGGCATCAAAGGCTTTCGCTGTTGAACTAGATTTGTCTTCAGGAAAAAGTTCTGATGCAGAACCTGAAATTTTCTTGGTCCTTAACTTTGAACCCTTTTCTTTCTGACAGCCTGCTTCTTACACCTCCTCTTGTCACTGACCATGCTATTATGCAATTCATTGCAGTAAAAGAGAATGATGCACTCTGCAGTTCTAGTCCCTAAAATTAGTGAAGCAATGAGCATTAATAGTGCAGCAGCAGGAGAGGGAAAGGAAATGTTTAAGCTTGCCTACCGCTGCTAAAATAATGCGGCTAGTACACTTTGCGGAAGGGAAGGGATTTCCTACAATTGTTAGAAGGCAGAAGGGGGGATGGCAGGAGTTGGGGAGCATTTGCAGTCATGACTGCAGTTTCTACACGGGTAAGTTCAAAAGTAAATTCAGTGGTTATAAAAACCCGACTGCCGACAGGCAGTCTTAACTGTGATTGACAGATAGTGGTTCCAATGGAAAGCCACTCCCCTTCCTTTCTGCCAGCTCTGTATATTGGTGTGTCCTGATGAAAGGGCTGTTGCTCTGAAACGTTTACGTTAATACACTTTTTTACTGCATCAAGGATCGTGCCGTCGGAGCGCTGTGTCTTCTTTTTGGAGTACTATGTGAATGACTGGATTCGGGCACCAGGGCCAGATGTATACAATATTTGGAGTGCCGTATATGTGTGTGTATATATATATATATATATATATATATTAGAGATGAGCGGTTCAGAATCCGAACCTCTCAGAACAGTGGGGATCCGAGTTCACCCGAGCCGACTTGGATCCCCACTGCGAGCCCGTCGTCAGTGTCCTGACGTCTGATCTTGCGAGAGTACCTAACTCTCGCAAGAGGCAAGAGCTCGACTCTACATAAGGCGCCGAGTCCCGCGACACGGCTCCATTAGTCCTGCACGCTCCGGACTGCACGCAACCCTGCAAGTGGGCGGTCTGGCAAGTGGGGGCATGCTGATGATCACTGGCTGGCTGAGTGGCTGTATAGGGGGGCACACTGCACGCTGATGCTGCACTATACTCTGCTAATTAAGTGCCGGGCTGTATAGAGGGACACACTGCACGCTGATCACTGGCTGGCTGAGTGGCTGAATAGGGGGACACACTGCACACTAATGCTGCGCTATACTCTGCTAAATGGCTGTGTCCAGGGACTCACAAGTGGCTGTGACTGTGTAAACGGGGCACACTGACTGCAAGAAGTGGCTGTGTGTAAAAAAAAAAAAGTAACAAAATAGACAAAATATAAAACTTATTTTTTGGTGCTGTACTACACTGTGTAAGCGTGTATACAAGCACCATGACTTTGTGGGCCATAGCCCTCTGTGTATAAAATACAAGCACCATGACTTTGTGGGCCATAGCCCACTGTGTATAAAAAATACAAACACCGTGACTTTGTGAGCCATAGCCCTCTGTGTATAAGTAATACAAGCCCCATGACTTTGTAGGCCATAGCCCTCTGTGTATAAGAAATACAAGCACCATGACTTTGTGGGCCTTAGCCCTCTGTGTATAAGAAATACAAGCAACGTGACTCCATGGGCCATAACCCTCTGTGTATAAGAAATACAAGCACCGTGACTTTGTGGGCCATAGCCCTCTATGTATAAAAAATACAAACACCGTGACTTTGTGGGCCATAGCCCTCTGTGTATAAGTAATACAAGCACTGTGACTTTATAGGCCATAGCCCTCTGTGTATAAGAAATACAAGCACCATGACTTTGTGGGCCATAGCCCTCTGTGTATAAGAAATACAAGCAACGTGACTCCATGGGCCATAGTCCTCTGTGTATATGAAATACAAGCACCGTGACTTTGTGGGCCATAACCCTCTGTGTATATGAAATACAAGCACCGTGACTTTGTGGGCCATAACCCTCTGTGTATAAGAAATACAAACACCGTGACTTTGTGGGCCATAGCCCTCTGTGTATAAGAAATACAAGCACTGTGACTTTGTGGGCCATAGCCCTTTGTGTATAAGAAATACAAGCACCATGACTTTGTGGGCCTTAGCCCTCTGTGTATAAGAAATACAAGCAACGTGACTCCATGGGCCATAGCCCTCTGTGTATAAGAAATACGACTGGAAATTAATATTATTGAGGTTAATAATACTCTAGGAAGAGAAAAAAACCCCCCAATTTATGTGATTTTAGATTTTTTTGTACATTTTTGTAAAAATTCCAAATCCAAAGCCAGTCAATCCCTAATATATATGTATGTATGTATGTATATATATATATATATATATATATAATACTGTGTATGACTGGGCTAAATAATACACATGAATTAAATGCCAACAGATTCCGATGGTGAGTAATAGGATTAGGTACAAGGGAGAGGGTTAGGCTATGGGAAGGGACAGTTAGGGTTAGGCTGTAGAAGAGGATGGTTAGGGTTAGGCTGTAGGAGGGGATGGTTAGGGTTAGGCTGTGGGAGGGGTGGGTTAGGATTGGGGTTAGAATACTTACCAAAATCAGTTGAGATTTTGACCATTGGGATGCCGCTGTCTGTATTATGGCTGTTGTTATTGTGACATCAGAATCCCATACCCAACCCGAAATAGCTTAGCTAAGAATGCTTATCATGTTGTCCTACACTCCTCTGCAGCAGTTTTTTATTATTATTAAATATTATTATTATTATTAACTATTATTTATAGGTCTGTTATGAGGAATGTGCTTTTTTTAGGTAAACTGTGGCTGACAGATTTGTGCTGTATAATGCAAATTCATTGGCACCCGCAGTCACCTCGCCATGCTGTACTAGCCTGGTTGCGGGGGTACAGCTGCACTTCCGCAGTCTCTCAACACCCATTCCCAGACATAAAGGAAGAAACCGTCTTCCTCCTCTTTCTTTCCTCCTGAATGTTGGATGTGATGATGTCACATAACATCATAATGCCTGTCATTTGCGAGCATAGAGCAAGGTGCCACATGGAGGCAAGCAAGTGGTGGCTCCTACCCTTTTGGTTGAGGGGGGCTGTGGCTGCTCGTACTGCAGTCCACAGTTCCGGCGCCTGCACAATTGAACTGGCAGGGTCCGGGACCGGAACATGCGCACAAGCAGCGTCCACAGTCCTGGTGCCTGCGCAATGGATCTGGTAGGCTACAGGTCCAGCGCATATGCACAAACACCAGCTTCTAGGGACTGCATCGGCTACAGCCCCCAGAAGCCGGGTGGGCCTATCAGAAAGACAGAGGAATGGCTTCCTATTGGAAGCTTTCTCTCTATTAATCGCAGCCCGGACTGGCACTCCCATGGGGAGAAAACACATCCCTATGGGACTGCCTGTCCTGTGTCCTGTCTGATTGGCAGGTAGCGCTTCCAATGGGAAGTCACTGCCATTGAAGCTATTGCATGGACTCAGTGACTTAATGGAGATGGCAGAATTTATTGGGGGGATTGAAGCCCCTAGGTAAAATTCACCACTGCTAGTAAACAACGGTGAGTTCTGAGTGCTCTCCTATATAATATTTCACTTTTGAGGTTTAGTGGTCCTTTAAGTAGGTTTTTAAGTTTGAAGAGTTGTGCATACCAACATATTAATAATATAAAGGATGTAAGTAGGAATAACAAAAACCGGTAATTTTTTAACTTCACATTATTTTCTTCATTAGGACAAAGATTATGTTCCTGTGCAGCCTGGAGATCCTATCTTCAAGACTTTGAGTGGAAAAGATGTGTTCTATGAGGGAGAGAAAATCGTCTACCCAACTTTCATCAACGAGGCAGCGTATTATAAGAATAATATAGCATTCGTATTGACGGAAAAAATACATTGTAATGTCCCTGCATTGAAACTGGAACCTCAGGCAGGTCATCTTGGAACTCCGAAATAACTTAGTGCAACTTTTCCTTAAGTGCCTACACTAGAATACTAATGTTGTAATCCAGATTTTATTCTTTCCAATTTTATCCAAAAATAAATTATTAAAAGTTTTAATAATTAATCAAATAGAATAGTTTTATTATTTCTATTTTTACTATTTTTTACTATTTACCATTTGTCACTTTTCAGCGTGAAGTGTCCAAATGCTGCTGCATGTCATGTAAGGGTTCTTTGTTCTCAATGTTAAGGTGCTGGAGATCTCTGTGGTGGATGTGGAAATGCAAAAAATAACCTGATAATCTTCATAAATATGCTGTACAGTATGTCATTTGTAGCCATTTGTAAAGCAAAAATGATTTACTGCACAGTGCAAACAGGGTCGCCGAGGGGGAAGGGGGCAGGGCCCAGGGCAGTAACTCATCGGGCAGGGAGAGAAGTGGAGATTGCTGCTGCTCAGTGACGGCAGCCTCTCTCTTCATCCCAACGCAAACATATTTTATTTTATGAGGGAATGAATACACCTCCACAATTTGGTCATGCCCCCTCCCTTTACCCCAGGCTCGTCAATGATCTTGATGGCCCTGAGTGCAAAGAGTGCTTTGAATTTGTAATGCACCTCATTTTACACAAGTGTGGCAAGATTTCTACTTTTGATAGTTAGATTGCACATATATGATACGGGATGCTTGTTACCCAGCCCATCAGCTGTTGCTAGGTGGCAATCTTCCAAAGACAAAATTGTATAATGCCTTATATGGACAAAGCCTCATGTAATATCAGCTGGCTATATGCTAAGCCAGATACAATGGGCCTGACTCAGATCAGCATGCAAATGCTGATATTTATGCAGATTGATCAATTGTTAGCCTTTACGGATTGATTGTTTTGCAATCTCATACACACAGAAGATTCAATTGCAAAGTGAGTCACAGGTAGTCAGCTTTTGGGGGAGGTAACGAGGGGTGGTACTGGTTAAAATTATGCAGGCATGTCTGACCCTTTAAACACTGTTTCCAAGGTGTGCATAAATTAGCCACTACATCCTTGCTCGCAGCAGGAGAGCTCTCTGCGTGACTGGAGACTTGCTGTGCCTGCGGAATCTTAGACCTACTCAGAAGGCTGATGGCTGTCTGAACTGCATTCGATGTTTCTGGTTTTGTGAGTGAGTGGCGGATGTGAGATGCTTTCAGTGGGCGTCTCATAGCTCTGGACAGCAAGTGGGTCATATTTTTGTAATTGCGATCTATGAGTTATCACAGCTGCGATGTCATTTGCATGCAGATTTGAATCAGCCCAATATAAACTTTGGGTGTGACTGCTCCTGTACTGACTTCAAGCTCCTATGCTACCTGAATAGATAAGAGTTTTCTTTCATGCAATCTGAGCTAATATAAGTTGTTTTGCAATATAAGTACATTTGTTAAACAGGTTATCACCTAAAAATGTTTATCCTACCGATAATCTATATACACACACAGGAAGTTGGATGCTGCTGCTGCTGCTGCTTCGCTAATGGCAAGTAATAATTTCCTACAGCCTCTAGAGACTGTCTGGTCCATCGGGATCATCCCAAAAATGGCCCACATGGCAGACAAGGGCACATACTGTAGTTAACCAAATGATCTTACCCACAGGTTCTCAAACTAGGTCCTCGGGTCCCTAAACAGTTCATGTTTTCCAGGTCTTCTCACAGAATCACAAGTGAAATAATTAGCTCCACCTGTGGATCTTTTAAAATGTGTCAGTGTGTAATGAATACACCTTTGCACCTGCAAGGTGACCTGGAAAATGTGACCAGTTTGGGGTCTTGAGGACCGAGTTTGGGAACCCTTGATCTAACTAAAATCATCTGACCAATAGCCAAAATTGCTGAAGGAGTGGACAGGTCCAAAAACAATGTAGTAAATTTGCTTGTAGGGTATGGCAATGTAAGCATTCATGGGACGCAGACATTCCCACTAAGAATTAGCGGTAAGGTGAATAATAGGATCTATAGAATAAATTAAAGAACAATTCTTGATATTGTACCGAGGGAATCGTTATGAAATACTGACAGTCAGGATCCTGGTGGTGAGAATCCTGACGCCGGGATCCCGACAGGGTTAACATACTGACACTTGTTGGTTGGTATGCTAACCCTCCCCCTCTCCCTACCCTAACCCTCCCTCTTTGGTGCCTAACCCTAACCTCCCCCCCTAGTGCCTGAACAAAACCTCCCCCTCCTCGCACCCTAAACCTAACTCTCCCCCCTTAGTGTCTAACCCTAAGCCTCCCCCTAGTGCCTAACCCTAACCTTCCCCCCAACCCCGTTACTTACCTTTGGCATCCCGGCGGTCGGGATGCCGGCGCCAGGATTCTGACACTGGTAATATAAGCATACCGTACCGAGGATAGTATCCTGCATGAAACAGTAAGATTTTATTGAAAATGTCACAGGAGAGTGCAGGGGGCAACTGTTGACTGGTACTTGAACAGACCTAAAAGTGATGTGTTTCTGTAAAATTGCGTAATGCAATGAGATAACTCTTTGTGTGGCCATTGGAGACCTAGAGGGGTATTCAATATGGGAGCGAAAAGTCCGTGCTGGACTTTTCACTCCACATAGGAGATTTTCCTGGGATAAAGTATCGGGCGCGCGCCCGCTTTATCCCCGTATTCAATATAAAACCTACGAAAACGGGAAGCTGCGAAGTGGGATCTGCGTAAAAAAACAACATTTTCCTGGAATAAATTGTAGGACCCCCCTAAAGTTGTAAAAACATGGGGGATCACTATGGGTACCCCCGTTTTAGCCTGCAAATGAAAGTCGGGGATTTAAATAGCCACAGCAGGTGTTTTTTCCTGACATTGAAGAAGTGATGCAGAAGAGCACTTAGGTTTTTTTTTTTTCGTTTTTTTTAAGTGGTCCCATCAAATTTGGGGTACATGAAAATGGGTACTAGCATATTTTTATGTCCCTAAAGTAAGTTTTAAAAAATTCTGCAACTATGCACCTGCCGCTAATAGCCTATTCTAGAAAACACCTGCCGCATACTTGCAGAATAGCCCTGAACCTATTTGCCTATTTTTAAACACTTTTTTCCCCAATTCTTTTTTTTTCACCCCAATTTTTAATTAAATTTTTTGGGGTGTCCCTATTTTTTTTTAAACTTTTTTTGACACAGTTATTTTTAAAATGTCATTCCCAGGGGTGCAGGCTATTTGTTTTAAGTCTCCACCCCTAAACCCCAATTCTGCACTTTTTTTCGCCACCTATTCAGTGGTGAAAAATTATCCCCGTTTTTTTTCAAAGACTTTTTGAACCTGCGAAAAGTCTTTGAAATTGAATACGGTGTAATACCAAAACCTCAGAAAATGTCGTTATTGGTGCAAAAACATCGCAAAAATGAAATTTTCGCTCCATATTGAATACCCCTACTAGAGTCAAACTGATTCTGCGAATCCTGGTCTGAAAACCTTTTGATAGAGGCACTTACGTAATGCTGTGCCTAAAATAGTACAAGAGGACACCAAATCGTAAAAGGAAAGGCAGCTGGTTCTGGATCAGGGTTCTCAGGAATGGCAAAAACAGAGGCTTTTGCCTATTAAGATAATAACTGTGTCTTAGAATGTACACACATAGGGGATCATTCAGACCCGGTCGCAAGCGCTGAGTGCTCGCAACCGGGTCGATGTTTCCCCACTGGGCATGCGCACGTTGGAGCCTGGGCTAGCGACGGGCACTCCGTCGCTACGGGTCTCACACCAAAGAGGGCGAGCTGTCGACGGTGACTGACAGCTCGCCCTGTTTGGGAGGCGGGCAGGGGGCGTGGTTGGCCAAACAGATGTGTTCCCGATGTAACGCTTGCCGTTTGGGGGCGGCCCCACTGACATCAGCAATGATGTCAGTGGGGAGCTTCCTACTCAATTAGAGCAGGAAGCTCCCTGGGGCTTGCGGTTGATGAGACCCAAACTTAGGGTCTTGTCGCAAGCCCCGATAGTCACGATGGTCTTGACCATCGCGACCATCACCCCTGCTCAATCGCAAGAGCTGTGGGTGGTAGCCCACAGCCTAGTGATCGATCAGGAGGCGGCACTTAAAAAAGTAAGCGGCCGCCCTCATTCAGAGCGATCGCATGCAGCAAGCGATCGACTCTGATTGAGGTCCATTTTCTAACATGTTGACCTTCAATACATAAGTTTTGTTTAGTGTAGTAGGCATAAAGTAATCTTTCTTTGGCCCGATAGTCAAGAAATATGGCTATGGTTGGTCTAGGCCTGTTGTCACTACCCTGTTGTCCCTAAACTAATCTATGCGCCCTTTCCATTTGAGGAATAGCGGTTTCATCATGGATACCCATGACCACGGCCTCAGAATACTGATATAATCAATCAATTGGGAATCTTTAACAGATTCAGGGATGCCATAAAACATAAATTACTATACCCGTTTCTGTTTTACAGATCGTCAATTTTCTCAGACATGGTTCTGATGGCCTGAGTTTTGTAAGTTACTGTCACCAGTAGCACATGTACTGTCATGATGTCAGGTGCTCAGGGGATGGGCCGCCACATGGCGAATTTGAGCCCGGTTACGACGCTGGGAACACAGCACACCAAGGTGTGTCTGTTATGTCGCGTGGTAATGGGAGTGACAGGGAATGAAAATGTAGCCTGTACTCAGGACAGGCTTTTAGACCCATGCAAAATGAATTAAAATTAAATAACAATTGAAACAACACACATAAGTAACAGTAAATAAACTGAAGTGTTATTTAGCAATTATTTGAAACACAACTAGAGGGCCTCAAAAATTTAAAGAACTAGGGGTATATTTACTAATGGTTGATTTTAATCGAATTAAAATTAATGAAAATTAACCAAAATTGATCAACATCACTGTTGTGTTTCTTGGGCTAAATCACACATTTACTAACAGACAATTTTTTATTTGGTTGTATTAGTAAATGTGTGTTTTAGCCAGTCACCAGGGAAAGATCCCTATAATCAGCAGCTTACAGCTTTGGGTAAATTCACCAAGTTGGCCTGGGAGACAGTCCACAGCCACAGCACAGGTAAGTAGATAATAATATGGCCACAAAAGAGTACAGGAATAGGGAGCATCAAAGAGGTTCATCCTGCCCTAGAAGGTTTGTGTTATTTACAGTGTAGGCTTCTAACAAGCAATCCGATGTGACAGCCAAACTACGGTGGAATTGTAAAATGTAATGTTCTGGTCTGAAAGCAAGTACAATCGCGTCCTCCACAGGAAATCGGTATGAAATACCGCCGGCCGGTTCGATTCCTGGCAGCGCCTGGCTGACAAAAGCAGAGTTCCCGGCAGCGGAAGCCCGACAGAGCTGGAAATCCCGATTGTCCCTAAGGTAAGTATAAACTAACCTAACCAAAGCCCCTAACCCTCCTTAGGTGTGCCTAACCTCCCCCCCAAGTGCCTAACCCTAACCCCCCTCTAGGTGCCTAACCCTAATCCCCCCCTTCCCCGCTGCCTAAACCTAAGTCCCCCGGGGGGGTGCCTAACCCTAAGTCCCCCCCGGGGGTGCCTAACCCTAACCCTCCCTCCCCCTAGCCTAACCCTAACCCTCCCGGGGGGTGCCTAACCTAGCCCCCGGGTGCCCCCAGGTGCCCTAAACCTAACCCTCCCCCCCGCGGCTGTCCGCTCGCGGCGCCCAGCATCCCTTCGGTTGTCTACATCTAGATTCCCAGCATTTCACCCAAGCCAGGATATGACAGTCGGGAAGCCGGCTGTCGGTATTAAGGCAGCCGGCCTCCCGATTGTATACCCTCCACAGTACCCTGACAGGTGGAATGTAGTATACCCCTCCCAGGTGAAGAAATAAGGAGGGTGAAGGGTGATTACAGGACCACGCTAAAGGGTAAATTTACTATTTTTTATTTTAGTGTGAATTGACATTCGATTTTGCATTTGGAGATTTACTAAAGGCAAAATCGAATGTAAAATCGAACATAAAACCGAATTTCATTCAAATCCTACTCAAAATTGAACATCGGAAAAACATCGGTACTTTTACATAGACCAACACACAAATCCCTTATTTACTATTATTCGATTTGAAATCTAGCACAAAATCAAACTTCAAATCGAACTTCAAATCCCCAAATGAATAGACCTACTTTATGCTTACGATTTTAGCATGAGCAGGTCGGATTGACACAGATACATGCATACATCAGTGAGATGCATGCATGTATCTTACTGTAAAAAGCTTAGAAAGAGTTAAAGTTAAAAAAAAAATTACGTGGAGTCCTCCCCCTAAATACCCAACCAGCCCCAGACTTTTCATAACCAGTTCTGGTTGTGTAAGTACAGGGAAAAAATTACATAGGGTTCCCCTGTACTTAGCACAATCAGCACTGGGCTCTAAGCCGGTCCTGGTTCTGGAATTACAGGGAAAAAAATGCGTAGGGTTCCCCTATAATTTCCACAACCAGCACCGGACCCCTTCAAGTGGGGGGGGGAGGGTGTAATGTCACAGCCGGGGAAACCCTATCACCGGTTCCTCCAGCTGAAAGATTACTCCTGACCGCTAATCGGCCTAGGCCAGGGAGTGGGTGGGGGGTTGATAGTGTAAGTGTACTGTAAAAAGAGATAAGTGTAAACATTGTCTTTACAGTAGAACTGCAGGTCCCAGCAAGCATGCTGGTACTTGGAGAACCACAAGTACCAGCATGCAGGGGATTAAAGGCCCACTGGTCCCTGAAGTTCACCTGTAAAGAAATGTTTAAATAAACACAATACACACACACCGTGACAGTATAGTTTTATTACATACAGTACATACACACTCACACATACTCAGCTACATTACCTGGACTGGTCCCTTTCTCCCTGTAGGCATCCATGGTCTAAGTAAAATAAAAAAATTAGAAACACGAGCCACGCAACAGGTAACAACCAAGATGGTTGTTACCTCCTGAATGAAGAACTCAGACGCGGTTTCTCCCTTTGTAGAGCTGTATCTGAGAGTTCATTGGCTGAGAGAGGTCAGCCCCTGCCTCTCTCAGCCAATGAGCGGCTCCCTCCATTGAAGTCAATGGAGAGCCGCAGGGTTACTAAAGCCGCATTGTTCTGCCGCTGGTCCGTCCTGACCAGCAGCGCTACCTCATCTTTTCTTCTTCCAGCTGGTGCCGCCAATCTTCTTTCTTGATTGCGATATCTTCCGGCCTCTGCCACAGCCGCCGGAGTCTTCTCTCCTCCCTCTCCGCCGCCGAACTGACTGCGGCATCTAATATAAGACGCCATGATTGGTTTGCGGCCAGAGCCAAAGAGCTGCAGCCTGCTCCACTTAACCGGCGCTGGGAACAGATACTCCGTCCCAGTGGCAGCTTTCCGAAGCCGCATCAAGGTTACTGGACGGTGAGCTACAGTCAGCTCACGCCTAGGGCAAAGTCCTGCCCACCGCTGCTGCACAGGTGCTGGGATCAAACACACTGTCCCAGTACCGGCCACAGATGTGTCTCGCAGTGGATACATCTCCCTTGCCTGCCCGTGCACTCCCAGTGCTGGGTTGGACACTTGATCCCAGCGCTGGTGCCCCTATACCCACATACATGTTACACCACACAGTACTGCCACTTATACATGTTACACCACACAGTGGAGCCCTTTATACACTTTACACCACAGTAAAGCCGCTTATACAAATTATGTCACAGTAGAGCCGCTTATACACTTTACACTACAGTAGAGCTCCTTATGCACTTTATGCCATTGTAGAGACCTTCCACCTCATTCCTCCTTCTCATCATTCCTCCTCCTCCTCCTCCTCCTCCTCCTCCTCCTACTTCTCATTCTTCCTTCTCATCATTCCTCCTTCTCATTGTTTCTTCTCCCCTCTCGAGAGCAGCTATTCTGCATATCATTGTTGTTGTGCGGCCTTTCCCAGCAGCAGCAGCCATGGAAAGGATCCTGACTGTGCCCAGCGGAAGTACAGTCCCTGCAGACACGGCAAGAGACAGGGAGGGAGGTTCTCAAACTCATTCCTCAGGACCCCACACAGTTCACATTTTCCATGTCACCCAGCAGATCCACAGGTGTAGTATTTACTCACTGACACATTTTAAAGGCTCCAAAGGTGGAGCTAATTATTTCACTTGTGATTCTGTGAGGAGATCTGGAAAACATGCACTGCTTAGGGTCCTGAGGACCAAGTTTGAGAACCTGTGTATTACACTGATAGGGATGCACATTATGTTTAAGAACTAAAGAGAGCACATTATTACTGTCCTAATAATACATACATGATTACAATTCCAATAAAGGGGGAAAATTCCAATAATTGTATCCATATGATTACTATTCTACTAAATGGGATACATATTAGTAGACTAAAAGGGACACAGATTATTATAAAACTATGCTGTGTCCTTTGTGGGACGGCCACATCCCTATAGTTGATGACCACACCTGCCCAATGAGTGGTCACTCCACTACGGGCCCTTCCATTGCAATCCCTTGGAATGTAGAGACGGAGCTGGGCGCATCAGTACTGTTATACATTGCGGTTGGCAGTGGACACTCAGTGATGCTGGCGCATACACAGGTGAAGGCGGTCAGTCCGCCCACAGGGCATGTGTGCTCTGTGGCCGCACTGCCCTAGTCATGGCTATGACTCTAACCACAAGAAATTGTATTTATGCTGTTCAATAACCACTAGAGATTAGATGTCTAATACCACAGACTGATGTCTTCTATTGACAAGTCACCATAATGCCATATAGTAGCCAGCAGGGTCTTCCATGCAAAAGCCTCCAGCTTTTGCAAGCTAGTTTTATATTAGCCACCAGATTTAGGGCCCTATTTACTACAATCCACTTTTAATATGCGGTTGTAGTGTGATATTTTCGCCTACATTTGCATTGCAATCCGCAGTCTACGCACTGTATTTTTTGCCAAAAATACAGTGAGAAGGTGCCAGCGCATGGGTTTCTGTGTAATTAGCCCAAGCTAGTATATTGTGCAGTAAAAAATAAATCATAAAACAAAAACCTAACCTGTCTGGGTTCTAACTAAATAAACATGATTCCTCTCTCAACTGTGGTAGAACCTAATGCCCCTACCACAAACATAGGTATATGCACAGTACTCTCAGTCATTATATCACACTATATTACAATGGGGGAGATGTATGAAGCGTCAGAGTGGTATCAGCGCACGTTATGCGCCCTTGTCATTATCTACAAGATAGCTGCGCGATACTTGCGAGATCCCGCGCATGCTCAGTGGAACTGGCCGGGACTGAGACACAGCGCATCAGCACTAAGCTGTGGTCTCTAGCGGGGATCTCCAGAGGGGGGGTTAACACTCCACTGCTCCGACCAATGAGATGTTCATACATCTCATCGTTAGTGCTTCCTGCTTCGCCTCGGTAAAGAGGCGAAGCAGGAAGCGATATAGCGGCACTTAACATGCCGCTATAATACATCTCCCCCAGTGTCTCTTAATAAGTCTATACAAGCTGTTCTCCCCAGGTAGTGAGACCTGAGTAAATCCTCTGACACACATTTATCAGCCTCTTACAGGTGCAAGTACTAGTTAGCCTGTTCTCAGGCTGAATACCTGAAGACCCGAAATGGGCCTAATGGATGGAGCTCACCTTCACTCTCCATCCATAACCCCGTGAACCCTTAACTGGCTTTTGCTAAAGCCCAAACATCTATTGCAATCACAGACATTTTCCTGGGGTTTTAATGCATATAGGTCAGAAACCTGGGACAAATATATCTCCCATGTACAACCTTGTGCTTTTGCCACAATATCTATCTATCTATCTATCTATTTATCTATCCATACATATATACTGTACATATATATGTAGCATTTTGTAGAAAACTGGGGTCTGTAGAGGTTATCCATAACATGTAGAGGATTATTACAGAGCAAAACCACCCAAATTACACATTTACAACCTGCAGTACTATTAGATGGATTTGATGGGCAGTACATAAGAAACTGCAAATGATTTTCCCCAATTTATAATTACTTTAAGGCCAAATAAAAAGGATACAAACATAGAAACACAAATACATCCCCCATACATCTTGTTAGGTTTGAAGGTTAGAAAGAAAGGGTGTTCTTTTCAGTATAGAAATATATGCTATAAAACCACTTTCAATAAATGACTAAATCTAAAAATATTGCAGTGAATGAGTGAAACCTACAAAGGAGTGCCCATTCAAAAGAAGAGAAAAAATATCAAAATCAATAACTACTTTTCTCAGTTTTGCTCTTATATGCTCTTAAATGCCAATTTGATTCAATTTATATAGGTAGAAATTTAAATGTACGTTTGGCTGAACAAACTTATAGGGCCAAATGTAATAGGGTGAGAGTTTAGAAAAGTGAGAGTTTCTGACACTTTTTAAACTTTGCCAATGTAATAGAGTCCAAAAACAAAGTAACAGAGTGAACTTGCATGTTTTTTAGACTTAAAAAACTCTCAAGATTTAAAATCTCATTCAGCTGTTTTCCCATTTTGAAGATAAAACTCAACCAATGTGAGAGTTTACTGCTAAACTCTCACATTTTCTAAACTCTCACCCTATTACATTTGGCCCATAATATTAAAAAGGGCTTAGAAACCCACAATGTCTCTATGCACTTTAAACAGATGCACAAGTCTAATCCTTGTTGTTTTAAAGCTTTTTGGGGGATTCAGGCGATCCATTCAACATGGAAAAATAGGAACCTTGAAGTGAGACTCTCCAAGACAGAAGTGAAATGGGTCCACTTTAACCCCAAATGGCTTGAATGGAGAGTTTGAGATAAAGTGTTTTTTATAAATATTTTATCTGCATTTTAATTTATATTTTATGAAATGTATGTATTTATATTATACTGCTTATTGGTATTTTCTATTATTTTTTCTATGTCCCGTTTATGGAGAGATATGGACCTAATACTATGGAAACAGTATTTTATAAGGACAAAATGATTCCTCCATCATTTGAAATCTATTGGAGGACAAGGAACTGGAGTCTTACGTCCTCTGTTTCCTTTGGATTCTGAATAATGCACGCTATTTGACATGCAAGTGATGACTTCTTGTTTCGGCTGGGCTCTTCCGGTTCTGACAGCAATGGAACACAGCGCCAACTTATGGTTTTGGATATTTGTGATGACGTCACTTCCGGTAACGAGGCACAGACGGTTTTGGTGAGAATTAACAGGAACACCAGAGACTGGTTTAGTAATTAGGTATAATATAAATATTTGTGACTGTTCTTTGAATCACCATGCTTCTGAGGAAGGACTAAGGACCGAAAAGTTTGAAGCTGGTGATCGTGCTGTGGGGATATCGTGGCTGCTATCTTTAAACACCCTGAAAGCCGCAGGGAGTTCCGGACCTCTGGATTTCTATCCATTATCCATCTGGGAGGGTAATTGGTGGGACTCAGCAACGAATGTTAAACCCTATATCCACTGTGATATGCTTTTTATCTTATTTTAAATGTGAGTGCAACTTGAAAATAAATCTTTTCTATATCTGGATAGTATTGCACTATGGGCCTGA
The DNA here is from genome assembly GCA_031769625.1 of Taudactylus pleione. Classification (NCBI taxonomy): domain Eukaryota; kingdom Metazoa; phylum Chordata; class Amphibia; order Anura; family Myobatrachidae; genus Taudactylus; species Taudactylus pleione. The sequence continues at coordinate 8,061,279 of JAUIMM010000396.1, forward strand.
TTCAGAGCTGCTCGTAAGCGGACGCTCGTTCGCTCGTCTGCGCATGCGTATGGGTCGTAATGCGCATGCACTAACCAGTCAGTGCGGTCGGAAAATGTGTATTCGCAAAATAGCGAGTGCCTGCTAATTTGAGTGACCGGATGAGGCGTTTGTGGGTGGTAACAGGGGAAGGTGCTTGAAAACGGGGAGTGGAGATCCGAACGCAGGCGTGCCAAACGGTCAAAACGGGCGTTTTAAGGGTGTGCATAATTAACAAAGCAGTGTCATTGACCATGTCACTTGGTTGTCTCTTAGCCTGAACTGTTCGCATGATTGCGGTAGGAAAATCCAACCACAAGCACTGCGAGCAGTTCAGATGCCTTTCGATGTACTCGATTAATCTAATAAATAGCGGAGATGACGTATGATGCGAGCGGCCAGGGGGCGGCTTTACAAAATAGCGAGCGCATGTTTCGTTCGTCCGCTCAGACATAGAGGCGTCAACAGACCGCAAAGTGCGAGCGCTCAATTTAAATAGCCGGCCCCTTTTTCTGAGCGAGCGCAAATAGCGTCCGGCTCTGAATTAGGCCCTATGTTCTTCTATATTATTGAGAGATTATACATGGTCTGAGGGGAAGTGGAACTACTGAAAGTATGAGAATCGATTATATGAATGGGAAGAATTGAATAAAGAACAGAAGAACTGTGGACTCATTTATTTTTCCATTGCCTTCTTTATTCTTCCATTGCCTTCTTTATCTATATAGGTATCGTGCGCCATTGAGAGGATATATTTTTTGTTAACGGCAGAATGAGTGACAGGACAAGACGTTTGTCGGTGGTAAGAGTGGTTGGTCGATGAAAACGGGGGAGTGGTGGTGTGAACGCAGGCATGCCTGAGCGTCTCAACGCCATTTCAGAGGCGTGCATAATTAAGACGGAGCGTCATAGTACACATCACATGGCTGAATTTTACACTGAAGCACTCACAGTGCTTGCGGTAGGGTATGGTCAACATAATGTTTATAAGGGGCTCTACTGTGTGGCATAATGTGTATAAAGAGGTACAATTGTGCAGCATAATCTGTATAAGGGGTACTACTGTGTGATATAATGTGTATAAGGGGCACTACTGTGTGATATAATGTGTATAACGGGCACTACTGTGTGGCGTAATGTGCATAGGGGGTACTACTGTGAGGCATAATGTGTATAAGGGGTACAATTGTGTGGTGTAATGTATATAAGAGACTCTACTGTTTTGCATAATGTGTATAAGGGACTCTACCATCTGGCATAATGTGTATAAGGGGCTCTGCTGTGTGGCATAATGTGTATAAGGGGTACAATTGTGTGGTATAATGTGTATAAGAGACTCTACTGTGTGGCATAATGTGCATAAGGGACTCTACCATCTGGCATAATGTGTATTAGGGGTACTACTGTGTGGCATAATGTGTATATGGGGTACAATTGCGTGGCATAATGTGTATATGGGGCACTATTGTGTGGCATAATGTGTATAAGGGGCTCTACTGTGTGGAGTAATGTGTATAACAGACTCTACTATGTGGTATAATGTGTATAAGGGGCTCTACTATCTGGCATAATGTGTATAAGGGGCTCTACTGTGTGGCATAATGTGTGTAAGGGGTACAATTGTGTGGTATAATGTGTATAAGAGACTCTACTGTGTGGCATAATGTGCATAAGGGACTCTACCATCTGGCATAATGTGTATTAGGGGTACTACTGTGTGGCATAATGTGTATACGGAGTACAATTGCGTGGCATAATGTGTATATGGGGCACTATTGTGTGGCATAATGTGTATATGGGGCTCTACTGTGTGGAGTAATGTGTATAACAGACTCTACTATGTGGTATAATGTGTATAAGGGGCTCTACTATCTGGCATAATGTGTATAAGGGGCTCTACTGTGTGGCATAATGTGTATAAGGGGTACAATTGTGTGGTATAATGTGTATAAGGGGCTCTACTGTGTGGCATAATGTGTATAAGGGGCTCTACTGTGTGGCATAATGTGTATCAAGGGTACTACTGTGTGGCATAATGTGTATCAAGGGTACTACTGTGTGGCATAATGTGTATCAGGTGTACTATTATGTGACATAATGTGTATAAGGGACACTTTTGTGTGGCATAAGGTGTATAATGGGGTCTACTGTGTTGCGTAATGTGAATAAGCTGTAAATATAAGACATGCCAAGTGGACTTATTTGTAGGTGGGCGCAAATATATAGTTTGCAGGGGGGCGCCAAACACCTTAGCACCGAGCCCTGTCAGAATGTACCAAGTATTGAGATTAAAATTGCAAATGACAGCTTTTCTGAAAAGAGTTGTTCTTTGCAATGACAGGACTTCCGGGTTTAAGACCCGGGAGTCCTATCTGTGCATGCATGGTCAAAGCGCGCTTCGCAGGGGGCACTGGTAGGGTACTGAATAGATCCTTCTCAGTGAACATTGAGAAGAGAATCCCATAGTCTTCTATTAGGCAACATAATTTATAGATGGCGTTGCCTAATGGGTCTAAGCTCTGGAAAGTATCGCATCACGAAACTTGGTATGTATGGAGAATGTGGCCAGAACACCAAAAAGAGCAGTTTTTATAGTGTTGGCCGCATTTTAGCTTAGTACATCCTGCCCACAAACATTTACTGATGTTATATAAATGTGGTAGGTACGGCCCAGAGATGATCTACACTAAAGTCATTTTTAGTTGCTGATGAATGCATTGTGATGCCACAATGCAGGATACAGCCCTATATACAGGATACCCAGCTACTGGCAGCCATTTTATGGTGATATTTTGTCCTACATTGATACTCTCTGAGCAGTTCCTGCTTTATTAAGCTTTATTTAAGCAACTTTGGATAACAACTACCGAGAAGGACTTTGGATTATTTCTTCCAATAATGTCCTGAACAACATTGCCTTCAGAAAAAGAATCTGATTAACATCTTCAGGTTAAAACTATATATCATCCTCTGTTTGTGGATTTTAGTTTAGAAACAATGGATGAAGCAAATTATTCATCTGATGTGAGGTCACATTAAATGAATAATTTGCTTTATCCATTGTTTCTAAATACACATGCTATATGGGGGAGGTATTTATGTTTCTATGTTTGTATCATATGAATTTGCATTTCAAAGTAATTTTAAAATTGGGAAAGTCATTTGCCGTTTCTTAAGAACTGGCCATCAAATTCGTCTAATATTACTGCAGGTTACAAATGTGCAACTGGGGTATTTTTGCTCTGCAATAATCTTCTACATGTTATCAATAACCTCTACAGATCCCCCACCCCCCACATGGTTTTCTCCAAAATACCAGAGCCACCCCTGTCATACTCCCTGTCAGACTGCACAGTTTTGACTATAAAATTATTAGAATAATACAAAGAAGATATTTATAAGTTATAAATATCTTTGTATTATTCTGATCACTTTTATAGGCAAAATTCATCACCACTTAATTCACATAGAATACTTTTATCACTTCTCTATTTGTTTGTACATTATTTATGTCATTTTAATTCTTTATCATTTCATTAACACTTATTGTTTTATCTTTACACATCTTTTCTTTATACTTCACTATCACCTTTTTTCCCTTTTTCGTGTGATGCCCTGGGGATGGCCCTTGGCTGGAATTTTTTTGGGGTGCCTTGCTTCTCGGACGTGAGCCCCTTAATTTTAGGGACGCCAGTATAGAGGAGCCTTGACGATTGGCCTGGCGCTTATTCATATATTTGCAAATGTGTGTAACTAATACCTCTGAATCGCTATTATTATGTAGGATTTAAGTATTGTTTTTGCTGCAGTGTGCTGGGGGGCAAATCTCTTTTTTTTCTGTGTTATAGGCAAAACTCACCAAGATGGCAGCATTCCCTGGAAATACAGGGAGAGACAAGAAATGAGGCAGGAAGAGCTCAGCCTCACCCAGGGCCGGCGCTACCATTAGGCAGCATTGAGATGACACACCCCTTTATTTTCAAACTGAACATTCCTATCCATATGCACCTTAACCCCAGTAGTACCCCTTATACAGTACCCCCAGTATGCAGTTGTGGTCCCTCTCATGCAGGCCCATAGTAGTGCCCCTTATACAGTATCCCCAGTAGTGGTCCCTCTTATACAGCCCCCAATTAGTTCCCCTTACTCAGTACCCCCAGTAGTGGCCCCCCCAAATGCAGTGCCCCACGTAGTGTTCCCCCTTATGCAGTGCCCCCAGTAGCAGTCCCCACAATGCAGTGCGCCCAGTAGCGGTATCCCCTTATGCAGTGCCCTTTTATATAGTGCCCCCAGCAGTAGTCCCCCCCCATGCAGTTTTCCCAGTAGTGGTCCCCTTATGCAGGCACCCTGTAGTGATTCCCCCTATCTAGTGCCCCCTGTAGTGGTCCCCGCAGTGCCCCTAGCAGTAAGCCCCTTATATAGTGCCCCCAGCAGTAGTGTCCCCCCCTCCCATGCAGTGCCCCCAGTAGTGGTCCCCCTGATGCAGGCTCCCAGTAGTGACCCCCCCTATCCAGTGGTCCCTGTAGTGGCCCTTCCTATTATTACCCCCAGTAGTGGTCCCCCGAGTGCAGCACCTCTATTAATACTAGGCCCCTTTTAGAATGCCCCCAGTGGTAGTTCCCCCCCAAGTAGTAGTCCCCAGTAGAGTAGCCCCCCCAGTAGAGGTCCTCCCAATGGCACCCCCAGTAGATGTCCCCCCCAGTAGTAGCCAACCCCTCCCCGGTTGTGCAGATAGGTTTAAAAATAAATAAATATATCTAAAAATATACTTACCTGATTCCACGCTGCTCCTGCTCCTGTCCGCGATGCCGCTCCCGCCCTCCAGTCCGCCCGGGCTGGCGCGCTCAGCATTATGGGACTGACGTCATGACGTCATGACGTCAGTCCCATTACCCACTGCAGGAGCCGGACGGAAGTCTGGCTCTTGCAGTGGGTGCTGCAGCAGTCAATGAGAGTCTATCTGACTCTCATTGGCTGCTGTTTAACACACGCATCGCCGCCAGCGCTGGCGGCGATGCGTGTGTTATGCACAGCCTGAGCCCGCCTCCTGGCGCTATTGGGCAAGCGCTCAGGGGGAGGGAACGGGCTCAGGCTTGCAGCACAGGACCGGCGCTGGAAGCCTAGCGCCGGTCCTGTGAAAATGTGTAGCGCTGACCGCACTCATTGCGGTCGGCGCTACACTGGCTATCTAGGGCGGGCGGGCCGGTACCGTGGCCGGCGGCGCCCCCCCGCGCCGCCGGTCCAACGGCGCCCGGGGCACGAACCCCGCTCGCCCTGCCCTAGTTACGCCACTGCTTGCAGGTGTTTCTTAATACATCTGGTGATCATTAATTTCTTATTGCCATGAATAGCAGTGAAAATAAATTACATTTATTGGGTCTAGTATCCAATAATTAATAAATATGTTGCTTTATCTCTTGCCCTTATACCACCAAGACCGTCTTCGACTTCTACCCTCTTCACTCATAATCTTCCTCCTCTTCTGCTGAAGACAATGGCTTCCCACAGGCTGCTGACGTGACTTGTATAAAATCTGATTTTAATAATTTTTGCCCTATAGAGCCAGTGAATCTTATATTATAGATAACTCTGATTGTAGTAATATTTAGCAGTTTTCATCAGAAAATGCTTCCCTGTACCTGCTCTGCCCACTTGCTTGCCCTTTATCCTTCTATTTGACCCAGTTTCTTTGGCCTCTACCACTGCATGTCCATACTGGATCCTTCATGCCCCAATCTGACACAGCTCTCAATGGTCTTTGCACTTCATTGCCATGTTTGAGTCGCCATAGCATGCACTTGCTCTGAGCGCTATGGCCCCACGCTACAACTCTGCCTCCCAGTGGCTCTTCTAGCTACAGCTGTGCAAGTATAACTGGCCTAAAGCTTCCGGTGGCAGGGGCTTCTGGGAGTTGTAGCTCTTTCATTCCTACTGGCGGTGATATCAGCGTTGGGGCTACAAAAAGTTCAGGTGGCAGGCGAACAGGGCATCTGTGTAGTATAGCTTGTATATGCCACGCCTACTGAAATCAGCTGTCCCTGTGCGGAGAGGGCAAGTGTGAACACCCTGTGATACATCCCTGGGCCTGGGGGACTCCCTAAGATAAGCCCCCTGGGCTTCCCTTTTGTTGAAATTGTAAAATTTACAAAATGACTCAAGAAAAATAAAGACATTCCTTTGTTTTCTACACTTGAACATCTTTTTAATCAATCCTGCCCTTCTGCTTGAGCTACCAAATATTACTTGGAAGGATGTTTTACAGTATTTTTTTATTTTTAGCATTATTTTGTTATTGTTCAACATAATAATGATAGAGAGCCTGATTCAGATTTGTACGCTATTCGCATCACTGCAGTGTTTTTGGACACAGCTGCGATGCTAAATTCAGGTTTGAGTACAAATAAATCAGCCCTATAGTTATAGATGAAGTTCTATTTATTAAGTCCTCTAAAAGTTTATATATTGTTCATCAAATATGTACATGGCTTGTGCTGCCATAAATGATGAGGGCATTAGAAAGTAAATAATAAAAATTGGGCATTAGAAAGTAAGAAAACTGAACACCGGTAACTGTGAAATTTATGAATAATCTTTTTGTTTTACATTTATTTATTCATATTGCACTGGTCACACAGAGTAAGTAACAAATAGAGCAATCAGAACAGAGCAAATAACTCTACTGAGGTAGAAATCTGAAATACAGGTATTGTTATTAATAATAATAATAATAATAATAATAATAATAATAAAAGGAAAAAAAACAATTAGTTATTTAAAGTACATTGTAATTTAGTAATTATCAGTTTTGCACTAATGAATTACAGTCACTAGGTGTCGCTGCTGCCTAGTTCTGTGGTAAATACTAAAACAGTAACCTATAGCAAATGTAACAGAAAGTATGTGATATTTGGTGCTGTGGGCATACTTCAGTCCTCTGTAACAAATAAATACATGTAGCCATAAATACATGTAACCATAAATAAGAAACTCAAACAGATTATTATGCTTTCCTTAATCAGCTTCCTTAGTACAGTAATAGCAGAGGTTTTTTTTTTATCCAGATGGTACATAAATACAAGAAAGATTATACTACTAGTGTAATAAAATCACACACAATAAATTCATACAGTACATCAATGCTCAAAATTAGGGCTACAGGTACAAAATTCTAATTTCTCTCCCACATGTAGAGAAAACTGTGGTAAATTTGAGGAGTACCGCTCAGACTTTTAGACCTACTTTCAGATCGCTTTATGACGCCTCAAAGATTTAAATGTGTTTACTATATAAACTACAGTACACACTGTACACAGTGAGACTTTAATGCATGACTCCAATATTTCATGGTAAAAAACTCTCAATTTTTCCAATGTGTCTGAAAAACTGCAAAGTGCAATTGTTGGAAATAAATATTTTACAATTGTTGTGTTGGTTTCTTCAACATGCTAAAAAAGAAATCATTAAAATTCTAGCTATACTACAATTAGGTTTTGACATGTACCATACATAATATGTAACCAGATTTTCCACCAATTCCAAAAGAAACGACCAGCAAACTTCTGAATTATTGTGCATACAGGTACGAGATTGATTTAATAAAGAACACTGAACTGATCATAGTTTAAACAACAATCTTTCATGGTATAATACTTGTGGTGCTGGCCTTCTTAAACCTCTTAAAGTTTGTGGCCCGATGGCTGTTTCGATGCAACTTTTCAAGGGCTCCATAATATACACTGGGATTCAACCCAGTAAACATGACTAGAGATACTCTCCAGCTAAAGAGTAGCCAATCAATTAAAGTACCTATTTACCTGTGTGCTGCATAGTGCCAGCGAAGACACATATGTTACTCATGGACAGCTAGACCGGAGCCGCGAATGCCACTATGCATCATTGGGTAATTCCCCGGAAGTGACGCAGTTCATCTCAGTATCACCATAGCAGCTAGGCATGTAAAAAATAGCGTCCTAATACCCGCAATAAGCACTGACAATAACTGCACCATGGTATCGATACACACCGTTATTAATCTAGTCACCCTTGAATAGTAAGCATATCTCTGATCATCGTGGGATGTCCTTTGATATTAAAAGAATAAATTGATGATAGGTGATTGCTAGTTCTACTATTAGCTGTCTAATCCATATGCTGTTTGGTTGTTCCTCCAGTGACCGATCCCGACTTTGACCAAGCCTACATGCTCTTATCTGTTACTCCAGTGTATCTATCCTGGCTCCGCCTCTGACTATCCTTTTCTGTTTGCTATATCTGAGTACCAATTCTGGCTCAGTGTTTTTAGCAGGGCCATATACAGTATAGGAGCCCTGGGATAATGAAGGACTTGACTAACTGAAACTTGTATTCAGTACGTTACACTTCTGGGCCCCAGAATAATGGAATAATGGAAGTTCCAGGAACCCGAATACAAAAAGTGAGGCTGGTATAATTTGCAGAGAGACTTCCGCAAAGTTGGGCAGTCGGAGGCCCTCCAGTGGTTTAATTTTTTGGTTAGCTAAGGAAAACTGCGCCTACCCCACAACCCGACTGACGCCCTTGATGAGTGCCATGCTGGCCAACCAGTAGTTATGGCTCTGGTTTTGACTGCCTACTCTACCTACTCCTTGTACAGAATCTTCTGCTACTCTGAGACTTGATTTCTAAAATCCCCTCTACTTGTTCTACTGTTTATCAGGCCTTGTTAATATGACCAGACTATTTCTATACCCATTACCTGATATTGTTGTGTCCAGCCGTGTACCAAACCTTGGACTATTTTGACCTCATACTTGCTTTACTGCTTAAGCACCTTAATAACGAGCAATGCTCGATATATTCTGGACTTTATTATTCTATGTTAAATAAGTACATAATATATTAGTCATTTAACATGTTATTAAGGTTGCTCAACTCATTCTGGCTTATTAGTGATAATATCTGCCACTAATGTTCTCTTTAGAACTGTCAGGGTTAATTTGATACCCTACACTGAGGGGTTCAGCTACAAATACGGTTATCATCTAGCCCCATCATGGACTCTGAGGGGTTTAGCTACAAATACAGAAGTAGTATTGATCTAAGTAGTACAAAAACTACAGACACAACTTGCTATATGCTACTATGCTCATTTTCATTGATTACTTACAGGCAGCTAATGTTTTACACATTGAAAGGGACACATCAAGTGGATCATGGATGCTAAGTGGCATCAGTACCGCATGGACCCGCCTTTAGGCCTGGAAGAATTTATGAACTGCACTCTCGCAATTGATTCTAGACTTAGATTAGCCAGGGGGGAAATACTTGGATCCCTGGCTAATCTTTTTCCTGCAGAGGGGGCACACAGCAATGATATTTGTAGAGCTAGCAAAATAGAGACACAGAGGAATTTCCCTTTGTCTTTCTTGAGATGTGAGAGGATATTACACGCTTCCAATTTGCACAGGGTCTGTGTTATGCAGTAACCAATGGATAGCAGAATCATGTAGGGAGAAGTTGGTGTGCTGCATTTTTTTTTTACAATATTCTGTAAATCAAGAATCAGTTGTGATAGTGCAGTTCATAAATTCTTCCAGGCTTAAAGGTGGATTACCACCACGGCACTAACTATGTGGAGTATATATATTCTCCCAGTACTTGGGTGGGTTTCCCACAATCCAAAAATATACTGGTACGTTAATTGGCTTCTGACAGAAATTAACCCTAGTGTGTATGTGTGTGTGCATGTGATAGGGAATACACTGTAGATTGTAAGCTCCACTGGGCCATGGATTGATATGAATGGCCAAATATTCTCTGGATAGTGCTGCATAATATGTGTGTGCTATATAATTAACTGGTAATCAATAAATAGGGCCAATTTTGTTTATGTCCTCTTAAACTTCAACCTTTAAATTAGAGATGAGCAGGTTCGGATCTCAGAGAGCCCAACCCACCCGAATTTTGAGATCCGGGGTGAGAACCGAACGTGCGTGCGGTTCCCCCGCCGGCCCTGGATCTCAAACCGAGGCAAAACCATAGAGACGAATTCTCGCGGCTCACAAGCTTTCGTCCTATATATAAGGGACCATGCGGCGACCGCCATTTCACTCCGGCTGTGGGGACTGAACATGGAGGGTGGGTAGTGTAGAGCTGGGAGGTACTTTCCTGTGCTGGTGCTGTGCTGTCTGCTGTGTCTTGGGCTGGTGCACTGCTGATCCATCTGGTGCTGTCACTGCTGTGCTGTCTGCTGTGTCCATCTGGGCTGGTGCTGTGCTGTCTGCTGTGTCTTGGGCTGGTGCACTCAGGGCCGGATTAAGGTCTGTGGGGGCCCCTGGGCAACAAGTTTGTGGGGGCCCCCATGAAACTGCTGCTACATATATAGTCCAAACCCCAAATGGTGTGTGTATGTATATATATATATATATATATATATATATGGTGCTTCCGTATCTTTGCGGCCCTCTGCAGGAGCCGCTGGTTACACTACTTACGTATCTTCACTAGTCAGTGAAGATACGTAAGTAGCGTAAATATCAGCCAGTGTCCAAAGTCATTCCCTACCATCCAAGTGAGAATGGAGGAGGAATATATCCATGTGGCGAGGGAAGCGAGCCACCATGCCCGCAGCGCGGCGAGCGAAGTGAGCCCTCAAGGGGCCGAATGACACTGGCTGATATTTACGCTACTTACGTATCTTCACTGACTAGTGAAGATACGTAAGTAGCGTAATCAGCGGCTCCTGCAGGGGGCCGCAAAGATACGGAAGTACCATACATATATATATATATATATATATATATACTTACATATATATAAGCTATATATACTGTATATATGGGTGTGTTTTTGTGTATATATATATATATATTATATATATATATATACACACCACATACACACATATACTGTGTGTGTATGTATATATAAACACACAGTATATTTAAATGATATATACACAGTATATATATATATATATATATACATTATAATATATATATATATATATATATATATATATATATATATACACACAATTTGACATTTTATGGCAAATGTAATAAACACACACAAATACATATATATATTTACATATACACACAGGATATATGTATATATAGTTGTATATATTATATAGCTATATATACTATGTGTATGTATATATTTATATATATATATATATATATATATATATATATGTGTGGGCTACCTGCCTGTCAGCTCTGTAGCTCAGCTCACGGTACCTGCACCGCTGAGCCTGAGCTGTATCACGGGGGAAGGCTTAGGACAAACGAGTCACTGGCACTGAGAATCTTCTCTACGCAGCAGCCTCGGCTTCTGACAGTCAAACTCTCGCGAGACTTGTCGTCATCTCGCGAGACTTTGACTGTCCGAGCCGAGGCTGCAGCACATAGAGAAGATTTTCAGTGGCTCTGACTATTGAAGCTCCTCGGCGGCCGCTGTTTAGGGAACAGCTGAGCCGCCGGAGAGTATCAGAGTGGAGACAGCTAAATGCTGTTCTCCAATGTGTTTGTACAGTGGCATGTGTGGGGACAGTGCGGGGGCCCCCTATGTGTGGGGCCCCAGGACGACCGCCCCTAACGCCTCGCCTATAATCCGGCCCTGGGTGCACTGCTGATCCATCTGGTGCTGTCACTGCTGTGCTGTCCATCTGGGCTGGTGCTGTTGCTGATACATCTGGGCTGGTGCTATGCTGTCTGCTGCATCCATCTGGGCTGGTGCTGATCCATCTGGGCTGGTGCTGTGCTGTCTGCTCTGTCCATCTGGGCTGCTGCTGTTGCTGATCCATCTGGGCTGGTGCTGTGCTGTCTGCTGCGTCCATCTGGGCCCAAGTTCCGGACCCTAAAAAAAAATAAAAAAATAATATTATATTGCCTTTTTATTTTTTTCTGTGTGTGCATGTTTGGTTTAGCTGCACAAGATACAGCAACGCAACCTAGTGCTGCCCGACTCCAGTCGTCATCAATCTGTGCTCTGGGCCTAAGTTTTGGACATAGAAAAAAAAATAAAGAAATAGTGTCTTTTTTTGTCTAATATTTTTCTGTGCGTGTGTGTGTTAGGCTTAGCCACACAAGATACAGCAACGCAACCTAGTGCTGCCCGACTCCAGTCGTCATCAATTTGTGCTCTGGGCACAAGTTCTGGACCCGAAAACAAAATAAAACAAATAGTGCCTTTTTTTGTCTAATATTTTTCTGTGTGTGTACGTGCTAGGCTTGGCCGCACAAGATACAGCAACGCAACCTAGTGCTGCCTGACTCCAGTCATCTTCAATTTGTGCCCTGGGCACAAGTTCTGGCCGCAAATTTTTTTTTTAAAAAATGAGTGTCTTTTTTTGTCTAATATTTTTCTGTGTGTGTTCATGTTAGGCTTAGCCGCACAAGATACAGTAATGCAACCTAGTGCTGCTCCTTCTCCAGTCGTCATCAATCTGTGCTCTGGACCCAATTTCTGGACGCAAAAAAAAAATAAAAATAGTGTCTTTTGTTGTCTAATATTTTTCTGTGTGTGTGTGTGCGTGTTAGGCTTAGCTGCACAAGATACAGCAACGCAACCTAGTGCTGCCTGACTCCAGTCATCATCAATCTGTGCTCTGGGCCCAAGTTCTGGACCCGAAAAAAAAATAAAACAAATAGTGTCTTTTTTTGTCAAATATTTTCCTGTGTGTGTGTTAGGCTTAGCTGCACAAGATAGAGCAACGCAACCTAGTGCTGCTCGACTCCAGTCATCATCAATCTGTGCTCTGGGCCCAAGTTCTGGACGCGAAAAAAAATAAAACAAATAGTGTCTTTTTTTGTCTAATATTTTTCAGTGTGCGCACGACTGCACGTGTGTGAATTTTGTAACCGCACCTTGGCTACACTATTGGTGCTTGTGACACTGCTTCAAGACTGCAGAAAATATGGAGGGCTGTCACATGACAGGAGAGCAAGGCCAAGAACCACATGTTGTAGCTGCCGCCAACAGTCGTCATGATAATGCAAGGCCATGAACTTCCTTGTCCTCTATGAAGGCCCATGCCCCAGGGCTTAAGTCACGCCGTGGATATGGTAAAGCTACTTTTACTGTAGTAAAGAAAAAAAAAATCGAAAGGCAAGTTGCCTTTAGATAAACCAAAAATTGGCAATATGCCATTCACTACACGAAGTGGCAAGGAAAGGATAAGGCCGTGGCCTTTATTTATGTTGACTGCTGGTTCTGATAGCCCTTCTGCTTGTAGTAGTAGTGGTGGTACCATTAAAAATTTTTAAATTGTTAAGAAGAGTAAGACAGCTCCGGAAAAACCAACTGTGTGCCCTGAGAAATCAAAGTCACAAATCCCCGAGGAGAGTGCAAGTGTGTCCGCGGTTGCCATGTGTGAGCCAGACCTAAATACTAGTGTACTGGAGGATCCTCCAAGTTCCAACATTTGTGTGCCCTCTGTAAATGTTGGGAAGGGCAGTCAATATCTTGCAGATGTAGTCAGTGAGGTTGCTTCTGGGGAATTGCACATGGAGGAGGAGGATATTTTGGTAGTTGAAGGCGCTAAGGAAGATGAGGATGTTGATGATGAAGATGTTGGTGATGAGGCTGTTGATGCTGAGGATGTCCTTTGGGTAAGTAAGGCAACAGCTGTTGTCCATGGATTGGAAAAGCCAAAGCCCATTGTTGTCATGCCGGGGCAAAAGACAAAAAAATCCACTTCTCACGTGTGGAATTATTTCCACCCCAATCCGGACAACAGCTGTCAAGCCATATGTAACCATTGCCAAGCAAGAGTGAGTAGAGGAAGAAACCTAAACCACCTAGGGTCTTCCTCCTTGTTACATCACTTGGAGCGCATTCAAAAGTGTATGTCACCAAGTTCCAAAACTCAAAATGTAACAAGTCCAGTGTCAGCTACCTGCTCCCTCTCTGTGGGATCCAAGCACCTTTGATCTCCACCACCAACACCTGCATCATCATCAACATCCTCATTCGTCATTGGGAGTAGTCCTGCTGCATCCAATGTTGTTATTCGAAGCATGATTGACTCCTCTTCTATCCGTGATCCCTCAGAAGGATCCTTGATGACTATGCCTGTTGCTGCTGCTGTTGCTGTGAGTGGATCTTCATCCCAGAAGGGGACCAGGAGGAAGACTACTTGTAGTGTATCCTCCAAAAAACAATTAACTGTCAAACAATTGTTTGCAAGGGCAGTATCTGCCATTACTGCAGTGGGTGTTCAACAGTTAATTGAGGTCCTGTATCCTCGCTACCAGATCCCTTCTAGATTCCACTTCGCTAGAACAGCAATTCCAAGTCTGTACAAGGACATTAAAAAAACCCTTATTAATGTCCTCAGAAATGCTGTTGTACCCACTGTCCACTTGACCACTGATATGTGGACAAGTGGGACAGGGCAAACTAAGGATTACATGACTGTGACAGCCCACTGGGTAGGTGTATTGCCTACAACAGCAACAGCACCAGCAACATCTACCAAAAGACAGCTGATACAGAAGCAGGCTACTCTTTTTATAACTGGTTTCACTAAGAGGCATACCGCTGAGAACCTCTTAGAAAAACTCAGGGAAATCATTGCTAAATTACTTACCCCACTTGGACTCTCCTCGGGATTTGTGATTTCGGACAATGCCACCAATATTGTGAATTCTACCCTCTATATGCTTCAGTGGATGGAGGAACAGCAAAAGGACATCCAGGGCTATACAACGGTCTATGACATAGGCTGTGGAGGTGGAATGCACCTTACTCAAGTGCAGTGGAGAATAATTTCCGTGTTGTGCAAAGTTCTCAAACCCTTTGAACTTGCCACACGTGAAGTTAGTTCAGACACTGCCAGCTTGAGTCAGGTCATTCCCCTCATCAGACTTTTGCAAAAACAGCTGTAGAAACTGAAGGAGGAACTAAAACAAAGCGATTTCGCAAGCAGTGGCGTATCTATAATGTGTGCAGTGTGTGCGGGGCACACGGGCCCCCAGGTCCAGGGGGGCCCCGCATCACACACCCTGCACCCTTATTATTTTAAACTTACCTGTCCGTAGTCCAGTGGTGGGTGTCAGCGCTGCTTAGAACTCCAGAAAATGGTTGCCGTGGCCATTTTTCCGGTGTTCTGCACATGCGCAGTAGACTCCGGGCACACTCTAGTGCCCAGAGTTTACTATGCATGCACAGAACGCCGGAAAATGGCCGCCACGGCCATTTTCCCAGCGTTCTGCGCATATGCAGTAGACTCCGGGCACACTCTAGTGCCCGGAGTCTACTAATGCTCCAGTGGCTGGCCAGCTGCATCAGTCGGCTGTCGGCCACCGGGGAGCTAGGAGAGGGCCCCGCACGGGGAGTGCACATGGGCCCCCTCCTCCCAAGATGCCCCTGTTCGCAAGGTATGTCGGACTGGTGGATCAAGCCGTTGATTCACTTCACCAGGATCCAAGAGTCGTCAATCTATTGAAATCTGAAACATATATTTTGGCGACCATTCTGGATCCTAGGTTTAAGTCCTACCTTGTGAGTTTTTTTCCAACAGATTGAAATCTAAAATTATGCAAAGAGCTGTTGGTAAAAAAATTGTCAGCTGCAGCCGCACGTGAAACGCCATCATCTCCTCCTTCAGTTTCTGCAGCTGCCAGGAAAAAACTAAATTTTCCTTACAGAATGCCTGCTGGTCATGCAGATCGTTCACCAAAAAATGACATCTGGTCAGGCCTGAGAGAACTGCCTACTAGTGACATGTCTTCTACCATGACAATGTGTGGTACAGTCTCCATTCACAGAATGGTGGAGGACTATTTCAGCGATAACATCCTAATACGCATGTCAGACAGTCCCTTTCAGTACTGGCAGGAAAAAAAGGCAATTTGGAGTCCCATACACAAACTGGCTTGCATTACTTAAGTTGCCCACCCTCCAGTGTGTACTCGGAAAGAGTTTTCAGTGCAGCTGGCAACCTGGCAACCTTGTCAGTGATCGGCGTAGGAGGTTACTTCCTCAAAATGTGGAAAAGATGATGTTCATTAAAATGAATTACACATTCCATGAGGAAGATCTCTACAAACAATCACATCAAAAAATTACAGAGGTGCCTATGGTGGATTCCAGCGGGGATGAATTAATATTGTGTGAAGAAGAGGATGTACACCCTAATGGGGATGACGAGGATGAGGATGATGACAACTTGTAATGTAAAGCCAGTTTGTGTATGGGATCATTTTCATTTCCATGTCCAATGCACATTGGCAGCTTGTTTTATGAGGGTCCAAATAAACCAATCATTTCAGCCACAATTGGCAGTCCTTGTCGCTGAAATGATTGGTTTGTTAAACTGTGAATGTCCTGTTTCGTATAGAACATAAGAGTGGGTGGGAGGGCCCAAGGACTATTCCATCTTGTACCTTTTTTCTTTTCCATTATGTGCTGGTTGGGGCATTGCTGCCTAACATTTTAAATTAATGTTATGGTTGGTTTAGGAACCAATGATTTATTTTCAAATTAATTCATTATCAATTTTACAGCCAGGGGCTGCACCAATTAATTTCTTTTTATTAATTATTCAGCCAGGGGCTGCACCCAATGAATTATTTTTTAATTTATTTATTATCAATTTTACAGCCAGTGGCTGCACCAATGAATTGTTTTTAAATTAATTTATCATCAATTTTACAGCCAGGGGCTGCACCAACTATCAACTATCAATTCTTCAATCCTCAAGGGTATCCCAACCATCATCTTTGCACAGTCCTCAACTCTATTAATAATTATATCAATCAGTTTTGAGCCAGCAAGCCGGATGCAACCTTTTGACTCTTTAACTAGATGAAAAAAAATCAATATTGTGAGCTGTGAGGTGGTCAATATTGACTGGAAATGAGTGGAAAAAAATGTTATTGAGTTTATTAATACTGTAGGAACAAAAAAAGGCCCATTTTATGTGATTTTAACAGGTTTTTTTTTTTTTTAAAGAAAAAATCCATATCCAAAACCAAAACACGAAAACAAAACACAGAGGTGAGGTTTTGGCAAAACCAATCCAGATCCAAAACCAGGGGAGAGCCAGATCCAAAACCAAAACACGGGGGTCGGCGGACATCTCTACTTTAAATTAAGTCAAATGTTTATCAGTATTTTACATTTTATTACAGGTTAACATTCAATGAAAGAATAAATATGTTGAAACAGTGGCATTAGTGGACTACTGGTCTATGGTCAATTCTTATTTCAAAGGTCTGATATACCAACATCCAATTCCAATAAAAAAAAAAACCATAATAGCATTAGACTTAATTAGATTAATGGATCACACATGTCTCAGGACATGTAAATGAAGAAGTCCTACATGTGTGTATTGCTATAGTATAACATCATCATGAATGATGCTTAATGTGGTCCATTCCCCCAAAGTTTCCTGTAGTTCTAGTAATGACTTAATTTGAATAACATAATCCATTAACTGGCAAATCAAAGAACAGTCTTTTAATGCTGAATCATGTCTTAACACTGTCTATGGAAATGGAACTTTCACAACACCAAATACAGGTTGAGTCTCCCATATCCAAATATTCCGAAATACGGAATATTCCGAAATACGGAATATTTTTAGCATGACTGAGATAGTGAAAACTTTGATTTTTAGTGGCTCAATGTACACAAACTTTGTTTTAGACACAAAATTATTAAAACTAAAGTATAAAATTACCTATAGGCTGTGTGTATAAGGTGTATATGACACATAAATTAATTTCATGTATGTACACACACTTTGTTAGAGGCACAAAATGATTGAAAATATTGTATAAAATTACCTTCAGACTGTGTGTATAAGGTGTATATAAATCATAAATGCATTCTGTGTTAGATTTGGGCCCTATACCTAAGACATTTCAATATGGTATGTAATTATTCCAAAATACGGAATATTCCGATATCCAAAATTCCCCTGGTCCCAAGCATTTTGGATATGGGAGACTCAACCTGTACCTTCATTTCTACGTGGTGTCAGGACTATGTAGATATTTATATTTAGAAGAAACAGGAATAGAATCTCCCGCAACATTGTATCTGTGATTGTTGATTAGATATACTTTTTGGTGCTCAGATGTCATTTTTACAAATTTATTCTCTCACTGGGCTCTATTTATTATCATTATTTTTACTAAAATAAAGTGAATAAGGGTGTTTTCACACTCTTTTCACATTATTTTAGTTTCACCTAAAGTTACTAAAGGGCAATTGGAGTAGAATTCGTAAAATTCTACTCCAAACCCTAATTATCACTTGCTTTTAGTAATCAGATCGCATTTCTTATCATTGTAATGGGAAATGCGATCTGCCTGGTAGTTACTAAAAATAAACTGTGAAAAAAATACCAGGGAAAGCCCTGTAATAATAACACCACCTGAAGGTGGCGTTATCCAGGGTCTCCCTCGGTTACCGGACTCCTGCTCCGCTCTAATAGGCAGAGCAGAGCCCGGAGCCAGCCCCAGTGATCAGCTGTGTGGTCTAAGCAGACCACACACGGATATACTGTATAAAAAAAAAAAAAGTAAATAAAAAAAATAACTTACCTGAGTCCAGGGACCAGAGATCGGGGCTCCAGTGATGTCCTCCATCCGGTCAGCTGGTCTCCCATCCTGCACTGGGACCCGGTCATCAGGTGACCGGGTCCCAGTACAGGATGGGATGTCAGCTGACCGAAGCCATGGAGGACATCACCGGAGCCCCGATCACTGCAGGTAAGTGCAATTAAGTGAGGGGGGAGTCACGGGGGCAGGGATTAGCAACGTGGGGCGGGGCTTAACGGTGGCCGGTCAGCGCATGCGTCGGCACTTGTCATGGTATTTTTCTCAAAATTACCATGATTAGTGTGCTGAGGGGATTCACAGGGACAGAGATTTATCGCAAGCTCTGTCCCTGCAAGGGATTTTTAATAAATCCCTGTGATATTGTCTGAAATCGCAATGCGAATTCAGCCGGTAATATCATACTACAATCTGCATTCAAAATGCGGATTGTAGTAAATAGAGCCCACTGTATTAGATCTTAGGAGTTTGGAGGAGTACATAGATGACAATCTATATTGTGTTTCAAACACCCATCTACTTCCCCACCTTTAGCACCTATATTATTAGTTAGGAAGAAGGATAGTAGGTTAGACTTCAGAGTCTTGAATGCTGTAACAGTGAGGAATCAATATCCTTTGCCACTAATATCTGAATTGTTTGAGAGACTCTGAGGAGACATAATCTTTACTAAATTGGATTTGAATGGAGGATACAATTTGATAAGAATCTTAGATGGAGATGAGTGAAAGACAACTTTTCTAATGCGTTATGAACCCTTTGAGTACTTGGTAATACATTATGGCCTAGTAAATTATCCAACAACCTTCAAAAATTTTGTGTATGACATTTAAAGAAACATCCTTGATTAATTCATTGTATTATACTTTGATGGTATTCTCATCTATTTCCAAAATGATCCAGCAGAGCACATAGGGCCTGATTCAGCAAGGAATGCACGCTAGCAAACGCACGCACCTGTCCGCTGCGAGAATATGCTAATCAATGCCTACGCACGGAGACCGCAGCACAAAATACAGATGCCTAGCCCCATATTAAGCCGCCCATGTCCCTTTACTCACAGCCTGATCAGTACGCAAGGTATCATAAACATCGGTAACATCGAGAAACATCTGACTCATACGCACATTAGTGGTTGACCTGACCTGCTGCCGGATTTTGGCCGTTTCCTGTGTACAGCTTATGGTATGGCTGCGTATGCCGCCGCACTGTCATAATTATGCACACCCCTATAACGGCGTTATAACGCCTGCGTTCGCCTGACCACACCCCATCACCACCCACAAATGCCTCTTCCTGTCAATCAATATAGGAAGGGTCTGCATACACACTGCGTGTAGTCTGTGTACCATAACCCGATCGCCCTGGCTTGTTCACACACGCGCAATGCGATGCGTAGGCATGCGCATAGCAAAAACATCGAACAAATGCGTGCGTTATCTCCTTTGCATTCCTTGCATTCCTCCCTTAGTTCAAATTTGAAAGATCCTGGCATGGCTGAGAATTCCTGGTAAACTTGCGAAATGTACAGTACTGTTTTTTTTATATACACAACAAATAGAATTTCTGGGTCACATAGTATTTTCAAAAGGAATTGATATGGATAAAGGAAAAACGCAAACAAATGAAAATCAATCAGAACCACATAATATTAAGTGCATTCAATAACTCAATGGCCTTGCTAACTATTACAGGTGCTTTATTAAAGGATTCTCTAAAAACTGTTCAGCCATTAACTGCCTAAGAGGCCTATTCATTAAACCTAAAAATTCGATGGAGATAATTAGGTTTACAACTCGCATGGAGTTCTACCTAATTATAGGTGGAATTCATCATTCCACCTCTCCATAAGTATCTATATTCTGAAAAGCTGTCATTTTTGCGACGACAGCTTTTCGGGAAATAGATACTTTTCCCTGCCTACACTACCTTATCGCATCTGGAAACAGTGCTGGGCATGTGCTGTTACATCTGTAAAACCAGCGCATGCGCAGTACTGCCTACAGATGCGTTAAGGTAGTGTACCCCCCCGACTCCCCCCACCCTCCACCCCCTCCACTCACCTCCCCCCCGACTTACCTGTCCGGGCAGCAGCCTCCGGCTCCGTCCTGCTGGTCTGTCATGTGGTTCCCCAGCAGACCACATGACAGATTAGAAAAAAAAACAAAACTTTTTTTTCTTTTTCTAAACTTTCTTGTGCTCTGCTGGGGAGCACACATGTCCGACCAGCCTCCGGAGCCTGAGGACGGAGCAGAGCGCCGGAGGGACTCGTCGGGGGACCTGCACACGTGGATACAGGTAAGTCGATTCTGCTATTCGCCACCTCACAGTGGCGAATAGTAACTGCATCAAATTCCGAAAATTCATAATTTTCGGAATTTGATGAATACCACAATTTCCACATCCCCATACTAATGTATGGGGAGTGTGGAAATGAACGCAGGGGAACTTAGCAAGGAGATATCTGTGATATCTCCTGTGCTAAGTCTGTTCATGAATACCAAAATAACGTTATTTAAGGAAAATGTCCTTAAAAACGTTATTTTAGTGTTGATGAATAGGCCCCTTAGTTTTATAAGGGCATCATTTCTCTTGGATCAGTTGAGCAAAGAAAGCTTTTTAAACAACTTAAGGAAGCCTTTCAGTATGTAGCAAGACGAGATGAATGTAGGGAGCCATATTATTATTAATGGACGGGCACCATGAATTGTTACATTCCTGTTTATTTTTCAAAAAACCTTTTTCCTGCAGAACAGAAATATTCCATAGGTGACCAAGAATTAAAAGCAATAGTGATGGCATTAAAAGTATGGAGACAGCTTCTTGAGGGGCATGTAATCCTATAACTATTTATACAGATCATCAAAATGTTTAATACATTAAGTCAGACTCAATGCCAAACAAGCTAGATGGGTTATGTTCTTCACATGCTTTAATTTAGTTGTAATTTACAGACTGGGATCTAGCAATTGAAACGTGGGTGCTCTTTCTCTGCAATTAAATGTAACTTGTGCTATACAGATGTGTCCTTTCCAAATAAGACGCACATTTTGAGCAAAAAAGATGTTTGGCACAGCCGAGTTGCACGGGTCCTGGCGCACCTAGAGGTGCTTTTTGGCACAACTGAAGCAACAGTGAGAAAGGACAAATCTGTATGTGCCTACTCCATTCTTGCAAAAGAATATTCTGACGCAATATCATGATTCTCCCACAGCTGGTCACCCAGGCATCAGGAAAAACCTTGGAATTAATTGCTCATCAATTTTGGTGACCTATACACTAATGGAGCGTACACACGGTCAGATTTGTCAGACTTGTCAGATTTGTCAGATGAACGACTGAACGACTAAACGATTGAACGATTTGAACGATTTGACCAAAGTTTTGAACGATTTGAACGATTGAACGATTTTTGACTGCATTAAAATGAATGGAATCGTCCAAGTCTGACTGCAAACCCATCAGATGTCAGATATCGTTATCTGACAAACGGGAACGCGCATCGTTGATCGTCCATCGTTCAGGCATGTCAGATATGAACGATTTTCCATCAGATATGAACGACTGAACGATTTTTAAATCGTTATCGTCCATATCTGAAGAAAAAATCTGATCGTGTGTATGCACCATAAGACCTATTTCCTAAGACTGTTATAGAGTATGTAAAAGACTGTGAAATTTGAGCCAAATTAAGCCATGACATGCTCCTCCTTCTCCTACACCTACTGCTATCTTCTGGAGTTTAGAATGACCCTTTCTAAGGGTTTACTACGATATGATGTCAGGTTCTCTAAGATGGCACATTTTGTACTTTTAACTAAGTTACCTGCACATCTATTTATCAATAATATATACCAGATGCATAGTTGTTATTTCCTCTGATGGGGGTACACAGTTCACTTTCAGTTTTTGGAAAGCCTATTCTGAAATGTTAAAATCAAATTGAGAATCACTGTCTGTGAATCACTGCAAACTAATGGACAGACAAAATGGGTGATTCAATACTTTGAACAATATATTTGATATTTATAATTGCGATACATGGGGTGCATATCTTCCTTTGGCTAGATTTGCATACTACAACTGTCAATCTTCTTCCACTTTACACAGATCATATTTCACTAAATATGGATATCATCCTCACAGTCTAACAGTTCTGACAATTGTAATATTCCAGCAGTACAAGACTTTCATCAGACTCTGAAAGAAGTGATGTGGAAGGAAAATAAGGGTTCAGGGGACTGGATAAAGTATAAGTAGGGAAAAGTATATTTGTGACAAAATGGCTTCCCCCGACGAGTCCCTCCGGCGCTCTGCTCCATCCTCAGGCTCCGGAGGCTGGTCGGACATGTGTGCTCCCCAGCAGAGCACAAGAAAGTTTAGCCGGAGGCTGCTGCGCGGACAGGTAAGTCGGGGGGGGGGAAGGTGAGCGGAGGGGGGAGGGGGGTGGGTCGGGGGGGTACACAAACTTAACGCATCTGTAGGCAGTGCTGCGCATGCGCTGGTTTTACAGATGTCACAGCGCATGCGCAGCACTGTTTCCAGATGCGATAAGGTAGTGTAGGCAGGGAAAAGTATCTATTTCCCGAAAAGCTGTCATCACAAAAATGACAGCTTTTCGGAATAGATACTTATGGAGAGGTGGAATTATGAATTCCACCTATAATTAGCTAGAACTCCATGAGAGTTCTAAAGCTAATTATCTCCAGAGAATTTTTAGGTTTAATGAATAGGCCCCTCAAGCAGATAACAAATGGTCATCACATCCCCAGTAATTAAAGTAGTAAGTCTGGCAATTGGAAAAGAACTTGAGCGTATCAGAACCCACAGTCAAGTCTACAAATAAATTTGCAAGAAATCTGTCAATTTACAATTGCCATAATATATGAAAAACAAATCATCTCATATTACATATATCTCAAATCAGTCTGGCTTTATCCTTTGTAACCTCCACTCCATTATCATCAATTAAAATAGAAGCCCAGGATGAGTTTGGTGTAGAGGAAATCTTATTTTTTTTTAATGTATATCCTAATAAACGCCCTAGTGGAAATTGGCACTGAAACATAACCTTATGCATCTTAAACAATACACTTAAGCTATACTGAAATCATGGAGACAGATGTGGTGTTTAAACTGGTTGGCCTTTTTATTTAATTCTCAATATATAATAACTTTATGATGGCGGCAACCAAAAGAAACAGCATCCGGCAGAAATCAATGATTACCAATCAGATGAATACAAAAACTTGCAGGACCAATAGCCCACTCAGAATCTCTAGGTTACATGAGACCTCCCCATACCTTCAAAGCCTAGTTAGCCAATTGAGACTGGTGGCCCCAGTGGGGACAATCAGCGAAAAGGTATATCAAAAGGGAGTGCTCTATTAATCAGTTCACTGACCCTTTGACTGCATTTCTTTCCTGCCCAACACCAAAGTAAAAAAAAGAGAAACATGGCGACATCTGAAAATTAGCCAATAATGAGGAGGGAGGGGAAAACACTGAAGGGAGGCAGTTTCCTTTAGGGATATGACCTAAGAAAACTATAGCTCCTCCCTTAAACCCACCCCTAATCCTACCATTGTCTAGCTACCAAACCCTACACTAACCATGCAGTTGTATGTTCAACTGTCTTATAGCCTAGGGGTTTAAGGTCCGCCCTGCACAAATGGTTGCTCTCCATTTTCATAAATGCCCTAGTGGCAATTGACACTTGAAAATAACCTTATACATCTTAAACAATATACTTAAACTATAATAAATACACAGAGATAGATGTGATGTTTAAACTGGTAGGCCTTTTTTTAAAATATCAATAATAACTTTACTATGGTGGCAACCAAAAGAAACAGCAGCCAGCATAGATCAATGACTACCAATATGATGACTACAAAAACTTGCAGGGCCAACTGCCCAGTCAGCAAGGCCACAGGTCACATGAGACTCCCCCATACCTTCAAAGCCTGGTTAGCCAGCCGAGGCTTTTGACCACAGTAGGGACAATCAACCAATAGGTATATCAAAAGGGAAGTGACCTATTAATCAGTTCACTGACCCCTTGGCTGCAGCTCTTTCCCGGCATGCGAGACATTGACCAGGAACTAAGACCGCCACAATAAACGCAAAGTAAACTAGCTAAAACCCTAAAACACTCTCCAAAAAGAGAACCCCCCCAACTACTGTAAGATGGGCACCATCCACCAACACATAGATTTGTCCACGTACAAATATCCTCCATTTACTACAAGTCATTTTACACATAAAGCGTGAGCGCCCTGCAACTTGGTAGCGCCAAGTATGTCTTTGTGCAACTTTTCCCCTAAAAATGTGTCTAATTTGTGAAATGATGCGAATAGGATGCACAAACAGCTTATCCTAATAAAATTATATACATCATGCCTATATTCTGTGTGTGACTACGGTTATATCTGCATGCGAAATGCTACGTTACTGTGTCAGCAGCTGTGACACTGTAATGTAACATTTTGCATGCAGATTGTGATGTTCTGGTTTTGTTGTGGGCCCGGGGTGGTGATAGGAGCAGACACAGAAGCAGATTTAAAACAAAACGTGGAACTTTTAATAAGTGGTTTGGCAGAGAGAAACAATGGGAGAAAATAAGTCCAGGGATGGCACTAAAGTGCAAATGGGAACTGAGGTGAATGCAATGAATAAAGTCCAGGTAGTGGCAGATAGGAGCAGTCCAGTATCCGGGTCTTGTGAGGGTGGTGAAAAAAGACTTGTCCAGCAGTGTGAGTTTCTGATTTATAGGGAAATGTCCAGTTAATGACAGGCAGGGGAAACCAGGTGTAGTGGTTGAAATGAAAAATGCAGGCTGAGGGAAAATCATGCTGAAGAGTGTCAGTGGAGGCAAGGTGCAGGGTGAACAGCAGACTCAGGTTCTCAGGCAAGGGGAAGGTAATGGAGGATGCAGGGTAGTCCAGTGGGGTAGGAGAAGACAAGCAGGCAGGTAGGTAGCATTACACAGGAACAGATGGTGAGCACAGGGAACTCTCTCTCTATGCTGAGAAACACATTGCACTGGCAATGAAGTGAGGCTCTGAACCTCCCTAAATACCAAGTGCTGTGCCAGAGAGAGCATGTGACAGACAAGGATTGGGCGATTAGGTCACGTGACCAGAGGCAAGATGGCGGCGCCCATGCCACAGCGGAATGGAAGCACCACCAGGCCTCACCAGCCCAAAGTGACAACATGCCCGCACAGAACCACGCACAGCTAACACCCCTCGCCAAATACCAGCGCCACCACCAGACGCCCCCCCGCCATAGTGACCTCACAGGAAATACCCGTTGACCACCATGCCGAGAAACTTTGGTCGTGACACAGATACAGTCACATGCCGCATATCATTTTAATCAGCACAAGTTGCTTGTGCGTCTTATTCATATCACTTTGCTAATAAATCACATTTTAAGAAAAAAAGTGTCATGTAAAGACGTTTGGTGCTACTGAGTCACACCATGGCATGGCACAATTAGAAGGGCTGTTTAACACACAAGGAGGGATGATGTATGTGGACACATCTGTAGGATCTACACCACCACACCAGCTGGGCCAATTGCCTTTCCCAAAGGTAAGTAAAGAGGAATCCCACACTAGTAAGGCCAATTAACCCTCTCATTGGTAAGTAAATAGGGTCCACCCAACCACACCTGCAGGGCCGATTGTTCATCTCAACAGCAAGCAGTAGGGTCTAAATACCCCATACTAATAAACCATATAACACCAGCCAGCCGACCGATGCCGCTGAGGGTAAAATCAGCCTACCCAGTGCATTGATAAGCCCCTTACACTAAGGAATGCCCCACTAACCAAAGAAGGCATAGATCCCATCTTAGGTCCTCTTGTAACAACCCAACCAAATTATAGAAAACAATATCACTACACCAGGAGGGAAAGGGGGGAGGGAGGATACAGATGGAGGGGAGGTGGGGATAACTTGGCCAGAGGTAAACACCTTAAAAAACCTGCCAGGAGTACCACGGCCAATCAGTCTCCATGGTTCAGGGCAAAAAACAGGGCAAAATCCCTTGAGGCCCCCATTGCTAATGGTGACGAGCGGTGGGATGCTCCCAAGTGAATAAATTAGAAGAAAATCCAATGCAATAAACAACAAAGAAACTCAAAGACTGGGATAGAGGAAACGAACTGCAAACCTACTGGCATACCACCGTAAAGGTCACAGATGCCGGAGGGCAACGAGAGAGCAAAACATAGTTGCCCACCATGGGTAACAAAGGGGGGCACATAACCTTTTGGGGAACACCCGAGTGACAACATACCAACCAAATGCAACGTTGAAAAACCCAACCGAACTAAAAAATGTGACCTGGGAACTATCAGATGCACCAACCACAGCTGGAAATCCAGGCAACAAATCAGCCTGGGATAGTGCCTTAGGGCAAGAACAGGAGGCAACAGAGGGACTCAGACGAGCCCAATGACCACGGCCCAGTCTGCCAGGCCTCGAACGTTACATCCCACACAACAGCATCAGGCCCTCAGATCCTAGCACAGGTGAGATGATATTCTTGAATTCGGAAAGAAACACACTGATGTGATGCTGGAAGACCCAATGAAACTGCGAAAGTGTGACCAGGGATCCATCAAGATGCATCAACCATGCACCCTCAACTGAATATCAGAGCACCAAAAGTCCTGGAACAGAATCACTGGGCAGCGGCCCAGGACAGCTTCAACAGTCCAATCCAAGAGTCAGCACAGTGATGCAGGGTAACCCAACAAACATGACCTAGTCATCCAGTCATCAAGCAACACAACCGATACAATCCATACATAAATCGGGGCAAGAGATTGCAGCAAAAGTGAGAAATAAAAAGCTCCATTAACCCCTAGTAGTCCCAAGACATAATACTAAAGCAATGCAGGCACTCACCCCGCTAGCTGCCAAACCGAAATAGGGGCATAATGCATGGATTGTAACTAAACAAACACTGTGACTATTGCTTTTTATGAAACTTGACCTGACCACCTGTCAGAGAAAGACTAGAGAATGCCAAAAGTCACGCTACTAGTTCATGCGGCAAACAACAAGAGCAAGCGCAAACAAAGCATTGGAGAAGCAAATGGAGCAAACCAAGAAAAAGCACCAACACAACTCACAGTGACCCATAGCAACTGAAGATTAATCAAACTAACTACATCTACTAGACTACACCATAATACAAACCTGAGAGCAGAGCGGCTGCCATGGGAGACAGCAAACTGCCTCTGTCTGCACCCCTGAAGTGATTGAATGCAATATAACAGCACTTAGGGGGCTATTTACTAAGCATTGTTAGGAGGAGACAGAGTGAAAAGTGATAAGGTACCAGCCAATCAGCTCTCAACTGTCATCTCACAGGCTGTGTTTGAAAAATGACAGTTGGGAGCTGATTGGCTGGCACCTTATCACTTTTCACTCTGTCTCCTAACACTGCTTAGTAAATAGACCCCTTAATGTTACTCCAGTGGCATACACTGTAGGTGAGAACAACAACTGCCTATTTCAGACATAGCCAAATAAAAATATAAAGGTAAATATTACAATGGTAAGTACCCACGCTAACAAACCTCCTGACGTAGAGCACTAAAAGACCAAGACAAAAAAAAACAGAACCCCTACTAGATGCATACTAATGTCGCGGATTCCGATTATGCAAGTGCTATACGTACCAACCAACACAAGGGGCACTACCACACAGCGATGGGCGCACTGAGATGCCACGCTAACCATAGAGCAAAAGCTAACACCCAGCCCAGCAATTGTTATTTGCCCAGAGCTTGTCTGAGGACCTCACCAAAGGAAGAGGAGAAGATGACAGCTGGAACACCATATAGGCCACTGCGATCTGCATCTGAAAAAGAGGAAACATAAGAGGCCCCCAGAACCTGGAGACGAAGCCCGAGGAACTGGAGCAGACACACGACCAAGAGAAGACGTAGCGACTAAGAGAAGAATCAGTAGAGGCAATAACAGATAAAT
Organism: Taudactylus pleione; assembly: GCA_031769625.1. Lineage (NCBI taxonomy): Eukaryota > Metazoa > Chordata > Amphibia > Anura > Myobatrachidae > Taudactylus > Taudactylus pleione. Next base: position 8,089,864 of record JAUIMM010000396.1, read on the forward strand.
CAGAAAAGCTTTATTCAAAACCTTGCCCTCACGACCCACAACCTACAAAACGCCCACTTGCAGGGAGCCGAGACACCCAAAATGGACACAAGCAGGCCAACAATGGAATGGAGTAGAGCCATAACAAACTACAGCTCCTCCCTTAAACCCACCCCGAATCATACCATTGGCTAGCTACCAAAACGTATTAACCGTCCAGTAACCAAGCAGCTGTACGTTCAACTGTCCTTTAACCTAGAGGTTTAAGGTGCATCTTGCACACATGGATGCCCTCTGTTTTATTATGTGTAAGAGGTAAACTTCAGAGGAAAATTCATGGAAACCCGAAGAAAATAACAAACCTTAAATAGTTGAATTTTTTTTTTCAGAGTAACTGGGGTGCATAAATGTCGAATTATGAGGACAGCGAATATCATTATGTATAATATATGGACTGTATTCTGAAAAAAAATTTCTACAGTAAAATGCTAATATTATAAGTAGACCAAGAAATTTTACTCAATTTCATTGACCTTGAATATCTGCTCTTGTCTGCTACTCCAGTTTATCGATCCTTATGCTGGGACCGACCAATATATCGGGTGCCCGTCGGCCAGTGTGGTCCAGCGATATGTCTGTGAATTACATTGTTCACAGACATATCGCGTCGGCTCTGCTGCACAGCCAATGGACAGATATATCTGTTCATCGTGCAGTGTGTACGGGCTCTTGCAGCTGAGACTGGGGGAGGGGGTTGCGTTGCAACCCCCGGTCAGCGGGCCCCATGGCTAGGATGAAAGATGATGGTTGTTCAGTGTTAATGAACAACCATCATCTGCAAATCACTCGATCTGCAGATACTGTATATCAGTCAGGTGTGTACCCAGCTTAACTCTGACTTTCTGTTTTCATATGTTACTATACTGTGTTACACTAAATTGCAGCCGGGCTTGAAGACATGGCCGTAACTACCAAAGTAACTGCTGCTGCTACTGTATGTGCCCTTAATGCCCCTTTGCTGCAAGACTCCATATTTGTGACCACAATGCTTCAATTGCTAACTCCCCCTTGCCATCTCTTCTGAGGGCTGCTGCCTGTAAGAAAGTTAACAAGCTTCCTACTGACTGATAGAGAACAATAAAATACATTTTAATATAAAAAAATGCCAGCATTCTAGAGCTTCAAAATTAAAGTTTGTTCAGAAGGGAAAGGAAGTCAGATGCTTCCTTCCTTTCTGCAGAATGTGCAAAAGAGCACTTAAATTTAATTAAGAATACATCATTTTATTTTCTATACTAGAGGCAGGGGCGTATCTATAATGGGTGCAGGGTGTGCGGGGCCCAGCACCACACACCCTGCACCCATATAATTTAAAACTCACCCGTCCGTGGTCCCACGTCGGGTGTCAGCGCTGCACAGAACACCGGAAAGTGTTCTGCGCATACGCAGTAGGCTCCAGGCACACAGAGTCTACTGCTTCTGCAGTTGCCAGCCAGCCATGCCAGTCGGCTGCCAGCCGCCATGGAGAGAAGAAGGAGCCTCTCTTAAGACGCCCCTGACTAGAGGGTTAATTCCTCAAACTTTAATCATACTTGCAAACTCTCCATCCTTGTCAGGGAGACTCCCAGAAATAGTAGCAATCTCCCTGACTCACTGAAGAGTTTAGCAGTCTCCCTGATTGCACCTTACCCCCATTATGAAGCTGTTATGTTAAAAGAAACAGTGATATATACATTCAAATGGGATCATTAGTATCATTTCCCTGCATTGGTTATAAGGCACAATGATCCCTACGGCTAGATGCATTTTCTGAAAAGTATCAGAGTGTTTTCATCTACAAGTAGATCTTACTAACTGCTTTTGGGCTCATTTACTTTTGGATATAAATCAGTTTTATGACACGTCCTCTGTAACGCGCGCATATAGGTGTTGCTTTCACAATCTCCCTGAAATGCTTTTTCAAAAGTAGGCAGTAGGCAAGTATGACTTTAATATAAACAGGAATCACAGTTATACTCATTGCATTTGTGAGACAATGTCAATTCATTCATATTGTGTTATGCCATGGTTCAGTAGTCACATTAAAGACAACTGAACAAAAATTCACAGCATGAAAACTTGGTTGCAGGGAATAATATCAGGCAGCATTTTATGTCATATACTATCTAAGGTTTGATAAATAAACCCTACAATATTTATGCAAATATAAAGATATATGCACCATGGCATGTCATAAATAAAACATTAACTGAATATACTCTATAGCCCAATTTATCATTTGTTTTCCGCTCACTGTTTCTTTTTTGCCAGGTTCATACTTTCTGATTTTGTGCCTGTCTTAGTGTTAACATTCTAGCGTTCAGCCCCTGGGTTTTTCGGATACAGGAAAATTATAATTGACAAGTCCTCTAGTGTATTTACTGTTAAGAGAATTGACAGAAAAGTGTAGAATCAGGCACTGACCGCAGAAAGCAAGGAGCTGTTACCGAGGGTGGATAGCCATAATGAGGCAAGTGTGAGGAACAATGCCAGTAAGAAGGTTATCTGTGCTAGACATTCCTGTGCTTCTCAAGGGCTTAAAATGACAAAGATTGATGGGACACTAGAAATAAAATAAGGAATGTACAGTAACATTAACCTTTGAAATGGATGAATGCTTGTTTCTCGCACGGAAAGTTTTAGATCACTTCTGTAAAGGTTTCTTAAAATAATATTTTATTAAAACAACTGTTTAATTGTTCACTGTGGTTGTAGGGTATTTACCCTTCCAGGGATTGAAAAAAACTCAAGTACAGATATTCTTGACCATTACCATTATTGTAATATGTAGGTTTGTAATACAACATTTATGGGCTCCGAACAAAACTTTGTGTGGACTCTCATGTACATGAAGCAGTACATACAGGATGCTGTCAATATCCCGACAGTCGGGATGCCGGTGCTTAGGATGCCGGCGCCAGAATCCCGACACCTATCGGAATGCCGGCACCGGCATCCCGAAGGTAAGTACTGGGGTTAGGCACTAGGGGGAGGGTTAGGTTTAGGGTATGGGGAGGGGGCGGTTAGGTTTCGGCACTGGGGGGGAGGGTTAAGGCACCAGGAAGGGAGGCTTAGAGGTATGGGTAGGGACAGGGGAAGGGTTAGGATACTGACCGACAAGTGTCTGTATCCTAACCCTATCGGAATGCCAGCTTCGGGATTCTGACCGCCAGGATCGCAAGTGCCGGCATCCCCTACCCAACCCGTTTACACAGTCTTACTAAAGCTCCCTCTACTAATCAATCTGTGGCTGCAGTTCTGATAACAAATGGGAAGTAGACTACATTATTAACCAATCACAGCCTTCCTACAGGGAGCTTTGGTAGCCCAAAAGACTGGAGCAGTGGAGTGTAATCCTGGTGGGCTCCACCAACTAAGCTCCAGTCTCTATTGTGGAGAGGTGGAGCCCACCTATCTGCAAGGTGTTGAGTCACCAGGGGCACTACTCAGTTGCTGGATGTGTGTTCTGTGGTATGTGTGTGTGTGTGTGTTTGTGTGTCAGTGCGTGTCTGTCAATCGACTATTTGCTCCCAAACACCGTTAGATGGACAAAAACAGTTGTTCAGACAAACTGCATTAAACAGATTTCCCCAACTTGAATGACTGCTTTTGTTAATTTTCCGGCATTTGGGAGCAAATGGTCGATTGCCATTTGCATACTTTACCAGATTTTTCTTCCAACCAACCTTCTACACTAGCTGAATACTGTAGGTGGACAGTAAGGTGTATGGTCAGCTTTACTCTCACGTTATTAAGAGTCAATGGGGTAGATGTATTATAGTGGCACGTTAAGTGCCGCTATAACGCTTCCTGCTTCGCCTCTTTACCGAGGCGAAGCAGGAAGCACTACCGGTGAGATGTGTGAACATCTCACCGGCCGGAGAGGGGGAGCGTTAACTCCCCCCTCCGGCGCTACCCGCTACAGACCACATTGCATCAGCCTAGTGCTGATGCGATGTGTGTCAGGCCCGGCCGGCTCCAATGAGCATGCGCGGGATCTCGCAAGTATCGCGAGATCCCCGCGTGCAGCCCTGGAGCTGGTAGCCGCCACAGCAGGGACAGCGCTGTCCCTGCTGTGGGTATAGGCTAACGCCAGGCTGTAGCTGTCGATAACGACAGCTACAGCCGGCCGAACGGCTACAGCCTGCCGAACGGTCAGACGATCTGACCGTTCGTACATAGCCCAGGCTGTCGGCGCTGCTATCTTGTAGATAGCAGCGCCGATAATGACAGGGGCGCACAGCGCCCCTGTCATTTACCGCCCAGACCCCCGATCATACATCGGGGAGAAACAGTATCAGCGCACTTAACGTGCGCTGATACCGTTTCTGGGCTTCATACATCTACCCCATTCTTTAAATAACTTGATAATTATAGAATCATTTAGGACAATATTGTTTTTATATAAGAAACATATAAATGTTATAAGAAAAAAAGTTCAAGTTATTAGCTATAAATGAGCATATTTATCAATCTTTTTCTACTAAAATAATGTGGAAAAGGGTGTTTTCATACCCTTTTTCACATTATTTTAGTTTCACATAAATCAAGGGCTTTTTGGTGGAATCTCCTTAATTACCTGAAAGATTAGCATCAGCTCTGCATGCTGACCGTATTTCTCATACCTCTAATGGGAAATGCACCAGCCTAAATTTAACAAACCTCAATGATTATAATGATTAAATCTTTTTGGACCAAGCACTGTGTGGTCAGTGGAGCTGCAGTAAACATCATGGCCAGCAGCTCAGCTGACTACACTGCTCAGCTGATTGGCTTACAACGGCAGCTCACCGATCAGACAGCCTGATTCAGCAGAGGAATGGAATTGTAAAGCCACACACAGGCGGCTTTGCAGTTCTGTCCTTGCTCAAATGCAAATGCACCTGGAGGTGTCTGACATATCCTTGCAGCATCTGCGATCCCAGGGCTGCGATTGAGGTCGCAGCCAACGGTCATGAAGGTTGACTAATTGGTCAGACTGCGGAGGCATCCTGACAGCCTGTTAAGCCAAGACAACTGCATCCAAGGATGCAGACCCTGGCCTTGCCACCCCCAGAAAACGGGGGTGATGCCCCCATTTCTGGGAATGTAGTTCATCCCCACCCCCGCACAGCCCCACAAATGCCATAAGCGGGGCTGCGCGCAAGCTCATAGAATCCGTTCTGCACATGTGCAGAACAGGTTCTGCACATGCACAGATTCCCGATAAGTGGGAACCTACGTTAGGCTACTTACCTGCGTCCACTGCAAAATCAGGCCTAGATATGTGCAGGTACTGTAAGGTTTTTTTCTGTTAGAAACATTTATTTTCTTTATGCATGCTGCCTGTGTCCCAGAAACATTTATTTTCTTTATGCATGCTGCCTGTGTCCCAGAAACATTTATTTTCTTTATGCATGCTGCCTGTGTCCCGGAAACATGTGTTTTCTGTATGCATGCTGCCTGTGTCCTGGAAACATTTCTTTTCTTTATGCATGCTGCCTGTGTCCCGGAAACATTTATTATCTTTATGCATGCTGCCTGTGTCCCGGAAACATTTATTTTCTTTATGCATGCTGCCTGTGTCCCGGAAACATGTCTTTTCTTTATGCATGCTGCCTGTGTCCCGGAAACATTTCTTTTCTTTATGCATGCTGCCTGTGTCCCGGAAACATTTCTTTTCTTTATGCATGCTGCCTGTGTCCCAGAAACATGTCTTTTCTTTATGCATGCTGCCTGTGTACTGGAAACATTTCTTTTCTTTATGCATGCTGCCTGTGTACTGGAAACATTTCTTTTCTTTATGCATGCTGCCTGTGTCCCAGAAACATTTCTTTTCTGTATGCATGCTGCCTGTGTCCTGGAAACATGTCTTTTCTTTATGCATGCTGCCTGTGTCCCAGAAACATTTCTTTTCTTTATGCATGCTGCCTGTGTACTGGAAACATTTCTTTTCTTTATGCATGCTGCCTGTGTCCCAGAAACATTTCTTTTCTGTATGCATGCTGCCTGTGTCCTGGAAACATTTCTTTTCTTTATGCATGCTGCCTGTGTCCCAGAAACATTTCTTTTCTTTATGCATGCTGCCTGTGTACTGGAAACATTTCTTTTCTTTATGCATGCTGCCTGTGTCCCAGAAACATTTCTTTTCTGTATGCATGCTGCCTGTGTCCTGGAAACATTTCTTTTCTTTATGCATGCTGCCTGTGTCCCAGAAACATTTCTTTTCTGTATGCATGCTGCCTGTGTCCTGGAAACATGTCTTTTCTTTATGCATGCTGCCTGTGTCCCGGAAACATGTCTTTTCTTTAGGCATGCTGCCTGTGTCCCAGAAACATTTCCTTTCTTTATGCATGCTGCCTGTGTCCCGGAAACATGTCTTTTCTTTATGCATGCTGCCTGTGTCCCGGAAACATTTATTTTCTGTATGCATGCTGCCTGTGTACTGGAAACATTTCTTTTCTTTATGCATGATGCCTGTGTCCCGGAAACATGTCTTTTCTTTATGCATGCTGCCTGTGTCCCGGAAACATTTATTTTCTGTATGCATGCTGCCTGTGTCCCGGAAACATGTATTTTCTTTATGCATGCTGCCTGTGTCCTGGAAACATTTATTATCTTTATGCATGCTGCCTGTGTCCCGGAAACATTTCTTTTCTTTATGCATGCTGCCTGTGTCCCGGAAACATTTCTTTTCTTTATGCATGCTGTCTGTGTACCGGAAACATTGCTTTTCTTTATGCATGCTGCCTGTGTCACGGAAACATTTCTTTTTTGTATGCATGCTGCCTGTGTCCCGGAAACATGTCTGTTCTTTATGCATGCTGCCTGTGTCCCGGAAACATGTCTTTTCTTTATGCATGCTGCCTGTGTCCTGGAAAAATTTATTATCTTTATGCATGCTGCCTGTTTACCGGAAACATTTCCTTTCTTTATGCATGCTGCCTGTGTCCTGGAACATTTAATTTCTGTATGCATGCTGCCTGTGTCCCGGAAACATGTCTTTTCTTTATGCATGCTGCCTGTGTCCCGGAAACATTTCTTTTCTTTATGCATGCTGCCTGTGTCCCGGAAACATGTCTGCCTGTGTCCCGGAAACATGTCTTTTCTTTATGTTATGCATGCTGCCTGTGTCCCGGAAACATTTCTTTTCTTTATGCATGCAGCCTGTGTCCTGGAAACATTTCTTTTCTTTATGCATGCTGCCTGTGTGCCGGAAACATTTCTTTTCTTTATGCATGCAGCCTGTGTCCTGGAAACATTTCTTTTCTTTATGCATGCTGCCTGTGTGCCGGAAACATTTGTTATCTTTATGCATGCTGCCTGTGTCCCGGAAACATTTCCTTTCTTTATGCATGCTGCCTGTGTCCCAGAAACATTTATTTTCTTTATGCATGCTGCCTGTGTCCCGGAAACATATCTTTTCTTTATGCATGCTGCCTGTGTCCTGGAAACATTTATTTTCTTTATGCATGCTGCCTGTGTCCCGGAAACATTTATTATCTTTATGCATGCTGCCTGTGTCCCGGAAACATTTCTTTTCTTTATGCATGCTGCCTGTGTCCCGGAAACATTTCTTTTCTTTATGCATGCTGCCTGTGTCCCGGAAATATTTATTTTCTTTATGCATGCTGCCTGTGTCCCGGAAACATTTATTTTCTTTATGCATGCTGCCTGTGTACCAGAAACATTTCTTTTCTTTATGCATGCTGCCTGTGTCCCGGAAACATTTCCTTTCTTTATGCATGCTGCCTGTGTCCCGGAAACATGTCTTTTCTTTATGCATGCTGCCTGTGTCCTGGAAACATGTCTTTTCTTTATGCATGCTGCCTGTGTCCCGGAAACATGTATTTTCTTTATGCATGCTGCCTGTGTACTGGAAACATTTGTTTTCTTTATGCATGCTGCCTGTGTCCCGGAAACATTTATTATCTTTATGCATGCTGCCTGTGTCCCGGAAACATTTCTTTTCTTTATGCATGCTGCCTGTGTCCCGGAAACATTTATTTTCTTTATGCATGCTGCCTGTGTCCCGGAAATATTTCTTTTCTTTATGCATGCTGCCTGTGTCCCGGAAACATTTATTTTCTTTATGCATGCTGCCTGTGTCCCCGAAACATGTCTTTTCTTTATGCATGCTGCCTGTGTCCTGGAAACATTTATTTTCTTTATGCATGCTGCCTGTGTCCCGGAAACATTTATTATCTTTATGCATGCTGCCTGTGTCCCGGAAACATTTATTATCTTTATGCATGCTGCCTGTGTCCCGGAAACATTTCTTTTCTTTATGCATGCTGCCTGTGTCCTGGAAAAATTTATTTTCTTAATGCATGCTGCCTGTGTCCCGGAAACATTTCTATTCTTTATGCATGCTGTCTGTGTACCGGAAACATTTCTTTTCTTTATGCATGCTGCCTGTGTCACGGAAACATTTCTTTTTTGTATGCATGCTGCCTGTGTCCCGGAAACATGTCTGTTCTTTATGCATGCTGCCTGTGTCCCGGAAACATGTCTTTTCTTTATGCATGCTGCCTGTGTCCCGGAAACATGTCTTTTCTTTATGCATGCTGCCTGTGTCCCGGAAACATGTCTTTTTTTTATGCATGCTGCCTGTGTCCCGGAAACATGTCTTTTCTTTATGCATGCTGCCTGTGTCCCGGAAACATTTATTTCCTGTATGCATGCTGCCTGTGTACTGGAAACATTTCTTTTCTTTATGCATGATGCCTGTGTCCCGGAAACATGTCTTTTCTTTATGCATGCTGCCTGTGTCCCGGAAACATTTATTTTCTGTATGCATGCTGCCTGTGTCCCGGAAACATGTATTTTCTTTATGCATGCTGCCTGTGTCCTGGAAACATTTATTATCTTTATGCATGCTGCCTGTGTCCCGGAAACATTTCTTTTCTTTATGCATGCTGCCTGTGTCCTGGAAAAATTTCTTTTCTTAATGCATGCTGCCTGTGTCCCGGAAACATTTATTTTCTTTATGCATGCTGTCTGTGTACCGGAAACATTTCTTTTCTTTATGCATGCTGCCTGTGTCACGGAAACATTTCTTTTTTGTATGCATGCTGCCTGTGTCCCGGAAACATGTCTGTTCTTTATGCATGCTGCCTGTGTCCCGGAAACATGTCTTTTCTTTATGCATGCTGCCTGTGTCCTGGAAACATTTATTATCTTTATGCATGCTGCCTGTTTACCGGAAACATTTCCTTTCTTTATGCATGCTGCCTGTGTCCTGGAACATTTAATTTCTGTATGCATGCTGCCTGTGTCCCGGAAACATGTCTTTTCTTTATGCATGCTGCCTGTGTCCCGGAAACATTTCTTTTCTTTATGCATGCTGCCTGTGTCCCGGAAACATGTCTGCCTGTGTCCCAGAAACATGTCTTTTCTTTATGTTATGCATGCTGCCTGTGTCCCGGAAACATGTCTTTTCTTTATGCATGCTGCCTGTGTCCTGGAAACATTTATTATCTTTATGCATGCTGCCTGTTTACCGGAAACATTTCCTTTCTTTATGCATGCTGCCTGTGTACTGGAAACATTTCTTTTCTTTATGCATGCTGCCTGTGTCCTGGAAACATTTCTTTTCTTTATGCATGCTGCCTGTGTCCCGGAAACATTTATTTTCTTTATGCATGCTGCCTGTGTCCCGGAAACATGTCTTTTCTTTAAGCATGCTGCCTGTGTCCCGGAAACATTTCTTTTCTGTATGCATGCTGCCTGTGTCCCGGAAACATGTCTTTTCTTTATGCATGCTGCCTGTGTACCAGAAACATTTCTTTTCTTTATGCATGCTGCCTGTGTCCTGGAAACATTTCTTTTCTTTATGCATGCTGCCTGTGTCCCGGAAACATTTCTTTTCTTTATGCATGTTGCCTGTGTCCCGGAAACATTTATTTTCTTTATGCATGCTGCCTGTGTCCCGGAAACATGTCTTTTCTTTATGCATGCTGCCTGTGTCCTGGAAACATTTATTTTCTTTATGCATGCTGCCTGTGTCCCGGAAACATTTATTATCTTTATGCATGCTGCCTGTGTCCCGGAAACATTTCTTTTCTTTATGCATGCTGCCTGTGTCCCGGATACATTTCTTTTCTTTATGCATGCTGCCTGTGTCCCGGAAATATTTATTTTCTTTATGCATGCTGCCTGTGTCCCGGAAACATTTCTTTTCTTTATGCATGCTGCCTGTGTACCAGAAACATTTCTTTTCTTTATGCAAGCTGCCTGTGTCCCGGAAACATTTCCTTTCTTTATGCATGCTGCCTGTGTCCCGGAAACATGTCTTTTCTTTATGCATGCTGCCTGTGTCCTGGAAACATGTATTTTCTTTATGCATGCTGCCTGTGTCCCGGAAACATGTATTTTCTTTATGCATGCTCCCTGTGTACTGGAAACATTTGTTTTCTTTATGCATGCTGCCTGTGTCCCAGAAACATTTATTATCTTTATGCATGCTGCCTGTGTCCCAGAAACATTTATTTTCTTTATGCATGCTGCCTGTGTCCCGGAAACATTTATTTTCTTTATGCATGCTGCCTGTGTCCCGGAAATATTTCTTTTCTTTATGCATGCTGCCTGTGTCCCGGAAACATTTCTTTTCTTTATGCATGCTGCCTGTGTCCTGGAAACATGTCTTTTCTTTATGCATGCTGCCTGTGTCCTGGAAACATTTATTTTCTTTATGCATGCTGCCTGTGTCCCGGAAACATTTATTATCTTTATGCATGCTGCCTGTGTCCCGGAAACATATATTATCTTTATGCATGCTGCCTGTGTCCCGGAAACATTTCTTTTCTTTATGCATGCTGCCTGTGTCCCGGAAACATTTCTTTTCTTTATGCATGCTGCCTGTGTCCCGGAAACATGTCTTTTTTTTATGCATGCTGCCTGTGTCCCGGAAACATGTCTTTTCCTTATGCATGCTGCCTGTGTCCCGGAAACATTTATTTTCTGTATGCATGCTGCCTGTGTCCTGGAAACATTTATTATCTTTATGCATGCTGCCTGTTTACCGGAAACATTTCCTTTCTTTATGCATGCTGCCTGTGTCCTGGAACATTTAATTTCTGTATGCATGCTGCCTGTGTCCCGGAAACATGTCTTTTCTTTATGCATGCTGCCTGTGTCCCGGAAACATTTCTTTTCTTTATGCATGCTGCCTGTGTCCCGGAAACATGTCTGCCTGTGTCCCGGAAACATGTCTTTTCTTTAAGCATGCTGCCTGTGTCCCGGAAACATGTCTTTTCTTTAAGCATGCTGCCTGTGTCCCGGAAACATTTCTTTTCTGTATGCATGCTGCCTGTGTCCCGGAAACATGTCTCTTCTTTATGCATGCTGCCTGTGTACCGGAAACATTTCTTTTCTTTATGCATGCTGCCTGTGTCCTGGAAACATTTCTTTTCTTTATGCATGCTGCCTGTGTCCCGGAAACATTTATTATCTTTATGCATGCTGCCTGTGTCCCGGAAACATTTCCTTAATCCTTCTATCGGATGAGGTGTTGTCATGTGTGCAAACCACTTATCATACTAACATAAAATAAAGACACTGAGACGTGGATTTGGCAGATAACTTGATGGCGATTTATTGGAGCAATAATAATTATTATTTATTTAAGGATGTATGGTGGCAAAGAAAGGACGGCCAGAAATCAGCCAGATCTGCTATGCCCACACACAAACAACAAAAGGCATAGCAGGCGTAGATCGCCCAGAGTGCATACACATAACCATGTAACTCATATCATCAACAAAAGGTAACGCTCACCCCCATCTTGACTTCCCACCCGTTTAGGTGGTGATACTGCCCCCCGTTAGGTTGGTACAGCCAACTACCAGTCAACGAAGGGAGCGCCCTTAAATCATAATTGCACCCGGACTGGCGACCTGCCGTTCTTTCCCGCCACAGCAAGGTTCTGCTTATAGAACCGCTGCACCGCCACCATACCAAGTACTACCCCAATAACGCCAACTCCTCAAAAAGATCCCCAATAAACAATGACCAACCCTCCTCTGTTAAATGAACTCCATCAGGTCTATACATATAACTAAATCGAAATTGAATGTTCTTATGGTAAATGAAACGGCCATAATTGGCCATCACAAATTTGGCAACTGCGAAATTAAGTTTCTTCCTAGCTTCGTCATTAGCAGGAAAACTCCTAACCCCACGCCAGACCTGTCGAGGTACAATGCAAGACCAAATTAATTTACACAAGGGCCAGGCCGATAGCACCCTCGCCAAATCGTTGACAATATCAACTCGTAATTCTACAGTGGACCTCTGCCCTAAGTCATTGCCTCCTAAATAAGCCACCAAAATACGTGGCCTACCAAAAAGCCTTGCATACTCTAACAGTTTAGGACAAAAGGAATGCCATCTCATACCTCTGGAACCTATGCAACGGACCCTAGCTGAATATTCAAAAATTGGAGCTTGATCTGAACTCAAACCTAGCAGCCCAGAAAATATATGAGTGGCCTATAACCCAAATTTCCTGCGTGTCAAAGAGCAATCCTAAAGGTGGAGGAAAGCAGTAAATAAAAAATTAGTAATTGTCATAAAACAATAAAATTTTATGGTGTATTAGTGGGATCTGATAGAACATAAGTGAGTATCTGCCAAAAAGAAAAATTTTCTATTGGTCGCCGACTTTACTATTTGAAGTGGCTGAGACAAACAGAAGACACAAAGGGGAAGAATGGGTGGGGGGGAATTGGGAAAAAACAGGTGAACTCGGCAAGAGGTAAAATAAAAACCTGCTGAGGGATGGACTATGGCCTAATTAAATGATTGAGAATAGCCGAATTGAATCCGTCAGTTCAGGTATAAATTGTAAAATCCCTCAAGACTCCCATTGCCAGCAATGGCGAGTAGCTAATCCCGAGTAGGACGGACAGGGGTAACAGACAAGACAGGACAGTACATGAGACAAGACAAAAACCAGGCAAGCATAAAATATAAACGTAACCAGAACAGACTGTGAAATGACTTTAAAACAAAGGGCCTTCACGCCTAGGTCGAATGTAACCTTTATAACTATCCGATTTCCAACGTCCTAGGGCCTTAATTTCTGATGCCGAGAAACCCGCAGCTGCCGCCGAAGTTGCGGCTCCGATCAGAAACGAGTGTGTACCAAAATCTTGAGGCGGGAGGCCTAAAACTGATACACACCTCTTCAAAAACCAACCAAACTGGTATTTGGTAAGCGGAGTCCTGTCCATATGCATGAGTCATGAACCAGGAACATCCGGCCGCAATAACTCATTCCGCATAGCTAGTGCCACGGGGCAGATCTGTTCGTACCTAGATGGACCCAACGAGATCCACCCACCCCTACCAGTCTGGTCGGTCTTTGACCGCCGAATCCTACAGAGAACAGACCTCTCACTGACCAGGATATCCGAGAGGAGCATGGCGGCATCAACCCATTTGGATGATGCCACCAGCTCCGATACCCTCAAGGTGCCGTGAAAAGCCTCTGAAAACACCACTTGAATCAGGACCGCCTCATACGCAGTAAGAGCCACTCCGAGAACCGCCCCTAATACTGCCGGAAGCAGATGAGCGTCCACAGGTCTCCTAAGGTCAGCTACTGGCCGGGAGACCCGTGCCCAACCCTTTAAAGCCTTCACAATCAGAAAACTTTTAGTAAAGTCAGGTTGGCCCTTCAATTTACAATAAAATGCAATGCCCCCCAAAGAGCGCGCAACAGAAGCCCTGGATCTGCCAGCCAAATGGAGACTCCAAATAAAAGAAAGCATCGAACGATGCTGACTCTTACCTGCCTGTTTGCTGCTACGGGAATAATCTTCCCATTCATTCCATGCCTGCCGATATGCTCGCAACGTGGAGGGGGCTAAAGACTGTTCTGCTAAGCCCTCCATGCTGGCTCGATCACCTGCCAAACATAAGAGGGGCAAAGCACAACGTCAGCACCAGGGGCCACAGATCGGGACCTAGCCCACTGGAAACGTGATAACGCATCGTCTATCTCATTCTCCACCCCAGGAACGTGTCTTGCCTTAAACATGATGTTACAGCGCAAACATGTGAGCACAGCTGCGCTAGCAAGCGCAAAACCAGCAGGGAAGCCGCATGTTGCTGATTGTATCGCATGGACCACGCCCAGGTTGTCACACCTGATAATGATGCTGCGATTGCGTAACCATTCCCCCCAGATTTCCAAGGAAACCATTATGGGAAAGAGTTTGAGAAGGAGTAAGTCCTTAGTCAAACCCTTTCCCACCCATTCTTCCAGCCAATGGCCAACGCACCAGGAGCCATCAAGGTAACATCCGAACCCTGTGGTGCCTGCTGCGTCGGTGAACAGCTGCAGCTGCAAATTGTCAGCGGCTGGAGACATCCACAACCGAACGCCATTAAAATCCCGAAGAAACGAGACCCAGACAGAGAGGTCCTGCTTAATCTCTGAGGATAAACGTAGCAAATGTCTCGGTTAGTGACACCAGCCGTGGCCCTTTCCAATTTACGTGAAAAAGCTCTGCCCATTGGAATTACTTTACAGGCCCAGGAGGGATTGCGCCTGCCGCAGGGTAATTCTACTGGAAGCCGTGCATTCCGCTATGGCATTACGCAACTTGACAGGCTTATCGAGAGGAATGCGACAAGAACCCGCTGAGGTACAGATCTCGATACCCAGGAATGACAAGGGGAAGGGCCCTCCGTTTTGTCCGCAGCAACGGGAACTCCAAATGAAAAAACAGCGCTCGTAAAGAAAACAAAAGATAACTGCATCTGCCTGAACCGGAAGGGCCGACACACAGAAAGTCATCGAGATAGTGGGCTATTCCATGACTACCGCAAAAATTAAATAAATAAATTCCGCGCACCAGTGTAGGAAGGTGCTAAAATGCTCGAAAAACGCACAGGACACAGAACACCCCATAGGCAAGCATTTGTCTATGCAATATCCGTTGTCCAAGCTAAAAACCCATAAACTGGAATGACTCTGGGTGCAAAGGAAGTAGACGAAAAGCTGACTCAACATCTATCTTAGCCATCAGTGCGCCCGGACCATAACACCTAATGACATCCAAAGCATCGTCAAAAGACTGGTACACCACCGAGGAAACCTCAACTGGTATGGCAAAATTTACTGACGAGCCTGGCGGATAAGACAGATGTTGCATGAGCCTGTATTTTCCTGGAATTTTCTTGGGAACCACTCCCACCGGGGAATTCACAAGATCCCTAATGGGGGTTCTGCAAAAGGCCCTGCAATGCGCCTGACGCTAACCTCGCCAGCCACTTTTTCCCTAAGAATGTGAGGCAATTCAAAGGCAGACTTCAAATTTCTAGGCGAATATGTGTCGACATCCCTGCAAATAGGTAAACGAAAACCAAAACTGAAGCCTTTTAACGAAAATTCTGCGTCCTGCAGAACCGGGTACCAACTCAACCATTTTGCTATCGCTGTGACACGGACAGGGGATGGAACTTTACTTAGCACTTGTGCCTTTTGCTGGCTGTGCAGGCTGCTGCTGGGCACCCCCCTTGAAACACTTGGCAACTGGGTGATTGCCACCACATCGCAAGCAGAGGTGACGAAAATGACATTTTCGTCCCTGCGTACAGGTGGAATTATTAAAGGCGAAGCATTTTCCCCAGACGCCTGCTGTTAGCCCTGACGAACTGAACTAGCTGCTTTGCTCGCGTTGTACCCCTCATAGGCAGGACGCGAAGGCTGCGTGACCTCCAGCAATGTATATTTGTCGAAGTAGGAGCATAGCTGAGAATGGAGCTTCCCGGTGATAGCTGCTTGGGGCAGTGATTGCAATAATAAGCTGTGCACCCTGTAGAAATTCACTGTAGCACATGTATTCTGTCTATTTTGTAAGTTAAATGCTCAGAATACAGTATATAATACAATCTCCTCTATTGACTGATAATATGATTCAAAGGAGATAAAAGCTAGATCTAAGGTGCCATACATAAATAAAGCAGTGTCAAAGCCATTACCCCTTACTGTCAGATAACGCATCACTAAAGCATTCTATTCCCCCAATGATACCTCAATGCCCAGCATAATACTGACACTGTTTGCTGCAACTGTTTTCTACCATTAAGAGGGCATAATCAGCACAGACCAGCTATAAAATACAACATACGAATGTACTGAATGATATAATTTTGGCATATACAGGACCAGCAAACACAGTAAGCAATTATATGTAGAAGTAGAGCCATCCTGTCTGAGCTGAATCTTTTTATTTCATGTGCAGGCTCCTTTACAGATCATATGAGCAAGTTGGGGAATCTGGAAGAGGGCAGAAAAAGAAACCATGCACTGTCCTGGACATAGATGCACAGATTGGTCCCCTTATGTACTGGATGGTGTATTATCCAGTATTAATAATTGATCCAATAGGTGATCCATATCAGTGCACCCCGTACAGTGCATGTTTTCCAGATCTAGTTGGTGCACAACAATATTCATTACTGGCTTTTAACTTTTTCTACTGGCTGACACATTTAAAAGATCAACAGGGACTGTAGTGCTAGTTATTTCATTTGTGACACTGAGGGGATCCTAAAAAACATGCAACTTTAGTATTATATGCTATTTCTATTGTAGTCATCATGGTGTGTGCTGAGGGGGGGTTCAGGCAAGGCACTCATAAACCCCTCCTGCATTTGCCTATGGTGCTGGCCACTGCAGCCACAAAGATGATATTGACCAGGGGCATTAAGGACTGAAGGGAAGCACCCCTCCCCCGCACTGGCACACCTTCCACAAAGCTGCTGCAGCAGCCTGAGGGGGGATAGAACTATCAATAGGGGAACCACACCTGCAGCTCCTAATAACATGGGGGCACTGTGGAGCCAGGGACCAGGGTCTGGGGAGGCTCATTACTAGGCAGGACATAGCTACACCCACCCCCAGCAGAACAAGAAATCAGAAAAGACAGTGATTGAGGACAGAAAGGAAAAGTAAAAGCAATGATATGAAGTAAATGAAAAGAATGACTAAATACAATAAGGAAAAGGAGGAGAGAAGAAGGAGAAGCACTAAGAGTTTTATTAAGGAAAATGACAACTGACAAAATGCACTTCCCTGTCCTGGAGGAATCTGGAACAAAGAGGCTTTGGCCCACACTTTTATCCCACTATATAATGTTCCTGTTACAAACCCGCCCCTACTTGCCATAGGTTAACTCCCACAAGTAATTTGCATACATGCCTGCCCCCATCCTAGAGGTTTAAAACACCTCTTTTCTTATGCAATCTTTCGGTGTCTCTTCTTTATGCATGCTGCCTGTGTCCCGGAAACATTTATTTTCTTTATGCATGCTGCCTGTGTCCCGGAAACATGTCTTTTCTTTATGCATGCTGCCTGTGTCCTGGAAACATTTATTTTCTTTATGCATGCTGCCTGTGTCCCGGAAACATTTATTATCTTTATGCATGCTGCCTGTGTCCCGGAAACATTTCTTTTCTTTATGCATGCTGCCTGTGTCCCGGAAACATTTCTTTTCTTTATGCATGCTGCCTGTGTCCCGGAAATATTTATTTTCTTTATGCATGCTGCCTGTGTGCCGGAAACATTTCTTTTCTTTATGCATGCTGCCTGTGTACCGGAAACATTTCTTTTCTTTATGCATGCTGCCTGTGTCCCAGAAACATTTCCTTTCTTTATGCATGCTGCCTGTGTCCCGGAAACATGTCTTTTCTTTATGCATGCTGCCTGTGTCCTGGAAACATGTCTTTTCTTTATGCATGCTGCCTGTGTCCCGGAAACATGTATTTTCTTTATGCATGCTGCCTGTGTACTGGAAACATTTGTTTTCTTTATGCATGCTGCCTGTGTCCCGGAAACATTTCTTTTCTTTATGCATGCTGAGTGTGTCCCGGAAATATTTATTTTCTTTATGCATGCTGCCTGTGTCCCGGAAACATTTCTTTTCTTTATGCATGCTGCCTGAGTCCCAGAAACATGTCTTTTCTTTATGCATGCTGCCTGTGTCCTGGAAATATTTCTTTTCTTTATGCATGCTGCCTGTGTCCCGGAAACATTTATTATCTTTATGCATGCTGCCTGTGTCCCGGAAACATTTATTATCTTTATGCATGCTGCCTGTGTCCCGGAAACATTTCTTTTCTTTATGCATGCTGCCTGTGTCCCGGAAACATTTCTTTTCTTTATGCATGCTGCCTGTGTCCCGGAAACATTTATTTTCTTTATGCATGCTGCCTGTATCCCAGAAACATGTATTTTCTTTATGCATGCTGCCTGTGTCCTGGAAACATTTATTATCTTTATGCATGCTGCCTGTGTCCTGGAAAATTTTCTTTTCTTAATGCATGCTGCCTGTGTCCCGGAAACATTTCTTTTCTTTATGCATGCTGTCTGTGTATCGGAAACATTTCTTTTCTTTATGCATGCTGCCTGTGTCACGGAAACATTTCTTTTTTGTATGCATGCTGCCTGTGTCCCGGAAACATGTCTGTTCTTTATGCATGCTGCCTGTGTCCCGGAAACATGTCTTTTCTTTATGCATGCTGCCTGTGTCCTGGAAAAATTTATTATCTTTATGCATGCTGCCTGTTTACCGGAAACATTTCCTTTCTTTATGCATGCTGCCTGTGTCCTGGAACATTTAATTTCTGTATGCATGCTGCCTGTGTCCCGGAAACATGTCTTTTCTTTAGGTATGCTGCCTGTGTCCCGGAAACATTTCTTTTCTTTATGCATGCTGCCTGTGCCCCGGAAACATGTCTGCCTGTGTCCCGGAAACATGTCTTTTCTTTATGTTATGCATGCTGCCTGTGTCCCGGAAACATGTCTTTTCTTTATGCATGCTGCCTGTGTCCCAGAAACATTTATTATCTTTATGCATGCTGCCTGTTTACCGGAAACATTTCCTTTCTTTATGCATGCTGCCTGTGTACTGGAAACATTTCTTTTCTTTATGCATGCTGCCTGTGTCCTGGAAACATTTCTTTTCTTTATGCATGCTGCCTGTGTCCCGGAAACATTTATTTTCTTTATGCATGCTGCCTGTGTCCCGGAAACATGTCTTTTCATTAAGCATGCTGCCTGTGTCCCGGAAACATTTCTTTTCTGTATGCATGCTGCCTGTGTCCCAGAAACATGTCTTTTCTTTATGCATGCTGCCTGTGTACCGGAAACATTTCTTTTCTTTATGCATGCAGCCTGTGTCCTGGAAACATTTCTTTTCTTTATGCATGCTGCCTGTGTCCCGGAAACATTTGTTATCTTTATGCATGCTGCCTGTGTCCCGGAAACATTTCCTTTCTTTATGCATGCTGCATGTGTCCCGGAAACATTTATTTTCTTTATGCATGCTGCCTGTGTCCCGGAAACATATCTTTTCTTTATGCATGCTGCCTGTGTCCTGGAAACATTTATTTTCTTTATGCATGCTGCCTGTGTCCCGGAAACATTTATTATCTTTATGCATGCTGCCTGTGTCCCGGAAACATTTCTTTTCTTTATGCATGCTGCCTGTGTCCCGGAAACATTTCTTTTCTTTATGCATGCTGCCTGTGTCCCGGAAACATTTCTTTTCTTTATGCATGCTGCCTGTGTTCCGGAAATATTTATTTTCTTTATGCATGCTGCCTGTGTCCCGGAAACATTTCTTTTCTTTATGCATGCTGCCTGTGTACCAGAAACATTTCTTTTCTTTATGCATGCTGCCTGTGTCCCGGAAACATTTCCTTTCTTTATGCATGCTGCCTGTGTCCCGGAAACATGTCTTTTCTTTATGCATGCTGCCTGTGTCCTGGAAACATGTCTTTTCTTTATGCATGCTGCCTGTGTCCCGGAAACATGTATTTTCTTTATGCATGCTGCCTGTGTACTGGAAACATTTGTTTTCTTTATGCATGCTGCCTGTGTCCCAGAAACATTTATTATCTTTATGCATGCTGCCTGTGTCCCGGAAACATTTCTTTTCTTTATGCATGCTGCCTGTGTCCCGGAAACATTTATTTTCTTTATGCATGCTGCCTGTGTCCCGGAAATATTTCTTTTCTTTATGCATGCTGCCTGTGTCCCGGAAACATTTCTTTTCTTTATGCATGCTGCCTGTGTCCCCGAAACATGTCTTTTCTTTATGCATGCTGCCTGTGTCCTGGAAACATTTATTTTCTTTATGCATGCTGCCTGTGTCCCGGAAACATTTATTATCTTTATGCATGCTGCCTGTGTCCCGGAAACATTTATTATCTTTATGCATGCTGCCTGTGTCCCGGAAACATTTCTTTTCTTTATGCATGCTGCCTGTGTCCCGGAAACATTTCTTTTCTTTATGCATGCTGCCTGTGTCCCGGAAACATGTCTTTTTTTTATGCATGCTGCCTGTGTCCCGGAAACATTTATTTTCTGTATGCATGCTGCCTGTGTACTGGAAACATTTCTTTTCTTTATGCATGATGCCTGTGTCCCGGAAACATGTCTTTTCTTTATGCATGCTGCCTGTGTCCCCGAAAAATTTATTTTCTGTATGCATGCTGCCTGTGTCCAGGAAACATGTATTTTCTTTATGCATGCTGCCTGTGTCCTGGAAACATTTATTATCTTTATGCATGCTGCCTGTGTCCCGGAAACATTTCTTTTCTTTATGCATGCTGCCTGTGTCCTGGAAAAATTAATTTTCTTAATGCATGCTGCCTGTGTCCCGGAAACATTTCTTTTCTTTATGCATGCTGTCTGTGTACCGGAAACATTTCTTTTCTTTATGCATGCTGCCTGTGTCACGGAAACATTTATTTTTTGTATGCATGCTGCCTGTGTCCCGGAAACATGTCTGTTCTTTATGCATGCTGCCTGTGTCCCTGAAACATGTCTTTTCTTTATGCATGCTGCCTGTGTCCCGGAAACATGTCTTTTCTTTATGCATGCTGCCTGTGTCCCGGAAACATGTCTTTTTTTTATGCATGCTGCCTGTGTCCCGGAAACATGTCTTTTCTTTATGCATGCTGCCTGTGTCCCGGAAACATTTATTTTCTGTATGCATGCTGCCTGTGTACTGGAAAAATTTCTTTTCTTTATGCATGATGCCTGTGTACTGGAAACATTTCTTTTCTTTATGCATGCTGCCTGTGTCCTGGAAACATTTCTTTTCTTTATGCATGCTGCCTGTGTCCCGGAAACATTTATTTTCTTTATGCATGCTGCCTGTGTCCCGGAAACATGTCTTTTCTTTATGCATGCTGCCTGTGTCCTGGAAACATTTATTTTCTTTATGCATGCTGCCTGTGTCCCGGAAACATTTCTTTTCTTTATGCATGCTGCCTGTGTCCCGGAAACATTTCTTTTCTTTATGCATGCTGCCTGTGTACCAGAAACATTTCTTTTCTTTATGCAAGCTGCCTGTGTCCCGGAAACATTTCCTTTCTTTATGCATGCTGCCTGTGTCCCGGAAACATGTCTTTTCTTTATGCATGCTGCCTGTGTCCTGGAAACATGTCTTTTCTTTATGCATGCTGCCTGTGTCCCGGAAACATGTATTTTCTTTATGCATGCTGCCTGTGTACTGGAAACATTTGTTTTCTTTATGCATGCTGCCTGTGTCCCAGAAACATTTATTATCTTTATGCATGCTGCCTGTGTCCCGGAAACATTTCTTTTCTTTATGCATGCTGCCTGTGTCCCGGAAACATTTATTATCTTTATGCATGCTGCCTGTGTCCCGGAAACATTTCTTTTCTTTATGCATGCTGCCTGTGTCCCGGAAACATTTATTTTCTTTATGCATGCTGCCTGTGTCCCGGAAATATTTCTTTTCTTTATGCATGCTGCCTGTGTCCCGGAAACATTTCTTTTCTTTATGCATGCTGCCTGTGTCCCCGAAACATGTCTTTTCTTTATGCATGCTGCCTGTGTCCTGGAAACATTTATTTTCTTTATGCATGCTGCCTGTGTCCCGGAAACATTTATTATCTTTATGCATGCTGCCTGTGTCCCGGAAACATATATTATCTTTATGCATGCTGCCTGTGTCCCGGAAACATTTCTTTTCTTTATGCATGCTGCCTGTGTCCCGGAAACATTTATTTTCTTTATGCATGCTGCCTGTGTCCCGGAAACATTTCTTTTCTTTATGCATGCTGCCTGTGTCCCGGAAACATTTATTTTCTTTATGCATGCTGCCTGTGTCCCGGAAACATGTCTTTTTTTTATGCATGCTGCCTGTGTCCCGGAAACATGTCTTTTCCTTATGCATGCTGCCTGTGTCCCGGAAACATTTATTTTCTGTATGCATGCTGCCTGTGTACTGGAAACATTTATTTTCTTTATGCATGATGCCTGTGTCCCGGAAACATGTCTTTTCTTTATGCATGCTGCCTGTGTCCCGGAAACATTTATTTTCTGTATGCATGCTGCCTGTGTCCCGGAAACATGTATTTTCTTTATGCATGCTGCCTGTGTCCTGGAAACATTTATTATCTTTATGCATGATGCCTGTGTCCCGGAAACATGTCTTTTCTTTATGCATGCTGCCTGTGTCCCGGAAACATTTATTTTCTGTATGCATGCTGCCTGTGTCCCGGAAACATGTATTTTCTTTATGCATGCTGCCTGTGTCCTGGAAACATTTATTATCTTTATGCATGCTGCCTTTGTCCCGGAAACATTT